>CM019828.1:9878924-11078924 GCA_009763385.1 Coix lacryma-jobi var. lacryma-jobi
TAACATAGCTGATTGTTATGATTCGGCTCTTCAGTATAAGTATGAAGATGATACAAAGATTGATGCCATTGAATGGAATTGGAGTAATAAGCAAGTGGTCATCAATCATCCATGAGGCAAGGCCCGAGATAGTTTTGATTTTGACACTTCCAAGGCAGACAAGATCTTCGACTATTTGTTGAGTAAGGGTCATATCAAGTTATTGCACAAGGAGTTGCTCGGTCCTGAGAAAAGGGGGGGTAAGAATTTCTGTAGAATGCATAAGAATCGGTTAAATCAAGCTGAGTCGTCCAGGATGGATAAAGGACGTCCTCGTATTACTTCTCAGATTTTTCTGGATAAATGGCAAAAGGGAAAAAACCACAGGAGGTGGATGGAAGAGCAAGAACATTAGAAGATGCTTGAAGAGGAAAGGTATGAGAAAGAACAAACTGAATCACATTGGAATTGTCCTTTCTTCAAGCATTGTTGGAACGAAGGTTTGAGATTACCTACCAGGACTAATTGTCCGGAATGCAATAATTGATATGAAGTATCTCAAATCACCGTCGGTCTGTTCATGAAAGACTTAGACAGCAAGGATGAATCAGCGCATTAATAAAGTAAATATTCATGACCGACTCAAGATAGTCATGGCTATCATAGAGATGATGAGTATGTTTGGCAAGAAGGTCAATGGTGCCCTGAAGGTCTCTATAGGAGTCAAAAAAGGAGAGTTCAACGATTAAGGGAGACAGAAATTAAGCAAGATCAAGCCAAAAGAGCTAAAAGGGCACAAGTATGGAAAATCAAACAAGTAGCGGGTTCAGATAGATCGGCCCATATTAATATGCAGTGTATCTTGCCTGCCAGTTTCAGGACTTCTGAAGACAATGAGACATCTCAAGGCATTATTTATCAGAGGATTTATTGATGGCAAGCCTATGGGGAAGATGCTTGTTGATGGAGGAGCTTTTGTCAATATTATGCCCTATTCAACTTTCAGAAAATTGGGCAAGATGTTTGTACTTTGTACAAGGATTTCCAATATAGTCGTCTGGGCAAAAACTAGCTCGCTAGTGAGTATCGGCCGCCAGTCATAACAAAAGCCGATGAACTATACTGTATGTAAGGGAAAAATCAGCCTATGATAACCGATTTCAAGATACGGAAGACTGTCCTTCCATCGCCTATTGTACAGAGAAGAATGCGGTCAAACAATCTGATTGCCGGAAGACCGATTGTTAATCATACACATACACGGTCGGTTCAACACCCGTGCGTCAGAGGAGCCAAGAACAAAGGTATAAAGTCAGTAGCCGATAGAATGCTCGGAGACTTAGAATATACTATTATTGAAAATTGAATCGGTTGTTTCTTCACTTTGGTTCCATCAGCTGATTTAAAACAACAGTGGCTACTATTGCACCAACGTAATGGGTTTATCAGATATTAAAGTACAAATACGGAAGAGAAAGGAACTGACCATGTTGTGGATTCTCGAGCAATGGACAATTCTTGATCAGCATCTACTTCTGATGGTGCATGGGTATCAAGTGCTATCATGCCAACTTCAGTCGTTCCTCTGACTCCACGCGCTGTACCACGTATCTACTTTTTCTGATGATTTTGGGGCAGTCATGCCACTTTCCAACCATGCAGAGCCAAGCAAAGCAAGAAAGATTAGGGAAGTGTCTTATCGACTAACTGGTATCTCCTCGGCTTGAAGACATATTAAAATATGGTGGCCGATGAGGTTTGCCGATTGCCTGTATTTTGATCAGGTTCGTGTATTGATTTTATCCGTGGAGGGGCTTAGTGGATGCTTACAAATGATAAGAGTCATCGGTGCATGCAAAATCTTCTGGAATTTCATAATTAAATCAGTTGGAGGTGATGAATACATCTGATAGAGAATTATCGGCTACAGTACAGCCGATAGGGCAATTAGCCTTTCCGACATAATCACACTCAGGTTACATGGTGCGGATTATTCAGCTGGTATGCCGATATGGGTCCATCGGTTGTTGGATGGTGGATAAGACTAGGGGGCCAGTTCCTAATAGGTGTATGACAAATTAATCGGCTAATGATTGTTATTTGTGCACTGTTAGTAATAGGAGACTATCGGTCGAAAATTATTAACAGAACACGAAAAAATGGCTTCGATTATTAGAAGACCATCGCCACTCCTGACATCATCGGCGACAACCAGAGATGCCACGGGTTGTCAAAGATCACCAAGAAGGTCATGGGGCACGCTGGGACGACCAAGCTCAAAGTGGAGAAGCGTGCATACGGTTATGAGGTACATGCCCCTCTATGCTTGGCTCATATATTCCTTATTCCTTACTTTTTCCTACCACTCGTGAACAATTTATCATAAGGAAAGCATGTCGTCTAAGTAGTTGATGAGTGTGATATGGTATGATGAAAGGAACCTTACTTCTTTTTGCAAAGTACTTGGGAATTTTTCTTATAAAAACTTAAAATCAATAGCTTGTCTCCTCAATGATGTTGAATTTCCTACCAGAGCCATATACATACTTTTAGGATGCAAACCGTCCACATATGCTACTTGATTTTGTATTGAGTTTTGTCAAACTGTTGTGACCCTTATTGAGAGATTTATCATACTTCTAAGATCAAGATCACATACACTCACCTATTAAATGCTAATTCTTACATTAAGGGTTACGCAAGACATATTTTTCCATCCACTAAAATGCTCCAACTTGTATCTTGATTCTCTTTAAAGTTCATATGCCAAAGAGAGTGTGGGCTATATTAAAAAAAGAGAAAAAAGGAAGCATGTCAAAGAGCATGATAAAAGAGAGGGAAAACAATGGGTACTCCGATACCCGTCAAAAAGAGAGAAAACAATGGGTACGTAGATACCCGCCAGTGAGAGTAAAATAGCCTATACTCTCAAAAGCATTTTAAATGAAAGAGAGGGTCACGATCAAAGGAGTACAAAAAAAAATTCCATACACATGCATATCTTGATCTAAGAGTATGACACTTCTCTTCGTGGATCCGGGGTTTGACTTTACGATATATGCAAGGTAAGTATGCGACATATCTTATTCCTACCTGAACTCTATATAAGCTTTTAGAAGTAGGATGAAAAAAGATGGAACATTGTCTCGGTGAGGAACTATACACATTGAGCGATTGAGGAGCAAAGCTATGTTTTCAATTTAAAAAATCTTTCAAAACCCCAAGTTTTCTGAGCTGAAAGAAGTAAAGATGACTGGATTCTAATCTGTTCTATTCCTCAACCACCCAAGATGATGTGATAGACACTTCAAAGTTCACATGTGGAGGTAAGGCTGGGAATAAGGTAATATTGCTGCCGGTAAAATTACTCGGTTTCTTAGAAGGAGAGGATCAGCTAAAAGTTATTATCAATATTGAAAGCCGATGCGATTTTTTTTCAAGAAAAGCCGATGGAGCCTTCAAATATTGTGATCAAATGTCATCAGGAAAAGAGGACCATCAGACTGAAATAATTTGAAGCATGAAGAATTCATACTCCGAACTCGGGGGTCTGTGTTGACACTAGTTTTTAGTCTGACAAAGAAGGAATTGACTGACAATATCAAAAGCGAAGAAAGTTTCATTTTGGAGGACTTTGACTCCGGATTGGCTACGGTGGTCCACGTGAGGATTTAAAGGGCGGAGCTCTACAAATAAGGAAAAGTAGAGTCTAAGTTATCTTTTTAGATAGTTTTTATTTAGTTTCTATATTTATATGACTCGTGTTGAGTCCGAACTCTGTGAAGACCAGGGTATAAATATGTACACCCCGGTATCTGTAAAAGACATCTATCAATCAATCAAACAACCCTTTCGGCCTCCGGCCACCTCTTAGGAGTAGGAGTAGAGTAGATCTCGGCGAGACTTCCAGTAAGCAGGGCTGCATCGGGTCGACCGACCTTCGGTTTACTTGTGAGTATTGTCATGGCTTATGTTTACGTTTAATGAGGCTGCATCGGGTCGACCGACCTCTCGTTATGCTTAGATATAAGTTAGTTATCGGTTTGAATTGTCATGTATAAGGCTGCATTGCTTCAATCTCGTACATGTGATGCTTCAAGCTAGTTATCGGCTCTATTAGATTTGGCAATCTAATAGATTCATTAAGTTATCGATATTGTTTATGCTTTTAAATGTTTTCTTTAGATTTAAAATAATATCTTGCCCAATCAAGATTGACAAAGTAGCTTAAGCTCAAATGCTAAGTTAGATCTGGCTATCCGAAAGCTTCACATGCTTACACTAAGGAAAATAGCCGATCTAAAGCTTCTCATCGACTAATTGTCAATCTTGATTGTTACATGCTGTGCGTTCGAGATATCTGTTGAAATCATGGTTTGATCTAAGAAACAAGTAGATTTGATCTGACATGTTTATTACAGCTGTATTTCCAAACCCCACTGATACGCATGATAGGTTAGATCTGTTTGATCTTGGGTCAAACTGTGGTTTTAACGAATAGATCTTGTTCGTGCTTCATGGACCCTGTATTGGCTAAATAGCCGATCCAGTCAAGCTTTCATGAATAGCAATTGCATGTACTTCTCAAAAAGCAGGGGACAATCTAGTATGATGTGTTATTTTTATTGAAGCCCGCCGGCTTTCTAGACCAGGTTGAGATGAATCTAATACATCATTACGAAGGAGCTTTAGTTAAGACCGTCGACCTTCTAGACCAGTCTTAATTGAGTTTTGAATATCCAATGCTTTAGTAGGATTTACATGAACGAGCTATGTCCTTAGATTATGATCGTTAACGTATATATAGATCTTTACTTCACTCATATGTTTAAGCTCTTCAGTCGTTCTTGTTCTAAATGCTTTCTTTACATATACAAATAGCTGTTTTGCTTCAAATATTGTCAATGCTTCAACCTTCTCTTGGGAGTTGACTTTGTAGTCAATGTCCTGTATCAATGGCTATATCGGAGCCGTATAATTTGGAACTGTCTGGCATAAAACAGACAGGTTCCACGATTTAGCATTGTTTTCTTTTCTCCTTGTCAATTGCAGGTCAAATTGGCTGGCACGCCTTGGACTCGGTTTCACCAAGACCAGCTTCTTCCTTGGAGGTTCAGGAGATCAGGACCCTTGCTCTAGACGGTCTCTGAGGGCCTTGTGATGTGCTTGATGCTTAAAGATACAATTTTTTGCGTCAACAACTACTGTTGTCTATATTTATTTTTTAGGGATACGGTTCGGTCAATGAGCTTTTTACGCTCGGGGACTGAATCACTCGGGAAGAAGATCGTCACTGACCAGGTTCATCGACCTGGCCTTCGTCCGTCGCCGACCCGGCTCATCAACCTGGCCTTCGCCCATTGCCGACCAGGCTCATCGACCTGGCCTTCGCTCGTCGCCGACCAGGCTCATCGACCTGGCCTTCGCCCATCGCCGACCAGGTTCATCGACGTGGCCTTCGTCTGTCGCCGACCAGGCTCATCGACCTGGCCTTCGTCCGTCGCCGACCAGGTTCATCGTCCTGGTCTACGTTCATTTCGTCGCCAACCAGGTTCATCTACGCTCGTCACCGACCAGATATAAAACTGCTCGGTGCTCGCCTTCATCATCAACAATGCTGGGGACTCCTTGGTGTTCGGATTCTTCGTGCAAGTGTCGCCAGCAGAGCTGGGGACTCTATTGGTGGTCGGACATCTCGTCATTGTGTATCAAGTCGCTCCATGTTGTTCGGATCAGGGTGCTGATTTTGGATTGCTCATCGGAGAACTTGCTAAGTACATTGCTGATAAGCTAAAGACTTTTTTCTTTTTGACTCTGACACCACGTGACTGTGTCATCAACTGTCAGGCTCAGAGACTAAGTGACTACACTTCAACTGACAGTGAATGTAGTGCTTCTACTATGGCTTACACTCCTTATCGACTAAGGAGTCTAAGTGGCTACACTTCGTCGAAGATGGAGAATTTTTCGGATTTTATCTTGAGGCCCTTATATCCTTCTGACAAACCTTACTTGGTCGACATCGACTTCACCTGCTCGGATCGCCAGTTAAGCTAGTCGACGTCAACTTCACCTGCTCGGACAAGCTCAAGACGGCGTCGCCAACAGGATCCAAATCGCTCGGAGACTAGCTGTGGGATATGACCCCCATATACCGTCACGGCTATATTTGAGCCGCACCATCCGAGATGGCCCAACCCATAAGATGAAGATGTGCGGCACACGATGTGCACTCACGAGATTGTAATAGTACCAAATAGGCTACTTTAATTGTAAACCTGTCCCTTCAGAGTATATAAGGAGAGGCAGGAGTCCCCTAGAGGACACAACAAATCATCCCATCCAATCCAATCTCACCAGATAATACAGCCATCAAAACACAGGACGTAAGGTATTACGACGATTTGCCGGTCTAAACCTGTCTAAATCGCCGTGTTCGTCCCTGTGTTTACGCTTGAGTAGCCGTCTCACACACCTCCTCAGACTAATCTACTACCTTAGACATACCTCTCGATAGACCGCCGCTACTCACACACCTCCTCAAACTAATCTACTACCTTAGACATACCCCTCGATAGACTGCCGACCATATTTTATCGACAGTTGGCGCGCCAAGTAGGGGGTATATTAATACATACATGTGGACTAAGATGAATATGAGCGCAAACAAACAAGATCATAATGGGTAACATCGAATCTAGGACCAATTCTTCTTCTATGTATGTTCTATGTATGGTTTGCTCATTTATATTTCCTCGTTCTAAGCTAATTAGGTGAGATTTTTTTTTTTTTCTTTCTTTCTTCGCGAGGACGTGAGATTAGTTTGATTTATCGAGGTGCATGCAGCAGTTGGATGGTTAACAAATTCTTTTTTTTTTTTAAAAAAATGATATACAGAAACGAATAAATCCACTTTTAGGAAAACATAGACTCTGTCGTGGATCTCCTAGTGGTTGGTCGTGCAGGCTGACCGCCTAAATAAAATAAAGTGTTATTTTCGCTTTTCGAAAAACATATTTAACTAAATATATATTAAAAACTATTAATATTTATCATACATAATTAATATCATTGAAAAGATCTTTGAATCTATTTTTTTTAATAAATTTATTTAAAGATGTAAATGTTACACATATTTACTGTAAATCGAGTTAAACTTGTGGCACGCACACCAGCAACGACAGTTATTTGGGAACGGAGGGAGTATGTATCAAATCCCATTCCATTCCATTCCATATCAAACCACTCCAATCATGCTTGCTGAGTTGCAGGTGGCTTATAATTATATTATACTACTTCGTCCAAGAAAGAATCGCTACAAAATACGTGTTGGTCCAACTTTATTAATTTTTACTAAGTTTATAGAAAAATATGTATAATATTTATATCTCTAAATAAATTTATTATAAAAATATATTCAAAGTTCTATCAATGATATTAATTATGTATCATAAATATTAATATTTTATTATATATATTTGGCAAAGCTAAAGATGATTGATTTTTTAGAAAATGAGAATGACTATTTCTTAAGAATGGAGTGAGTACACTTTACAGACGCATGATCATACTACAACTAGCAACCAGGGCCGTGCTGGCAAAATACGAGGCTCTGTTCTAAACTCTAAAATAGGCCTTGTATTTAGAAAGAAATTTGTGAAAATATATATACATGCTAAAATATATCACACACCAGTGAGAATATAAGACATTTTGACTTTTTAAGAGTATATATTGTTTTAGCTACGTATCTAGATATAATGTATATCTAAATGTATAGTAAAACTATGTACTAAAACTAGAAAAAAATAAAGCGCTTTATGATTTTGAACGAAGAGAGTACAAGATAATTACTCAAAAGAAATCATTCCAACAATACTAATATTAGAAGAGAAAGACACAGTTACCGAAGAAAGTTGTCTCAAAATTTACATTCATCAACTCATCGGGCAGTTTAGCACTACCGGCAAATCAGCTCACTTTAGATTCCCTGGACTGGCTGCCTACCGAAGATGGCAAGTTACCATGTGTTGAGCGGGCCTCCATATAGTCAGATGGACGGATATATGTGTAGAGGTCGATGAACTGCATGACGCGAACTTGAGACATATGCATGCGCTCGTTGTATTGGACCTAATCAGCTGATAGACTATTATTTTTAGGGCCCCTAAAAATCTGAGGCTCTGTTCGATCGCACGGGTTGCACGCCCTCGTGCACGGCCCATGTGTTGAGGACTGCACCGACGGCGAAGATGCCACCACCGCCGAGCATGGACACCCTGCGGGTGATGTACCCGGCGAAGAGTTGTCGTCGTCGTCGATCAATCACAACATGAAAAAGAAATTGTCGCCAAACACACCAAAAGGGCCGGGAGCGCATCTAGCAACAATCAACACAACGTTATCTCTTCGTTGCTTCCATGGTGCATGCGTGTCTTAATGGTAGAATGCCTGAGTGGTTCCGTGGTTGATGCTACTATATTATTATTCTTGGTTTTGTGGCTATGTTACTGAGTGGCAAGTAACCGAGCGCTTGAGTAAACTATATTTTCCTTGGCTAAGTGACCGGATGGCTAATTGGCAGGCTAGCTATCCTGAGCTGTTGAGTGTCCATTAAAAAACTCCATCCGTTCCGAATTATAAGTTGTTTTAACTTTTTTTAGTACATCCATTTTGTTATGTATCTAGATAATACATAGCAAAATAGATGTACCAACAAAGCCAAAGTGACTTATAATTTAGATCGGAGGGAGTAATATCAATTTTGTATGCATAATACAATTGTATCTTGGGCTACTATATATATTATAGGATGGTAGTTGCTATAGTATGTCATTTCAGTAAAATTTTAGTTTTCTTATATCTTTATCTTTCCAAACAACATAATATAAACTCATGTACATAATATGCAAATTCGCATATCATACAATTACATGTATTAATTACAAGTTATACGTCTGTCAACATTGGTCGAGTATATAACATTATTAAAAAATAATCATGATGCCTCATTAAATAAATTTAAGAATGAAATTTTGCTTTAATTACTTTAAGTATCCAACAACCTTAAAAAGTTTTTACATATTTTTTAGAATAACAGGTTTCCCTGATTATTATAGAAATAAAGTAACAACATTCAGGTCGTTGAGCGTTTTACAAATTACCTGCCAAACAGAAAGAGCCACAAGTCCAACACGTACGAGGACCCAAAGCACTCAGAACCAGCCTAAACTGTAACCCTATTACTCAAAAAAAAGGTTAATCATAAACACGTGAAATGGCGCAATTTCTAGTGAAAACCTGACTATGCCCGACAGCAATGGATGGTGTGTACTCGACGCGCTCTCTTTTTTATATGGATGGTGTGTACGATGGTCCCTAAATCGATAACTGTGATAGGACTGCTCCCCATGATCATCATTAATCTACGAGGTGTTTTATCTTTCACTTTCAGTGATCCTATTTTCTTTAACTTACGTAATTTTTGTAAGGCATGTGTGGTTTTGTTTTTCTGATTCTTTTCAAATTGTGTTAGTATGAGTAGTGCAAGATTCATTTTGTGTGTATCACAAACTGATATAATATCCTCCAGACCTCAATATGAATCTGTGCCAACAAAGTTTAATTTTGTTGTTCAGGTGGTCGTTTCATCACATTGCAGTTTTGTTGAGCTAATATGTTAAATTGTGATTCACTCATATTCAAAGTCTTACTCAGTCAATATTTTTATTGTTCAGCTCGTGCAAAACACTATCAAGGATATTGGATTATTTAGCAAGGGACACCTAACAAAATCAGCAATCTAAATCTTAGTTGTCCTATACATTTTTGGTGGGAGTTTCCAAATAAGAGCCAATGGGAATAAGCTTAACGCATGAGTGAAAGGAGTACCCCTGAATAGACCATTCCGCATACGGAATATGACACTAGTACAGAAACATGCCTTTAGCCCCGGTCGGCAAGGGCCTTTAGCCCCGGTTGCCAAGCCGGGACTACGCTTCCGGGACTAAAGGCCCCCCTTTAGTCCCGGCTCCGGCCACTGGGGCTAAAGCCCCCCTCCTTTGGTCCCGGTTGGTAATACCAGCCGGGACTAAAGGGTGCTGCCAGCGGTGCACCGCAGCAGCACCCTTTAGCCCCGGCTGGTATTACCAGCCGGGACTAAAGGGTCCCTGGTTTTTCCTTTTTATTTTCATTTCAGTTCTGTTTTCAGTTTTGTTTATTTATTTAATAGGTTTTCCAATATATATTCTTTGCTGCTAATATATATAATTTATATATATTAGCAGCATAACACAATAAGCTTATTGCATGCATATATAATTGAACTATATAACTACATATATATATATAAATATATGTACATAAAATTACAAGCAATATACATATATAAGTTGTCCAAATATCTATCTACACAAGTTGTACTCCAAAGTTAGTACTGTAAACCTATTACAAGTTGTACTCCATCTAAAGATCTACAGGGCATACAATGATCATCATTGTTTGGAATCAACGACTCGTTGGTATTATAGTAGAACTCGCCGTTTGGATTTATGAGTTGTTCCCGAAGAAATCCTGCTATTGTCTCTTGTATTGCTTTCAATTGGCCTTGTAGCATCACTTTTTGCTTCAACCAGTCAGTCTTCAATTGGAATTAAAGAAGATATTAGTCATATCTATATTATCAATATTAAGTCTATAAAAATGAAATGAAACATGTTACGTACTTTGATGATTTCTTCAGGAATTCTATTTGATTCTATCATCATGTACTCACAAACATAGAATCCGCATAAGTTGGTGTCTTGTTTTTTCTCAAAATCCACTGTAGAATGAAAAGATTCATCTCGTAATAAAGATATGATATATGACATGATATAATAAAGATACACGTACATTGACGAAGGTGTAAACTTACTGGTAGTCGTGGCTTTATTGTAAGTGAGGCCTTACACTGACTCATATGTTCTCGAGCAATGAATTTTTGCCAAACCCTAATCCGGCCAATGAAACATTAATAGTTGGATCATTATTTAATTAGTATACATATATACAAGCTTAGTCTATACTTTAAGCATGCAAGCTAGGGATCGAAAAATTACCTTTGGAGGATGTCTATCATATCTTGGTAATCTGCTTGCGGTTTGCTCAACGAGTCATAGATTAACACATTGCTTTGTTTGAGATCGATGACCATCAATATCCAGTGATAGGTGTTCATACACATGATTCATATATATATTATTAGGGTTAAGTAAAATAAAATGTGCACATACTTATTATTAACTATATATGTCTCACGCACTTAAAGTTGTATGGGAAGAGAATTCTTTCTCTATCTTTTTGGTTCACGAAGAACCTCATGAGATTTGTACACGACTCATCGCTCCAAGTCGCTGAAGGGTTTGGAGCCTTGAAAACAACATATGGATCAACAACCCCAACAAATTGTCGTGTTTATCTCTGAGCTGAGTCATCTGATACCTGCAAAATATCGAGTCGATCCACAAGCATGTGTGTAAGAATACTACTATATACACATACTAGAGAGTTCAATGAAAACTATAAAAGAAACACTTACAAACAGTAGCAGCTAAGGAGCGATTTGTCCAGTGCATCCATATGACATAGCTGGTGTAATTCCTCCATCTGGACTAAGATTAGGTCATCGCCACGGAAGTAGTGATGGTTCCGAATTCGGAGAGAAATCCAATTGACATCAACGTCTTTAGAAGCCTCCATGCACCATTTGTTGATTGCAAACATCTGCGTACCAAGTACATGTAAGTGATTGGGGTTCATTAGACTCCTGCCCGGTGCAAAATTTCTCCTCCATTCATCAACTACTTCCGCTCGTGGAAACTCCAGCCCAGTAGCAATATTTTCAATGGTGTCATACGGGAGACCGCTGTCAATGAAAAATCTTCAATGGAGTCCATCTCAGACAAAGTGGTCTCTCCAGATTTCCGCTGTACTCTGCCCATGTTTGAACCATACTGATTTTGCACAACTAACGGGGACAAAGGTCTTGATGTTTCCCCGAGCTGTGGAACACCCTTTCCCACTTTCTCTTGCTGGATTGTTGTTCTTTGCGGACTTCATAAGAGAGCGTTCGTAATCTGATTTTCGCGGAGCCTTTCGGGCTTCACGCATCTTGATACCATGTTGGTCCACCCTTTTCCTTAACTCCTGTGGGTTCAACAAGAGGTAAGGCTTCTCCGGGTTCCTCTTCGCTTTAGCAGCGGCCTCACATTCATCTAAAAATTTTCGCACATCTTTTTTCACCGTAATTTCTAACTCCTCATCAGTCTTTTCATAAGCTAATTTCTCTTGGGCTTTTTTTCTGATGCAGGAGCCTTCTTCTTTGGAGGTGGGGCCTTTGGTTCTGTGGCGGTAGACCGCTTCTTAGGGCCGGGCGGTGGAGGCGGCGGTGTTGGAGCCCCGCGGTGGAGGTTGTGGCGTTGGAGCCCGCGGTGGAGGAGATGGTGGGCTCGGTGGCGGTGTTGGAGCCCGCGGTGGAGGTTGTGGCGTTGGAGCCCGCGGTGGAGGATGGTGGGGCCGGTGGCGGTGTTGGAGCCCGCGGTGGAGATCTTTGTGCAGGAGATGGGGTTGAAGCCGTGTCCTCCAACACATCGTCACCGCCCACAGCACTCTGATGCGCTGGGGAATTGTACACACCCACCCGAAAATACCACAGAAAACCCGAACACCAAACAACGGTTTTTCCTAGAATACCAAGTGCCCACTATATGTGTGCCCAGGAAGTCCATCAAGACACATATAGCAACAAATCTGAATTTCTCAAGACAATGCTTTATTATATATCGAACATCATACAACAAGACTTACATCTAAATCAAAGTAGAGCGGAAACTACTCTTCGGGACTCCAAACCCACGGGACGGTGACTGGGGGACACTCGCCTATGAGGAACTCTTGAAACATCTTCGGAACTGCTCACTTGATTCCACCATCTGGTACCCATCCGGGATTTTCATTGATTGTACGCAAAGCAAGGGTGAGCGCACCATACTCAACAAGTATAACATGAGGGACGCAAGGCTCAAAAGGCTAGACACGGCTGAACTGCGGTAAGCATTTTTAGTTAGTCATATTTTATTTATTAGACCTATGTCTCTAGGTTATGCTTAAGCTCCCATGATGAAAGTTAATTAAGTATCATCAAGATTATCATCATCCACATTATTCATAGAACTGTCTCAAAAAGGATCCAGGCCGCTCATGACCGAGAGCACGGCTGATATATCAGTTTATAATTAACTCTGCAGAGTGTGTACAACTTTACCCACGAGTCGTGATTGCCCTTTTGCCCGAGGCGGCCAACCTCTTAACTCACTACCAAGGTAAGTCGGCAGGGATCACTACGAAGCCTTTCCCAAGTTGGTCTAACAAGTCGTAGCCGCTAAGGTTTCAGTCTCCCAAGAGTTATGAACAACCTCCCCACTAAGGTAACACCCCATCCTCCAAAGTAATTACCCTAGTGGGACCGGGCCATAACTACATGGTACCCCCTCTTGCCCTTTCGGTAAGCTACAGACGAGCTAGAACACTCAGAGTACTTAGCTAAGACCAGAGCCATGTAGTCCTCGTGGTTGTACTTTAAATCCTGGGTTGCCGCTTTAAGATTCAGAACCAACATTTGTTCCATAAGTCATTAATCAAGATTATCACTTTAATATTTAATATTTGCAAGCTAAGCAAAACTACCCATATGCACAACCAAGGTAACAAGGAATTCAGGATAACAAAGTTCTAGGTAAAATCTCTAGGGTTCATCATATTAGACACATGCATATGAAAAGGTGATTAAAAGGTTGCTGGAAAACAAAGAAACTCATGTTACACTTGCCTTCCAAAACTCATGTTGTTGGTCCCACCTCTTCAAAGGTCTTCTTCTTGATAACCCTGGACAGCTTGAAAACTAAACGAGTTCATCGGCACCACACAATCATCCAAACCAGTCATCACATGCAAACAAATAACATTTCTATTAGAACAGTACACCAAACAGTGCTAAAACAAGATAAAAAGCTTATAAAACTATTCTACGCATTTCTACGAACACGTGAGCGCAAGAATCACTCTAATCGGATTTAAAACGAGAAATTTATGTTGAAAACAAGGTTCAATGGCATTTTTGTAAATAAACCGAAGTTGTTTTTGAATTAAAACAAATAAAATCGCATTTTCTGCGCAACAGTGGATGGTGGGTTCTATTCTTGGAAAGCACAGGGGTCAAAACGAATAAAAACCAGGCCGATTAAAACTGCGGTGGACTGCGGGTTTATTTTCGAAAACGTTGGGGGCTTTTCTGCTAAACGACGCGGGCGTGGTCGGCTGACCAGGCCGCTTCGCTGACCTGGCTGCCACGCGTCGCGACGCCACTAGCTCGGTCCACCACGCGGGCTAGTGGATGTGCCGCGCTGGCGGTGTGGACTGAGTCTACGGCTGTGCCCGTGCACCGGTTATAAAACGAAAGGGTACCTTCTAATCTTGGTCACCCGATGGAAGATCGGCGGTTGGGAGGGCTTCGGGGAAATGGCCGGCGGCCGGAGCAGGTTTCCCCACTGCGGCGCGCCATGGAAGCTGGATAGAGCTCGCCGGCGAGCCTTCGGACCGGCGTTCTAGGCCATCCTGGGCTCAATCGAGACCACAGGAGTGGTCGCCGAGACATAGCGGACTCAAAGGTGGGGTCAGGTGGGGTTGGAGGTCACTAGAAGGGCGACGCCACACGGTGGCGCCATGGATGAGATTCGGGGCTCGGCGATTAAGGCGATACTGAGCCTTAAACTTGAAAAAGAAGGATGGGAAGGGAGAGGGGCTTACCACAAGCGCCACAGAGGGGGTCTTGGCGACTGCAACGAGCTCAAAGGAGCTAGATGCTGCGACGGATTGGGAATTAGGGTTCGGGGCAAGGATGGCTCGGCAGGAGCTACGACCTTGCTTTTATAGGGCCAGGGAGGGGCGGCGAGGGGTCATGGGTACTCCACCGGCTCGAATGGCGGCGTAGTGGCCATAATGGCCACTACCGAGCCGTTTCGGGAGAGGAGGGGCATGGAGGGCGGCGGGCACCGAGTGGGCGCGAGGTAGGGGAGAGGTTGGGACGCTGACGTGCGGGCCCGGGGTGATAGTGTGGCTGACGGGCGGGGACGGCTTGTCAGCGAGAGCGGCGGGGAAGGCGGGTGCGGGCGCGCGGGGCGAGCGGCGAGAGGGACGCTGGGCCGCGGAGTTGGGCTGGCGGAGGGAGCAGGCCGAGCGGGGCGTGGGCCAAGCCAGGCTGGGGAAGGAGAGAGGGGAGTGGGCTACTGTGCACCTTGGTTGGGCCAAGCCCAAGCGGAGAGAGAAGGGCGTGCGCGGGGCCGACACGGCTGACCTGCGGGGTCGGCTGGACAGGTGGACACGGGTACGCTGGCAGGCGGGCCCCGGTTGCTAGTGGGAGCGGGCGAAGCGAGCGCGGGTGCCGTGCGGCGAGCGAGGCCGCGGGGCACTGGGCTGCTGCTGGGCTTGCGCGCGCGAGTGAGAGGGAAAGGAGGCGGGCTGAGATCGGGCCGGTGTTTGCGCGCAGGAGAGGAAAAAGAAGGTGGGCTGGGGCGCCGGGACGGGCCAAGCCCAAGCGAGAGTGGAGAGGAGGAGAAGGAAAACGCGGGCTGGCCAGCTGGGCCCCGTCTGTGCACTGGGCCAGAAGGGAAGGAGGAGGGAGGGAGATAGGGATTGGGCTGGCTTTTGCTGCTGGGCTGGATAGGAGAAAGGGAGAAAGAGGAGATTAGAAGAAAGACTTTTCTTTTTATTTTGAAAAGGATTTTGTTCAAATTCAAACTAGGTTTGAATTCAAACCACCCAACACTATTCCTACACTGATACAAAATATTATGCACCGGCATGAATGCAACAAAATGTTTCTAAGCTCTAGGGTTTATTTTAAATATTTAAAATTATTACTTGACCTAGGTTAAATGCCCATAAAATTAAACAAAAGCTCAAATTTATTACTAAAATTGGAAACTGAATTTTAGGGTGTCACAGGAATAATGACGAACTGGACTATAGTTCCTGCTACGCAAAACAACGAATGATGTGAGCATCCAACTAATATATACATATAGGAAGTTAGTGTAATAAAATTTGTTTCTCGTTCACGCGCACACTACCTGTGGTGAGGATCTTGATCAGTAGGAGGAGGTTGCGGCGGTGACACTCCAGGAATAATAATGAAGCGCTTGCGCCGAGCAAATAAATATCTTCTCCGCTTCACCTAAAGTCTTCTCCCCATCTCCCCCTTCGATTTCCAGTGCCACGCTGCCACAACCTGTCTCAACCCTATCCACCGAAACGCTGGCATATCCGGCTGGCACTGGTTGACCATGGATTCTTGGTGTTCTTGGGCGGTCGATAGGGTTTACAACACCGACAACCACCTTTTTCGTGGCATTTCCATCTGGAATGTGTAGCTCACAAGTAGTAAAAGGTTCTTTAACGTCATCCACGGGAAAGCGTATCTTGGAGTCATCTTGAATGGTTGGTACTTCCGTGGAGGCGCAGCTGCTTTTTCATCTGACCTGGGGGGCTAATGTTCGCTTGAGGATGTTGTGATGATGTACCTTGCCCAATCGTCATTTGACTAAGTGCCGCTTGCACTTGCCTTTTGATTTCCTCCTGCATCCATTCTTCACGAGATTTCTCACGCTCTTGTGTTTGAAGAACATACTCCTCCAACTTGAAGAGTCGCTCTGCCTCCTCGCCCTTCTTTCTTTGGCGGCTTCTGTAACTTTCTCGATCCGCTTCGAAGGAATGCAGCCACGAAACGGCCCCAAAGCCTCTCGTACGCCCACGTGCTCAGGATTCTCCAGCGCGTACGTGAGTTCATCCTTCTCTCTGTTGGGCTTGAACTCGCCAGCCAACACCGCACTTCGTGCTTGAACTAGCCTCTGTGCTGCTCTTGAAATTTGCGTCCCAATCAAGCTCCCCGTCATTAGGGTTTATGGTTCCCCATGAGCGTAGAACTAATTCCTGGACCGTTCACTCCAATTTCTTCTTATTGTCTCTGGGACTACCCCTGGCAAGCATCTCCTGTTCCTGTCTCTCCCACTTTGGAAGGGCAGTCTTATAGCCACCTGATCCTAAATGATGGTGGTATTTCTTCTGAGCTGCATTCTGTTTGTTTACTCTGACCCGGGCCTCACTCTCTTGTGATCTTTTGTACTGTACAAATTCATCCCAATCGGCCCTTATCTTGACATACGCCTTAGAGTTGAAATCTGGCGTCTCGTTATTCAGCACAAACTTGTGATACAATTTCTTCTTCCAGTCCTGAAAAAGTGTGGCCATCTTCTTCATTGTCCACTCCCGAATTCGCCTCAGCAGCTCCTCATCATCCGTGTCGAACGAGAAATGAGCTTGGATGTCATCCCAGACTAGCTGCTTGTCAAGATTGGAGACATAACTGATCTCGGGAGCACTTCGCCTCTCTTTCCATTCACGGGCACTTATCGGAATCCGATCTCTCACAAGGAACCCACAGTGAAAGACATATTTCTGTGCATGGGGTCCTAGTGGTTGGCCTGTAGCCATATCGAATTCGGAGATTACATGACGGCCCTTCAACGGCCTCTTCGGCCCTCGTTTTGGTCTGCTCTGCCCCGTCGCAGACGTCGATCCAGAGGGCTACATATAGGTAAAGACACGAAGATGAAACCCTAATACAAGTTGAGATAAAACCTAATCAAGTAATAAAGTAAATGTAAACCCTAACACGACATATTGTATATATATACCTCGTCCTGTATTGCCTTCTTCCATCTCAACTTGTTGTTCAGGGGGATTTTCATCATGCATGGTCATGTCTTCGTAATTCAATAAGTATTGACTCCCGTCATCGTCGCCGGCGATGATATTCATCATTTCCTCCTCCATGTTCTCATTTGGGTCGGCCATTTCTGCGAATATTAAAATATTA
This sequence comes from Coix lacryma-jobi var. lacryma-jobi, assembly GCA_009763385.1. Lineage (NCBI taxonomy): Eukaryota > Viridiplantae > Streptophyta > Magnoliopsida > Poales > Poaceae > Coix > Coix lacryma-jobi. Next base: position 9,896,875 of record CM019828.1, read on the forward strand.
GGGGTTTAATTAGGGGTTAAGGGTTTAGGGTTTGGGGTCTCGGGGTTTAGGGTTTAGGGTTTGGGGTTTAGGGTTTCAGGGTTTAGGGGTTTAGGGTTTCGGGGTTTAGGGGTTCGGGGTTTAGGGGTTTGAGGGTTTAGGGTTAGGGTTTCAGGTTTTAGGGTTTCGGGTTTAGGGTTTGAGGGTTTAGGGTTAGGGTTTCGGGTTTTACGGTTTCGGGTTTAGGGGTTCGGGGTTTTGGGGTTTAGGTTTTCGGGGTTTAGGGGTTCGGGGTTTAGGGTTTCGGGGTTTAGGGTTTCAGGGTTTAGGGGTTCGAGGTTTCGGGGTTCAGCATTTCGGGGTATAGGGGTTTGAGGGTTTAGGGTTAGGGTTTCGGGTTTTACGGTTTCGGGGTTTAGGGGTTCGGGGTTTCGGGGTTTACGGTCTCGGGGTTTAGGGGTTCGGGGTTTCAGGGTTTAGGGTTTAGGGTTTAGGGTTTAGGGTTTTAGGGTTTAGGGTTTAGGGTTTAGGGTTTTAGGGTTTAGGGTTTAGGGTTTAGGGTTGGGGACGCTGACTTGCGGGCCCGGGGTGACAGTGTGGCTGACGGGCGGGGACGGCTTGTCAGCGAGAGCGGCGGGGAAGGCGGGTGCGGGCGCGCGGGGCGAGCGGCGAGAGGGACGCTGGGCCGCGGAGTTGGGCTGGCGCGAGGGAGCAGGCCGAGCGGGGCGTGGGCCAAGCCAGGCTGGGGAAGGAGAGAGGGGAGTGGGCTACTGTGCACCTTGGTTGGGCCAAGCCCAAGCGGAGAGAGGAAGGGCGTGCGCGGGGCCGACACGGCTGACCTGCGGGGTCGGCTGGACAGGTGGACACGGGTACGCTGGCAGGCGGGCCCCGGTTGCTAGTGGGAGCGGGCGAAGCGAGCGCGGGTGCCGTGCGGCGAGCGAGGCCGCGGGGCACTGGGCTGCTGCTGGGCTTGCGCGCGCGAGTGAGAGGGAAAGGAGGCGGGCTGAGAGCGGGCCGGTGTTTGCGCGCAGGAGAGGAAAAAGAAGGTGGGCTGGGGCGCCGGGACGGGCCAAGCCCAAGCGAGAGTGGGAGAGGAGGAGAAGGAAAACGCGGGCTGGCCAGCTGGGCCCCGTCTGTGCACTGGGCCAGAAGGGAAGGAGGAGGGAGGGAGATAGGGATTGGGCTGGCTTTTGCTGCTGGGCTGGATAGGAGAAAGGGAGAAAGAGGAGATTAGAAGAAAGACTTTTCTTTTTATTTTGAAAGGATTTTGTTCAAATTCAAACTAGGTTTGAATTCAAACCACCCAACACTATTCCTACACTCATACAAAATATTATGCACCGGCATGAATGCAACAAAAATGTTTCTAAGCTCTAGGGTTTATTTTAAATATTCGAACATTATTACTTGACCTAGTTAAATGCCCATAAAATTAAACAAAAGCTCAAATTATTACTAAAATTGGAAACTGAATTTTAGGGTGTCACAGGAATAATGACGAACTGGACTATAGTTCCTGCTACGCAAAACAACGAATGATGTGAGCATCCAACTAATATATACATATAGGAAGTTAGTGTAATAAAATTTGTTTCTCGTTCACGCGCACACTACCTATGGTGAGGATCTTGATCAGTAGGAGGAGGTTGCGGCGGTGACACTCCAGGAATAATAATGAAGCGCTTGCGCCGAGCAAATAAATGTCTTCTCCGCTTCACCTAAAGTCTTCTCCCCATCTCCCCCTTCGATTTCCAGTGCCACGCTGCCACAACCTGTCTCAACCCTATCCACCGAAACGCTGGCGTATCCGGCTGGCACTGGTTGACCATGGATTCTTGGTGTTCTTGGGCGGTCGATAGGGTTTACAACACGACAACCACCTTTTTCGTGGCATTTCCATCTGGAATGTGTAGCTCACAAGTAGTAAAAAGGTTCTTTAACGTCATCCACGGGAAAGCGTAGCTTGGAGTCATCTTGAATGGTTGGTACTTCCGTGGAGGCGCAGCTGCTTTTCATCTGACCTGGGGGCTAATGTTCGCTTGAGGATGTTGTGATGATGTCCCTTGCCCAATCGTCATTTGACTAAGTGCCGCTTGCACTTGCCTTTTGATTTCCTCCTGCATCCATTCTTTCTTCACGAGATTTCTCACGCTCTTGTGTTTGAAGAACATACTCCTCCAACTTGAAGAGTCGCTCTGCTGCCTCCTCGTCCTTCTTTCTTTGGCGGCTTCTGTAACTTTCTTTCTTCGATCCGCTTCGAAGGAATGCAGCCACGAAACGGCCCCAAAGCCTCTCGTACGCCCACCGTGCTCAGGATTCTCCAGCGCGTACGTGAGTTCATCCTTCTCTCTCTCTGTTGGGCTTTGAACTCGCCAGCCAACACCGCACTTCGTGCTTGACCTAGCCTCTGTGCTGCTCTTGAAATTTGCGGGCCCCAATCAAGCTCCCCGTCATTAGGGTTTATGGTTCCCCCATGAGCGTAGAACCAATAATTCCTGGACCGTTCACTCCAATTTCTTCTTCTTATGTCTCTGGGACTAACCGCCTGGCAAGCATCTCCTGTTCCTGTCTCTCCCACTTTGGAAGGCAGTCTTATAGCCACCTGATCCTAAATGATGTTGTATTTTCTTCTGAGCTGCATTCGGTTTGTTTAGGGTTTCCGGGTTTAGGGTTCAGGGTTTAGGGGTTTCGGGGTTTCGGGGTTCAGGGTTTCGGGGTTTTAGGGGGGTTTGAGGTTTGTTTAGGTTAGGGTTTTGGGTTTTACGGTTTCGGGGTTTAGGGTTCGGGGTTTCGGGGTTTAGGGTCTCGGGGTTTAGGGGTTCGGCGGGGTTTCAGGGTTTAGGGTTTCGGGGTTTAGGGTTTAGGGTTTATGGGGTTCGGGGTTTCGTGGTTCAGGGTTTCGGGGTTTAGGGGTTGAGGGTTTAGGGTTAGGTTTTTCGGGGTTAGGGGTTTGGGGTTTCGGGGTTTAGGGTTTGAGGGTTTACGGTTAGGGTTTCGGGTTTTGGGTTTCGAGTTTTTAGGTGACATGTAATCGCCAACATTAAAAATAACATATATTCGTAAAGAGGCAATTCAACATTAAAAATAACACGAAGAAGCATATCTGTCAAAAATTTCTAAGTGTAAAACATGTTTACATATCCAAGTGATTTTCTATGGCATTCCCATGACACATAATTTTCTATGAACACATATTTTCTAAGAGTAATAAATACATGTTTAAACATATCCTTGTCACGTGATTTACAGACCGTGGACGAGAACGACGACGGCGGATGACAGTGGACGGCGGCGAGGTCGGTGGAGGGTCACCAGGACTACAGGTCGACGCGGCCTGTCACTTTTATCTACATGTGTAAACATATATTTGTTAGGTTAAAAAAATATATATATGATTTTCCTTTTTCTATAAATATATCTATTCATATTCATTATCTGTATACTCCCTCTGTATCCTATTTAGAAGTCGTTTTGGAAAATATATACACCCCTTTACAACAATATTTTTAAAGAAACAAGTGGTCAAAGTTATGCTACGAAGACCGTGTCGCTGTCGTAAACGACTTCTATTTGTGATACGTAGTATATCCATTTCTATAAAAAAGAAATGAAAAGTTAAATAGAAAATAATATATAAGAAAAAGAAAAATTTGATATATATATATCGATTAATAAATATATATATGTGAAAAAGAACTGAATTAAATACTCTATATTTATTTGAGATAATGAATTGATCACTTCTCATATTCATTATCTATAAATATATATCTATTTATATTCATTTTATATATATCACTTCTTTTTCAAATATATATCTTTATTTTCTATAAAATATATCAATTTTATTTTTTCTATATATAATTATTTTCTATTTAAATTTCATTTTTTTTTACACTCACTCTCACACTGCACACACACCGGCCATGCACACACACCACGCACACGCTGAACACACACGCACACCACGCACATCTGCTCGACGGTGGCGGAGGACGAGCTCGACGACGGCGCGGAGGTGCTCGACGGCGGCGAGGAGGCTCGACGACTGCGCGAGGACGATTAGCCGGCGCGGACACACGACGGCGACGAGGACAAGGGCGAGGACAAGGGAGGCCGAGGGCGCGCCAGCCGGCGTGGAGGGAGGCTCGACGGCGACGAGGACGGAGGCCGGCTCGGAGGTGCTCGACGGCGGCGAGGACGACGCCGTACGGCGCAGAGGGGGAGAGGGAGGGGGCCGGGGCGCAGCGCGGACGACGACGGGGAGGCCGAGGGCGGCGCGGAGCTTGACGGCGAGGACACAGCGGCGCGAGGGAGCGGCGCAAGGACGACGGCGATGGAGGCCGAGGGCGGTGCGGACGGAGGCGGCGGCGCAACTGCGTCGATCTGGGAAAGATTAGAGGGCACTGTGCCCTATATACCCGGGAGGGCGTTTAGTCCCGGGGCGTATTACGCACCGAGACTAAAGGGTCTTTAGTCCCGGTGCGTAATACGCCCCGGGACTAAAGGGTTGGACCTTTAGTCCCGGGCGGGCTTACGCACCGGGACTAAAGGGGTCTTTAGTCCCACTTGTTGCCACCGCCCGGCCTAAAGGTGTCCTTTCCCGCCACAGTTTTTTTCAGTCATTTTAGGTTTTGTATTAAGTTTCCACTATATAAATATGTTGTAATTCTTGTTAATTGCATAGTAAATTGAACATAGGCATAAAATTACTTAAAAATAACAGTTGTATATCCTTTAACCTTATTGTATAGTAGAAAATTTTGTAGCATAATTATTTTATTTTTTTATAATAACGAATATAAATGTAAATAACCATTCATATTTGGTTAATGCAAAATTTAATGTTCAATTTAAATTTAAAAATTGTTGGCTTTCAATAGAAAATTTATTTTCATATCATTTGGACGTTAATCTTTTGTTTATAACCTAAAAAATCATTGCCCAATTTCGTTCTACGCGACAGATGCAGTAGTTTTTTATTTTTAAATTTAGTTTTCTTTTAAATATATCTTAAATCTTTCTAATTGAACAGAAAATTAAATATTTGATATACTTTCTTTTAAAAATTAGTATGAGATTCTTTTTGCTTTAGTTTACAGAAGAAAATGTTAAATTTTAGTATCTTCTTCTTATATGTATTTTGATGATTCACATCAAGAGAAGCACATAAATCAATGATCACTACTACTAAATATATATATAAATCCATTATCAAATAAATGAAGTCTTAATTAATTAATTATTACATAATATCTTTACAACCCAATATTAAGCGGGCACAATTGCGAACCTCCTCTTGACATATGTCCCTTGGTTATGATCATTCCTTAACCATGGAGTTTCCTCATTGTTTAACAAAATGCTGGGTCTTTGTTCACTTTGAATGGCGGAATTCGATCATCTCTTTCATAATCACCTGACATGTCTGACTTGTCCTCAATTCCGACAATGTTTCTTTTCCCCCTGAAAGAACTATATGGCGCTTTGACTCGTTGACGATCGAGTTGTTATCATTTTTCCCTCTTTTTGGTTTTGTAGACATGTCTTTCACATAGAACACTTGACTCACATCCGCGGCAAGAACAAATGGTTCGTCTTTGTACCCATATTGTTGAGGTCCACTGATGTCATCCCATACTCCTTCCGGTTACCGGTCTCTTCATCTTGACCCATTTACACCGGAACAAATGGACTTTAAAATTAGGTGCGTAGTCTAGTTCCCATATGTCATGTATGCGGCCATAATATGTTTGTTTATTCCATTTGGATCCGTGGCATCCACGCGTACACCACTGTTTTGGTTGGTGCTCCTTGCGTCTTGGGCTACTGTGTAAATGTATTCCCATTGATCTCGTCCCTTTGTACGTGCCGATATGCCACGATGGTTTGTCTGGCCAACAAATAAAGCTGCTCATCTATGTTTGTCATCACCCTGACATTGTTTTCGCAACCAATCGCCAAAGGTTTGCATGTGCTGACGTGTAATCCAAGATTCGCTCTTCCCGGGTCACTTGGATCGAAGGAATCCTTATGTACCTCGATATATGGATCGACCAATGAGGAGTTCTGTAGAACTGTGTAGTGTGCTTTATCGAAGTAATCGTCTCCTGTACCGATATATGTTTTCTTCCCTTCCTAGTTTCCCTTGCCACTGAGTCTGCCCTCGTGTCGCGATTCGGGAACGCCAATCGGGTCAAGGTCTGGATAAAGTCCACACAAAACTCTATGACCTCCTCTGTTCCGTAGCCCTGGGCGATGCTTCCTTCAAGCCGAGAACGGTTATGAACATATTTTTTCAGGACACTCATGAACCTCTCGAATGGGAACATGGTGTGTAGGAACATAGGACCGAGAATAATGATCTCCTTGACCAGGTGAACTAGGAGGTGTGTCATGATATCAAAGAAGGATGGAGGGAACACCAACTCAAAGCTGACGAGCATTGAACGACATCATTCTGCAAAGTAGAAAGTTCCTCTGGATTGATTGCCTTTTGTGAAATTGAATTGAGGAATGCACATAGCTTCACGGTGGCTAGACGTACATGTGGAGGTAGAATTCCTCTTAGAGCAATAGGAAGCAATTGGGTCATAAGCACATGGCAGTCATGGGACTTCAAGTTTTGGAACTTCTTCTCTGGCACATTAATTATTCTCTTTATATTGGAGGAGAATCCAGATGGGACCTTGATGCTAAGTGAAGGCATTCAACATGCTTTCCTTTTCTTCTCTGCTAAAGAGTATAGCTAGCAGGGCTTAAGTACTGGCGCCCGCCATCTGTCTTCTCCGGATGCAAGTTGTCTCGTTCTTTCATGCGCTGCAAGTCCTGTCGTGCTTCAAGTGAATCCTTAGGCTTTCTGTAGACACCCATGAATCCAAGCAGGTTCACACAAAGGTTCTTTGTCAGGTGCATCATGTCGATCGCATGGCGGACCTCTAGGACATGCCAGTAGGGTAGCTCCCAGAATATGGACTTCTTCTTCCACATGGGTGCGTGTCCCGAAGCGTCTTTGGGAACAGGTTCGCTGCCCCGTCCCTTTCCAAATACTACTTTCGTATCCTTCACCATTTCGAGTATATCATCTCCGGTTCGGTTACGAGGCTTGGTTTGGTGGTCTGCCTTACCTTTAAAATGTTTGCCTTTCTTTCTTACTGGGTGCCCACAGGAAGAAACCGACGGTGCCCAACATACACGACCTTCCAACAGTTTTTCAAAAATAAACTATCAAGGTCTTCAAAACAGTGTGTGCATGCATTATATCCCTTGTTTGTCTGGCCTGAAAGATTACTTAGAGCTGACCAATCATTGATTGTTACGAACAATAATGCTCGCAGGTCAAAGTGTTCCTGTTTGTACTCATCCCACACGCGTATGCCTGGTTTGCTCCATAGAAGTAGAAGTTCCTCAACTAATGGCCTCAGGTAGACATCGATGTCGTTGCCAGGTTGCTTCGGCCCTTGGATGAGCAACGACATCATAATGAACTTCCGCTTCATGCATAACTACGGAGGAAGGTTGTAGATACATAGAGTAACTGGCCAAGTGCTATGAATACTGCTTTGCTCCCAAAAGGATTAAAACCATCCGTACTTAAAGCGAACCTCAAGTTTCTAGCCTCATATGCAAACTCTGGGAATTCTCTGTCTATCGCTCTTCACTGGGATCCATCAGCTGGGTGCCTCAGCATATTGTGTACCTTACGGTCTTCTTTATGCCACCGCAACAACTTTGCATTGTCCTTATTTCTGAACAAACGTTTTAAGCGTGGTATTATAGGAGCATACCACATAACCTTGGCAGGGATTTTCTTCCTGCTTGGACGTTCTTCACCCTCTACGTCGCCAGGATCATCTCGTCTTATCTTATACCGTGATGCTTCACATACCGGGCATGCATCCAAATTCTCGTATTCCTCCCCACGGTACAGGATGCAGTCATTAGGACATGCGTGTATCTGCTGGATTTCTAATCCCAAAGGGCAGACGACTTGTTTTGCTTCGTACGTAGTGGTGGGCAATTCGTTCGCTTTCGGAAGCATCTTTTTCATTATCTTCAATAACTGCCCAAATGCCTTATCGGATGTACCATTCTTTGCCTTCCATTGCAGCAGTTCCAGCGTAGTACCTAGCTTTTTTTGGCCATCTTCAGCAGTGAGATATAGCAATTTCCTATGATCCTCTAGCATGCGCTCAAACTTGACCTTCTCCTTGTCACTTTCACATTCTCTTTGTGCATCACGAATGGCATCACCAAGAGCATCAACATCAGCTGTCACATCTTCTGTCGCTGCCGCATCTTCTTCACCATCTCCCCACACTACATCATCATCAAAGGCACCGTACTGAGCAATAATATCAGCGTGGGCCAATTCTTCTTCACCTTCTTCACCATCATCCATTACAACCCCTTTCTCCATGCTTCGTCCAACAAATATAGTTTGTTACGAAACCCGACTTCAACAAATGCGTATGAAGAGTCCTTGGGCATGAATATTCCTTCAAATTCTTACAGACGGCGCATGGGCAGCACATGAAACCATCCTGCTTGTTTGCCTCAGCCACACCTAAGAAATAGTGCACGCCAGCAATGAACTCTTTGGAGCGGTGATCGACATTATACGTCCAATTGCGTGACAACATCTGCATTAAATATTACAACCATGCACTTAGTAGTTTCTCATGTTATTGCACAACACTCATGACATCACATGATTGATTAATTCAACCAAGCTTGACTACAACGAAGACTATCGCAGCTAGCACTAAAAAAACTAAAATAAAATGCACTTAAGCAACATAATTAGTTTGCGTCCGATCCCAACTAAAATAGACAGATCATTCGCTTCATCAGCATGGATGGGCTGCTGCCGCTGACTCACTGCCATCACCTTCAGCGGCAACCTCCTGTGCAACAGAATTTCGTACATGCTGAACGTACTCTTCCTCCCAGTACCAACCTTTACATCCGCCGGTGCCCTCCCACTGCAATTAGAACGAAGAATAAGAAATTTAAACAACATCATCAAGCAAAACCGATACGAATGAACCATATTAATCAAATGCGGGTAAATAATAACCCACCTCATGGTTCGGACACTTGTAGAATATACGACCCTTGTTGATTTCCTCTTTTTTCACTCGGTACTTCTTCACAATCTTCTGCTTACACTCGCCGCAAGCAATGAGAGAAGATCCGACCGCAAACGCTTCGGATCCCGATGATGAGAGGCTGAGGACCCGGTCACGGTTGCCATCTACTATATCCATGCTCATTTTTTAAACTATTACATGCAAATTCCTAATTTTCTAAACAATTATAAATAAAAAAGACTAAATTTTTCTATTTGTTTAGATAATCGAAAAATATGATATAACAATACCAATTTCCAAATTATCTACTCTCTATATTTATTGTTGCAAACTATTATAAATTCCACATTTTTCTAAAGAAAATATACTAAAAAGACACTAAAATTCAATATTACTCGTCTTGCATAAGTATGAAATATAGAATGGATACTACCTAGCAGTAGAAAACTATCAAGTGATTGTGATGAACCAATTTAAACTACTCAACTCTCTATACTTGTTCTTGCAAACTATATATTTTAATTAAATTCCTCTCATATTCAAAAGACATGGTAGGAGATGAAAATAGTTACCTCTAAACACAAAGAGACGATGACGGAGTCAAAGAAGATCACCAATTGACGCCGGAGACGAAGAACAATGAAGAACAAGCAATAGCAACAGCAAGAACAAGCAAGAAGCTCACTGAAATGGGGCTAAAAGGTGATCATTTATCCCGGGGCAAGCCACAAACCGTGGCTAAATCTTTAGTCCCGGTCCGTGGCACCAACCGGGACTAAAGAGTGCCCTTTAGTCCCGGTTGGTAACACGGACCGGGACTAAAGGGTCCCTGTCCCGACAGCTCTGCGCAGTAGCCGTTGGGGCAGGCCCTTTAGTCCCGGTCCGTGAAACCGACCGGGACTAAAGGGTCTATTAGTCCCGGGCGGCAAAAACACCGAGACTAAAGACGATTTTGAGAATCGGCCTATGACCCTGTTCTGTAGTAGTGTGAGAGGAGCAAGAAACAATGCCGCCATCAGCCACTCGTACAGACACCGATTGCTGTAAGGATTGAACACCAGACAGGAATTATGCTATTTTGCTATCCACCGATTGCTGTAAGGATTGAACACCAGACAGGAATTCTGCTATTTTGCTATCCAGGAAAGAATGCGTACTGCCAGAATCCACCAAAATATGGACAGGATGACCCTAAATAAACCCTGGAACTGCAAGGTACGGGGATGAACTTCAGATGAAACTGCCGCAGCAGACAGCAACATGAACAACTGAGTATCTTCAGCAGGACTAGAAATATCCGTATTGACAGACAAACCATCCTCAATGAAAGCCTCCTAACAAAGGTCCCAGACTTCATGCAAGGCGTGCAGCTGAAGAGCCGGAGCACATATGTGGCCCTAGTGCCATTTCTCACCGCAGCGCATACATAATCCTCGTGCCTTGCGACAGGAGCGAAGGGACTGGAGCTTGTCATCAATAGAAAAACGCTGTTGTCAGTCCGCCGATCATTCGAAGGGCGCTTCCCGTCCACAGGGGTAGCAGGCAGCGTTGGACGCGCTGGCGGTGGAGGGAGCGGCAGAGCACCTCGGAAGGATGCCTACTTGGAGAAGGAGGAGCCGTTGGCATGTTTGAGCTCCCGATGCCGTGTAGGCTCCACGGCCTCTTCCTACAAAAGGGCAAGGGAACAAGCAGCATCGAGATCCGAAGGACGTTGAACGAGGACAACAGAATGGATGTCTTCACGTAGCCCGTCGATGAATCTGGTGGTGTAGGACAGAGTATCTGGATATGGTGTATAGGAGGAGAGTTGCTCAATAAGGTCGACAATCTTATCAACGTAATCCAGAACAGAACCTGTCTGCTTGACAGGGAACAATTGATGTAGGAGCAATTCGTGTTGGTCACCACAGAAACGCTCATGAACCATAGCATAGAAGGAGGACCAATCAGCATGAGTTAGACGATGGGCGACAAACTGGATCCAGTGTTTTGCTGAATCGGTGAAGTGCATGGTCGCCACACGCACCCACATGTGCGGATGAAATGAATACATGTCAAAATACGATTGAGCTTGGATAATCCATAGTTGGGGGTGGTGCCATCTAATTGAGGGAACTGGATTTTGGGTAATTGGCCAAGGTGGGATAGAGTGTTGGTATGATCAGGGATAGGAGGGAGACAGGCTACCGGGTTTGGAAGAGGATAGGGAAGCAGAGGGGGAGGAGGGTGAGGAGGCGGTAGCATACCATTGGCCGGGGTCGGCACTATGGTTGGAATCGATCCATAGCACCACTCCCGTGTAGTCGCTTCAACGCGGTGCCCGTTGGGCCAGACGGTCATTCCTCCGGCAGATGATTGCGTGGCGACCAACTCTAATGACAGCGGAAGACCCGACTGGGGAAGAAGAAGTTTTAGCGAGCCGCACTTTGCCTGGTACTTGAGATGATTCACCTCCTGATGGAGATCATTGAGATTGCCGCCCACTTCCGGATGCCACACTTCGAGGACCGCCACAACAGACTCCACCGTCGTGACCCGATCATCCCGCTCGTCGGTGATCTCATGGAAGCGTATGAGCTCGAGATCCACCATCCGGTTCTCGAGATCGGTCACCCGCTCGTCGATGTGGGATCCCCAGTTGTCGGTGATGATGGCGGCGCTGTACTGCGAGGCCGTGAACTCTTCCAGCGAAGAGATCTGTCAATCCACCGCCTCGTTCCACTCCTGGCACTCCGAAGTTGCGTCGTCGAATCTGCGCTCCCACCATTCCCAATGCTCGTTGGAGTCAGAGCGGAGGTCGTCGATGCGCTTGAGCACCTCATCGAAGAGAGAGCGGACGTTAGGATCCATGGCTCCCTTCTCCCGCTAAAGCCATGTGAAGTGTTGGTGATCCTTCGATGGATCCAGCCCGCTGTAATGCCCAGGAAGGTTGCTTTGATACCAGGTTGTCAGCACCGCTCGATGCGGCGGTGCTGAGGGAGTCAGAGTTGGGGAATATGGGGAAGACAGTGGCCCGCCGGACTGGCTATCGACCGAATATGTTTAGATAAGGTTCAATACAGAGTAGTTCGATGTCCCCCTCTCCTTTCCTTCTGCCTATTTCTAGTTCCCCTCATTCTTACGCTGCTCACAGATAGTACAGACCCAATCTGGGTCGGCCAACTTTGAGCTCTTAGTCTTGGGCCAATCACTTCTCCTGGGCCGGCCTTGTACTGCATGCCCAGGGTGTGGGGTTGTGACAAGGTCCCTCGCCTCTAGACCGTGCCTCCTTCTCCAATCCGCTGTCCAGTGTCTGCGGCGAAAGGCCAGCCAAAGGAAAATCTTCACCTTCAGTGGTGCCCAAATTTTCCAAATTAGTTTGTATCCCGAGAAACCCACTGAGCCGGCGTGCAGCATCATGTACGCCAATTTCACCGAATATTCACCATTAGGCGTCCATCACCATATGGTTTTGTCTGGTTGGTCAGAGATATGGACATCGGCGACTGCATTCCAGAGATACAGGAAATCAATGATCGCTTGAGAGGAGAAGTCGCCAGCCACATAGCGAGCCCATGATCTATCCTGTAGACCTTCCCTTACAGTTTGCTTCTCCCTGATGTTAGAATTGATCTCATCCATCTTGACCCAACGGTCAGGACAGACCCCTTGACCATGTCCTGATCGGGGACGCCCAACCCAATAGCAGGCTGGTGGGCCCTCATCGCACAGTGCCTATAAAGAGGAGGTGGGGACCAGGGGCTCACAACACGAGGTTCACTACCGCCATAGTTTCCCCACCGGTCCTAACCCTAATCCGATCTCTAGGGTGGCACTGCCAGCGGTGGGAAGCACCACCAGCGTCCTTGTCATCGACACCCTCGTCGGTCGCTATAGCTTCACCGTCGACCCCACTACCTCCCTGTCAGCACAGGAGCATCACCGCCTTGCCATGTGACGCTCCTACACCGTGACCAGAAGGACTGGACCTCACCTCCCTCGGTAACAAGTTTTTCATTCATCTGAGTTAAGTTTTCCCCTAGTCGATCCTAGAGATCTATCAATAGTATCAAAGCTAATCTAGTGGGTAGATCAAGTGTTGGGAAAAGAAGTGGGGAAACCCTAAAGTTACCGCATTGCTCGCTGGCATGCAGGAAGAGAAAAAAAGCAGAGAGGGGACTTGATCCATTAGGACCGAACCCTAACCCTAAGACACAAGACAGATGGGGAGCACCTACCCAAGGTGGGCCCTCGCCGCTATCACCGCCGCCGCCACCGTCCATCGACGCACGCGGGAAAGCCGACCGAGCAGAGCGCTCGCCGGTGGAAAGAAAAGGCACGATCTGTTTGGATCCACCTGAAACCCAAACCCTAGATGGTAGAGGGACCTACCTGGGTCCTCCCTCAGATCGTCACCACCGCCGTTAGGTTGGTACAAGGTGCCGCCGCCACCGCCCTGCAAGATGAGCTCCGCCGCCGCGCGGAGATGTCGCATGGGCCTCGTGTCGGGCTTTGTCAGGGCGCCGTCGTGGTGTCGCTCGACGGTGCCGCGCGTGGCTCCGGCTGCACGTGTGCGCCGACGAGGGGTGCCGGCCCCTGCCCTAGGTTCTCGGTTGGGAGCTGCGAGAGACAGGGAAACGAAAGAAAGAGTAGAAGGAAGAGTTTAGTACATGAAATGTGTTTTATGTACTCTCTATGAAGAAGAATGTATTTCAGTCTCAGTCATTATGAGAAAAGTTGTAATAAGCAATATGCATATTTAATTTGACCAACGTTAAATTAAATGTGTATGTCACAGAATATTCGGATTATTTCTGAATTTGACGATTGAATATGAGAGCCAATTCTGGCATTAATGTCCCTTATGGGGAAATGTCCCGCACAGCGATAGAAGTTTTGATGAAGTACTTATACTGCATGGTGGGAAAAGTTTGTTATAACTCATGTGCCTATAGTATATCCCATATCGGGAGAAAGAAAGAAAAATTTGGATAGCTTCTATGCTACCTCAGTATTGACTATGCACTTCTATTGTGTCCACCGTTCGCCTAAACAACAGTTTAGTTCGTTTACACACCGTTTAAACGCTACACAGTGGTATACCGTTTCCATTTAATTGGTCATTTTTACCGTTTAAATGGTCGTTTTGCCCATTTAAACACCCGTTTTGGTCCGAATAGTGGCTAAACGGCAGGTGACCGACTGTTTATCGTTTACTATTTTTGAAAAACATTGATTGTGTCATGGTCATTAAGTATTCAATGAGCTAAGGCCATGAGGGGAGCAATCCCAGATAAAGGAAATATGCAAGCATGACTTGCAAAAGTACAGTTAATAAAGGACTTCGTTAGGTTCTTGAAGTGGAATGTGGAAAGTATACTCTTGTACGAATCAAGAGATGACTTTGTTTGCATGACATGATCGTGTGAACGAAGCAAGTTATAGATGTCTCCTCGTTCACAAGAGTTCTAAATAGTTTTGAAATTATGGCAATAAAGTTTTTTGCCATATTTCGAGGGGGAGAATGGTGAGATGCAAATTGAGAAAGAGAAGATAAAGATTAACTAAGAGAGATACTCTCCATTCCCCTAAGTAATGTGATGCATAGTATGCATTGAGGGCAAGAGTGATCTATATAGATAAAAGTGACTGTCGGGGGAGTACAACGTCATAATAATGATACTCCTAAGCAAAGAAATAGCTAAATTCATGGACCTTTATGGTTTTGATAGACAAATAGCATAGTAAGCTAGTATTTGTACTGGACGATCCTCAAAGATATTAAAGCGGTGCTTAAGGCACCATATGAGTTTTGACAGATTAAACCCAAATAAGAAATTTGAGAAAGCACCATCTTTATAGAAAGATGGGATAATCTGGGGAGCATAGTATGTAGAGATCTAAGACTTGAAGAGAAGTGAGACTGCATGCCCACTCCAATGACTCAAGAACAATTATACCTGTTGATGTTGTATGGCTTATACAACACCTCTTGTTGGCTCTTCTAGAAAGATGAGTAATGTAAACAAGGATCTTATAATACAGGAGCCTAAAGAATCAATTGCCTCTTGACAATGAAAGAGCAACAACAACCCATTGAAAGAAGTGCCATTTTGGACCTAAAAGGTCCCAAAGAATAAGAAAATCAACCTCTTCTGATGAAGTCATTCCTAATGGAGCCAAAACAGTGGGTCGTAATGGGTCTACAAGACATAATGTGGCTTCAAAGGGAATATAGAAAGACATAGCGCCACTTGTGGCGAAAGGATTCTCACAAAAGAAAAGAAAAACACTTTAACGAGTGTTAATGACACATAATGATTTAGAGTTACATTAGATAGATGTAAAGATGACAATAATTGATGGGGATTTGTATGAAAAGTTTACATGGCACAACCAATGGTTTTGTCATGGAAGAAAAGAATATAAAGGATGCCGCTTGAAGAAATCATTTAAGGATTAGAGCAAGTCTCTAGAAAGTGGTATTTAAAGATGAAGAATCAATTAAAAGGTTTGAGTTTTAAAGAGAATAAGAAGGACAATGGCATTGTGCAAAGTTCAAGAATGGGAAATTCGTTTTCCTAAGCTTGTATGTGGATGATATCTTGCTTGCTAGCAGTGGTGTTAATCTGCTATTGGAGAAGTAGTCCTTGTCCTAAGTTACATAAGATTGATCTCAGTGAAATGTCATTCGTTCTAGGAATTGAAACTTACCGACATAAAGAAAAGGAGTATTAGAACTGTCTCAAGTGTATACTTGAGAAGCTTCTAAAGAAATAAAGTATCTATGTGTGTAAACATATGTCTGTTCCTATGGTCAAGGGTAATAGTTTTGGGAACTTTCAGTGTTCCAAGAACAGATGTGAGATCGATAAAATGGACGTCCTATATGCTTTGGCTATTGGAAGCTTAATGAGTGCACAAGAATTTACCCTAACATAGTTCAAGTATCTAGGATTTTGGTAGATGTCTGATCCAAATATAAGATCACTGGAATGGGGTTAAGAATGTCTTGTATTTGTGCAAAGTTTTATGTCTCATGATGAGTAACAGAGAACGAGTGCCCTCAAAAGGTTATGGGTACAAATGTTAATCTTGGCGAGATGTGTAGTGAAACCCACATTAGTAGCTAACACTTGCAGCTAGGGTTTTATTGTGGAAAAGCTCCAAAGAAACAATAGTGGTGTATCAATGATGCATACCTATGATATAGCTTATTATGAGGCTTAAGGGCAGGCAAAATGGTTAAGAAACCTATACCTAGAATTGATAATGGTAAACGGCAGCAATAACCATTTAAGAAGTTTGCTCCTAAGACAACGGGTCAAGTGTGCTACCAAACACATTGACATTGAGTTGTACGTTGTGAAGGAGTAAGTCCAGAATCATACTTATAGAATGTGAAAGTATTGCGGATCCGTTTTTCAAAGGCATACCGCCCAGTGTGTTCAGAGAATACATAGTCGACATGGGTTTATGGTAAGACCTATGATTTCTAGACAATAAAGGGCCCAAGGTTAAAAGATTTGTTTCAGAACAGAGAGGTGCATTGTAGCTGTTAAATCTATGGGTGGTTGACCATGATGATGGAGCATGCTCTATGCTCTAATCTGTAATGGAATGGAACAGAAATAAGAAAGATTGGAATTTAAATTTGAATAAAAAGTTAAAGAATGAAAGAATGATAAGATGAGATCAATGGGGAGAATGTTAGAATTGATCTCATCCGTCTTGACCCAACGGTCAGGACGGGCCCCTTGACCGTGTCCTGATCGGGGATGCCCAGCCCAATAGCAGGCTGGTCGGCCCCTATCACACAGTGCCTATAAAGAGGAGCTAGGGGCCAGGGGCTCACAACACGAGGTTCACTACCGCCACAGTTTCCCCACCGTCCAAACTCTAGTCCCATCTTGAGGATGGCACTGCCAGCAGCGGGAAGCACCACCAGCGTCCTTGTCGTCGACACCCTCGTCGGTCGCTACAGCTTCACTGCCGACCCCACTGCCTCCCCTTCAGCACAGGAGCATCACCGCCTTGCCATGCGACGCTCCTACACCGTGACCGGAAGGACTGGACCTCACCTCCCTTGGTAACAAGTTTTTCATTCATCTGAGTTAAGTTTTCCCCCTGATCTACTACTAGTCGATCCTAGAGATCTATCACCTGATTCTGGCAGGGTTAAGGGGGTAGATGCAAGGGGTGATGTCTCGAACTGACTCACCATTGATCCAAGCATCCTCCCAGATATGATGTGCTTGCCATCCCCTAGCACCTTCAGCACAGATGCTTTGAAGAATGTTGCACCTTTGAATAAGTCCAGGTTGGCAGCTGACTCGAAGCTCTGTCATTA
This sequence comes from Coix lacryma-jobi var. lacryma-jobi, assembly GCA_009763385.1. Classification (NCBI taxonomy): domain Eukaryota; kingdom Viridiplantae; phylum Streptophyta; class Magnoliopsida; order Poales; family Poaceae; genus Coix; species Coix lacryma-jobi. Next base: position 9,914,275 of record CM019828.1, read on the forward strand.
TCTGCTTGTTGTAGCCAGAGCCATCTTGTTTGAAGTGCATATCCAGAGAGCTTGATGTCGGTGATTCCAAGACCACCAAGTTCAGTGGGTCTGCAACAAGATTGCCAAGCTACCATACACTTTCCTTGAATAGAGACAAACTGATCAGCACCAGACCAGAAAAATTTCTGACAAATAGCATCAATTTCTTTTCTCGCCCAGGTAGGGAGATTCTCAGCGATCATTGCATATATGGGCACCGATCTGAGCACTGATTTAATCCATACCAATCTGCCACTTCTAGCCATAAGAGAGCCATGACATGGTGGCATCTTTCTGGCGACCTGCTCTACAATGGCTTGGTAATTAGACTTCGGTATTTTCCTTGTGCTAAGTGGTAGTCCAAGATACCTGATAGGGAATGGTTCAACTTGACAATATAAAATGGATACAATCTCCTCCAAATTTTCCTCCCCACCATAAATAGGTGTGATCGAGCACTTAGCCAGATTCGTGTGCAAGTCCGATGCTTCCCCAAAGATGTTCAGGATCTGTTTCACTGCTCTAGCTTCCTGTGCCTTAGGACGGATGAAGAGTATCACTGCGAACACAAGGTTGATATGTGCCCTTGTGGTTCGGCCCGTTGTGATGAGTGATTGATCAACAGGCTCGCGGGTTAGCATGAGTGGGCAACATGTCTCTTGGCTGTGTTGATGTGCAGGTGTGGAGCTCGGAGGCAATGGTCGATGGCGAGGTGAAGCTCAAGTAGAGACGTGTCGTGCCAATGGACCGGGAGTGGCGAAGGGCAGACATGAGGCTTGGACTGAGGGACCAGGAGGCTGGAGGACCAGTTACGGTAGCTCGCATTTGGCATCGGCAAGCAAGAGTACATGGGGACGTCGGCAGCATCGGTCGAGTCAAGATGGAAGGCGATGGCATCGTGGCACTTGGCGGAGGCTGGACACGGGCTTGCATGGGGCAAGTGTCGTTGGTCGAGTCAAGGAGGAAGGCGAAGGCGTCGTGCTTGGCGAAGGCTGGACATGCGTCGACATCGGTGTCGGCAATGGGGCGTGAGACCCATGTTCCGTCTTTGGCGCGGAATTGGTAGTTGAGCCTCAAAAAACTACCCCGACAGTTTCTAGGTTTGGGCCTCAAAACCTGGGGTGGCCGGTTTCTGAGTTTGGGCCTCAAAACTCAGGGTGGTGGATTTGCCGGTTTGGGCCTCAAAACTCGGTGGAGGTTCCTATGTAGAACGAGACGACGCGTGGCGGCACCGCGAGGCTTGCGTCGAGGTAAAGCAAGCGGTGAGGTGCGTGGCGGTCGTCGAGACGACACGTGGCGACATCCGGGAGCTTGCGTAGAGAGGCAAAGCGACCGATGAGGAAGGCGTGTGACCATCGATGAGGATCCTAATAGAGTTGGACTAGAATGCCCCTAGGGCTAGCTAGTTTGCTCTTGTATGTAGGGGTAGAAGGGGTATTATGTAATAGGCTATAAATAAAGGATGACACCTCTCATCCCACCTATCCTTGCAGCATTTTATTTCAGACTCCAGATATTCGTCTGTTAGGGTTCCTCTCTCTAGCTGCTTGTGATCCGCAGGGATGGTAATCATTCCTCTGTGTATTTCAATTTCAGGAAAAGAGACTGTAATCTCCTTGTCTCCTCGTTGGAGATTTTGGCTGAAATCTTTGAGTTCGCGTTTTGTTCTTCGCGTTCTTCATTTTCTCCCTTTGGCTCTTTCACGAGATCTTTCGTTTCAAGGGATGGATTGAAAATCCATTTGAACCATCTTGTGCTGCATCATGAGAGTCATCTTTCCACTGAAGGATTTTCTCTAATTCCTCATGAGCACACAGATCGGGCAGATTTCATTTTGGATCTCATTTTGCCTTTTTCCACTGAATTTCTTCGATTCACTGATTTGTGGTTAGGCTCGAGCCATGATCTCAAAGGAGTTGCTCACTAACCTACTTGTGACCCCTCACACAAAGTTTGAGCCCAGGTGCTTTTGATTTGTGGGAGGTCGGGTCGTATCGGTGGAAGAACTACACTGCGTCGGGGGCATCGGACGCTGCAGATCTTGGCATCGGACGCATGTCCGATGCCTCCCATGTACTATCTAGTTCTGTACATGGCATCGGATGCTCCGGGCTAGAGCATCAGATGCTCCGGGCTAGAGCATCGGATGCTACAGTCTAGCGTCCGATGGTCACTCAGTAAGGTTCCAGAAACCCTCACTTGGCATCGGACACCGACCGAGTCCGAGGATTTTTTACCAGCGTCAGACGCTGGCATCGGACGCTAAGGAATCACTATTCATGCATCCGATGTTCATGTAGTAAGGTTCCAGAGAGGTCCATTTCACATCGGACGCATCCGACGCATAGGCATCGGACTCTCCCAGCGTCCGATGCTGCTGGAATTGAACTGATTTGTCTGTAGCTTGTTCGTTTGGCTTTGGATTTGCGTTCCGGCTTTTGCATTGGATTCTCGGCTTCCGTGCTCTATAGAAATCAGGCTTCCCGCTTTGGAAAATAGCTTGAATCCCTCAAGCAACAATAGCCTGAATCCCCCTCGCGTTGCTCGAGGGAGGTTGAGGTTACCCAAAGTTGATCTTGTCACAAGTTGACTTGTGTCAACTTGGGTGAGGGAATTTTTATGGTGTCCCACTGTGTTCCTAGGGAGCATCCACCTAATCACTTGGGTCATGGACATCACATGTTTTGGCTTTGCTTTTGGGGTTCGAGTTTGGGACAGAGGCTATCCATTTCTGCAAAGAAATTTGTGGCTCCCATTCACTCCCCTCTGGCCGCCATTTTCGGTCCTTCAATTGGTATCGAAGCAGGTTAAGGATCTCTCTACCTTAACCAGTTCTAGATCTGCGAAGGCAACATGGAGCGTGGTTTAGGCAAGGCTCCGTTCTTTGATGGAATGAACTACCCATATTGGAAGATACGGATGTGTGCTTATCTCAATAGCATCGATTCTTCCATTTGAGAGATTTGTGAGGACGCAACTACGAGGTGCTTGCGGCTTGCGTGGGTCAGTTCCAGATTGACCAGCACAATAACGCTAAGGCCTGTAACACGCTTTTGGCCAACATCTCTCTTCCTGAGTTTGAGTGTGTCTCTGAGCTTGAGACTGCTCGAGAGATCTGGGTGAAGCTTTAGAGCTATCACGAGGGGACCGTTCAGGTCAAGACCAGACTCTTTGAGACCTACAAGCAGGAGTACGAGAACTTCACACAGTTGGAGGGAGAGTCAGTTGACAGCATGTTCGCACGTTTTCAGACGATTGTGAACAAGATGTGTGCCAACCAGGCCAACCTACCTTATGATGATCATGAGAGGGCACTCAAGTTGCTATATGCCCTTGATCGGAAGGTATGGGAGGTGAAGGTGTCGACTTTCATTGAGTCACCTGGCTATGACACCCTCACCGTGGATGAGCTATTCAGCAAGCTCAAGTCCATCGAGATCAAGCTGCAGACCCAGGCCAAGCTGAAAAACCCATCTTCACATACCATGGCTTTGGTTTCTGGGAAGCATGAGTCGACCTCTTTCGCTAACACTTCACCGCCATCTTTTGCTTTGTCTTCTTTGCTTTCAGGGAAGGAGGAGCAATCTTTTGCTTTGTCTTCTTTGCTTTCAGGGAAGGAGGAGCAGGTGGAGGTGTTAGGTGACGACGAGCTCGCACTCATCATCAGTCGGTCTTCACGGTTTCACAACAACCGTTTGAACCACTGGCGTGGTGGTGCGAGGGACGGATGCTTCAGGTGTGGTGACCCCGACCACTTTGTCATGAACTGCCCCAAGAAGGACAAGGTCTTCCCCGGTAGGAACAACGGCTCTAGGTGCAAGGACAAGCGCGAGTACACCGCCGGCAAGAAGAAGGCCAAGGGCAAGTTCGACAAGGAGGCCCTCAAGGAGAAGTACTACAAGAAGGCCAAGGCGCAAGAACGTGCTTTCCTCGCATCTATCAGTGACCTCGACAATGACTCTGATGATCGCAACACTCCTTCTAGCGACGATGAGTCCGAGAGGAAGACGGAGGATCACTTCAACGGCCTATGCTTCTTAAGCAACTCCACCCCCGGAGGCTTCTGCACCATGGCGCTAGGCGAGGAGGCGGGTACACCCACAGAGGAGCTCCACGACGACGAGTACAAGGAGAAGTTAGCTGTAGCGCTTAAGGATCTTGAGTCTGCTCACTCTGAGGTGCCAGTCTCTAAAGAGGAGGAGTATGAGGAGTGTGTGGTGCACATGACCAACTTTGCCACCCTTAAATCCAAGTATGCCTCTTTGATAGAAGTCTATGATGAGTTGAAGTCGAGGCTAGACTTGGTGGGTGATTGGAAGGCATGTCTCACTTTAAAGAAGCTGGAGGAGGTCAAGGCTAGACCTTCCTTGTTGGGTGCATGCAAGTCTTGTCCAGACTTGCGAACTAAGTTAGCAGAGAAGGATGCCAAGCTTGCTGAGGTAGAGAAGGCCAGCTTAGTTAGCACTTACCGCTCGATGTGAGCGATGTGATGGGTTGGAGCTTGAGATTGCCAACTGCCGGCATGACAAGATGCAAACCGAGGAAGAAACACATACCTTCGGTCCATCTTGAGTTGGGTGTCATGCAACGAGCCGCAGTTGGGCATGATGGTCAGTCAGTTCAGGAGGGGAACTTGTGGACCCGGTATAGACTTTGCTATAGGTGGGAAGGGTGCTAACTCCTTTGGTAAGATTGGTGAGTGTAGCGGAGTGAGCCCGAGTGAGAAGCCATCTGCTACTCCCAAGCTAACCAAGATCACCCACCTAAGCCATCCAAGCTTATCACCTAGGATGAGGTCTTTGTAGAACCCCCGAGAGCTCCACCTCAAAAGCAAGTGTGGGTTCCAAAACTAAACTATCTCAGGAACCCACTTGACACTCTACCTGACATCTCTAGTGATCCCCTTCTGAGAGGCAAGCAGCCAGCTAGAGTGCGCAACCCCGCAAGAGACCGAACCAACAACCCAAGAGTGGTGAGGTTCGAGTGCGAGTATTACCACCGTGAGGGTCACCTAGCTGAGTATTTCTTTCGGAGGAAGAGAGATGCTCAGAGGGAGTTGGAGCTAAACAACCAGGCCATGAACCACTCTTTCCATGGTGTGCATGGTCAAGGTGTTCAGAGGCAGAGGGCTAGGCCCCGAGGTGCCCCCCTCAGGTTGCTAGGCCCCAGGCAGCTCGACCATGAGGTGGTCGTGCCCGGCGTGGTTCCGGTCGTGCTCCATACGGCCGTGAGCCTCGTGTAAGTGGCTTTGCTGCACCGTCCCATAGCGGACCACGTTTTCAGCAGCGTGGTGATTGCTACCCCCAGATGGGACGAGGTATGGATGGAGGCTTTCCATTCCATAGCGGACCACATTTTCAGTCTTGTGATGATCGCTATCCCCCCATGGAACGAGGACAACTTGGTGTGTTTCCTAACACCTTTTCTAGGCCAATGACACAACACTGGTATCCTTCACAGTTTACTAACCCAGTGTTGTGCCATTTGCTCATTCCCTGTCTTTCTATTGATGCAAGATCTTGGGTTAGAGAACACATGGCTTGTTGATTCTGGCTGTTCATGCCACATGATCGGAAGTTCTAAATGGTTCTCCAGCCTCGACCCCAAGCCCCATAAGTAATTCATCACATTCGGGGATAATAGCAAAGGTAAGGTTGTTTCTCGTGGGTCAGTCAGACTCAACGAGAATTTTGTCCTCAAGGATGTTGCTTTGGTTTCGAATTTGCATTTCAATTTGCTTTCGGTTTCGCAACTCCTTGTGGACGGCTTTGAAGTGCTCTTTAAGACCGGCTTGTGCAGAGTTCTTGATTCTCGGGGTGATCTTGTTTGTTGGATTGTTCCCTTTGGCCGTGTCTTCCGAGCCAATTTTTCTCGCTCTTTCGGCTCTTCTCGGTGTTTGGTGGCTGGTCCTTCTTCTGATTTATGGAAGTGGCATAGGAGGTTTGGACATTTGAACTTTGACTTGTTAGCAAGGCTTAGTTCACTTGGCTTAATCCGAGGATTGCCCAAGCTTAAGTTTTAGAAGGACCTTGTTTGTCACCCTTGTCGCCACGGGAAGATGGTTGCTGCTTCTCACCCACCTGTGATCCAGGTGATGACTAAGCGACCCCACGAGCTCTTACACATGGGCACTGTTGGTCTAGCTCGGGTCTGCTCGGCCGGTCGGAAGTGGTATGTTCTATTGATCGTGGATGATATTTCGAGGTACTCTTGGGTGTTCTTTATGGAGAGCAAGGATAAGGCTTTTTTGCATGCTCGAGAATTGATTTTGAGGTTGAAAATTGAGTTTCCCCTCGATACCATTAGAGCTATGCGTAGTGACAATGGTACAGAATTTGATAACTCTCAGTTTGACACCTTCTGTGCTTCTTTGGGTCTTGAGCATCAGTTTTCCTCTCCTTATGACCCCCAGCAACGGTGTTGTTGAACGCAAGAATCGGACCCTGTTGAGATGACCAGGACGATGCTCGATGAGCATAGGACTCCTAGGCATTTTTGGGCCGAAGCCATCAACACCACTTGCCATGTTTCAAATCACATCTTTCTTCGGGCTTTCATGAAGAAGACTTCTTATGAGCTGCGTTTTGGATGGGTACCCAAGGTAAGTCACTTCATGGTGTTCGGGTGCAAGTGCTTTATCCTAAAGCAAGGTAATCTCGACAAGTTTGAGTCTAGGTCCTCTGATGGTATATTTCTTGGTTATGCTATTCACTCTAGAGCTTATCATGTGCTTAATCTGAAACTAACCGTATAGTGGAGACTTGTGAGGTCACATTCGATGAGACAATGCCTGTTTGTGTGTCTTCTGCTTTTGAGCTTGCAGGAGAACAGGAGCTGGGAGAGATGACTTTTGTGGACGAGGAGCAGGAGAATGCCGATTGGGGTGATCCCAAGCCAACTCCACCGGTTGCCCCCGTTGACCCTGCGACGATGACTTCGACTCACGGACCTGATCCCTCTACTTCCACAACTTGTGGTCCATTTGAGCCACCTCTCTAGCGAGCACGAGTTGCACCTGAGGGAGCGATAGCATCTGGCGAGAGGGAGGCGACTTCGGCAAGGCAAGCGCCTCGAAGCATTCAGCAGATCCTCCCCCCGCAGCAGATGATTGGTGGTATCGACCAGTGAGTCACGCTGTCGCTCTCGTATGAAATCTCTCACTTTGCTCATTCTACATTTGTTGCTACTTTTGATCCTAAGGATGTTGGACACGCCCTTTTTGATCCTAATTGGGTCAATGCCATGCATGAGGAGTTAGAGAACTTTGAGCGAAACCATGTTTGGGCACTAGTTGCACCTCCACTAGATTGCTACCCTATAGGTACCAAATGGGTTCTCAAGAACAAACAGGGTGAGGATGGGATGGTAGTGGAGAAACAAAGCAAGATTAGTGGCCCAAGTCTTTTGTCAAAAGGAGGGTATTGATTATGAGGGGACCTTTGCCCCTGTAGCTCGTTTAGAGGCCATACGGATCCTTTTAGCTTTTGCTACTTTAAAAGGGTTCAAACTTTACCAAATGGATGTCAAGAGTGCCTTCCTAAATGGGTATATAGAGGAAGAGGTCTATGTTAGGCAACCTCTAGGTTTCGAGAGTCCCAAGTTTCCAAACCATGTGTACAAACTTCAGAAAGCCTTGTATGGTTTGAAACAAGCCCCTAGAGCGTGGTATGATTGTCTGAAAGCTTTTTTTGCTCTCGAAGGGTTTTAAAGTGGGGACAGTAGATAAAATGTTTCTCCTCAAGCAAGACAATGACACCCTTTAAGTTCAGATTTACGTGGATGATATCATCTTTGGTGGCTTTTCTCATGCACTTGTTGCCAAGTTTGCAGATCTTATGAGCAGGGAGTTTCAGATGAGCATGATGGGTGAGTTGACTTTCTTCCTCGGGTTGCAAATCAAGCAAACCCGGGATAGGACGTTCGTGCATCAAGGCAAGTACACGAAGGACGTCCTGAAGAAGTTGGACATGGGCGAGGCCAAGCCTCTCACAACGCCCATGGCAATGACGATTGCGATGGATGTGTACGAGGACAGAGAGCCCGTGGACCAGAAGGAGTACAGGAGCATGATTGACTCTCTCCTATACTTGATGGCGACGAGGCCAGACATACACTTCGCAGTGTCTGTGCGCTCGCTTTCAGGCGTCCCCTCGGACATCACACAAGCAGGCGGTCAAACGCATTATGAGGTACCTCCGATACACTCCTGAGTTCGAGCTTTGGTACTCTTCTTCTTCTTCGAACCTCTCGCTTTGTAGTTATTCTGATGCGGATTTTGCCGGTTGTCGGCTTGAGCGCAAGTCTACTTCTAGGACTTATCAGTTTCTTGGTTCTTCTCTTGTGTCTTGGTCCTCCCGCAAGCAGTCTAGCGTAGCCCAGTCTACCACTGAGGCCGAGTATGTCACTGCCGCATCCTGTTGTTCGTAGTTGTTGTGGATGGTTGCTACTTTGCGTGATTTTGGTCTCGATTATGCTAGGGTCACTTTGCTGTGTGATAGCATAAGTGCAATTAGTGTATGTAACACCCTAAAAATTTGCATTTCTTGAATTAGAGTTAAAAGGATTTATTTAAAAATTTTTGTGCTCATAAAATATAGGGAAATAAAATTTTTCTCTAAATTAAAATTTATCCTAGGGTTTAGAAACATGTTTGTGCATTTGGAGCGTTTGAGTTTTCGTGCTGTGTGGTTTTGGTTAAAATTCAATTCGAATTCAAAATGGTTTGGAAACATTTTAAAAATGAATTTCATAGGAAGGGGTTTGAAAATAAAGACTTTTTGTTTTTCAAAAAGTTTGGAAAACTTTAAAGTTTCAGAAACTTGTTGATTCAAACCAAAGGTTCAAAAAGATTCAAATTTGCTTTGAAAATGTTTTGAAAAGGCTTTGAAATAAAAGAAAAAGTTATTCCTTTTCCCTCCGCCACCTCTCCTTGTTTTTAGCCCGCGCTGGCCCAGCCGACCGCTCCCTCACTCCCTTGCGCAAGCCTAGCCGCAGGCCCGCGCGTGCCTCTCCCCTCCCCTTCTTACAAACTCGCGGCCCACGACAACAAGGCTGGCCCAGCGACGAGCCGAGCCGCGCGGACGCCGCACCCCTTCTTCCGCTGACAATCCGTCCCCACTCCCTCTCTCGCTAATGAACAGGACCCGCACGTCAGCACCTCCTCCTTCCTCTCATCTCTGTTCTAGACTCCGTAGCTGAGCTCTAGTCCCTCCCCTCCCCACCTTCTTCCCTGCCTTAGCGACCAAGCTAAGTGCCTTATATAGTTCTCTGGACACCGCCGCCTTTGCCTTCCCCAAAATCCCGAGCTCTGGAGACCTAGCTTGCCTCAACCGCCGAGTTTGGATCTCACCGAGACAAAACTCAAAGCCGCCACCGTCATCTCACAAAACCGCCACTCTACTGTTGCCAAGCATCATCGCCGCCTCACCGTCCTCCCACGCCATCGCCAAGCCTTCTCCGACCTTGTCTTTGCCTCAGGTGAATCCGCGGTAAGCCCCTGAGTATCCTCAAACTTTTCCCGTAGCAAACCGAGCACCCTAACCCTAGGTTCGCTTCGCGCCGCCGCTGCTTGGCCATGGCGCCGCCATAGCCGCTGCCTCCTCCCTCCTCTCTGGCAAACAGCGCCACCCGAACCTCCCTTCATCTAATCGCCTCTGTCCATCTCAGATCCAACGCACAACAAAGGCCGATACCCCTTCGGGTGCTACTTTACAGAAAAGCCCTTACAAGTTTTTGGATCTCAACCCGCACTCCCCTCTCCACTGTTCGGTGTTTTCTTCGTTTTATTTATTTAAATTTACAAAATCAAGTTTGTTTTATTTACAGTTTTGCAACTGACTTCAAACCCTTATAACTTCTTTGTTTTAGCTCCAATTTAATCCATTCAACTTGCGTTAGATTCATTTCGAAAAGATCTTTCTAACCATATAACTTTTATTACTATTTTTTGTAACTAAAATTTGAGTTAGATCTAATCTAGTAATTAGGGTTTTGAATCTTGTTTAGATCGTAACTTTTCAATTTTAACTCCGATTAGTGTGATCTTCGCGTCTGTGTGTTCATAGTGAGACGTAGATTAGTTTTAAAAACTCTTTATCTTGTTTTCTTATGATTGATGTACTATTCTAATTATAGGCTATGTTTGCTTTGCATGATTGCTATTGGATGCTTGTTTGGTGTTCTATGATCGTATGTCCAGTCGGTGAGTTATACGTTGGTGATCAAGAAGAAGTTCGTGATCAAGAGATTGTGATTAAGAGTCAACCTTTGGAAATCTACAAGTCAACTACAGAAGAAGGATCTTGAATTTAAGCCAAGTATAGCATGGGACCATCCTTGTTACCTATTCACCTTATTAATCACTTAAATTCATATAGCATGTGTCTACCTTGTTGCCTAAATAGGATTATCCGAGATGATTGATCTTATGTCTTGATAACTATGGGTTTGCATCTGGGTAGTTTGATGCTAGTGCTTTACTTAAACATGATCTTGTAACATGACCAATGTGATATGCAATAAACATCTAAAACATGACTTTTTATGGAAACATGGTATAAGAACTAATCTGTAAGTGATCACCCGGGACTTACAGTGCAACCATGGGGTCTACATGGCTCTGGTCTTAGCCCAGTAACATGAATTGTTCTAGTTTGTGAGCAGCTTATCGAAAGGGCAAGACGGGTGTACTTGGTGGACTCCGGGGAGTCAGAATCCTTAGGGGTTTCTACATATTAGAACTAACTTGAGAAAGGCTTTGCAGTGAAACCCTGCCGCACACCTCGGAAGTGTGAAAATGCCTGGCATATGGGATTCACGACTCATGGGAAAGTGTACAACCTCTGCAGAGTGTAAAACTGATATATCAGCCATGCTCACGGTCACGAGCGGCCTGGAATTCTTATAGAAATAAACAGAACATTTAATGCTTATCTAAGTTTGTGCTATTCATTATTCATGACTACCTAATCATGTGGTTATTATGGGATTATGGTAACTGTTGGCGGTGCTTACAGACAACTTTTATAAGCCAATCAAGGACAAAACAAAGCATACTTACATACATATGTTATCACCTTGACCTATTTCCACTTGTATTGGAGAATTATTGTTTTACAGACAACAGAAAGGAATACAGTGGAAATGGCGAGAAGAATACGCTTTCCAACAAAGCGTATAATCAAGAAATAAAGAAGAAGCCCACCTAAAGATCAAATCTGGGCTAGCGACCACCATAGCAACCACGAGCACCAAGCCCACGGCCCACCACGCAAAGGCGGTGGCCAGCGGGCACACCAGGGGTGCGGGCGCACCGCCCCTGGCCCCACTGGCCACAGACCTTCCGTGGCGGTTGCATGGCCACATGTAGAAGCAGTTCCCTGGGGTTTCCATGTTTACATCGCCCGGAACCGACCTCTTGTAGTATAAAAGTAGGGGTAGAGCTCCCTCTCAAATAGATCATCATCAACACATTTCTCATTCATTCCACTTTGTATTTGGAGCTCTCTACCTTAGATTAGTTCCTCTAGTAGTTGGAGCAAGTACTACTTGCAAGAGAGGAGGAGAAGTTGTAAGACTTGGTATGAATACTAAGTTCCTCTTTTCATACGTGTTCTTGTTCTCTTATGATCAACATTGTTATGTTCTTAAATTAGAGCTATGTTCTTGTTCATTGTTCATCATTCTAGAACTAGTTCATAGTTTTAGACCTATGTTCATCATGAACATAAACACTATTCTTCATTCAACATGTTTAGATCTTGCTAGCTTAATGTTATGTGTTGGGTGGTGTTTTGCCGTGCCTTCGGGTGCCCGTGCCCTTTTCCTGTCAATCCGTAGGGTTGGGGACCCGAGGGGGTGCAAGTGTTCTCTTATGTACATGAGAGTGGTTCTCGGGTATATGGAGATGGGTGAATGCCTGGCTTAGTCCACGGTTGAGGTGGTAGGCGGCAGGTGGTGACAGCCCTGTCCGTCCCTTGTAATCCCCACGTTCGGCTTTGGGGTAGGAGTCTAAATTGCCCGGTGTATCCTGCTGGCAGACCAGTGTTCCCGGGTCTCCTAATCCATCCAATACCTATTATTGTTAACATGATCACGACATGTATGTTTAATTCATTAACATAACAATGTTTAGGATCCATGCTCCATAGGATATTCTTTATTCTTTTATTTTTTATTCATTCTTCTATCCCCGTAGAAGCTCCATATATCTCATGATGTGTGTGTGATGATCCCACTATCAAAACCACCGTTTATTCTCCTGCTATGATTAATTGGTCAACTAAGCAAGTATTATGTTCTTGACATGAGTATATCTTGAATCCTTCAGATCTTGCCTTCCCTTTGGTAAAAATATAAATAACGATACTTGGAATACTCCCGGTGAAATGCTACAACGGTAACCCCATGCACTTACGGACCCTGTCTGTAAATGAATTGGTTTACCAGGCCAGCCTCTCAGGATGTCGCTAAAGTCACACGTCCTGGTATATGAAGTGCCATCGCACTTCGGCGCTGATGTCGCATGTGTAGCTAGAGCGACTGCGTCTGAGGCTGACACTGACATCTTTTGGTAGCATCGCTAGGAACCAACATACTCGGTGTATGTCGTTAAGGAATGTCAACAGGCATTCCTGGCGTCGTTACCGGGGATGATGGCCTATCCTAGTGATGACGCTAAGAGATGTCAGTAAGTATTTCTGGCGTGATTGCCAAGGATAGATCTTAACCTATCCTTTGGTGGTTGCGCTAAGAAATGCCAACAAGCATTTGCGCCGTTGCCGGGGAAGGCATAGATACAAAAGATTCAGATAGAACATGATCATGAACTAATATCTGTATAATTGCTAATTGATCATGCAGGATAATCTTTTACTGTTTTCTTCTGTTGTGGATGAAAATACGATAGTGTATATGTGGTTTCTCTCTGCCGAAAAACTTCACCGATAACCCAGAAGCTATCGGCAGGAGAAAGAAGAAATCTTCTTCCTCCTCCACAGCCCCGCCTGCGATGGAAGTGCCACCAGTTTCTGCACCAAGCTCAACTTTCACCATGGCCAAGACCCTGCGCGACTTCTCCGTCCCCGTTGTTGCCAACGTGCCCACTGGGCCCGCTGTCAACACAGGCGACAAAGCTTTCGAGCTAAGGACTGGCCTCATCACGATGGTGCAGGCAAACCCGTTCTGTGGTTTACCAAGCGAGGACGCGAATGGACACCTGCAAAACTTCTTGGAGCTCTGTGACACCATCGTCATCAAAGACATCACGCCAGACATCATCAGGCTCCGTCTGTTTCCCTTCTCCCTTGTGGGGAAGGCAAAATAGTGGTTTTACAAGAACCCGACAGATGTCGCCACATGGGACAAATGTTCGGCGGCGTTCCTTGCGAAGTTCTTCCCCTTGGGCAAAACAACTGCCCTGAGGGGACGAATCACTAGCTTCTAGCAGAACTCAACAGAATCCATGCCTGAGGCATGGGAACGGCTGCAAGAATACATTGCAGCCTGTCCCCATCATGGGATGGAAGAATGGCTGGTGCTCCAAACCTTCTACGAGGGGCTCATGCCCATGTCAAGGTGCGGATACATGGGTGTATGCCGAGTCTCGAGTGATGAGTGATTGTCAACGGGTTTGATCGCATGTTGCGGATACATGGGTGTATGCCGAGTCTCGAGTGATGAGTGATTGTCAACGGGTTTGATCGCATGTTCTTTGGCTTGTGTTGTGCAGGTGTCGAGCTCAGAGACAGTGATCGAGGGCAAGGTGAAGGTCAAGTAGAGACGTGCCGTGCCGACGGACCGGAGCGGTGAAGGGCGGACGTGAGGCTTGGACTGAGGGACCGGTGGCCTGAGGATCAGCTGTGGTGGCTGACAGCCTGGGACAGCGACGAGCGGAGACTTGCGGGGCACGGTGTTGCTCGGGTCGAGGACCTGGGGACACGTGTCGGTGGACGGGGTGCACGGGCGGTGCATCCCCTCTACAGCTCCGGTTTGGTGGTTAAGCCACAGAAAAACCACCGGGTGGACGGTTTCTAGGTTTGGGCCTCAAAACCTGGGCGCTTCGGGTTTGCCGAGTTTGGGCCACAAAACTCGGGCTGAAGACGGTTTCCAGGTTTGGGCCTCAAAACCTGGGCGCTGGCGGGTTTCTGAGTTTGCGCCACAAAACTCAGGCGATGGGCGGCTGGTTTCCTGGTTTGGGCCACAAAACCGGGGGATGGACTTGAAGGCCTGGTTTCCCGGTTTCGGCCACAAAACCGGGGGTGCGATGTCTGGGAAAAGGACAAGCAGAGCGGAGGCGGCATGTGGCGGCAATCGGTGAGGTTGCGTCGAGGCAACGCTACCAGTTGTGCGGGCGTGGCCGTCGGATCACCACCTACCATGAGTTGGTCCAGAATAACCCTAGGGTTTAGCTGGTTCACTCTGTAATTAGAGAGGGGTAGAGTAGGAATTAGAATTAGGATAAGTAGAGGGAGACACCCTCCTCCCATTTCATCTCAGTCATTTGCTCTTTGCACTTAGGGTTTCCTGCTCTCCCAATCCCCTGCTATAGCTATTGAGATCCGCAGAGAACCATACCTCTGTGTACTGGAGATTTTGAGGAAGTGAGGTTGTAACCTCACTGTTGTAGCGTGTGGTAGCCACACGGTTGCAGATCGATTACTTGATTCGCGTTTTGGTTCGTGTTCTTCGCGTTCTTCGTTTCTCCGCGATTTTCCCGTCACTCGATCTCCCTCTCTAGTGTGTCTTTGTGAAATCCGTTTGAACCAACTTGTTCTTTATAGTGAGGAGATCATTTCCACCGAAGGAATTCATCTAACTCCTCACGAACAAGTAGATCGGGTCGATTTCATTTTTGTGGCGCTTTTTCGTTTCATTCACCTTCCCCTTCGATTTCCCGTTGATTGAGTTGATTTGAGCGAATGATTTCTTAGGGATAGTCTCCTAACTACCCCGTGATCATCCTCTCCAAGTTTGGGATCAAGGGATTTTGATTTGAATCGATTTGGAGGAGATTTGGGTGAAGGGCGACCGAAATCACCCTCACTGGGTGTTGGCGGACAGTCCGCCACCCCAGGCGCGGACAGTTCGCGCGTCGGGAGCAAGCCGAGTCAGTGGCTGCGTTCCTCGGCTGTTTGGTCTTTTCTTGACCGGCGGACAGTCCGAGGTGTTGGTCGCGGACAGTCCAGGACTACCTAGGGACACTTCAGCAGCAGTGCGTTTCTGCACTTTTGACCGGCGGACAGTCCGCCATCCCCTAGCGGACAGTCCGCAGTAGGGGCGGGCAGTCCGGGACCTCAGGGCCGGACAGTCCGGGATCCTGCTGAGTGTTGTGTTTTAGTGCGTTTGCTCTCCCGACTTTTCCACTTGGTTTTCGGACTTCTCGTTTGGCCTTGTAGTTAACCAAGAGACCTCTCTAGGTATCTTTGCTACTTGTTAGCATCGGTATTTGGGTATTTCTCGACGTAGCCTCCAATCTACGTTCGGGACTCGGTTTTCAAGGGTCAAACTTGCGCCGGTGCTTTTGGAGTTTGGTTTGCTATCGCTTTGTGGTGCCTCGCTGTGATCCTAGGGATCATCCACCCTCTTCCAAGGGTCGTAGGCATCACGTTTTCGGTCGTAGCTTTCGGGGGTTGATTTTGGGACATTTGGTCAAAGTTTCGAGAGAAATTTTGTTGGCTCCCATTCACCCCCCTCTGGTCTTCTTGCTAGTGCTTTCTCAGTCCTTCAATTGGTATCGGAGCGGGTTAAGGATCTTTCACCTTAGCCGGTTCCAGATCCACCGAAGGCGACATGGATCGCGGCGTGGGCAAACCGCCGTTTTTTGATGGGACGAACTATGCGTATTGGAAGATACGCATGTCGGCCTATCTCCAGAGCATGGGCTCTTCAGTTTGGGAGATTTGCAACAAGGCTGATTACGTTGTCTTGGCTGCTCGTGTCTCTCAGCTTCAGATCGATGAGCACGAAGCCAATAGCCGAGCGCGTAACGCTCTTTTCTCCTGTTTGAGCATGTCTGAGTTTGATCGCGTTTCTCACCTCCCCACGGCTCATGATATTTGGGCGACCCTCATGCGTTTCCATGAGGGAACCACTCAAGTCAAATCCTGTCTCTACGAGTCGCACAAGCGGGAGTATGAGAACTTTCGACATATGCCTGGCGAGAGCATAGAGAGTTTATTCGCTCGCTTTCAGGTCGTTGTCAACAAGATGAGAGCGAACAAGGAGCTGTTGCCTTTCAACGATCATGAGAGGCCTTTGAAGCTTTTGCATACTCTCGATCGGTCGGTGTGGGACTCAAAGGTCCAGGCGATCATCGAATCGTCTAACTATGAGACCCTCACTTGCGACGAGCTCTTCAGTAAGCTCAAGTCTAGTGAGATTGACGCCATGTCGAGGGCTTCTTATGAAAATCCTTCTGGCCCGACTATGGCTCTGGTTTCTGGCTCTTCTGCTAACACCTCTAGAGGATTTGCACTTTCTTCTCTCTTTTCTGTCACAGAGGAGCAGTTGGAGTCTTTGGGGGATGACGAGTTGGTTTTGCTTGTCAACCGGTTCTCGCGGTTCCACAACAACCGCATGAACCGTCGCCGCGGCGGAGGACGCTCGGGCTGTTTTGAGTGTGGCGACCCCGACCATTTCATCGCCAACTGTCCCAAGAAGAAGCACACATCTGGGAAGGGCGATCACGGGCACAAGTACGACTCCGGCATGCGCAAGGAGAAGTACGTCCCCGCAAAGCACAAGCGGAGGGGCGGCTTCGACAAGGAGTACATCAAGAAGAAGTACTTGGAGAAGGCCCAGGCTGAGCAGCGCGCGTTCTTCGCCACGCTCAGCAACGTCGACGTCTCAGATGATGACTCCGCTTGCTCAAGCGATGACGAGTCCGAGAAGAAGAAGAGGATCGAGGACAAGCTGAATGGTCTATGCTTCTTCGCCGACGACGAGGGTTTCTGCACCATGGCCCTTGGTGATGAGGTCGACGGCAAGCTGGAGGACACTCCTCGGGACGACGACGACGACACCTCCCAGGTATCTCTGACCCATGACGAACTTTCTGCTGAGGTCGAGAAGCTTACTGCCGCCTTGCTTAGTCAGGATAAGCTGCTTAGGCGTGCCACTAGAGAGCGCAAGGAGTTTAGGCAGAAGTGGGAGGACACGACGAGGGAGCTAGAGTTTGCTAAGTCCACCGTGGTCGTTTCTGAGGAGGTTGAGTGCGAGATGTGCACCAAGCACATGACTGACCTTCTCACTTTGAGAGGTAAGTATGCTGCTTTGGTTGGAGAGCTGGATGAGCTGAGGGCTAGACCCTCCTTGCTAGGTGCGTGCAATCTTGTGTTGGCTTGCAATCCGAGTTGGCAGAGAAGAATGCCAAGATTGTGTCTCTTGAGAAGGCCAGCTCGGGTAGCACTTGTGTAACTAGGTGTGCTTTGTGCGAGGGTTTGGAGATGGAGATTGCGAATGTGAAGCATGACAAGATGCAAACCGAGGAGGAAAACACATACCTTCGGACCAACTTGTCATGAGTGTCTTGTGGTGAGCCGCAGCTTGGGATGATGATCTCCCAGTTCAAGCGTGCTGCTGGAGGTCCTGGTGTAGGTTTTGCTCCGGGTGTTGATGTTTCGTTTTGGGAAGATTGGAGAGTCGAGTGGTCTTAACCCGAGTGAGAAGCCCAACTCCACCACTACTCCCAAGCTTACCAAGATTCCACCCAAAGAGCCTCTCAAGCCTAACACCAAGGACGGAGTGTTTGAGGAACCTCCGAGAGCTCCACCCAAGAACCAAGTGTGGCATCCCAAACCCAACCACTTCAAAAACAAGCTTGATACGATGCCACCTATCCAGGAGGAGCTTATGCCACAGAAGGGCAAAGTGATCCATACCCACCACCGTGAGTACCAACAATCCCCTATGAGAGCGGTGAGGTACCATTGTGAGCACTGTGGGAGAGATGGACACTTGAGGGAGTTATGCTTTCGGCGCAAGAGGGAGGAGCGCCGTTCTAGGGAGATGAACAATCCGGACATGTACCATCCTTTCCATGATGTACATGTGCCGAATGTTCAGAGGAGAGCTGCTAGGCCTAGAGGTGCAGCACCTCAAGGTCCTAGGCGTCAGGGAGGTGTTGCCCGATGGGGTCCTGACTTTGCAGGATATGGACCCCGTGGCGGAGGCTTTGTAGAGCGTTTCCCCCCACCGCGTTTTGAGTATCGCGATGGATGCTCTTCTCTTAGTGGACCACGTTTTCCTGTGCGTGGTGATCGCTTTCCCTGTAGGCGTGCTAGGAATGGTTTTTATACTAACCGTTCTTTTGAGTAGCCGGCCTAACATTGGTACTCTTCCTATTTTACTCACCCCAGTGTTGGACCGTATGCTCACCCTATGTCTTTTTATTGATGTAGGTAAAATGATTGGAGGACATTTGGTTGGTGGATTCCGGTTGCTGGAGGCACATGACCGGTAACGCCAAGTGGTTCTCCAGTCTTAGCCCTGTTGCCGGAAAGGAGTTATCACCTTCGGCGATAATAGCAAAGGTAAGGTGTTGTCTCGTGGGTCGGTGCGAGTTAATGAGCACTTTGTGTTGCGTGATGTTGCTCTTGTTTCTAACTTGCATTTTAACCTTCTTTCTGTTTTGCAACATTTTGATGATGACTATGAGATTCGTTTTAAACCGAATCTCAGTCGCATTTTAGATCCTCAGGGCAATCTTGTTTGTTTGATTTCGCCCTTTGGAAAGTTTTTCGTGCGAATTTCTCGGAGTCGTTTGGTATTTCCTGCTATCTTTTGGCTGGTCCTTCCTCCTCTGATCTTTGGAAGTGGCATAGGAGGCTCGGTCATTTAAGCTTCGACTTGCTTGCAAGGCTTAGCTCACTTGGCCTAATCCAAGGATTGCCCAAGTTGTCCATGGAGAAGGACCTTGTTTGCCATCCTTGTAGACATGGGAAGATGGTTGCCGCTCCCCACCTCCAGTGACTCAGGTCTTGACACAGCGCCCTAGAGAGCTTTTACACATGGACCTTGTTGGTCCGGCTCGGGTGAGCTCGGTTGGAGGGAAGTGGTATGTTCTTGTCGTTGTGGATGATTTTTCGAGATATTCGTGGGTCTTCTTTTTGACTGAGAAGACTGAGACTTTCTCTTTTGCTCGCAATCTGATTTTGCGTCTTCAGAACGAGTTCCCTTTGAACTCGATGCGAGCTATTAGAAGTGAAAATGGTTCCGAATTCAACAATTCGGATTTTGAGAAGTTTTGTAACTCTTTGGGTTTGGAGCATCAGTTTTCTTCCCCCTACACATCGCCCCAAAATGGTGTTGTAGAGAGGAAGAATCGGACCCTTGTAGAGATGGCCAGGACGATGCTCGATGAGCATAGGACTCCTAGGCGATATTGGGCCGAAGCTATGAACACTGCATGCTATATTTCCAATCGCATTTTTCTGAGAGCTTTCTTGAAAAAGACTTCTTATGAGTTGCTTTTTGGTAGACAGCCCAAGGTGAGTTACTTTAGAGTCTTCGGTTGCCACTATTTTATATTGAAGAAAGGCAACCTGGACAAATTTGAGTCTCGTTCTTCTGACGGTGTATTTTTGGGTTATGGCACTCACACTCGAGCTTATCGTGTACTTAACCTTGATACTAACCGAGTCATGGAGACATCCGATGTCACCTTCGACGAGACCATGGTTTGTCCTTCTTCTCGTTTTGAGCATGCAGGTGATCATGAGGTTGGTGAGCCTCTTTTTGATGACGAGGACGAGGGTGCTGAAGGTATGGATGATCCAGCACCCCCTCCACCTGATGTGCCGCAAGGAGCGGCTTCTACTACGACTCACGGCCCCGACACTTCTTCTTCCTGGGGGCCGTGGGATCCGCCACCCCGAGCGGTACCTTTTGTACCTGGGGAGGCACCAGCTGCTATGAGGGGGAGATCACTTCTGCTCGGGAGGCGCCATGACACATCCAGCGCCAACACCCCCCTCAGCAGATGATCGGCGACATTGACAAACGTGTCACTCGGTCCAGGTCACAACAAATCTCTCACTTTGTTCATTCTGCATTTATTGCTGATTTTGAACCCCGAGATGTTGGACACGCTTTGACGGATTCGGATTGGGTCAATGCCATGCATGAGGAGTTAGAGAATTTTGAGCGAAATCGGGTTTGGGTTTTGGTTCCACCTCCTCCAGACTGTAAGCCTATTGGGACAAAATGGGTTTTCAAAAACAAACAAGGAGAGGATGGCCACATTGTTAGAAACAAGGCCAGACTTGTAGCTAAGGGCTATAGTCAGAAGGAGGGGATAGACTATGAGGAGACTTTTGCTCCTGTAGCTCGTTTGGAGGCTATTAGGATACTCTTGGCTTTTGCTGCATCCAAAGGGTTTTAAACTTTTTCAAATGGATGTGAAGAGTGCCTTCTTAAACGGCTACATAGAAGAAGAGGTGTATGTTGAACAACCCCCCGGTTTTGAAAATCCCAAGTTTCCAAACCATGTTTTTAAACTTCACAAAGCTTTATGGTTTGAAACAAGCCCCTAGAGCCTGGTATGATAGGTTGAAAACCTTTTTGCTTGCTAAGGGTTTTAAAATGGGATGTGTGGATAAAACGCTCTTTCTCCTCAAGCAAGGCAAAGACACTCTCTTGGTCTAGATTTACGTGGATGATATCATTTTCGGTGGTTCTTCTCATGCTTTGGTTGCCAAGTTTGCAGATACTATGAGCAGGGAGTTCGAGATGAGCATGATGGGCGAGCTGACATTCTTTCTCGGATTGCAAATTAAGCAATCCCGAGAAGGGACGTTTGTGCACCAGGGCAAGTATACCAAGGACTTGCTGAAGAGGTTCGATATGGGTGAGGCCAAGCCTCTTCCAACACCCATGTCGACCACGACGGCCCTGGATGCGGACAAGGATGGAGAAGCTATGGACCAGAAGGAGTACTGAAGCATGATCGGGTCGCTGCTCTACCTGACGGCGACATGCCCGGACATCCAGTTCGCGGTGTGTCTGTGCGCGCGCTTTCGGGCGTCGCCGCGCACTTCTCACCGTCAGGCGGTGAAGCGCATTTTAGGTACCTTCGTTTCACACCTGAGTATGGGATTTGGTATTAAGCTTCCTCCACCCTCTCCCTTTGCGGTAATTCCGATGCCCATTTTGCTGGTTGCCACGTTGAGCGCAAGTCCACTTCTGGGACTTGCCAGTTTATTGGATCTTCTCTTGTATCGTGGTCTTCTCGCAAGCAGTCTAGTGTCGCTCAGTCCACCACAGAGGCTGAATATGTTGCTGCGGCTAGCTACTGTTCTCAGTTGCTTTGGATGATGGCTACTTTGCGTGATTTTGGTCTGAGATTTCGTGTGTTGTGTTTCCTTGCTCTGTGACAGCACAAGTGCTATTAGCGTTGCTAAGAACTCCGTGCTTCACTCGAAGACCAAACACATTGATGTGCGCTTTCATTTTCTGCGAGACCATTATGAGAAGGGTGATATCGACCTTCGCCATGTCGATACTCATCATCAGTTAGCTGATATTTTCACCAAGCCTTTGGACCAATCAACCATTAATCGGTTGAGAGGTGAGCTTGGTGTGTGTTTCCCCTTTAGATGGGGGAAATATTTTGGTTGGTATCATAGACTTGACTATTGTTCTCGTTTATCTTGTTCTCTTTTGTCTTTTGCATTTCAGCATACGCTTTTACATTCTGAGCTTCATGTATATAATCTTTAGAATGTGATTATGCTCTGTTTAGTATGCTCCAATGCTGTATGATGCTTGTAGCTTATGCTCTTTCTCATCACTGATACATGTTGTGAGCTGAGCTATTTTTGAATGGTGAACCTGCTTAAGGAACTTAAAATCTGAAAATGTTCACCATTGAGATATGCAACTAGCATGTGTAGGATGTGTTGAATTCACTCGTGCTTTTCATCTATGCTAGGTTGCTATGTCTCTAGTTCTGAGTCATTCACTTGCTTGGTATGTTCATAATTTGTTTAAAATTGAACCAAGTTTTAAGTGAATTGAAAAGATCGAGATGGGACTGCTTGTCAACACATCACGGTATCGAGACTATTTCTCATTGCACTTTGAGTTAAACTTGAGTCGTGTAGTGTATGACCGAAATCGATGCTTTAAGCTTCTGATTGCTTTTGCATAGGCTTCACTCGGTTGAAAAGTTAGGCAATGACAAGCTTTCAACCTCTCGCAATCACATGCTGTATTTGAACTTGTGTGATTTTCACCGCTGCAACTCCGATAAAATACTGAATTCACAAGTTTATGCTTCATTCTATAGCATGATGACTAAACCTTGCTAGGGGTAGTTCACCTTGTATACATGCTTAGCACTTGGTTGATTTCCTGTCTATACATGTGTAGTGCTATTTTGATGGTGAATCCTTTTGGCTAAAACTGCTCAATTTGCTCATATGTTCATATTTCGTATACGGTGATCAGTTTGAGCCTTTGCTAGCTTGTTGTGGATATTTTTGAGTCATTGGAGCTATACTATGTGCAGCATTTTTGCATTCTATTGACTATATTCCTGAAGCTGCTAACTTGCATTTTGACTCATATGCATTTTGGAAGGGGGAGATACTTCTTGTTGGCACATTGTTGGTGCATTTTCTAAGGGGGAGCACTCTTTCTTTAGTGATGCATTTTTGCTTGATAAGTGCATTATCAACTAAGGGGGAGAAATTGCAAATCATTTGCCTCCCAAGTTCAACTAAGGGGGAGATTTCCTAGTTGTGTGCACCGTTTGAGGGGGAGTTTGCTTGTTTTGCTTGCTACTGAGTTTTTGAGCCTTTTCAGTTGGTTCGGAGCATTTTCTGCTAGTTGTGTTGAGCCTCTGTGCCTCTATCTTGAGGGACTAGCATTGTTGCTTTGATTTCTCAATTGGTTATGCTAGCGGTGTTGAGCCTTCTTCTACCTCTTCTTGAGGGCTAGCTTTGCTTTGCTTGGTTGCGTCGAGCCGTTGCCCATGTCTTTGGGGACCAAGTTGTCTTGCTCTTTCCATTTGACCTTCTTCGGCTTTGCTATGCTTTTGGGTCATTTGGTCGAGTTCTCTCTTCTCCTTCTTCCTTCTTCTATTTCTATTATGATTTGTGTGTGTAGTTGACAATGCACTCATCAAGGGGGAGATTGCGGATACATGGGTGTATGCTGAGTCTCGAGTGATGAGTGATTGTCAACGGGTTTGATCGCATGTTCTTTGGCTTATGTTGTGCAGGTGTCGAGCTCAGAGACAGTGATCGAGGGCAAGGTGAAGGTCAAGTAGAAACGTGCCGTGCCGACGGACCGGGAGGGGTGAAGGGCAGACGTGAGGCTTGGACTGAGGGACCGATGGCCTGAGGATCAGCTGTGGTGGCTGACAGCCTGGGACAGCGACGAGCAGAGACTTGCGTGGCACGGTGTTGCTCGGGTCGAGGACCTGGGGACACGTGTCGCTGGACGGGGTGCACGGGCTGTGCATCCCCTCTACAGCTCCGGTTTGGTGGTTAAGCCACAGAAAAACCCCCGGGTGGACGGTTTCCAGGTTTGGGCCTCAAAACCTGGGCGCTTCGGGTTTGCTGAGTTTGGGCCACAAACTCGGGCTGAGGACGGTTTCCAGGTTTGGGCCTCAAAACCTGGGCGCTGGCGGGTTTCTGAGTTTGCGCCACAAAACTCAGGCGATGGGCGGCTGGTTTCCCGGTTTGGGCCACAAAACCGGGGGATGGACTTGAAGGCCTGGTTTCCCGGTTTCGGCCACAAAACCGGGGGTGCGACGTCCGGGAAAAGGACAAGTAGAGCGGAGGTGGCACGTGCGGCAATCGGTGAGGTTGCGTC
Organism: Coix lacryma-jobi var. lacryma-jobi; assembly: GCA_009763385.1. NCBI lineage: Eukaryota > Viridiplantae > Streptophyta > Magnoliopsida > Poales > Poaceae > Coix > Coix lacryma-jobi. Next base: position 9,938,113 of record CM019828.1, read on the forward strand.
GAGGCAACGCTACTAGTTGTGCGGGCGTGGCCGTCGGATCACCACCTACCATGAGTTGGTCTAGAATAACCCTAGGGTTTAGCTGGTTCGCTCTGTAATTAGAGAGGGGTAGAGTAGGAATGAGAATTAGGATAAGTAGAGGGAGACACCCTCCTCCCATTTTATCTCAGTCATTTGCTCTTTGCACTTAGGGTTTCCTGCTCTCCCAATCCCCTGCTGTAGCTACTGAGATCCGCAGAGAACCATACCTCTGTGTACTGGAGATTTTGAGGAAGTGAGGCCGTAACCTCACTGTTGTAGCGTGTGGTAGCCACACGGTTGCAGATCGATGACTTGATTCGCGTTTTGGTTCGTGTTCTTCGTTTCTTTTCTCCATGATTTTCCCGTCACTCGATCTCCCTCTCTAGTGCGTCTTTGCAAAATCCGTTTGAATCAACTTGTTCTTTATAGTGAGGAGATCATTTCCACCAAAGGAATTCATCTAACTCCTCATGAACAAGTAGATCGGGTCGATTTCATTTTCGTGGCGCTTTTTCGGTTCATTCACCTTCCCCTTCGATTTCCCGTTGATTGAGTTGATTTGAGCGGATGATTTCTTGGGGATAGTCTCCTAACTACCCCGTGATCATCCTCTCCAAGTTTGGGATCAAGGGATTTTGATTTGAATCGATTTGGAGGAGATTTGGGTGAAGGGCGACAGAAATCACCCTCACTGGGTGTTGGCGGACAGTCCGCCACCCCAGGCGCGGACAGTTCGCGCGTCGGGAGCAAGCCGAGTCAGTGTCTGCGTTCCTCGGCTGTTTGGTCTTTTCTTGACCGGCGGACAGTCCGCAGGTGTTGGTCGCGGACAGTCCGGGACTACCCAGGGACACTTCAGCAGCAGTGCGTTTCTGCACTTTTGACCGGCGGACAGTCCGCCATCCCCTAGCGGACAGTCCGCAGTAGGGGCGAACAGTCCGGGACCTCAGGGCCGGACAGTCCGGGATCCTGCTGAGTGTTGCGTTTTAGTGCATTTGCTCTCCCGGCTTTTCCACTTGGTTTTCGGACTTCTCGTTTGGCCTTGTAGTTAACCAAGAAACCTCTCTAGGTATCTTTGCTACTTGTTAGCATCGGTATTTGGGGATTTCTCGACGTAGCCTCCAATCTACGTTCGGGACTCGGTTTTCAAGGGTCAAACTTGTGCCGGTGCTTTTGGAGTTTGGTTTACTATCGCTTTGCGGTGCCTCGCTGTGATCCTAGGGATCATCCACCCTCTTCCAAGGGTCGTAGGCATCACATTTTCGGTCATAGCTTTCGGGGGTTGATTTTGGGACATTTGGCCAAAGTTTCGAGAGAAATTTTGTTGGCTCCCATTCACCCCCCTCTGGTCGCCTTGCTAGTGCTTTCTCGGTCCTTCACATGTTCTTTGGCTTGTGTTGTGCAGGTGTCGAGCACAGAGACAGTGATCGAGGGCAAGGTGAAGGTCAAGTAGAGACGTGCCGTGCCGACGGACCGGGAGCGGTGAAGGGCGGACGTGAGGCTTGGGCTGAGGGACCGGTGGCCTGAGGATCAGCTGTGGTGGCTGACAGCCTGGGACAGCGACGAGCGAAGACTTGCGGGGCATGGTGCTGCTCGGTCGAGGACCTGGAGACACATGTCGGTGGATGGGGTGCACGGAGGTGCATCCCCTCTACAGCTTCGGTTTGGTGGTAGAGCCAAAGAAAAAACCATCGGGTGGACGGTTTCCATGTTTGGGCCACAAAACCTGGGTGCTTCGGGTTTGCCGAGTTTGGGCCACAAAACTCGGGCTGAGGACGGTTTCCAGGTTTGGGCCTCAAAACCTGGGCGCTGGTGGGTTTCTGAGTTTGCACCATAAAACTCAGGCGATGGGCGGCTGGTTTCCTGGTTTGGGCCTCAAAACCGAGGGATGGACTTGAAGGCCTAGTTTCCCGGTTTCGGCCACAAAACCGGGGGCGGAGTCCGTGAAAAGGACAAGCGGAGCGGTGGCGGCACGTGGCGGCAATCGGTGAGGTTGCGACGAGGCAACGCTACCAGTTGTGCGGGCGTGGCCGTCGGATTACCAGCATCTTCGAGTTGCTCCAGAATAACCCTAGGGTTTAGCTGGTTCGCTCTGTAATTAGAGAGGGGTAGAGTAGGAATTAGAATTAGGATAAGTATAGGGAGACACCCTCCTCCCAGAATATCTCAGTCATTTGCTCTTTTGCTTCTAGGGTTTCCTGCTCTCCCATTCCCTGCTGTAGCGAACTGAGATCCATAGAGAAGAGAACAATACCTCTGTGCCCGTGAGATTTTGAGGAAGTGAGACCGTAATCTCACTATTGTAGAGTGTGGTAGCCACACGGTTGCAAATTCGTGGTTGTGATTCACGTTCTATTCGTGTTCTTCGCGGGTTGTTTTTCTCCACGTTTTTCCCGTCGATCGATCTCTTTGCTCAGTACATCTTTCGCAAATCCGTTTGAACTGAGTTGTTCTAGATCATGAGGCACTTCTTTCCACCGAAGGAATTCCCCTCTAACCTCACGGTCTAGGAGATCGAGCGATTTTAGTTTTGGATCGGTTTTTTGCTTCTTAGTCCCAAATTCTTCAATTCACCGATTTGGAGTTAGGTTCGAGCCATGATTCCGTTGGGATACCTCACTAACATCCTTGGAACTCCTCATACCAAGTCTAGGCCTTAGTGCTTTTGATTCGGAGGAGATCAGGTGAATTTCGCGGAAGAACAGTGCTGTTTCGGGATCATCGACACTGAACCTGGAAGCATCGGACGCTGAGTTCGTCACACCGGAGCGTCCGTTGCCACGTGTCACCTGACAGTGATTTTAAAGGAGCATCGGACGCTGACCATCGGAGCGTCCGTTGCCGTCGGACGCGCCGGAGGTCGAGCATCGGACGCTACTGTTTCACTGTAGCAGCGTCCGATGCCTATGCAGTAAGGTTCCAGATTTCCCCTGTTTGCATCGGACGCGTCCGTTGGATGGTCATCGGACGCTGCCAACGTCCGATGCTGCTGAGTTTGCGCAGTTTCATCCGCGGTTCGATCGTTCGTTGTTGGCTTTGATTTCCGGCTTTTGCGTTGGGTTTCTAGAGTCGTGTAGTGTCTCGCTGTGCTTCTTGGAAGCATCCACCCTACCTCTAGGGTCGTGGACACTTGCGAGCTCTACGGTTTGCTTTTGGTGTTGATTCTCGGGACAGTGGCGACAAGTTTCCGAAAGGAATTTTGAAGCTCCCATTCACCCCCCCTCTAGTCGCTTTCTGGTTGCATTCTCGGTCCTTCACAAGGGGGCACCTGGACACTACAGCTAGAGGGGCATTCATGTCCCCTGACTGTTAACGGGGCTAAGGCCCTGATTGACAAAGTTATGGTGAACCAAGATTGGGGGGAAGGAAGAACCTAAGCTAAATCACAAAAAGGTATACATACCGTGAAGGAAGTGGATATGCCTACCCCAAAATAGATCTTCTGCTCAAGAGGCTGGACGAGAAGACGGTGGATAGAGAAGAAAGAAATACCGTCCAAGCCATGGACGCACACATGACGTGCAAAGTGTGTGGAGAAATCAGGCACTCGGGAAATGATTGCCCTGAGACCCATGAAGATGCTGCATACATCAACAATGGGTTTCGCCCGCAGGGCGGGAACTCGTGGAACAATCAGCATCGGCCTCCATATCAAGGAGGTAACCAGGGCTACAACTCCAACACACCTACATTCAAGGATCTTGTGCTAGGGCAAGCAAAGATCAATGAGAGCATCGCCAAGAAGCTTGCCCACAATGACAAGACCCTGCAGAGCATGAACTCCAAGATCGAGGGCTTGACCTCGGCGGTGAAGAACCAACTGAGCTTCAACAAAATGATAGAAACCCAACTAGCTCAGATTGCGGCAGCCATTCTAGTTAATGACTCGGGGAAGATCCCAGGGCAACCTGAGACCCCCTCGAGTTTGTCAAGCTCATCACTGCGAGGTACAGTAAGCCCCAAGTCGGCCCATCTACCACTACTATCTTGATCCACCCTTCATGGCAAAGAAGGAGGATCCAGGCCGACCAACTATCGAGTGTGCCATTGGGGCACACAAGTTTTGCAATGCATATTGCGACCTTGGAGCAAGCATCAACATCCTCTCCAAGGCGGTGTACGAGAAGATCCTTGGTGGTCCATTGTCGGCCACCAACATCACACTCCAGATGGCCAACAACACGATCTGCAGGCCAGAGGGGGTAGCTAAGGACATCTTGATCCGCATCAAAGATAGCTACATCCCCGTCGACCTCGTCATCCTGGACACAAGAAAAGATGACGATGTCCCGCTCCTCCTCGGACAATCGTTCCTGAACATGGCTAACGCCGTGATATTCGTCTCCGAAGGATGGATCCACTTTCAGCTTCCAGAAAAGACCATCAGATGCCAGTTCAATGGCTACTTCCGCCATGAACCTGCATGGAAGCCATGGAAAGTGAAGAGCCCAAAGCCAATCATGCCTACTTCGCCACCATCAGCCAAACCTTGGCCAGTATGGCGGAAGAAAAAGCAACCACCACCAACTCCTGGGTCGGAAGCTTCTACTTCGGGAAAGTAAAGGAGGTATAGCCTTACTACCGGGCTATAAATGGCATGTCCTCAGCCAGAGGTAAAATGGTAGTTGTCCATTTTCAAATTCATTTTAATGTTTTCAAAAGTCATATTTAATTTCAAACATGCATAGAAAAAATTTCAAAATTTAAAAATTATTTGTTTCTAGAATCAATTTTTCAAAATGCATGGAAAAATGTTTTTAAAAAATCACATTCTGAATAAAAGTGTTTTTATATTACTATTTCTTATTTTTCCAAATTTTTATAAAATTCAAAAAGCATCAAATTTTGTGGAAATTTATAAAACTAGGAGAAAACAATTTTTCTAGAGTGGGAAACCAACGGCTAATTGCTCCAACTAGCCACTGGAGGCAACCAGCTGAAGGGGAGGCCAAGCCGAGCCCATAGGCACCACCAGGGTGGCCAACGGCTCCCTCCTTCCTCCAACGGCTACTAGCCATTGCCCTTGACCCCCTTTAGCAGGTTTCCACCTCTATAAATACCAAGGGTGCTCGTTGAGCTCATTTCATCCACACCTTCTCACTTCTCACATTTCTCACTCACTTTCCATCTCCCAACCTCATACTCCATTTCCAAACCAACTCCACAAAGTTTGAGCAAGGTACTAGCAGTAAGACCTTGCCCAAAACCCCTCTCTAGTTCCACTCCACAAAAATCATGAAGGGTTTTGGAAGAGCTCTCTCCGGTGCGATGAAGAGGGTGGCAGGGAGAAGCGCTCGCGAAAGCTGAAGCGCACCCTACTCCACCGATCAAGAAGAGAGTTTGGTGCAAGGAGATTCTCCGCCAACCGCAAGCCAAGCCGGTGCAGCAAGCGCAGACGACACCAACATCTTCCTCGAGGGAGAACAGGAGTTTCAAGCATACACGATCCTTCGGGACCGTATCTTCGTCCACACTCCACAATTCGACCCCAACCTCCTCGAGAAGATAGGTATGGATTCTGAGTTCCACACTATTTTCAAAGTGGTTGGTTGGGAAAAGGTGGACCCCCTCCTTGAGGAAGGTTCCTATTTCCTAACCATCCAATTTTTATGCATTGCGGTAGAAGTAGAGAACGGCTTTACCTTCCGCATGTTTAATACTGAATATTTAGTATCATGGAAGGATTTCGCGTCTTATGTTGGCTTTAATAGAAAATGTTCTACCGATCTTGGCCACTCACTTAAGAGTTTTAACCGCCACAAGTTTTGGGGCAAGATTTCTGGTCAAACGGTAGTTGGCAAGTTCTAGCCTCGCAATATGCAAATACATCATCCCACTTTGAGGCTTATACACTATTGGGTAGCTATGACTCTGTTTCCTAGCCAGGACATTCACTTTATTAGAAATGATAAATTAAGATTATTATTTGTGATAGTCAACAAAATTAAAATTGCCCTTGTCCGTGAAATGTTTTTAAATATGCTAAAGATGTTTTGGGTTTCCACTTCTATATCTTGCACATCACTTGTAACTCGTATTGCCAAGAGTGTTGGTGCATTGGAAGGACACGATGTTTCATACATCACCATCCCGCGCACCATCATCAATGAAGCATACTTGATACAAGGACATAACTTGAAGGTGAAAGAAGATGGAACGATTGTTTATTTCTTCCCTGGATTTATTAACGAGTATCTGTTGCCTAACCTGGAACTCGCTTTATATAAATGCCGGGAATTCACCCTTCCTCTTGTTTCACAAGACGAAGCCCGAAAAAGTACATCTTCTCGCAGGTCTAACAGGAGCAGAACAAGGCAGAAAGCCAGATCAAGCTCGCAGGCACCACCACCGATGCCCGCTCCACAGCTGGGCATGCAGGGATGGTATCTCGCCGGGCAGGTACCTGGTTCACACCCGGATATCAGCCAGGTTGGGACGACCTACCCCGGCAGGCTCTGGCTGGTCAGATGGAGTGGCCTGAAGGGAGCCAAGCAGCTTGGGCCCAAGGAACATGGGCCGAGTCATCAGATTCCGAAGGGCTACCACCTCCAGTCCCACTAAGGCAATCCATCACCTTCGAAGGCCAAAACACGAGGATTGAAGGGTTGGAGATCCGCACAGACAACATTCATGGCTCCGTGAAGGAGCAAGCCCAATGGAACCAACACTGGGACACTAGACAGGACCAGTTCGACGCTAGGCAAACAGAAGCACTTGAAGAAATGCGCCAGGTTTCTGCCACTACCTTTACCACTACTACGCCAACAACATAGCATTCAGCTGGCTTATTGGGTGTCGCCGGGGGACTATCCACGAGGTTTATAATTTGAATTCCCTGAAATTTAAGTTTATTGCCTAAAACTGTTCATCCTACAACTTGAAACTTGTGGGTAGCATAAGCATGATCCTTGTCTAAGTTGTTGCTTGACATGATTCGATGAAATAGACTTTGCTATGACTTTGTTCTAAGTGACACTTGACATCTGGAGTTTTTATTTTCAAAATATTAAAATTTCAAGTTCCTCAATGATCATATATCCTACCAGAGCCATATGCGTTATTCACTTCAAAAACCTCTCACTCATATGCTACTTGTTATTACATTAAGCTTTGTCAAATTATTTGTGACCTATGTTGAGATTCTTGTCATACACCCATGATCTAAGATTCACGTACACTCCACAAACATCGCTGACTCTTACGCCGAGAGTTACGCACAACATACCATCCATCCATCCACCAAATAAAGCTTCATCCACTTGTCATTTCTCTCTCTCACAAAAAGTCCAAAAAGAGTTACAGGCTATGAAAAAGAAACATCCATACCAAAAAGGGTATGAGACAAAAAATATAATAACAATCCATGCCAAAAGTCATGTTGGAAAAAATGGGCAAGTGCCTGCCGTAGAATTAGGGGTATGCTCAATACCCACCTGAAAAAAAGAAATGAGAAAGATAGCCCATACTCTCAAAATTCCAAAAAGAGAGAATTGACCAAAGGAGCTCAAAACAAAAATACTTCCATACACTTGCACGTCTCAATCAAGGTATATGACTTGGATCTCCATGTGGTTCGGTCTTTGACATAGCAACATATGTGATACAAGTATGCCTCACTTTATTCTCTACCCAAAGCTCCACATAAGCCTTCATAATTGGTAGGGGAAAGAAAGGCAACTTCCAAAAAGCCTTTGGTAAGGATCAAATACACAATGAGCAATCGAGTGTATCATTTGAGGAACTATCTTTTGAATTTTAAAATTTTCAAAACCTCTGGATTAATAGTAAATCAAAGAATGAATGACAAGCAGGTCTATGTAAATTGGTCGGTCTCGCAACCGCCAAAGACTCGGAGATTGCTACAACGCCCCACAGGTAACAATATAAAAGGGTGAGCAGAATGCCAATTCATTTAAATCAAAGAAGAATTCTCTATTATAAGCATAGCAACTTTGAAAGATGATCGACATTGCACCAACTCCTGATCAACAACCTAAAGTTGTACTACTTGCTCAGGACGAGCAAGAGGTAAGCTTGGGGGTTTGTTGGCGGTGCTTACCGACAACTTTAATAAGCCAACCAAGGACAAAACAAAGCATACTTACATACATATGTTATCACCTTGACCTATTTCCACTTGTATTAGAGAATTATTGTTTTACAGACAACAGAAAGGAATACAGTGGAAATGGCGAGAAGAATATGCTTTTTGACAAAGCGTATAATCAAGAAATAAAGAAGAAGCCCACCTAAAGATCAAATCTGGGCTAGCGACCACCATAGCAACCACGAGCACCAAGCCCACGGCCCACCACGCAAAGGCGATGGCCAGCGGGCCCACCAGTGGTGCGGGCGCACCGCCCTTGGCCCCACTGGCCACGACCTTCTGTGGCGGTTGCATGGCGGCATGTAGAGGCGGTTCCCTGGGGTTTCCATGTTTACATCGCCCAACCGACCTCTTGTAGTATAAAAGTAGGGGTAGAACTCCCTCTCAAATAGATCATCATCAACGAATTTCTCATTCATTCCACTTTGTATTTGGAGCTCTCTACCTTAGATTAGTTCCGCTAGTAGTTAGAGCAAGTACTACTTGCAAGAGAGGAGGAGAAGTTGTAAGGATCAACTTGATATGAATACTAAGTTCCTCTTTTCATACTTGTTCTTGTTCTCTTATGATCAACATTGTTATGTTCTTAAATTAGAGCTATGTTCTTGTTCATTGTTCATCGTTCTAGAACTAGTTCATAGTTTTAGACCTATGTTCATCATGAACATAAACACTATTCTTCATTAAACATGTTTAGATCTTGCTAGATTAATGTTATATGTTGGGTGGTGTTTCACCGTGCCTTCGGGTGCGCTTGTGCCCTTTTCCTGTCAATCTGTAGGGTTGGGGACCCGAGGGGGTGCAAGTGTTCTCTTATGTACACGAGAGTGGTTCTCGGGTATATGAAGATGGGTGAATGTCTGGCTTAGTCCACGGTTGAGGTGGTAGGCGGCAGGTGGTGACAGCCTTGTCCGTCCCTTGTAATCCCCCACGTTCGGCTTTGGGGTAGGAGTCTAAATTGCCCGGTGTATCCTGCTGGCAGACCAGTGTTCCTGGGTCTCCTAATCCATCCAATACCTAATATTATTGTTAACATGATCACGACATGTATGTTTAATTCATTAACATAACTTTGTTTAGGATCCATGCTCCATAGGATATTCTTTATTCTTTTATTCTTTATTCATTCTTCTATCCCCGTAGAAGCTCCATATATCTCATGATGTGTGTGTGATGATCCCACTATCAAAACCACCGTTTATCCTCCTGCTATGATTAATTGGTCAACTATGCAAGTATTATGTTCTTGACATGAGTATATCTTGAATCCTTCGCATCTAGCCTTCCTTGTGGTAAAAATATAAATAATGATACCTGGAATACTCCCGGTGAAATGCTACAACGGTAACCCCGTGCACTTGCGGACCCTATCTGTAAACGAATTGGTTTACTTGGCCAGCCTCTCAGGTCGTCGCTAAAGGCACATGTCCGGGTACATGAAGTGCCATCTCACTTCAGCGCCGATACCGGATGTGTAGCTAGAGCGACTGCGTCTGAGGCTGATACTGACATCTTTTGGTAGCATCGCTAGGAACCAACATACTCAGTGTATATCGTTAAGGAATGTCAACAGGCATTCCTGGCGCCGTTACCGGGGATGATGACCTATCCTAGTGATGATGCTAAGAGATGTCAGTAAGTATTTCTGGCGTGATTGCCAAGGATAGATCTGTTGGCACGAAAATCTGGTCGAAAGCGCCAACGCAGTCGTACACGGTCCTCAGAGGCCGCGCAGAGCAAGGTCTTGACCTCCTTGACCTTGAAAAAGGGTGGCGGTGCCAAATCTGGGTGAGAGCGACTTCGGACGTGCCAGTCAATTTGACCTGTAATTGACAAGGAGAAGAAAACGTTGTCAAATTGTGGAACCTGCCGGTTTGGTGCCAGACAATTCCAAATTGTGCGGCTCTGATATAGCAATTTGTTTATAGGATATTGACTATAAAGTCAACTCCCAAAAGATTGTTGAAGGCATTGATAAAAATATAAAGCAAAACGGCTATTGTATGTATATAAAGAAACATTTAGAATAAGAAAAACAGCCGATAAGCTTAGACATGTAAAGAAAGTAAAGATCTATGTGTACATTTAAATAGCATGGAAGCAACGAATCGACTAATTGCATAGGCAGTTCTATCTGTTAACAGTGGAGTGTTTCCATGCAGCCATAATAATAAATAGATCGATAAAATAACTTGAACATCAATAGTGGGGTGTCTCCATACAGCCTTAATGATGACCAAGCTAGATCACGTCTAATACAACGAGCAGATCAATTGATCCCAGACTGCTTAAAAGTACACATTATGAAGGAAGCATAACTGGATCGACTATTTTAGCCGATACAGGGTCCATGAAGCACGAACAAGATCTATCCGTTAAAACCACGGTCTGATTTAAGATCAAACAAATCTAATCTATCATATATATATCAGTGGGGTTCGAAAATACAGCCATAATAAACATGTTAGATCAGATCTATCTTCTCTTAGATCAAATCACGATTTTATTGAATATCTCGAACGCACAACATGTAGTAACCAGGATTGACAAAATAGTCGATGAAAGGCTTAGATCAGCTATTTCTCTCGGTGTAAGCGTATAAAGCCTTCGGGTAGCCAAATCTAAACAATGTTTGAGCTTAAACTACTTTATCAATCTTGATTGGGCAAGATGTTGTTTAAGTATATAAAAATTAGAACATAAACAACATCGATAACTTAATGAATCTATTGGTTTGCCAAAACCAAGAGAGCCGATAACTAGTCAAGATCGACTAAAGCAAGAGATTGATCAGAGTCAAGACAGTCTTACAAAAGACAAACTTAGACCGATAACTAGCCATGTCGTAGCTTAACAAGAGTTTGGTCGATGCCAAATACAGCCTTATTGAACAATGACACGAGCCATTGGTGAAACTTACAAGCAAACCGGAGGTCGGTCGAAGCCAATGCAGCCCTGCCTGGTTGAAGGTTCCGCCGAGTTCTACCTTACTCCTACTCCTAGGGTTTTGGCCGGTGGCCGATATGATGATTGATTGATTGTGTATCCCTTTACAAAATCGGGTTCCTAGCTATTTATAACCCTGTAGACTCTTGTTCTAATACGACTAGGATACATAACAATAACAAAAATGACCCGGACTTGTACTCCTTGGCCGAGCCCGACACGTCTTCGAAGCCCATCATACTCGGTCCATATGATTTCTTCTGGTCACGTCTGGATTCAAGTAGGCTTCTTTTATTTTCTGGCCGATTCTTTCTTTAACAAATCAGCCGTTTGTGCTTACAAAATATAAATTCCTTGTGGTCCAAAATCTGGTGTAAACACATGCCCCCTAATTTTGGGATGAAATTTATTTTATTCCAAAAATGCCATTCCTTTCCATTTAGTCGACCAGCTAAGTCTTCCTTTTAGCCGATCAGCTGAATCTTCTCTCCCAACTGTTGTTCTCTTTCCCAAAGCCAGCCTCAAACCCTAGCCTTTGAACAAATCCGCCGCCACACAATCCAAGCAAAAACCTTTCGAGAATCAAACTTGGAGCTTTCGCAATTCAAATGGCGACTCAAAATTCCATCCTTGAGGTAAGAAATTTGGCCTCGGTATCCTTCCCTTCTGATGATCTTTTGTTATATATATCATTTATATTCTTTTTGAAATTTCAGGCACTTCATGACCAAATCCTCATCCCAATTCATGATAGTCCAAATGACTTCTTCCTCGGTCCAGTAGGCAATCTTGACCCCACTGAAGTTATTATTGCCGAGACTCAAAGAGTTCCTTTCAAGAATTCAAATTTCGCTTCAAAGCATTGGGGCAAGACCCCCTTCAGAAACTGGCCATCAATCATTTCGGGTTGGAGAGATTGGTTAATCAAAGTAGAAGCCAAGAAGAAATCAGACTGGATCCTCTGCAATTTGGATCAGTGCATTACTCTGTCTTTGGCTGACATGAAAAGAAATGAGTCGATGTTGAAGGCTGCTTGTTACTTTTGGTCTGGAACCTTCAATGCTTTCATGTTCAAGCAGGGGCCCATGACCCCGACTTTAGCCGACGTGCATATGCTGACCGACCTAAATGTCACTGGGTCCATCAATCCTCACAGCCTTCAAGTCAAGCCTTCCATCAAGCTTGGAAACCTCAAATCCGGTGGCTGGTCCAGTTACATTGTCTCCTTCAACACTCCTTAGTCCAGTGTCTCAGAATGAGAGCACATCATTTTCCTGAACATGTGGCTGGAAAAATACCTATTCTGTGGACAAAGTTGTGGCCCTACTTCAAATTTCTTGGCTTTAGCAGAGATGTTGCCTGTGAATTCAGATATCCCTTTGGGAAAATACCTTCTGGGTGCCTTATATAGTATGCTGAATAAAGTCTCTCAGAGTCTGATGAAGAATGAAGGCATCCCATCAATAACTGGTCCTTGGTGGCTACTTCAGCTCTGGCTCATTCTTCATTTCCATAGACTGACAACCCCAGATCTGAGAACTCTATCTTTCCCATCACTATACTCAGATAGCCAAGAAAAACAACTAGCCAATGGAGCCAAGATGAGAAGGTGCTGCCATGATAATTATTGATGAATCAGCCAGGTTCTTCTTCAAGGTCTTCTATCGAGGTTTTCCATCAGCTATCTTGAGTTGGTCCCAATACCCAGACATTGCAGAGCTTGAGAATCCATATTCTTTCAGATTCTAGAAAGAATGTGATGATGAGGGCTTGAAAATTCTATGTCAATTGATAAAACCTTGTCTTCTGCCTACTGAAATCAGGCATGGTAGAGAAAAACCTCCTATGTCTTATGAATTTTATCATCCTGTTATGGCAAGCTAGGCAGATGGGATTTGGACAAGTGCCCCCAGCCCTCTTCTTTGCCGATAAGCTCAGACCAAGAGAAGCAGTAGAGACAGCTCTAGAATACAACAGAATACTTCAATTGGAACAGTCTATTTCTTTGGAGATGGTCAAAGAATGGAACTGCCGACCTTTCTCTTCATCTTCTTTCAATAATTAGTGGCAACAATGGAGTATCCATCTCTTCAATGAGGCTGTATCCACCTACTGTCTCAAACTGGATCCAGACTTTCAGGCAACCGATGAGGTATGATTTCATCCCTTCCAAGTTCTATATTCTTATCATCTGTTCTTTCCTGATATCACCTTGCAAATACTTGTAGGATTTGGTCACTTTGAATCCTCCAAAAATAAACTACAATGTATGGTGTCCAAATCCAAGAATTGGCTGTGATGCTCCTACTATAAAAACTTTGATGAAGAGGAAAGCTTCTGACATCCCGGATGACCAAACTCTTAGCACCTTCATAAAGGAAGTTGGTTCTTTCAAGAAGCAAAAAGTTGACAAGCCAATCACCAAAGTTACATTAAAGAAGAAAAAGAAAGACACTTCTGATGGCAGCCAATCTTTGATCAAAAGTGTCATTATAGAAGTAAGAAAAGCTGCTTTCTCTTTTCTTTTCTCCATTATCTAGTCTGTAACTTCTTCTAACTTTTAATCTCTAGAGCAGGTTGATACTCAAAATGTTGAGTTTGAAATGCCTCCTCTTCCTGACATTGATCAAGAACTTCCTCAACCAGGTATAACTTTTAGCCGGTGATCTTATTTTTTTCAATAAGTAACCCTGAAACCTGATGAAAATCTTTTTCAGATGCTCTCCCCGAGTCTTCATCGGGTGCTCCTGAGCTTCAAATTATTCCATCTGACCAGGTACCTCAAATAACATCATTTTTTCTTTTCAACAGCTTTCTATTCATGATCGCTCACATACCCATCTGTTCAGGAACAAGGAGAGCCTTCTTCCCCTAATATCCCCTTCAACTTGAAAGACTATATGGATGAAGAGGAAACTTCTGCACCAAGATCCCCAAGAGAACTTTCTGAAGAAGTTAAGACTCGGCTTCAAACATTAATTCCCCTTCTGGAGGTCAACATAGCCGATTTGGTGCAAGATGCAAAGGGGATTAGGGACATTCTTGATCTGGTTAAGGATGATATACATAAGATCTAAAAGAAACCATAACCTCTGTTGCCCACGTAGAATTCCTTGGGTCGAAGCTCTTCAAGGCCAAGGCCAAACTCAGGGCACGTGAAGCTCAAGTGCACCTACCAGAACATGAGCAACGTTGTATTTCTGGCATGGTTGTTGCAAAGGACACCATAGATCAACTTAATTTAGACTCCACTGTCCTCATCGGCAACCTGTCATCTCTAGAGGCTGAAAGGGACCAGTTGCTGAGCAGGCTCCAGGCCATCAATGAGCAGATTAGATCGGAGAAAGAGAATCTGACAAAATCCCTGTTGCACTTCGCGAACAGAAGAGAAAGATAGCACTTTTCCATGGTGAGCTCTAGGACATCAAGACCAAGAAGAAGCCAATCCCAGGTTCAAGCAAAGAAGATCAGAAGGAGATAGATGACATAGATGTCATTCGTCTGAATGCTTTAAATGCGTTAAGGTCTATGTTAAACATGTAACTTTATTGGTCTGCAATCTTCAACTTCTGATCTATCTATGTAAACATTTGATGCTCTATCAGCTATCTTTAGCCGATATTGTCTATACGATTCATCTTTCACTGCTTAGCCGATCAGTATCAAATGGCTCTTATGTCTATTAGTCGATTTGCCTTAGGATCTAGATCCAGGGTTCTCTTGAACCGACGCCTTTTCACCTCTTCCAGTTTTGCTCATAATATACAAAATGTCAGCTTCCCGAACACACCACACATTCATCGCCTTACTCTTCGGCTTTTGCTCTCCTCAACCACCGACTGCTCTTCTTCTTTAAACAGTAACCAACGTCAATGGCAAACGATCGTGGCAAGCGCCCTACCGAGGAGTCAGAATCCGTTGACGACCCTCCGGCGATCCGCCGTCGTGTGCTCGGGTAATAATCCTTTCCTCGATTATCCTTCTTATGCTCCAAAACTTCTTTTTACTCGAGGAAAACCCTAACCTTTTTGCAGTCCTTCTCCTCCAGCGGACGGCCAAGGTCCTAGCCGACCTCCGACGGGTCATGGACTGGCGCTGGATGAGGACGCTTGGGCTTTCATCCGGGGCTATTCCAACACTCAGCGTCTCTTAGAAGAGGAACGCCGCCGGGCTGCTCGCGCCGAGGAAGAACTTGAAATCCTCCACGCTCGCCTCGACAGTGCCTTAGAGCACTTAGAGGCATCTGACGCCAGGGTCACCGGTATCACATTCTCAGATCCTTTAAACCCATTATCTTTGATTTTGAATTAGTTAACTTCTTGCACAGTCATCTTGATTGATCTTTGGTAACTGCTCACTTAAATATTTAGCCGATTCGTGTAATGCCTGACCAAATCGGCTATCTTTAACCTTAATCCTTTCTTGGCTGAATGCAGAGCTTCAGCATCAACTCGACTGGCTCCCGGGCTGGCCACGACCATCGCCGACTTTGTGAACGCCCAAGGGGCGACATTGAAGGCGCTACTTGAAGACGTCGGGGTGCGCACCAGGGAGTTAGTTCTTCACGTCGTCAGTCACAGTGCTACCTTCGCCCTGGCCGGAGCAGAGCTCAGCGGAGCTAATATCTCCGGGGAAGTCGCTCCCTCCTTCGGCACCAGAACGAGGAAAGACTTCAGGGAGTTGGTGGAGGAGTTCGAGCCTTTGGACTCGCTGTGGTGGAGGTGACGCATCTGGAGGACCTCCTGAACAAGCTCCACCTAGAGTAGTTTCTTTTAGTGTCTTCCTGTAAATTGGCCTCATCTGTTCCGCATAAACTGATCATCTGCAAAAACTGTCCCTGCATCGCCAGGCTCTTAAAAAATCTGTTACATATTTATGCTTGACATTCTCTATGCTGTTATTGAATTTTCAAACACTCCCTGATTTTATTTCTTCGTTGAATGTTCTAAAGGCGATACCTTCTTAGTATCGGCTATTACTTTATCACTGAAGGCGATACGTTATGTATCGGCTATTTTTATTCTGAAGGCGATACATCGGTATTGGCTATACAATAGGATCAAACCTCTGTGTAAATTCAAAATCAAATACAACTATTAAGAATACATCGGCCTTGATCTATCACTGTTCTTAAAAACAATAATTCTCAATTCCTCAATTCCTTTGTAAAACTTTTATCCATCTTGCTTTCGTCCTCACTGATTGGACAATTCATCAGACATATTTTTAAAAGCCGACTGCTTGGATCGGCTGTTGACTGTCATCAGATGTCTTGACGAAGCCTTCTTCGTGAATCTTCCTAGAAAAACACTCCACATTGTCGAAATTCCAAACATCAGGGTCAGAGTAAGCAATGCTAACAGTTGAATCGGCTGGTACCATCTCCACAGTGTCTTCGATCCACTGAATCACATTTTGATGCATGGTAGATGGAACACAACAATTGGCATGAATCCAATCTCTTCCAAGAAGCACACTATATGATCTTTTTGCATCGACTACGAAGAAAGTAGTCAGCAAACTCTTGCTGCCAACCGTTAACTCGACGCATATGGCACCTTTAGTAGCCGATACATTCCCAGCAAAATCGGTTAACCTCATATCGGTTTGAGTCAAGTCTTTCGTAGTCTTTGCAAGCTTTCTGAAGGTGGCATACGACATTAAGTTAACAGCTGCACCTCCATCAACTAACATCCTGCTCGAAGACCTTCCGTCGACAAACCCCTTTAAATATAAAGCTTTTAGATGGGGATGTTTCTCAGGCTTTTGAAACGTGGCCCCTTCTGCCTGATAGATCCACTGAGCAACTATCTCTTCATCATCAGACTCTTCTTCTTGATCAGCAGCTCCGAACTCAGCAGGTAGCATAAAAAGAGCAGATATATTAGCCGATGACTCTCTCTTATCGGCTATTTGTTTCACCTGCCAGACTTTGGGTCTCTTCTTATGACCTTCATCATTCCTTAATCTCTGAACCCCTCTTCTGGCTTCTGGTCAAACCACCCGGACACCATTGTCCTTCTTGCCAAGGATGGTCATGATCAGCTAACCTTCCTCCAAGCCAATCATGAACACTCTCCTTTTTTACGCGTCGATCTGTTCCTTCAAATCTTAATCTTTCATGCACAGATCGGCGGTTGTCTCTCGACTGCATATACTCCTAGTATTGTTCACTGCATTCTGGGCAATTACGAAGAGTAGGAAGCTTTAAACCTTCATTCCAACAATGTCTGAAGAAAGGGCAATCCCAATGATTCTCTCTTCATCTCTGATACGCCTTTCTTCCTCTTGAGACCTCTATATTCCTCCTCTTCAAGCCACTCTTGATATTCCTGCTCATCTCTTTCTCTTTGCATTTGATCTCTTTCCTTCGACGTTGCCACTTGTTTAATAAGATTCTTAACAGTTGGATGTCTTCTTGCTTCACAAACAGCCCTTGAAATTTCAGGTTGATCAAGTTGATCAGCATTTTTCCTCTTTCCTTTCATCTCCTGATATTCCTGGCTGTTAGCTGCTTCTTTGGATCTACTGTCCCAGCTGCTTTGGCTTTGTCAGAAGTTAGAACTTTGATCTCACTCAAAGGTGCGGGAGCTACCATGTTTGCTAGAAAAGGATGGCCATTGATGCCCATACCCTTGGCTTTCTCTAAGCCAATTCTTCCCTTAGTAATAGCTCTCTGGATCATATCTCTGAAAACTCGACAATCGTTAGTAGTATGAGTACCAGAGTTATGGAATTTGCAGTACCTTTTATTCTTAAGCTCTTCAGCCGATGGGATATTGTGGTTTCTAGTTAACTTGATTTGACCTTTTTCCAACAAGTAGTCAAATATCTTATCGGCCTTAGTGATATCAAAGCTGTACTTTACATCTTTCTCAATACTTTTAGCCTTTGCCCAAGGCATGTATTCATTGTTCTTCCAAGCCCAGTCAACAGCAGCTACTTCATCTTTACTTTCATCACTTGAATCATCTTCTTCTTGTAAAAAGAAGTGACTTTCTGCATTATTGGCCTTCTTGGGCTTGAAAACTTGATTATATCTATTCCGGGCATCAATATTTGCTACTTTCTTAGCCAAATCAGCCATATTGGTACAACCGAAATCAATCTTCTCTCTGATGGCTGGTATTAGCCCTCGAATTGCAATGCTGACTACCTCTGGATCTGTTAGTGACAAGGTATAGCATTGGTTTTTCATCTCCCTGAACCTCTGAAGATATTGGCATCCGGTCTCATTGTTCCCCTGCCTTATATCGACTAAATCTACAAGCCCTTTCTCCAAAACTCCAGAGTCAAAGTATTTATGGAACTTGTCTTCCAAATCTTCCCAGCTTTGAATGGAGTTCGATGGTAGAGATAAAAACCACGAAAAAGCCGAACCAGACAGAGATAGAGGAAACATCCTGACTTTAAGTGCTGGCTCGTCACCAACCTCTCCAAGCTGGACTAAGAACTGAGTTATATGCTCCATGGTTGTCACTGAACCCGTTCCTGTGAATTTGGTAAAATCAGGAATTCTATATCTTGGAGGAAAACAACCTGATCATACCACTCTGGATATGGCTTCTTGTAGCCAGTCAATGTAGTCTTTGGCGTCAAGCCAAACTGTTTCTGAACCATGTCGGTAACTCGATTCATCAACCGGTCTACTTGATTCATCGGCCCTTGATAGTCGATGTTCTGCCCCCGAAAGTGTTGTTGTGATACCCTGGATTCTCATGAGCATCCAAAGTATAAAAATCTAAAACGTAATGATATCCAGGACGAATGTCACCAGGTACTACGTTTCCTTGATAAGGTGGTGCATTGAAATCTCTAGTAATCCTCCTTGCATGGGGAGCTATTTTTGTAGCCGATGAGTATATGTTATTACTCATATTCAGCTGTTGCGTTGGCTGCGGTGGCATGCCCCCAGGGCTGATGATCATCTGGTTTCCATTACCATTGGGACCATTCATCTATGTGCCCCCAGAAGTTCCAGCTCCTTGATTGCCCCCAACTGCATACGTTGGACCTCTTCTATCATTACTCAAGTTGAAAGCTTCTTTGATGGCATTTGAAAGACTGTTGAGGAACACTTCATTATGATTCATCAGGGTAGTAGACATTGCTTTGCTGATTGTTGATGGTCCTTAACCACCTATTTTACCATCAACATTTTACCCTAAAGTCCACCGAAAAGGCATGAAATGTAGTCAAATAGGTTTCAAACTAACCAAATTCCACATGTCCATAGATTTTTATTTGAATGCAGGAATTTGGACCAAATTTGGACATTTGAACCACCAGAGGCCAAACCCACTCAGCAGGGCCAATTGGGCCTAAGGGGGGTGGCGCCCGCCACCCCTAGGTGGTGCCCGCCACTTGGGTTGGCCCAAACCATCCCCCTGCCACGTCACTGATCCATGTGACACCCCCAAGGCCAAATCTTGGCCCTTGGTCACTAGGTCGGTTTGATCGGAGGGCTACGGAGGGGAGTGGCGTGGATCATGACCTAAGTCGGTTGCTAGGACATGCAACCGACCTCCAAACCGCCTTGGACAACCACCTGGAGGCCGAAGGATCAGTGATGATGCATCCAACGGCCAGGGGACTGGCGGCCGCCAGTAGGGGGTGGCGCCCGCCACCTGACCTAACCCTAGGTCGGTTGGCTGCCCCCTATAAGTACCCCCCTCACTCATTTGGGCTATAAATACCCCCCTGAGGCATCACTTCATTCATATCCCAGATATCCCACACCAAAGAAAGCAAAGCAACAGCAAGCAAGAGAAGCAGAGAGCGAGTTAGAAGCTCAGAGAGCTTAGGCAAGTAGGTTAGCTAGTAGAGAGAGTATAGCTCTAGTGCCCTCGCTACAGCGCGGCTCTTAGTTTAGCACAGCTTAGCCTAAGTCCTTGGCAGAAGTAGTAGGTAGAGCTTGCTAAGAGAGAAGCGGGTGCGAGCGACTAGCATCGGAGGTCGGTTGATTTCTCGGCGTCTCTGGTCTGGTTTGCTCTCTTATATCTCAGGTACATTTATCTTTATCTCAGTATTACTTTAAGCATTACTTTCAGTATTACTTTCAGTATTACTTTATCAAGTACCTTGAGTGTGACCTAGCTAGCCTACAGTTCAATTCACTTAGCTATAGTAGTTAATCTCTAGTGTGCTTAGTGATTGATCTTTGCCAATAGGTTGCTTAGTTAGTTTAGTGTTTATCTTATTAAGTGAAGTATTTGCTCTGACGTCCGTAAGGGTGTCTCTATTCAAAGCTAGGGTAGAGATAGTTAGAATATAATTAAGCGTGGTGCTTAGTTATAGACTTACCTTCAGATACGGCTGGACCCCGGATAGCTGTGGTAGCAAGCAGGTGGTGACAGCCCTGTGCGCCTTGAATTCCACCATGTAGTTGGCCCAGTTTAACAGTAAGGCTCGTTGTGCTAGCGTTCAACCTAAGTAAGTGGTAAAGGCTAGTATGCCTCGATACTTGATAAGATAGGAATAAAACTATACTTAACTTAGTTATTTTATTGACATTTGCCTGCCTTGCTTCGTAACTATCTTGCTTCGTAGTTACCTTGCTTTGTAGTTATCTAGGAGTAGTATTTAGTGTTTAGTTAGTTAGTTATCCTTAGTTACCCCCTATTTATCTAGTTATCCACTTTACCTTACCATCCATTACATCCTTATCCATCCACCCATATATTCTTTCTAGCCTCCACATCCTCTCTTCCTTCTCTTCTTTTCCCTTTCTTCGACTCTCATCCCCTCCTTGACTCGACTCATACACCACCCTAGCCTTCCGTTGGGATCAAATAAATCGACACCTAGTACTCCCAGGCGAAGTGCTACTACGATAGTTCTGTGCGCTTGCAGAATCTCCCTTGGTAGATTGCATTCTCTCTAGCTAACTCCTACTAGTGTCGAGATTGACAACCCCGCTTGGCATTAGTAGATAGCTGCTTTAGCTTCACTCCTTTAGGTATAGTGACCGGACTTGCTACAAGCACTTCTGACGGCGTTGCCAGGAATAGATTTCACAGTCTACTCCTAGTAACGACGTTAGCAAGTGCCAACAAGCATTTCTGGGCCGTTACCGGGGATAGTTGCCTAGCTCTATCTTTAGTGAAGCTAAGAACTACCAACAAGCATTTCTGGCGCCGTTGCCGGGGAAGGCAATCGGTGTATCGGTTGAGTCCATGTCGAATTTATCGTCGCTCAAGCTCCCGCTTAGCGAATCCCATCTTACCCCATTCCTTCTTTCCTTAGTACTTCTTATCTTTTTCCTTCATCTTCTTCAACTTCTTTCTTTCTTATCTCATTCTATCTTCACGATGGCCAACAAGACCATTCGTGAGTTTTCTGCTCCTTCTGCCGCTTATGTAGCGACAGGACCAGACGTGATCGAAGCCAACCTCAATTTTGAGTTGAAACCGGCTCTGATCATGATGGTCCAACCTAGCCCGTTCTGTGGCAAAGCCCATGAGGATGCCAATGCTCACCTCCAACAATTTTTGGAGATTTCCGGCACCTTCACCATTAAGGGGATAACCCAGCATTCCCTTAAGGAGGCCGACATGATCGTGGCCAAGATGGACCTGCTGGCAAAGAAGCTGGACAGATGTGAGAAGATGAACCAACAAGAGAGTGTCCAGTCTCTGGAATCCTACATGACTTGTGAAGTCTGTGGAGAAACCGGACATTCTGGGAACCACTGCTCTGAGCTACATGAAGATTTGAACTTCATCAACAATAGTTTTCGTCAACAGAATCAAGGATGGAATCAGCACTCCAATTCTCAAGGTAACAATTCATTCCCTCGCTCTAATTTTCATAATTCTGATAATTTCTCATTCTTGAAAAATTTAGTTTACTCACAAGGTAGAACTACTGATTTCTTGAAAGAAAAATTAATGTCGAATGATAAAACCCTTGAGAATATAAATGCTAAATTGGAAGATTTCTCATCTGCTCTGAAAAATCAACTTAGCTTTAATAAGAACTTAGCTTTAATAAGATGTTAGAAACCCAATTAGCTCAACTTGCTGCTATCATACCATCTTTTGAATCTGGCAAAATTCCTGTTAAACCTGACATGGAAACTGCAAATATGGTTGAAATAAAATATTTTAACTATTATGAAGATCAAACCATGACTGTTAAAAAGGGTGATCCTGGTAGTCCTATAATTAGATGCTCAATCTTTGGTGAAGTCTTTAAAAATGCCATGTGTGATTTAGGATCGAGTGTGAACATTCTATCTAAAGATTTTTATGAAAACTCATTCTTTCCACCCATGTCATCCACATCTGCCTATGCCGTGCTAGCTGATCAATCCACTTGCTATGTAGAAGGAATAGTCAATGATTTACCTGTTCATATTAGAGGTTCATATGTTCCTACTGATTTCATAATACTAGATATGGGAAATAGGAAAGATGTGCCTCTAATCTTAGGTAGACCCTTCTTGAACACTGTTAATGCTTGCATATATGTGGGAAGTGGTAAAATGCAAATGACATTAGGAGAGAGGAAGGAGATATTCTCCTTTTCCCGTGGTCCCGCATATGCCGCTAACATGCAGGATGCAAAGCCCGTTCGTACCAAGAAGAGGCGCCGAAGAACTAGGTGGAACAGAAAGAAAGAACCACCTCCTGAGTTGTGTGATTCACATGACAAGGGAGAGGTGCCAAAAGAAGAAGAACCCGATGGAGTACTTAGAGAAGAAGCACCCAAGGAAGAAGATCTACCCAATTTGGATGAAACTCCATGGATCTAAGGTATGGATTTACTTTTAATTTTTATTTCCCTTTGAATTTCCCTTTTCCGAATAAATAACATATGTCATGCATGTAACTAAAAAAATATCACCAGTTATCATTAGTTATATGCATAGGTATATGTTAACTTAGTTAGATCAATAAAATATCATAGGATAGTTTCCCTTTTCACAACATTAGATAGTTTCCCTTTTAATAAAATGAGAACAAGAGCTCCGACCGAGAAAGAAGAAGGCCCTTCACCAAGCAAGAAGCCAGCTTGGGGGAGACCCTCGCGCCAATAAGGTATGTTTCAACCTCGCTCTTTACATTCAGTTCTTAATTTCTATATCTTTTGAATGCTATATGCCTTCCTAAGTAACCATTCCATGAATAATATTGATAAAATCTGCTTAAACAAGTTGAAACCTGAATAAGATTTGAAATATGTCATGCAAATGCTATTGTTATGGTTTAAATAACTGGTCTTATCTAAGTTGTAGCTTTTGTGGGTTGCACATGCTTTAACTGAAATCATGCTTAGTGAATAAAGTTGGTAAGAAATGGAGTAATTCTTTAAACTTGCTAAGGTGAAATTAGGACCTAATCTGGAGGATTTCTTTTAAAAATCATGAAAACCTTGCTAAAAGTTCCTCCTGGATTTTTATCCCATCCCACCACCAGCCAAATATTTGTTAGTCATTAGTCAAAACCACAAAGAGCTTTGTTTGTGTTGAGCTTTGTTAGACCTCATAGATCTTAGTAGAGAAGCTTATCATATCTTTTGAATCAAGATTCACACACACCCACCATAAATTGCCTACTCTCCACTTTGGAAGTTTGCAACCACCAAATAAATTGCTTATTCTCTACACTGGAGATATGCAATAACCTGCCAAACATCCCATTGCTAGCCTTATGCTATTCCTACACTGGGAATAAGCATTTCTCCCTCTTCCCCTTTTCATTTCTGAAATCCTTTCCTATAGATGTCTGGGGAAATCTAGAGCTAAGAAAGAGAGATATCAAAAAAAGAGAGCAAAGTAGCTCAAGAAAGGACTATGTCCTAAGAAAAAAAATGTGAGGACACATCTTTTTGTCTACTCACTATGTATCAAAAAAAAGAGAGAGAGAAAAAGAGAGGAAGTTATCATTAGCTCTAGACCCCAGAAATTAACTAGGAAGGATTATGAAATATCTCTCTATACACTTCCACATAACCACACATGCACATCTTGATCAATATTTATGATTTGCTGCTCCTTATGATCTGAGTGTCTAGCTTAGCAATAAACATTATGCAATTTGCTCATGACTCTTAGCCTACCTATAACTCCACATATCATTCTTTAGAAATAGGAGAGGCTACATTTTGGCCTAAGTGAGGATTCAAACACCATTGAGTGATTGAGTGAATCTTGGAGGACTTAAGCAAGTTTTTATCTTTTGAAAACCTTAAAAAACCTCCAGATAGAATCCTAGTTAAACCTAAGCAAGATAAAAGTTTCCTATCTACTACTTTGTTTTCACTCTTGCATGTTTGAAGTGACGAGCTATAAGCCCCACATTGCTATGATTAATGATATATACTAAGTTATTTCTCACTATACAATGTGCATTTGTATACATCTTAAGTTGCTATCTTTTTCATGCTCAATGCTTAAACCGCATTGTTGCTCGAGGACGAGCAACAAGTTAGCTTGGGGGAGCTTGTTAATGGTCCTTAAACACCTGTTTTACCATCAACATTTTACCCTAAAGTCCACCGAAAAGGCATGAAATGTAGTCAAATAGGTTTCAAACTAACCAAATTCCACATGTCCATAGATTTTTATTTGAATGCAGGAATTTGGACCAAATTTAGACATTTGAACCACCAGAGGCCAAACCCACTCAGCAGGGCCCAATTGGGCCTTAGGGGGGTGGCGCCCGCCACCCCTAGGTGGTGCCCGCCACTTGGGTTGGCCCAAACCATCCCCCCTGCCACGTCACTGATCCATGTGACACCCCCAAGGCCAAATCTTGGCCCTTGGTCACTAGGTCGGTTTGATCGGAGGGCTACGGAGGGGAGTGGCGTGGATCATGACCTAAGTCGGTTGCTAGGACATGCAACGACCTCCAAACCGCCTTGGACAACCACCTGGAGGCCGAAGGATCAGTGATGATGCATCCAACGGCCAGGGGACTGGCGGGCCGCCAGTAGGGGGTGGCGCCCGCCACCTGACCTAACCCTAGGTCGGTTGGCTGCCCCCTATAAGTACCCCCTCACTCATTTGGGCTATAAATACCCCCTGAGGCATCACTTCATTCATATCCCAGATATCCCACACCAAAGAAAGCAAAGCAACAGCAAGCAAGAGAAGCAGAGAGCGAGTTAGAAGCTCAGAGAGCTTAGGCAAGTAGGTTAGCTAGTAGAGAGAGTATAGCTCTAGTGCCCTCGCTACAGCGCGGCTCTTAGTTTAGCACAGCTTAGCCTAAGTCCTTGGCAGAAGTAGCGTAGAGCTTGCTAAGAGAGAAGCGGGTGCGAGCGACTAGCATCGGAGGTCGGTTGATTTCTCGGCGTCTCTGGTCTGGTTTGCTCTCTTGTATCTCAGGTAAATTTATCTTTATCTCAGTATTACTTTAAGCATTACTTTCAGTATTACTTTATCAAGTACCTTGAGTGTGACCTAGCTAGCCTATAGTTCAATTCACTTAGCTATAGTAGTTAATCTCTAGTGTGCTTAGTGATTGATCTTTGCCAATAGGTTGCTTAGTTAGTTTAGTGTTTATCTTATTAAGTCAAGTATTTGCTCTGACGTCCGCAAGGGTGTCTCTATTCAAAGCTAGGGTAGAGATAGTTAGAATATAATTAAGTGTGGTGCTTAGTTATAGACTTACCTTCAGATACGGCTGGACCCCGGATAGCTGTGGTAGTAGCAGCAGGTGGTGACAGCCCTGTGCGCCTTGAATTCCACCATGTAGTTGGCACAGTTTTACAGTAAGGCTCGTTGTGCTAGCGTTCAACCTAAGTAAGTGGTAAAGGCTAGTATGCCTCGATACTTGATAAGATAGGAATAAAACTATACTTAACTTAGTTACTTTATTGACATTTGCCTGCCTTGCTTCGTAACTATCTTGCTTCGTAGTTACCTTGCTTGGTAGTTATCTAGGAGTAGTATTTAGTATTTAGTTAGTTAGTTATCCTTAGTTACCCCCTATTTATCTAGTTATCCACCTTACCTTACCATCCATTACATCCTTATCCATCCATCCATATATTCTTTCTAGCCTCTCATCCCCTCTCTTCCCTTCTCTTCTTTTCCCTTTCTTCGACTCTCATCCCCTCCTTGACTCGACTCATACACCACCCTAGCCTTCCGTTGGGATCAAATAAATCGACACCTAATACTCCCAGGCGAAGTGCTACTACGATAGTTCTGTGCGCTTGCAGAATCTCCCCTTGGTAGATTGCATTCTCTCTAGCTAACTCCTACTAGTGTCGGGATTGACAACCCCGCTTGGCATTAGTAGATAGCTGCTTTAGCTTCACTCCTTTAGGTATAGTGACCGAACTTGCTACAAGCAGTTCTGACGTCGTTGCCAGGAATAGATTTCACAGTCTACTCCTAGTAACAATGTTAGCAAGTGCCAACAAGCATTTCTGGGCCGTTACCGGGGATAGTTGCCTAGCTCTATCTTTTGTGAAGCTAAGAACTACCAACACTGATTACTTCTTGCATGGCATTGTGTTGAATCTGGATCATTGGATCTTCATGTCCTCCTAGAATTACCCTTGGAAGATGAGTTTTCTGAATGATCTTTTTATCTCTGATTTTGCTGAAACTTAGCAAACACATATTCCGATATTGCTCAACAGTTTGTTCTATTAAGCGCTAGATTTCATCTGGAAGTTCATCCATCGTCACGTTCAGCACTTCATCATTACCGATTGTCATGATCAGACGATTGTGTCCCACCGGGCGTGCCAAAAGAATGTGTTGGCACGAAAATCTGGTCGAAAGCGCTAACACACTCATACACGGTCCTCAGAGGCCGCACAGAGCAAGGTCTTAACCTCCTGGACCTTGAAAAAGGGTGGTCATGCCGAATCTAGGTGAGAGGGACTTCGGACGTGCCAGTCAATTTGACCTGTAATTGACAAAGAGAAGAAAACGTTGTCAAATTGTGGAACCTGCCGGTTTGGTGCCAGAAAGTTCCAAATTGTGCGGCTCTGATATAGCCATTTGTTTATAGGATATTGACTACAAAGTCAACTCCCAAAAGATTGTTGAAGGCATTGATAAAATATAAAAATATGTACATAAAATTACAAGCAATATACATATAGAAGTTGTCCAAATATCTATCTACACAAGTTGTACTCCAAAGTTAGTACTGTAAACCTATTACAAGTTGTACTCCATCTAAAGATCTACAGGGCATACAAATGATCATCATTGTTTGGAATCAACGACTCGTTGGTATTATAGTAGAACTCGCCGTTTGGATTTATGACTTGTTTCCGAAGAAATCCTGCTATTGTCTCTTGTATTGCTTTCAATTGGCCATGTAGCATCACTTTTTGCTTCAACCAGTCAGTCTTCAATTGGCATTAAAGAAGATATTAGTCATATCTATATTATCAATATTAAGTCTATAAAAATGAAATGAAACATGTTACGTACTTTGATGATTTCTTTAGGAATTCTATTTGATTCTATCATCATGTACTCGCAAACATAGAATCCGCATAAGTTGGTGCCTTGTTTTTGTCTCAAAATCCACTGTAGAATGAAAAGATTCATCTCGTAATAAAGATATGATATATGACATGATATAATAAAGATACACGTACATTGACGAAGGTGTAAACTTACTGGTAGTCGTGGCTTTATTGTAAGTGGGGCCTTACACTGACTCATATGTTCCCGGGCAATGAATTTTTGCCAAACCCTAATCCGGCCAATGAAACATTAATAGTTGGATCATTATTTAATTAGTATACATATATACAAGCTTAGTCTATACTTTAAGCATGCAAGCTAGGGATTGAAAAATTACCTTTGGAGGATGTCTATCATATCTTGGTAATCTGCTTGCGGTTTGCTCAACGAGTCATAGATTAACACATTGCTTTGTTTGAGATCGATGACCATCAATATCCAGTGATAGCTGTTCATACACATGATTCATATATATATTATTAGGGTTAAGTAAAATAAAATGAGCACATACTTATTATTAACTATATATGTCTCACGCACTTAAAGTTGTATGGGAAGAGAATTCTTTCTCTATCTTTTTGGTTCACGAAGAACCTCATGAGATTTGTACACGACTCATCGCTCCAAGTCGCTGAAGGGTTTGGAGCCTTGAAAACAACATATGGATCAACAAACCCAACAAAATTGTCGTGTTTATCTCTGAGTTGAGTCATCTGATACCTGCAAAATATCGAGTCAATCCACAAGTATGTGTGTAAGAATACTATTATATACACATACTAGAGAGTTCAATGAAAACTATAAAAGAAACACTTACAAACAGTAGCAACTAAGGAGCGATTTGTCCAGTGCATCCATATGACATAGCCGGTGTAATTCCTCCATCTGGACTAAGATTAGGTCATCGCCACGGAAGTAGTGATGGTTCCGAATTCGGACAGAAATCCAATTGACATCACCGTCTTTAGAAGCCTCCATGCACCATTTGTTGATTGCAAACATCTGCGTACCAAGTACATGTAAGTGATTGGGGTTCATTAGACTCCTGCCCGGTGCAAAATTTCTCCTCCATTCATCAACTACTTCCGCTCGTGGAAACTCCAACCCAGCCCAGTAGCAATATTTTCAATGGTGTCGTACGGGAGACCGCTGTCAATGAAAAAATCTTCAATGGAGTCCATCTCAGACAAAGTGGTCTCTCCAGATTTCCGCTGTACTCTGCCCATGTTTGAACCATACTGATTTTGCACAACTAACGGGGACAAAGGTCTTGATGTTTCCCCGAGCTGTGGAACACCCTTTCCCACTTTCTTCTTGTTGGATTGTTTTTTTTGGACTTCAAAAGAGAGCGTTCGTAATCTGATTTTCGCGGAGCCTTTGGGCTTCACGCATCTTGATACCATGTTGGTCCACCCTTTTTCTTAACTCTTGTGGGTTCAACAAGAGGTAAGGCTTCTTTGGGTTCCTCTTCGCTTTAGCAGCGGCCTCACATTCATCTAAAAAATTTCGCACATCTTTTTCACCGTAATTTCTAACTCCTCATCAGTCTTTTCATA
This sequence comes from Coix lacryma-jobi var. lacryma-jobi, assembly GCA_009763385.1. Taxonomy (NCBI): domain Eukaryota; kingdom Viridiplantae; phylum Streptophyta; class Magnoliopsida; order Poales; family Poaceae; genus Coix; species Coix lacryma-jobi. Next base: position 9,967,181 of record CM019828.1, read on the forward strand.
AGCTAATTTCTCTTGGGCTTTTTTATTGATGCAGGAGGCTTCTTCTTTGGAGGTGGGGCCTTTGGTTCTGTGGCGGCGGACCGCTTCTTAGGGCCGCACGGTGGAGGCGGCGGTGTTGGAGCCCGCGGTGGAGGTTGTGGCGTTGGAGCCCGCGGTGGAGGAGATGGTGGGTCGGTGGCGGTGTTGGAGCCCGCGGTGGAGGTTGTGGCATTGGAGCCCGTGGTGGAGGAGATGGTGGGGCCGGTGGCGGTGTTGGAGCCCGCGGTGGAGATCTTTGTGCAGGAGATGGGGTTGAAGTCGTGTCCTCCAACACATCATCACCGCCCACAGCACTCTGATGTGCTAGGGAATAATGACGAACTGGACTATAGTTCCTGCTACGCAAAACAACGAATGATGTGAGCATCCAACTAATATATACATATAGGAAGTTAGTGTAATAAAAATTGTTTCTCGTTCACGCGCACACTACCTATGGTGAGGATCTTGATCAGTAGGAGGAAGTTGCGGCGGTGACACTCCAGGAATAATAATGAAGCGCTTGCGCCAGCAAATAAATGCCTTCTCCGCTTCACCTAAAGTCTTCTCCCCATCTCCCCCTTCGATTTCCAGTGCCACGCTGCCACAACCTGTCTCAACCCTATCCACCAAAACGCTAGCGTATCCGGCTGGCACTGGTTGACCATGGATTCTTGGTGTTCTTGTGCGGTCGATAGGGTTTACAACACCGACAGCCACCTTTTTCGTGGCATTTCCATCTGGAATGTGCAGCTCACAAGTAGTAAAAGGTTCTTTAACGTCATCCACGGGAAAGCGTAGATTGGAGTCATCTTGAATGGTTGGTACTTCCGTGGAGGCGCAGCTGCTTTTCATCTGACCTGGGGGGCTAATGTTCGCTTGAGGATGTTGTGATGATGTACCTTGCCCACTCGTCATTTGACTAAGTGCCGCTTGCACTTGCCTTTTGATTTCCTCCTGCATCCATTCTTCACGAGATTTCTCACGCTCTTGTGTTTGAAGAACATACTCCTCCAACTTGAAGAGTCGCTCTGCCTCCTCGTCCTTCTTTCTTTGGTGGCTTCTGTAACTTTCTCGATCCGCTTCGAAGGAATGCAGCCACGAAACGGCCCCAAAGCCTCTCGTACGCCCACCGTGCTCAGGATTCTCCAGCGCGTACGTGAGTTCATCCTTCTCTCTGTTGGGCTTGAACTTGCCAGCCAACACCGCACTTCGTGCTTGAACTAGCCTCTGTGCTGCTCTTGAAATTTGCAGGCCCCAATCAAGCTCCCCGTCATTAGGGTTTATGGTTCCCCCATGAGCGTAGAAACAATTCCTGGACCGTTCACTCCAATTTCTTCTTATCGTCTCTGGGACTACCCCCCTGGCAAGCATGTCCTGTTCCTATCTCTCCCACTTTGGAAGGGCAGTCTTATAGCCACCTGATCCTAAATGATGGTGGTATTTCTTCTGAGCTGCATTTTGTTTGTTTACTCTGACCCGGGCCTCGCTCTCTTGTGATCTTTTGTACTGTACAAATTCATCCCAATCGGCCCTTATCTTGACATACGCCTTAGAGTTGAAATCTGGCGTCTCGTTATTCAGCACAAACTTGTGATACAATTTCTTCTTCCAGTCCTAAAAAAGTGTGGCCATCTTCTTCATTGTCCACTCCCGAATTCGCCTCAGCAGCTCCTCATCATCCGTGTCGAACGAGAAATGAGCTTGGACGTCATCCCAGACTAGCTGGTTGTCAAGATTGGAGACATAACTGATCTCGGGAGCACTTCGCCTCTCTTTCCATTCACGGGCACTTATCGGAATCCGATCTCTCACAAGGAACCCACAGTGAAAGACATATTTCTGTGCATGGGGTCCTAGTGGTTGGCCTGTAGCCATATCGAATTCGGAGATTACATGATGACCCTTCAACGGCCTCTTCGGCCCTCATTTTGGTCTGCTCTGCCCCGTCGCAGATGTCGATCCAGAGGGCTACATATAGGTAAAGACACGAATATGAAACCCTAATACAAGTTGAGATAAAACCTAATCAAGTAATAAAGTAAATGTAAACCCTAACACCACATATTGTATATATATATACCTCGCCTGTATTGCCTTCTTCCATCTCAACTTGTTGTTCAGGGGGATTTTCATCATGCATGGTCATGTCTTCGTAATTCAATAAGTATTGACTCCTGTCATCGTCGCCGGCGATGATATTCATCATTTCCTCCTCCATGTTCTCATTTGGGTCGGCCATTTCTGCGAATATTAAAATATTAGGGGTTTAATTAGGGGTTAAGGGTTTAGGGTTTGGAGTCTCGGGGTTTAGGGTTTAGGGTTTCGGGGTTTAGGGTTTCAGGGTTTAGGGGTTCGGGGTTTAGGGGTTCGGGGTTTCGGGGTTAGGGGTTCGGGGTTTATGGGGGTGAGGGGTTTAGGGTTAGGGTTTCAGGTTTTAGGGTTTCGGGGTTTAGGGTTTGAGGGTTTAGGGTAGGGTTTTGGGGGTTTTACGGTTTCGGGGTTTAGGGGTTCGGGGTTCGGGGTTTAGGGTTTCGGGGTTAGGGGTTCGGGGTTTCGAGGTTTCAGAGTTTAGGGGTTCGGGGTTTCGGGGGGTTAGGGTTTCGGAGTTTAGGGGTTTGAGGGTTTAGGGTTAGGGTTTCGGGTTTTACGGTTTTGGGGTTTAGGGTTCGGGGTTTGGGGTTTAGGGTCTCGGGGTTTAGGGGTTCGGGGTTTCGGGGTTTAGGGTTTCAGGGTTTAGGGTTTCAAGGTTTAGGTGTTCGGGGTTTAGGGGTTCAGGGTTTCGGGGTTTAGGGGTTTAGGGTTTAGGGTTTAGGGGTTTAGGGGTTTCGGGGTTTAGGGGTTTGAGGGTTTAGGGGTTTAGGTTTGAGGGTTTAGGGTTAGGGTTTGGGTTTTAGGGTTTCGAGTTTTAGGTGACATGTAATCGCCAACATTAAAAATAACATATATTCGTAAAGAGACAATTCAACATTAAAAATAACACGAAGAAGCATATCTGTCAAAATATTTCTAAGTGTAAATACATGTTTAAACATATTCAAGTGATTTTCTATGGCATTCCAACATGACACTGATTTTCTATGAAACATATTTCTAAGAGTAATAAATACATGTTTAACATATAGAGTAAAATACATGTTTAAATCATGATAGTGTGTAATGGACGAGAACGACGACGGCGGATGACAGTGGACGGCGGTGAGGTCGGTGGAGCGTCACCAGGACTACAGGTCGACGCGGCCTGTCACTTTTATCTACATGTGTAAACATATATTTGTTAGGTTAAAAAAACATATATATGATTTTCCTTTTTCTATAAATATATCTATTCATATTCATTATCTGTATACTCCCTCTGTATCCTATTTAGAAGTCGTTTTGGAAAATATATATACACCACTTTACAACAAATATTTTAAAGAAACAAGTGGTCAAAGTTATGCTATGAAGACCGTGTCGCAGTCCTAAATGACTTCTATTTGCGATACGGAGTAGTATATCCATTTCTATAAAAAAAAGAAATGAAAAGTTAAATAGAAAATAATTATATAGAAAAAGAAAATTGATATAATAGATAATAAATAATATATATATACATGTAGAAAAAGAAATGAATATAAATAGATATATATATTTATAGATAATGAATATGACCATATTCTCATATTCATTATCTATAAATATATATCTATTTATATTCATTTTATATATATCACTTTCTTTTTCTAAATATATATATTTATTTTCTATATGTATATATATATATCAATTTCTTTTTCTATATATATATTATTTCTATTTAATTTTTCATTTCTTTTTTTTACACTCACTCTCACACTGCACACACACCGGCCATGCACACACACACCACGCACACACTGCACACACTGCACACACACGCACACCACGCACACACGCACACCACACACATCTGCTCGACGGCGGCGGAGGACGAGCTCGACGACGGCGCGGAGGTGCTCGATGGCGGTGAGGAGGCTCGACGACTGCGGCGAGGACGAGTACGGCCGGCGCGGACACACGACGGCGAGGAGGACGAGGGCGAGGACAAGGGAGGCCGAGGGCGCGCCCAGCCGGCGTGGAGGAGGCTCGACGGCGACGAGGACGGAGGCCGGCTCGGAGGTGCTCGACGGCGGCGAGGACGACGCCATACGGCACGGAGGGGAGAGGAGAGGGAGGCTGAGGGCGCAGAGGGAGGCCGAGGGCGCAGCGCGGACGACGGCGGGAGGCCGAGGGCGGCGCGGAGCTTGACGGCGAGGACACAGCGGGCGCGAGGGAGCGGCGCAAGGACGACGGCGATGGAGGCCGAGGGCGGTGCAGACGGAGGCGGCGGCGCAACTTCGTCGATCTGGGGAAGATTGGAAGGCACTGTGCCCTATATACCCGGGAGGGCCTTTAGTCCCGGGGCGTATAGTCCCGGTGCGTAATACGCCCCGGGACTAAAGGTCGCGGGCTTACGCACCGGGACTAAAGGGGTCTTTAGTCTCGGTTGGTGCCACCGCCCGGGACTAAAGGGTCCTTTCCTGCCACAGTTTGGGTTTTCAGTATTTTGGTTTTGTATTAAGTTTCTACTATATAAATATATTGTAATTCTTGTTAATTGCATAGTAAATTGAACAGTAGGCATAAAATTACTTAAAACTAACAGTTGTATATCCTTTAACCTTATTGTATAGTAGAAAATTTGTAGCATAAATTATTTTATTTTTTTATAATAACGAATATAAATGTAAATAACCATTCATATTTGGTTAATGCAAAATTTAATGTTCAATTTAAATTTAAAAAATTGTTGGCTTTCAATAGAAAATTTATTTTCATATCATTTGGACGTTAATCTTTTGTTTATAACTAAAAAATCATTGCCCAATTTCGTTCTACGCGACAGATGCAGTAGTTTTTTATTTTTAAATTTAGTTTTCTTTTTAAATATATCTTAAATCTTTCTAATTGAACAGAAAATTAAATATTTGATATACTTTCTTTTAAAAATTAGTATGAGATTCTTTTTGCTTTAGTTTATAGAAGAAAATGTTAAATTTTAGTATCTTCTTATATGTATTTTGATGATTCACATCAAGAGAAGCACATAAATCAATGATCACTACTACTAAATATATATATATAAATCCATTATCAAATAAATGAAGTCTTAATTAATTAATTATTACATAATATCTTTACAACCCACTATTAAGCGGGCACAACTGCGAACCTCCTCTTGACATATGTCCCTTGGTTATGATCATTCCTTAACCATGGAGTTTCCTCATTGTTTAACAAAATGTTTGGGTCCCATTTGGATCCGTGGCATCCATGCGTACACCACTATTTTGGTTGGTGCTCCTTGCGTCTTGGGCTACTGTGTAAAATGTATTCCATTGATCTCGTACCCTTTATACGTGCCGATATGCCACGATGGTTGTCTGGCCAACAAATAAAGTTGCTCATCTATGTTGTCATCACCCTGACATTGTTTTCGCAACCAATCGCCGAAGGTTTGCATGTGCTGACGTGTAATCCAAGATTCACTCTTCCCGGGCCACTTGGATCGAAGGAAATCCTCATGTACCTCGATATATGGATCGACCAATGAGGAGTTCTGTAGAACTATGTAGTGTGCTTATCGAAGTAATCGTCTCCTGTACCGATATATGTTTTCTTCCCTAGTGTTCCCTTGCCACTGAGTCTGCCCTCGTGTCGCGATTCGGGAAGGCCAATCGGGTCAAGGTCTAGAATAAAGTCCACACAAAACTCTATGACCTCCTCTGTTCCGTAGCCCTGGGCGAGGCTTCCTTCAGGCCGAGAACGGTTATGAACATATTTGTTCAGGACACTCATGAACATCTCGAATGGAATGGGAATATGGTGTGTAGGAACACAGGACCGAGAATAATGATCTCCTTGACCAGGTGAACTAGGAGGTGTGTCATGATATCAAAGAAGGATGGAGGGAACACCAACTCAAAGCTGACGAGACATTGAACAACATCATTCTGCAAAGTAGAAAGTTCCTCTGGATTGATTGCCTTTTGTGAAATTGAATTGAGGAATGCACATAGCTTCACGGTGGCTAGACGTACATGTGGAGGTAGAATTCCTCTTAGAGCAACAGGAAGCAATTGGGTCATAAGCACATGGCAGTCATGGGACTTCAAGTTTTGGAACTTCTTCTCTGGCACATTAATTATTCTCTTTATATTGGAGGAGAATCCAGATGGGACCTTGATGCTGTTAAGGCATTCAAACATGCTTTCCTTTTCTTCTCTGCTAAGAGTGTAGCTAGCAGGGCTTAAGTACTGGCGCCCATCATCTGTCTTCTCCGGATGCAAGTTGTCTCATTCTTTCATGCGCTGCAAGTCCTGTCGTGCTTCAAGTGAATCCTTAGGCTTTCCGTAGACACCCATGAATCCAAGCAGGTTCACACAAAGGTTCTTTGTCAGGTGCATCACGTCGATCGCATGGCGGACCTCTAGGACATGCCAGTAGGGTAGCTCCCAGAATATGGACTTCTTCTTCCACATGGGTGTGTGTCCCGAAGCGTCTTTGGGAACAGGTTCGCTGCCCCGTCCCTTTCCAAATACTACTTTCGTATCCTTCACCATTTCGAGTATATCATCTCCGGTTCGGTTACGAGGCTTGGTTTGGTGGTCTGCCTTACCTTTAAAATGTTTGCCTTTCTTTCTTACTGGGTGGCCCACAGGAAGAAACCGACGGTGCCCAACATACACGACCTTCCGACAGTTTTCAAAAATAAACTATCAAGGTCTTCAAAACAGTGTGTGCATGCATTATATCCCTTGTTTGTCTGGCCTGAAAGATTACTTAGAGCCGGCCAATCATTGATTGTTACGAACAATAATGCTCGCAGGTCAAAGTGTTCCTGTTTGTACTCATCCCACACGCGTATGCCTGGTTTGCTCCATAGAAGTAGAAGTTCCTCAACTAATGGCCTCAAGTAGACATCGATGTCGTTGCCAGGTTGCTTCGACCCTTGGATGAGCAACGACATCATAATGAACTCCCGCTTCATGCATAACCACGAAGGAAGGTTGTAGATACATAGAGTAACTGGCCAAGTGCTATGAATACTGCTTTGCTCCCCAAAAGGATTAAAACCATCCGTACTTAAAGCGAACCTCAAGTTTCTAGCCTCATCTGCAAACTCTGGGAATTCTCTGTCTATCGCTCTCCACTGGGATCCATCAGCTGGGTGCCTCAGCATATGTCTACCTTACGATCTTCTTTATGCCACAGCAACAACTTTGCATTGTCCTTATTTCTGAACAAACGTTTCAAGCGTGGTATTATAGGAGCATACCACATAACCTTGGCAGGGATTTTCTTTCTGCTTGGACGTTCTTCACCCTCTACGCCGCCAGGATCATCTCGCCTTATCTTATACCGTGATGCTTCATATACTGGGCATGCATCCAAATTCTCGTATTCCCCCACGGTACAGGATGCAGTCATTAGGACATGCGTGTATCTGCTGGATTTCTAATCCCAAAGGGCAGACGACCTGTTTTGCTTCGTACGTAGTGGTGGGCAATTCGTTCGCTTTCGGAAGCATCTTTTTCATTATCTTCAATAACTGCCCAAATGCCTTATCGGATGTACCATTCTTTGTCTTCCATTGCAGCAGTTCCAGCGTAGTACCCAGTTTTTTTTTGGCCATCTTCAGCAGTGGGATATAGCAATTTCCTATGATCCTCTAGCATGCGCTCAAACTTGACCTTCTCCTTGTCACTTTCACGTTCTCTTTGTGCATCACGAATGGCATCACCAAGAGCATCAACATCAGCTGTCACATCTTCTGTCGCTGCCGCATCTTTTTCACCATCTCCCCCCACTGCATCATCGTCAAAGGCACCGTACTGAGCAATAATATCAGCGTGGGCTAATTCTTCTTCACCTTCTTCACCATCATCCATTACAACCCCTTCTCCATGCTTCGTCCAACAAATATAGTTTGTTACGAAACCCGACTTCAATAAATGCGTATGAAGAGTCCTTGGGCATGAATATTCCTTCAAATTCTTACAGACGGCGCATGGGCAACACATGAAACCATCCTGCTTATTTGCCTCAGCCACACCTAAGAAATAGTGCACGCCAGCAATGAACTCTTTGGAGCGGCGATCGACATTATACATCCAATTGCGTGACAACATCTGCATTAAATATTACAACCATGCACTTAGTAGTTTCTCATGTTATTGCACAACATCATGACATCACATGATTGATTAATTCAAACAAGCTTGACTACAACGAAGACTATCGCAGCTAGCGCTAAAAAAACTAAAAATAAAATGCACTTAAGCAACATAATTAGTTCGCGTCCGATCCCAACTAAAATAGACAGATCATTCGCTTCATCAGCATGGATGGGCTGCTGCCGCTGACTCACTGCCTCATCACCTTCAGCTGCAACCTCCTGTGCAACAGAATTTCATACGTGCTGAACGTACTCTTCCTCCCAGTACCAACCTTTACATCCGCCGGTGTCCTCCCACTGCAATTAGAACAAAGAATAAGAAATTTAAACAGCATCATCAAGCAAAACCGATACGAATGAACCATATTAATCAAATGCGGGTAAATAATAACCCACCTCATGGTCCGGACACTCGTAGAATATACGACCTTGTTGATTCCCTCTTTTTTCACTCGGTACTCCTTCACAATCTTCTGCTTACACTCGCCGCAAGCAATGAGAGGAAGATCCGTCCGCAAACGCTTCGGATCCCGATGATGAGAGGCTGAGGACCCGGTCATGGTTGCCATCTACTATATCCATGCTCATTTTTAAATTGTTACATGCAAATTCCTAATTTTCTAAACAATTATAAATAAAAAAGACTAAAATTTCTATTTGTTTAGATAATCGAAAAATATGATATAGCAATACCAATTTCCACATTATCTACTCTCTATATTTATTGTTGCAAACTATTATAAATTCCACATTTTTCTAAAGAAAATATACTAAAAAGACACTAAAATTCAATATTACTCGTCTTGCATAAGTATGAAATATATAATGGATACTACCTAGCAGTAGAAAACTATCAAGTGATTGTGATGAACCAATTTAAACTACTCAACTCTCTATACTTGTTCTTGCAAATTATATATTTTAATTAAATTCCTCTCATATTCAAAAGACATGGTAGGAGATGAAAATAGTTACCTCTAAACGCAAAGAGACGATGACGGAGTCGAAGAAGAAGATCACCAATTGACGCCGGAGACGAAGAACAAGCAAGAACAACAGCAAGAACAAGCAAGAAGCTCACTGAAATTTGAATGTCTCTGGCTCGGGGGAGGAAGAAGTTAGCACGTTATAAACCGGGGAGCTTTAGTCTCGGTTTGTATTAAAAAGTGGGGCTAAAAGGTGATCATTTATCCCGGGGCAAGCCACGAACCGTGGCTAAATCTTTAGTCCCGGTCCGTGGCACCAACCGGGACTAAAGAGTGCCCTTTAGTCCCGGTTGGTAACACGGACCGGGACTAAAGGGTCCCTGCCCCGACAGCTCTTGCGCAGTAGCCGTTGGGGCACGCCCTTTAGTCCCGGTCCGTGAAACCGACCGGGACTAAAGGGTCTATTAGTCCCGGGCGGCAAAAACACCGAGACTAAAGACGATTTTGAGAATTGGCCTATGACCCTGTTATGTAGTAGTGTGAAATCTTGGAACATGTTCCAAACTCTTCCCATTTAAAATATATCATCAGATTCAAATTCAAAAGCATCCTAAACCCTAGTTTGAATTTCTGGGAAATTTGAAAAATAAAAATCATTATCTGAGAAATTAGGAAATACTATCATTTCCTAATCATTGGTAATAATACATTAAAGTACGAAGTAAGCTACTATATTTGCATGGACTCAGGTCCCTTTTTCTATTCCTTTACGTACATGCACATGAAGCCTTCCTCATCATCTTCGAATGGACTTAGCCCAACGCGGCAACGCCAACCTTGGCCCAGGCCAAGCCGAGCGAGAGGACGGCACGCTGAGCGCTGAGCCACACTACGTGAGGATGCCGCGTCTTCCTCCGCGTGAACACCGAGTAGCGTCCACGTACGCCGTGGCTGCAAGCGAGGACTTGAAGCATGGCCACACGATATTTTCTCGCAACCGACCTTCTCCCTTGTGCACGTGAAGCATGCCCGGGCACCAGGGACCACACCGCCTTATCTCTCGTTGTTGAACTTGCTGCCATGTCCCGTCGAGCTCGGCAGGCGCCAGCTCAAGCACGGCACGACGCGTGCGTACGGCCGCTGCTGCCGCTGGCCAGAATGCCGAGAAATATCTTAAGCGGTCTTGGTGTGCCGCTGACCCACCGCTACTGTCACCATGGCCCGCTGCTGTCAACGCTCCCACTGTGTCGCACCGCCTTTCTCCCTTGGCAGGTTGTCGCCGGCGTCATTCGCGTCCCCTAGCCTGCACAGTTGCATGCATTTTTTCGATTGCCTCAACCTTCGAGTACGAGTTGTAGTATCTGAACTCTAACCTAGACCATACAACCTATACTACGAAGCGGTGCACTCTGACCATCGTGGCGCATCCACTTGTGAAGCTTGCAGATACCTATATCGGTGAGGAACCCGACGCGATGCTGGGCATCGAACCCGGGCGGATGGCCTGCACACCCCGCAGAGCACACCAACTGAGCTAACGCTCAGTCCTCGTTGCATGCATCTTTGGGCATCTATGCCACCAACGCGCGGAGATATTAACCACGCCACCGCCTTCCCGTGGGACACCTGCTGCTATAGGACAACGAGATATTTCTCTCGGCCATCATCTACTGTGCAGCACCGCCTCTCTCCATCGTCGTCTTCTTCCGTGCCGTGATTGCTAAGACACGGGCATCTACATGGGCACTGCTGCCTCCACACGCATACGCGAGGAGCACCAAGACACGCTACTGGCAAAAAAATCTCCATCACCACCTTACTGTGTGTGGCCTCGCCGGCTAAATAGTCATGGCAACCTCGCCGTCGAGCTCCAGGAGGGGTGTGGTTGAGCTCTCCTCTGCAGCGTGGCACACTCCGAGCTCGAACAAGCAGGGAACGTCGAAGCCCCTTGCCTCGCCGTGCACAGCACTGACCTCGCCTTCCCAGTAAGGAAGTCGTCGGACTCGCCGGGGGCCAAGGACTCAAGGAGCTCGCGACCACCGCCTTGCTCTGCAGCTCCGACCGAGGCCGAGCGCTGCTGTGCCCGCCGCTGCCACTAGAGCTGCCTCACGCTAGGACCACCGCGGCGCCGATGCCCTCCATGCTGAGCGCTCTCGCTGCAACCAGCACAGCGCCACCGGAGCTTCGCTCCGATCCGCCACCGCCGCAGGAACGTCGCACGCCGTCGCTGCCACCACGGGCACCGCACCCAGCTGCGCTGTCAACCCGACGCCGGTGCCCAGGACCACCGCCAGCGCCCCATGCGCCATGCCTTGCTCCATGCGCCTCGCTCTCCCTCCCTCCCTTCTCCCTGTCCGCACACTGATTCGATGAGGACACGCCCGTCCCCGAACTCCCGAAGCCCTTCATGCCCCGGCCACGTCGCCCAGCCCATCCGCTCGCCGTCCTTTCCCAGGACCAACAGGACATCCGTACTACAACTACACACCCCCGTCGATCATTCTGCGTGAACTCGGTCGTGTAAGACAAAGGAATAGAGGGAGGAGTCTAAGCACAGGGCAACAGTCCATGGAGTAGCGCAGCACGCCAGCCCACAGCACTAGAATGAAATACTACACGCACTGGGAATCGAACCAAGAGAATAAGTAAGCCTTTCCCTATCTAGAAAAATCCCAAAAATCCTAAATAAACTAGAGCCATCCTAGATCCTATCCAAACTGTTCCAACTCCCTTGCCATCAACGAAACTCTAAAATATTTTCCAAGTCTATCTCATTTGCGTTTCACCTAGAAAATTCATATCCCACCATTCCAACTCCAAACCCCATAATCCTTCACCAAAATCTTCCTATCCAACCCTACACATTATGTCATTTTCCTAATTTTTGGTGCCCAATTAATTCTAAGTTATGTCGTTGCGCTGTTTCTTTGATAGTATCGCTAACCTGTAGTTGCACCACCTAATCACCGTACTTCGATATGCGTGTACCTCTGACACGTAACAATACTCGAATATACATACATCTCTCACATAAATAATAACAATAGTAGTAATGAATAATAATAATAATAATAAATAATAATAATATAATAATAATAATAGAGCAATAGTCATATTCTAAATAATAACCTGATCACGTTCTTAGCCTCGTATATTTGCGTGTCCGTGAACATCTGTCACGTACATGGGTACTCAAATATACGCACACGTAGTTATTACCTTGCACACGTATGTGGACATATGATTATTCGTATATATCCCTATATATATATTAATAAGCGATATGTCTTCATACGACAAACCCTCTCTTGCTAACCCCTGAGGCATATACATATGCATGTGCGTATATGTCGTTTACCTTAATCTCCTATCCCTCCTCCATCTTAACCCTAGGTGCATACATATGCGTATGCACTGCTGATCTTAATTAACATAATAATGATATAACTAAAAGGAACCCACCAACCCAAATAAAACCAACTCTCTTGCTTGATCATGTTTGTTTTGCTTGTTGTATTTTTCTTGTTTGTCGACGCTAGATCGCGTAAGATAAAAGACGCGAGAAGGCCCCGAAGGAACCCGAAGGATGAACAACAATCGAAGACCGGAGGAACAAGAAGACCGCAAGACAAGGATGCATCGACTGCGAGTACAGGCAAGTCCTAATTCCCTTTCCCACCTTCCACCAAATCTTCTTATCTCTATTCTCCATCTACCACACTCAGCCAAATCATACACTACTCTCATACTACCTCTATCATACCTTGCCACATAACCTATCCCTCCCTCCAAATGTCACCACTCCAAACCACCTCATTTCCAACAAATACCATATTTAGCTGCCGCCACCGTAAAGCCTATCCTATCCCATCCACCCAACATGCCACTTCTAAACCACCTCTTATCCACCACCTCCACCATATAAACACTCCCACCTTCTATCTATTAACATATTTAATATGCTCAATTTATATTATTAATGATATTGTGGTAAATGTTATTTAATGTGAACATGATAATGTGACTATATAACCATGATGCTAATTGAACTAGATAACAAAACTGTTTTTCCGACTGAGCAAGTGGGAGGTACTTCACGTGGTGTAGAACTATCTCTTGGACAGGTTCGCCTAGTGAGGGTTCCTGTTTGGAGACACTTGTTTTGGTCATTTAGGACTGATTCATTGGCCTCGCGCGTCTGGACACAAACGCGTCCAGCCACACGCCTATATAGGTAGGTCTAAGCTCACACCCCGATAGGAGAAGTATAATACATGCCTGGAGGTCGGGAGACAACGGTTTAACAGGAGAAGACACGACTGCTAAGTGATCTCTCGTGGCCCGGTCGGCGTGGTTGCTAAGTGGTCTTCCACGTTAAATTCCTGTTTGGGCCGTGTGCGAGCCCCTCTCTTATGATATGTTTTTGGCCAGTTGGACCATGCGTGGTCTGTTTCCGACCCCTATGTAAGTCGTGGTAAGGGTTATATGGAACCTATGGATGCGTCCTCTCGGGTACGAGTGCGGATTGGGAACAACCTCGGCTGGGGTTGTTTCCATCGTGTGGGGAAAATTGGACAACTGCTGCAGTAGTATAACTTCAATCCTATTCGAATAGCCACGTCCTTGGATATGGGCAACCTCCTGTAATGCGGACACCAATGATTAGATGTTTTCAAAATGGAACTTGGAATAAAGCTGGTATGTTACTATAATAACTTAATCCCCTAATCCCCCGGAACTAGCGAGAAGGTAGATTCTCTCCTAGGGCCCAACCCTTAATTTATTTATTTATAACTTAATTATACTCCTTTCATCCTCCACCATAACCACCTCCACATATAACCTTGCCTTTCCCCTTAGCCTGCACCCCAAATTGGGACTTGCTGAGTACGTATGTACTTAACCCCCTTCGCTACTATGTTTTTAGGAGTGAAGCCACAGGAGCACTCACAAGGATGAAGTTGTCGATGCACTCGCAAGGATGGAACCACATGAGGATAACTGAAGACGAAGCTGGACGACCACAAGAAGGAGCTACGCAAGGATGACGACATAGGAAAACACATAGGATAAGGTTTACGTCTGCACTCCAAGCTGCCTGTCGGAATGGAGCCACGATGTCATAGGATCGCTGTGTTAGACTCTGATGTTTGCTATAGGGCCTGTGGCCCAAGTGTTGTAATATGAACCTTGTAACATGTTTTCCCCATTAGCAATAAAAGTATGGATTTTGATATCATCTTGTTGAACTGTGCGTATCAGCCACTGATCCAGGGACTGATACAATGCACAGTGGACCCTCTAGAAGGGGGGCCCTCACAGTCGTCGACTCCACCACCGGGTGCGAGCTCCTCTCCTTCCTCGACTGCTACTCCGGCTATCACCAAATCGCCCTGAAGGTGGAAGACCAGATCAAGACGGCGTTCATCACGCCCTTCGGCGCTTACTGCTACACCCACCATGTCGTTCGGACTGAAGAACGTCGGAGCTACGTACCAGCGCGCAATCTAGGATTTCCTGAAGGACCTCATCCCGAGAAGGTTGAAGCCTACGTTGATGACATCATCATCAAAACCCGCATCGCCAATACGCTCGTTGCTGACCTTGAGGCAACCTTTAAGGCCCTCAACAGGTTCAAGTGGAAGCTCAATCCCGGCAAGTGCATCTTCGGCGTACCGTCAGGAAACCTCCTTGGCAACATCATTAGCCGCGATGGCATTCGTCCAAACCCTGACAAAACTTCGGTTGTTCTTCGCATGTGGCCTCCCTCCAACGTGAAGGACATCTAGAAGCTCACTGGGTGCATGGCGTCCCTCAGCCGCTTCATCTCTAGGCTCGGCGAAAAGGGCTACCCTTCTTCAAGCTCCTCAAGGCAGGCGAGAAGTTCGTCGGGGACGCTTGAAAGGTCCTAGTTTGGTTTTGGTAATTGAGTGACAACTTTAGGTGGACTAACGATGTTTATGTGAGTTACACAGGTGATCATGTGTGAGCAACATATGCCATAGAGGAGAAATGGCTTGAATATGTCGCAAGGCTCACACATGTGAAGAAGGAGCTTAATGCACATGAAACATGACATGTGGTCATGTGGCTAAGATGGTGAAGATCAAGGCAAGACTTGGCTTGATGGACCGGTTGCGAAGGTGAAGGGCAAGTTGAGGCTTTGAAGCCGTTGGTACCGAGTGTCGGGAGGCTTAAGCAAGACTTGGCGCCGAAGGACCAAAGCGATGGTGAAGAGCAAGTGATGTCAAGATCGATGGACCATGGAGGCCATGTGATGATATGAAGTGGATCATATCATTTGATGAAGATGTTGGTGCATGTTTGCATCAACACCAAAGGAGATGGAATGGAATGCGCAAGGCAAAGGTATACTTATAGGGCATTTCATTTCACCGGTCATAGGTGTGTAGAGAAGATTATGACCGGGTTTAGGATAGATGGCCGTACTATCAAGAGGAGCAAACTTGTTTGCATATCGGTCATCTAGTGCCACTTGAGCGATCTACCATTGCGATGTTGCTAGGATCGAGTGGCGGTGTGAGAGCAAGTGAAATCCTTTGAAAAATGATTGTGAAAATGCTAACACACATGCACATGATGGTGTACACTTGTTGGTGTTGGCACATTTGCAAAGGAGAAGTTGTTGAAGTAGTTTTGGATCAACACAGAGAAGAAAATGAAGTTTTCTGTGTATGGTCGGTGCTACCGACCAGGGTGGTCGGTGGTACCGCCCATAGGTGCTGCGTGCAGCCTTCTCTGGTTGGGGCGTTTTGGGGCCTGACGGTGGTACCCCGCTATAAGCTCGGTACTACCGCCAGCGGTGGTACCGACCGATGGTCGTGTACCGGTGACCGTTCCGTTCGTGTAGATCCAAAAGTAGCCTGCCGGTAGTACCGCCATAGGGCCGGTACTACCGACCGTCGGAGGTACCGACCAGGAGTCGGTTGTTCGTTTTGGTCAACGCGCCGTGTGTAACGGCTAGATCTGACACTGTCGGTACTACCGCCCAGGGGGTCGGTACTACCGACCGAGGCGGAGGAAAGGGAAACGGCTAGTTGGCCGCTCCCCTCTATAAATAGGAGTGGAGGCCGGCTGTGGGCCGGCTGCAGAGCACCCAAAAAGCCTTGGTGGCTTGTGTGGATGTGCTTGGGAGCCCTCTAACTCGCTTGTGCTTGCTAGTGTGCGAATCTATTGCGAGTGAGCGATTCTAGTGCGTTGCTTTGAGAGATTGCATCGAGTGGCACTAGGTGTTCGTGTTGCAAGCCAGTGGTGCTTGTTACTCTTGGAGGTTGCCACCTCCTAGACGGCTTGGTGATCGAGTCTCCGTCGTGAAGCCCGCGTGAAGATTGTGCGTGGCTCCGGAGAAGGATTGTGAGGGGCATTGTGCTCGCCCCGCGGGATCGCGAAGAGCAACTCTAGTAGAGCGTGTCATTGAGTTACCCTCACTTGTGGGTGAGTTCTTGCGGCGCTCGAGTGTCGAGCTAGGTGTGGTGCCTATTAGCCGCCGAACTACCAAAGTGTGTGGTCGACACAACGGGGACTAGCTTGGTGGCAACCAAGTGAACCTCGGGAGAAAAATCACCGTGTCAACTTCATGTTCATCTTCTCGGTGGTTTGCAAACTCCATTCACTAGCTTGTATTTACTTGTTCATATACATGTACTAGTGTAGTTGCTCTTGTAATTAGTTAGCTTGTGTAGCATGCTAGTTACCTTCTTAGCTTGTGTAGCATAGAAGTTAATCCCGTGAGTGACTAGTTGACTTGTAGTCTTGCTAGTCACATTGCTTAGTTTGTGTAGCTAAGTTGAGCTCTCTAATTTGGCTTGTGTAGCCTTGTTTTTGAGCATTGCTAGTGAGCTTAGGCTTTGTGCTTTTGCTTAGTGGCATGTGTAGGAGCTCCCCGGTTGATTAAGTACTAGTTGCTTAGGTTTGTGTAACCTTGCAAGCTAGAATTGTTTAGGTGAGCTCTAGCTAGCCCGACACCTTATTTGCATTGTTTAGGATCTTTTATAAGGTGTCATAGAGTATAAGTAGAGGGGTAGTCTTGGCTAGACTGATAGTTTTAATTCCGCATTTGTTTTGGTTAGCCGTGCGATTAATTTTAGAAAGGACTATTCACCCCCCCTCTAGTCCGCCATCTCGACCCTTCAATTGGTATCGGAGCCGAGGTCTCTCATTTGTGGTCTTCACCGACCCGAGAGGATGGCGACTTATGGGCTAGATGTTGAGTGTCCACACATTTTTGATGGCACACACTTGCACGGTGGAAAAATTGGATGATATGCAATTTTAAATTTATTAGTCCTCAAATGTGGTGGATCGTAGATGTGGGCCTTTCTCTTGTGTTGGATAGAAGAATGCAACTCAAGCGCAAAAGAAATGCCTACATCTCGATTGCCAAGCTACTAACATTTTCTATCAATCTATGGAGGATAACATATTTGGTGAGATCATGGACTTGAAGTCCGCCCATGAGATTTGGATTTATCTCAATGAGAAATATGGGGTGATCTCCGATGATGATGTTGATGAGCCCAAGAAGGAGCGCATGGGATGTTGAGCATGACCACAACTTGATGGTTGTGGAGGATTGCTCCACCTCATGGTCAAGTGATGATGATGATGATCAATCCATAAGTTCACTTGACAAGATTGTTGATGATGGGCCAAGCTCAAGTGATGCAATTAATGATTCTACTCCATGCTCACTTGATGATGATGATGATGACGGCTATGAGAGTGATGTCTCCACAAGCTCCTCTACTACATCACATTGCTTCATGTCACATGGTGACGCAAAGGTATCAATTAATTGCAAATGTGGTTGTTGATTGTGATGATCCAAACTTTGAGCTTGTTTGTAGACTCACTAAGGCTTTAGAAAATGAGATGACTAAAACAATGAAATTGAAAAATGAAAACTCATTTCTAAAGAATGCATGTGAACAACAAAAGCATCTACTTTATGTTACTACTTGTTCACATGAGGAGCTTAAATTGACTCATGAGGAACTTAGTGTTGCTCATGACAACTTGGTACAAGACCATGCTTTTTCTCACTAAGAAGCTTTCTAATGTAGAAACTAAAACTAGTGAGAGCTCATCATTTGGGTCAAATGATCAATCACATATTTGTGCTAACCCTTGTGATGTAGAGAAGAAGCATGTATCCATCTCTTGTAATGATTTATTATCTATGCCATGTTCTTCCATATAGATGCTTGTTCTACTTCCTTGTCTTGTGAGACTAACATTTTGAAGGAGAACAATGAGCTCAAAAGTGAAGTGAAGAACTTGAGCAACAAGTTAGAGAGGTGGTGTAGATCAAAGGTCACCTATGAGCACATGATGAAAAATCAAAGAAGCTATGGTGACAAGAGTGGCATTGGCTTTGACAAAAGCAATGTCAAAGGCAAGAGATGGGGCAAGAGAAGATATGAAAAGAGATAAAGAAGCAAGAACAAGAAAAGCTATCTCATTTCATGTGCTATCAATGCCATGAGATGGGACATCTTGCAAAAGCTTGCCCCAACAAGAAGAAGCCCCAAGATCAAATCAAGATCAACCATGATGGTGGTGACTTGATGATGAAGAAGAAGAAACAAGAAGGGGCGGAAGAGCAAGGCATCCAACTCACATTCAAGATGCCAAGATGATGATGAGCAAAATGAAGAAAAGAAGAAAGATTTGGCTCACATCAAGTGCTACAAGTGTGGTGATATGGGACACTTTGCCTCGGAGTGTCCTAACAAGCTTGACAAGAAGGATCAAGCAACTCATGAGAGGCAAGGCAATGAGAAGCAACAAATGAGCAAGGAAGAGAAGGCTCAATCAAAGAAATTTGCTACTCATGCCGGGAAAGGGGACACATGGCAAATTCATGTCCCCTAGGTAAAACTTCTAAGCCTATTTCAATTGATGATAATATTGTGCTTAGAAAGGATGAAAATGGTACCTCTAAGGATACTATTGCAACTCATCCGCTACTCATACTAAGGCTATGCCAAAGTATGTTGCACCTAAATTGAGAGGACCCAAACTAGTTTGGGTACCATCAAAAAGTGGATGAATATGTGTAGGTACCATGGCATTGGAGGCTTGATTCAATTGATTTCATGTTGTTCATCATGTGATTAAGTCAAGTAATGAAGCTTAGTGCACATCCAAACCCAATGCCAAGTCAAGTGAAGTGAAGTCCAAGTGCTACAACGAACAAGTGCATAAGTTCAAGTTGTGGTGGTTGTTTGGAAACATTTGAAGGCTTGCAAACAATTGAGTTGAAGCTTGCTATTTGGATGATCATAAGTTACTAAGGTATATCTAGTTGATCATGTTCTTTTAGATGCATATGAGTTGATTGAATTGGATATATATGCATATGTTGCTTGCTATAAGATGATTGAATGGATAAATTGCTTAGTGATCAAGTTTGAGTTAGTTTGAATGGATATGTTCATGAGACTTATTTTAGTAAGTGATTTGAATGGATATATGTCTTGTGAGAGTATTCAAACATGTTAGCTCAAGTTTGATTCAAATTGGTAGAGTATAGCTCAATTGCTCCAAGTTGTCAAAAATCTGAAATCTGAGCTAGCTGTGATAATAGCCATGTTTGAATGATCAAATCTATTTGGATTGGCTTGAAATTGGGTACACATGCTCTACACTTATGATATTAGTAGCTGTGCAAAATTCATGATTATTGGATAAGATGTACTTTGGTTTTGGAGTAGATCTTGTCATTTATAGTGCAGCAGTTTTCAGCATGTAGTACTATGGAAAGAATTGAAATCTGGTAGCAATCTAGAATTCCAACGAAGCTCAATTTTTATGGCTACTAGAACACTTAGAGAGGCACATCTCCACCAAATTTCATAGTCATTGGACTTATATTTTGGGAGATATGCATGTTTCTTTGAGAAGGACAGAATCTGCCAGAAAAGTGACAAATATTGGATTGATCTAGAGTCACTTTGATTGAAAGGCCCTCAAGTTGGAATCATGTTTATAAGTGGTTGAGAGACCTATGTTTGGTTTTGAGATGTGCTAGAAGCATGACAAAGATGAGTACAAGTTCATTTGAAAGATGAGTGTATTTGACACACATTTGGTACTCAAACTAGAAATCAAGACCAACATCAAGATGAAGATAAAGATCAAGTTCTAGTATCAAATTGAAGATCATTTGAAAGAAAGAAAAGGACTCAAAGATGGATTCAAAGTCATATTTCAAGAAGAGTTCAAAAGGATCAATCAAACAAGATCAGTTCAAGTGAGTATCAAGGATGGTTCTTTGGAGAGAGGTCACTTCTCCCTTTTGTAGGGCTTGCCGCCTTTGGTAGGTTAACCAAGCTTGGCTTGGAAGGCTAACGTGGAAGTGGTGATCTAAAGTATCATTGGAGATGCTTAGTTGAAGAAATCAAAAGGATTGATCAAGAAAGCAAGCAACACCCAGAAGAAAGCAAAATCTTGAAGCATTTAAGTGGTATTCACTATTTGTATTCTCATGCAAGCTATGGTCAAATGAAGAAGCAAGCCAACCACAACAAGATAGTGCACTTGATCATATGGGTGAAGATTTGTTCTATCAATTGGTATCTATTGGTCTTCACCATGGACTTCACATTGCTATTGGGAGCTTAATTGGAATCAAAATGACTATCCTCTACTCCAAGATAGCAAAGGTATCATTGTAATGTGCATGATCATTTCATCCCTTACTAGTATGCGGTTAGTGCATATATACATGCTTAATAGGATCTTGCATAACAAATGAAAAGTTTAAATTCATAGCCTACCACTATTGCTTGATTGATTATATGATCTAGTGGTTAGTATATGAGTTTGTTCATGAGCTAGTGAACCCAAGTACTTGATCTAGAAGATGAGCATTCAAGTGTCTAATTCAACGTGAGTAAGATAACCATTGAAAGATGTGTGAAGAAGCTTACTCTAGAGCAAACCGAGTTAGATATCTTGTGCAAGTTTAATAGTTCAAGTCACAAATGAGAGGCTCATGACAAGAGTTCAAGAAGCAGACAATAATGCAAATGGATATCAAGTTTAAACTATCATTCAAGTGGTATCCTACAAGATGTCAAGTGATCCTCAACTTTAAGTGATCAAATCAAGCAAAGCATCCCTCACCAACAAAAGCTCAAGTTTATCAAGTGAATGACCCATGCTATGACATAAAGAAGGTGCCCCACCGATTGGTATCAAGGTCAAAGATCCGACAAGTGGCTTTCATGCATCTTCACAGGGTATCTAGAAGTGGAGTCATTCCAACACATATGGTGGTGTCCATCAAAAATGAAGACTCAAGTGTCAACCATCTACCCTAGTGTCACCCTTTGTGAGAAAAGAGCATGCCTTTTATGGTCATTGGTGACAAAGGGGGAGAAGTTAAGGAAAAGATATGTCAATTGTGATATGTCAAGGACAAAGGGGGAGAAAAACAAAAGATGGACATGGATCAAGAGGGAGCAAGATTGAACAATGGAGAAGGATCAAAATTCTTGGACAAAAGAGAGCACACAAGTAGGGGGAGCAAGCTCATGAATACATGATTGATGCATTTGTTTGTGCATTACATTTGCTTGCTCACATTGCATATGTTTTACATTCCTACATACTTATGTGCAATATTTGCTAGAACTAAGACTTGGATGATGATGTTTTTCCTTCATTTGGTATTTAGAACATAGTCTTAGTGTAGCAAGTGGTAACTAGAACCTTGATTATAATGTTGATCTCACGTGGTATCTAGTTTTCACTTGTTTCTAGCAAGGTCGATGCTAAGGATGAATCAAAATGTGGTATGCACGCTTCAAAGTAAAATTTCATCATGTATACCTTAGCATCACTTAGTAGTGCTAACACTCCCCCAAATTTCATATTTATGCATGTGTGCAAGCTTGAAACCAAACCATTTGAGCACACATGTAGAGGGAGTTAACACTACAAAGTCGGGTTGTATGGTGCTTATCGAAATCTTTTCATGTGATCTTAATATGGATAAGTAACATAGAATCCAAACCAAGTTAGCAATTTACATTCTTGTAAAGTGCTAGCTTGGAATAAGCTTAATTTCCATATCTTTGTAGAGTTGTCATCAATTACCAAAAAGGGGGAGATTGAAAGGTCCTAGTTTGGTTTTGGTAATTGAGTGACAACTTTAGGTGGACTAACGATGTTTATGTGAGTTACACAGGTGATTAGTCCACAGGTGATCATGTGTGAGCAACATATGCCATAGAGGAGAAATGGCTTGAATATGTCGCAAGGCTCACACATGTGAAGAAGGAGCTTAATGCACATGAAACATGACATGTGGTCATGTGGCTAAGATGGTGAAGATCAAGGCAAGACTTGGCTTGATGGACCGGTTGCGAAGGTGAAGGGCAAGTTGAGGCTTTGAAGCCGTTGGTACCGAGTGTCGGGAGGCTTAAGCAAGACTTGGCGCCGAAGGACCAAAGCGATGGTGAAGAGCAAGTGATGTCAAGATCGATGGACCATGGAGGCCATGTGATGATATGAAGTGGATCATATCATTTGATGAAGATGTTGGTGCATGTGTTGCATCAACACCAAAGGAGATGGAATGGAATGCGCAAGGCAAAGGTATACTTATAGGGCATTTCATTTCACCGGTCATAGGTGTGTAGAGAAGATTATGACCGGGTTTAGGATAGATGGCCGTACTATCAAGAGGAGCAAACTTGTTTGCATATCGGTCATCTAGTGCCACTTGAGCGATCTACTATTGCGATTTTGCTAGGATCGAGTGGCGTGTGAGAGCAAGTGAAAATCCTTTGAAAAATGATTGTGAAAATGCTAACACACATGCACATGATGGTGTACACTTGTTGTGTTGGCACATTTGCAAAGGAGAAGTTGTTGAAGTAGTTTTGGATCAACACAGAGAAGAAAATGAAGTTTTCTGTGTATGGTCGGTGGCACCGACCAGGGTGGTCGGTGGTACCGCCCATAGTGCTGCGTGCAGCCTTCTCTGTGTTGGGGGTTTTTGGCCTGGCGGTGGTACCGCTATAAGCTCGGTACTACCGCCAGCGGTGGTACCGACCGGATGGTCGGTGGTACCGTGACCCTGAAGGGTTTCGCGGAGCTCTCTGTGTAGTCCCAGTTTTGGCCTACCGGTAGTACCGCCATAACCTCGGTATACCGCGCCCGGTGCTACCGACCCAAGGCCGGTGGTTGGCAAGTTTGCGGAGCTCTCTGTGTTGGATGGAAAATGACCTGGCGGTGGTACCGCCATAGGGCCGGTACCACCGGGCTCGGAAGTACCGACTAGGGGTCGGTAGTTCCAAGGTCTGGAGGATGTTTTTGAATCCGTTCTATGTAGATCCAAAAGTAGCCTGCCGGTAGTACCGCCATAGGGCCGGTACTACCGACCGTCGGAGGTACCGACCAGGAGTCGGTTGTTCGTTTTGGTCAACGCGCCGTGTGTAACGGCTAGATCTGACACTGTCGGTACTACCTCCCAGGGGTCGGTACTACCGACCGAGGCGGAGGAAAGGGGAAACGGCTAGTTGGCCGCTCCCCTATAAATAGGAGTGGAGGCCGGCTGTGGGCCGGCTGCAGAGCACCCAAAAAGCCTTGGTGGCTTGTGTGGATGTGCTTGGGAGCCCTCTAACTCGCTTGTGCTTGCTAGTGTGCGAATCTATTGCGAGTGAGCGATTCTAGTGCGTTGCTTTGAGAGATTGCATCGAGTGGCACTAGGTGTTTCGTGTTGCAAGCCGGTGGTGCTTGTTACTCTTGGAGGTTGCCACCTCCTAGACGGCTTGGTGATCGAGTCTCCGTCGTGAAGCCCCGTGAAGATTGTGCGTGGCTCCGGAGAAGGATTGTGAGGGGCATTGTGCTCGCCCCGCGGGATCGCGAAGAGCAACTCTAGTAGAGCGTGTCATTGAGTTACCCTCACTTGTGGGTGAGTTCTTGCGGCGCTCGAGTGTCGAGCTAGGTGTGGTGCCTATTAGCCGCCGAACTACCAAAGTGTGTGGTCGACACAACGGGGACTAGCTTGGTGGCAACCAAGTGAACCTCGGAGAAAAATCACCGTGTCAAACTTCATGTTCATCTTCTCGGTGGTTTGCAAACTCCATTCACTAGCTTGTATTTACTTGTTCATATACATGTACTAGTGTAGTTGCTCTTGTAATTAGTTAGCTTGTGTAGCATGCTAGTTACCTTCTTAGCTTGTGTAGCATAGAAGTTAATCCCGTGAGTGACTAGTTGACTTGTAGTCTTGCTAGTCACATTGCTTAGTTTGTGTAGCTAAGTTGAGCTCTCTAATTTGGCTTGTGTAGCCTTGTTTTTGAGCATTGCTAGTGAGCTTAGGCTTTGTGCTTTTGCTTAGTGGCATGTGTAGGAGCTCCCCGGTTGATTAAGTACTAGTTGCTTAGGTTTGTGTAACCTTGCAAGCTAGAATTGTTTAGGTGAGCTCTAGCTAGCCGACACCCTTATTTGCATTGTTTAGGATCTTTTATAAGGTGTCATAGAGTATAAGTAGAGGGTGTAGTCTTGGCTAGACTGATAGTTTTAATTCCGCATTTGTTTTGGTTAGCCGTGCGATTAATTTTAGAAAGGACTATTCACCCCCCCTCTAGTCCGCCATCTCGACCCTTCAACGCTAAAGCCGATCACGCCTTCTCCAACCTGAAGAAGTACCTTACCCTGCCTCCTGTGCTCGCCGCCGCACCCATGGAGAAGGAGCCTTTGCTGCTCTACATCGCCGCCACAAATCAGGTCGTCAGCTCCGTCATCGTCGTTGAACGCGAGGAAGTCGGCTACTCCTACCCTGTCCAGTGGTTGTGCTACTTCGTCATGAGGTATTGAACGACTCCAAGACTCGGTATCCCAAGTCCAGAAGCTCCTTTATGCGGTCCTTATCACCCGCCCGAAAGCTGTGCCACTACTTCCAAAGCTCCAAACGGGTCATTGTCGTCACCGAGTTCCCCCTCGGGGACATACTCTCCGCAACAAGGACGCTACGGGACGCATCATCAAGTGGGCCATTGAGCTCGGCGCCTACGACATCGCTTTCCAGGGTCACTAGACCATCAAGTCTGAAGCCCTCATCGACTTCGTCGTAGAATGGACGGACATCCAACCCCAGTGCCGACGGAGGCGCCAGAGCACTGGGTCCTCTTTTTCGACAGATCACTCACATTGCACGACGCCGGCGCTGGTCTCCTCTTCACGTCTCCATCTGGCGAAAAGCTATGCTACGTGCTCCGGTTGCTATTCTCGGCTTCAACAAACGCCGCCGAGTACGAAGCTGCTCTCCACGGCCTTTGAATCGCCAGCGAGCTAGGTGTCAAGCGCCTCATGGTCTACGATGACTCCGCACTCGTCATCAACCAGCTCAACAAGGATTAGAGCTGCTCCCACGACAAGATGAGCACTTACTGCACAGCGATCCAGAAGCTTGAAGACAAGTTCTTTGGCGTCGAATACCATCACGTCCCACGCGACCGGAACCAAGCGGCCGACGAGTTGTCCAAACTGGCGTCATCACGATCCCTGGTCCCAACTTGTGTATTCGTCCACGACCTAACCGTTCTCTCCATCGACAACCCTGTAATCTCTGCTTCATCAACGGACGCCACATCTCCATCCCCGCCGGTGGCACAACTAGTCGGCACCATCCCTACAACTCCATCTGACTGGCGGGAAGATTTCATCAAGTATCTCTCCGAAAACCTTGTCCTCGCTGACAAGATCGAAGCCGAGTGCCTCATCCGTCACGTCAACAACTACGTTCTAGTCGATGGTGTGCTCATGCGCAAAAACTCCAGAGACGAAGTGCTCCAAAGTGCATCTCAAGGGCAACGGCCTCGAGATCCTCTTCGACATCCACACCGGAGAATGTGAGAACCGCGCCGCTGAAAAGACCCTGGTGCGCAAAGCCTTCCGCACGGGATTCTACTAGCCATCAGTCGTTACTGACGCTGAGCAGCTCGTACGCACCTACGAGGGTGCCAATTCTTCGCCAAGCAACACGCATTCCCGCGCAAGAGCTCCAAGCCATACCCGCCTTGGTGGCCCTTCGCCTGCTAGGGGCTCGACATGATCGGCCCATTCCGACCAGCTCCAAGCAGCTTCAAGTGGATCTACATCACCGTCGACTAGTTCTCCAAGTGGATCGAGGCGAAGCCAATCACCAAGGCGACTGCAGAAAATGCCGTCTCCTTCATCGACGAAATCATACACCGCTTCGGCCTCCCAAAACTCCATCATCACTGACCTCGGCTCCAACTTCACCGACATGTCTTCTGGGATTTTTGCGAAGGGCACGGCGTGCTCGTCAAGTACGTCTCCGTCGCCCGTCCTCGAGCCAACGGCCAAGCCGAGCGCGCCAACGGCATGATCCTCGACGCCCTGAAGAAGCGCCTCCAGAAGGATGAGAAGAACCGTGTCGCTGGATGCGCGAGCTCCCCTCCATGCTATGGGGCCTCTGCACTCAGCCCAGTCGCAATACCGGCGTTTCACCCTACTTCATGGTCTTCGCTCAGAGGCCGTCATCCCCGCCGAGGTTGCCTTCCGCTCTCCGCGCCCTGCTCGTTGCGTGCCCCCGTCGTCGTCTTCGGCGAGGCCGACTTCGCCGCCTCGCCAGCTTCAGCGTCCGCCGGAAGGCTTGGCTCCCTCCGACCACTCTCCTGGGTGTCCGGCACTTCCTCGGTGTCCGCCGACCTGCACAAGAAATAGATGAGTCGTCGACACGTCCCTCCGACCAAACCTTAAGATCGCAATATACGTCAGAGATACTACAAGCTAGACACCTTCTTCTCCTGGGAGAAGCGCCGAGCGACCGCGCGCCCCGCTCTCTTGGACTCCTCCTGCGGTTTTGGTGCCACCGGAAGCCTTCTGCGGCTCCGGTCTCCTTCTAACCGCCACGACTCCGGCACCTGCCGTGCGTCTTCGGTGGCTTCGGCTCCGGCCTCACCGCCTCGCCGCTCCGCCTCGCCGAGGAGCCCCTGCCCGAACTAGGCACTCAGTGGAACGGCTCATCACTGTCAGACTTGCCATCTGACGAGTCAATCACCACGTGACGCCTCTTCGCCGTCTCCTCGTCAATAGTGAAGACGCCGCTGGTCTCCAAATGGCACTTCCTCTTTTTCTTCGCAGGGGCGGCCTGCGCTTCCCTTTCGGGTTGCTACACGCCCGCCGCCTGCTTGGCTGGACTCGGGGACTCGGCTCCCCTCCTCCTTCCGGTCTCAACCTTCGCCTCGTCGACCTCTCCCTGGCCGTCACCCGCCACCATCGTCCCGCCTCGGATCGACGCCCTTCGGCCACGCCTTCATGGGGCCCATGAGAGAACGATGCATCATGACCCTGCATCGCCACCCCGGCAGTCAATACCTACTCACGCATTTCAATGAACCCCAACAAGGCGAGACTTTATACCTTCGGCGGAGGGTACTTCAAGATATGACCCCTCAAGTACTCTACTTTTCTCTTCGGCAGATCGAAACAGCGTCGACCCGTGGTATACCTCTGACGGCTCTAGAGGCTCCAGTGCCTCCTGCGTCCTAATCATCTTCATCCCCGGATACTCGTACGCCGGGTGGTTCCTCTCTTTGCAGGGTTGGCAACGCGCCGCTTGACGAAATTCGACGCGACGGCCACTCCATCGCGCGCAGCGCTTGTTATCCGCTTCAGGAGCTCATCCACCTGCTCCATCCCTGCCGCATTGGGACGCTCCGACCAACGAGGGCAGCACCTTCGGCTCGAAGGCCGAGTCACACTAGTGGTTTTGCGCGCCTCCTGGGTATGTAGAACCACCACTTTCGACTTGTATTCCATCGCCTTTGAGAGGCAATGACATCGCAATGTACTTCTCTTCATTCTCGTCCCGGAGCTGAAGGTCACCGATCCCGACGATGTTCGACAACCCGGTGCCGTTGATCTTCAGCCGAAGAAGTAGCGGAAGAGATCAAAGTGGGGCTCAATGCCCAGATATGCCTCGCAGAAATGAATAAAGACCGTGATGTGCAACATGGTGTTCGGTGTTAAGTTGCACAAAGTGACCTGGTAGTACTCCAGCAACCCGTGAAGAAAGGGGTGGACCGGAATCCCGAGACCGCACCTGAAGAACGCCTCGAAGACGACGAGCTCCGTGGTGTTCGGTGTTGGGAACTCCTCCAGATAAGCTTCCCTCCACCTGTCGGTCAACTGATCGGGGAGCAAGCCGGCGAAGACGAGATCCTCCAGGTTCTCCTTCCAGAGCATGCTTTGGGTCCAACTGCGCGCCTAGCTTGGCTTCTCCACCAGGTCGTCGGACTTCGCCTTCGACGCCTTCTTTCCCTTCGCTGCCGCCGTTCGATTGCTTGCCACGCGCCATCGCCTTCTCCAAGGAGTGGATCTAGATCGGATCTGGGGTGAACAGGAACTCGGCGCTTGAGCTTCACTCGTATGTGGGAAGGAAGTGGAGAGGGCGAATGCTACGAGAAATGATCAAGTGAGGAACCGCCGCCGTGAACTCCGCCTATTTATACCCAATAGTCCGCCCCTTCGGCTCCAGGGTTTTGGGGGGCGCCCCACTGCCCCCACGATCGCCACGTCGCCCGCGGTCGTCGCACGCGCGCACGCCCTCTGCGCCCCCTTAATGGGCCACTAGGCTAACAGTCAGTCATAGACATTCTTTCAGGTGAACAGTAAACACTACAGTTACTGGTCGGCGCTACGGCAGCACCCCTCGACCACACTCGGGGACTTCGGATCTTCATCCCCATCCTCAGGGACTTTGGATCTTTATCCTCAATTTCAATTTCGACTTTTTTATACTTTCTTTGACCCTGCTACAAGAACCATGCTGCTTCTTATAGCAGGCTCGGGGACTACGTGTACACACGTCATTTTTTCGCAAAATGACCATGTGTCATTTTCTGCAGAAACTTTACAAGCTCGGCATCAAGTGCCTACAGCACCTACTACAAAGCTCGGGGACTAAGTGGATACACTTCACCCCTCGGTGAATGTATTTTTTTTCCTTTGTAGCTGGCCTGGACTAGCACAGACTTCTACTGGGGCATCGTCGGCCCCTACAGCCCGATCAAGCTCCAAGTGGATACACTTCACCAGAAGAAAGATCTCCAATTTTTTTCTTGCAGCACTTCGCATCCTCCTGGCAGGACGACGCGAAACACTTCACGCGGCTGCACTTCATCTTCGACTACTACCATGACATCGACAGCCAGCCCAACCTGCTCGGGAGTCTACTTCAAGTGCACCCATGACCAGGTGACCTGGTCGGAAGGTGTCTTCAACAACGTGCGACCAGGTCTGACCTGCTTGGAAAGTTTCGCGATGCCCTGCACAACGGATACAAAGTGCTCGGGGACTAGCTGTGGGGATATTACCTCCGTATGCCCCCATGGACCTACTTGGGCCGGTCACCAGATACGGCCCAACCAGAAGGCCTTACGGTTTGCGACCACGCTGTCGCAACCGCTAAGGACTTTCCTAAGCCTTGTTCATCAAGGAAGATCTTAATAGATAGACCCGGATTCCTTGTCTAAAGGAACCGATTGTAATCTGTTAGGATTCGGTAAATTGTAACCCTGCTCCCCGGCTATATAAGGCGAGCAGGGACCCTCTCCAAACTCACGCCATATTCCAATCCTGCAATACAAACCAGCCACCAGAACACATGACGTAGGGTATTACGGCGACTTGCCGGCCCGAACCTGTCTAAATCGCCGTCTTTCGTCCCTGTGTTTACGCTTGAGTAGACGTCTCTCACGCCTCCACCGTCTAATCTACTACCTTGGGCATACCCCTCGGTAGACTGCCGACCATATTTCATCATCAACGGCGAGGAACCCGAGATCCAGGAGGTGCAGCAGCTCGAGGAAGCTGTTCCCTACGACCCCGACACTAACTTGCCCGAGTGCCCTGCACACGAGGCGTCTGTCTTCTCCCGAGGCAAGCCCCAGAGCATTCTAAGTCTCCCAGTTTTTATAATTAATCTACTTGAGTATTTTATACTATGATGCATTAGGTATAGGAGTTGACTGAATCCTACTTGATGCATTATCCTTCCTTGATTATTACTTACACCTGCCTTGTTGTCCTGTTACTTATTTAAAAGTAGAACTGCTTAGCCTGCTTAATAAAATAGTAAATAGGGATGTTATCGTAATGCCCCTGGTGGGTAATTACCGAATCACGGTTGGCTATATTTGCTATCGTGGAAAAGAACCTTGAGTAGTAATGAATACGGTTAACTGGAAGGAAAGGTACCAAGTATGGAGACTTGGGGGCAGTTCGTCCGTTGGATCATGTAGGTTTGTATCGATGTTGGCCCTCGTTCATTTTTGAAAGCGCCCTTTTACTTAGGGTGCCGGTGCCGTAATCACCGACCCCGAAGCCGGTTTGACGCTGTTCGGGCCGGTCTCAACCTGAGTCGCACCCTCTAGTATGGAAACACGATCTGCCTCGGAATGGTCATCGTTTAGTTCCAATTGGGTGGTCCGTGCTGTGAGCCGCGACGATTACCACCTGGACAGTATCGAGCGGTGACCCAATGCATGGACCCGACGGGAAAAGTGTGGGTTTGTATCAAAGGTTTCTCGCCAGCTGGTTTGTAATTCGTTTCGAGTCGCCGTCTCCCCCGGTTAGTGGGAAACTATGTCGAGCTTCACCATGATACAACTCCATGTGATATTTGATGGTTCAACTAAAATTGGATAAGCAAACCTGATATGGTATTACACTATTGGTTGCTAGATTCAAGTAAAGTGCTCTAGTTCAGGTGCAAACCTAGAAATAAAGGATAAGTTAAAATATGACTGCTCATCTCTTTTACTGTAAGTTAAACTCGTCTTAACCTGAGCTCTTTCTACAAATAAGATACCCAGCTCCACCCAAAAAGCCTTGCATATTCTTGGTGTCTTTATTTTTAGTTAGACGGGTAAGTCTAGCTGAGTACATTCCCGTACTCAGGGTTTATCCCGTTGTTACAGATGGCCAGGTGTACTATGGCTATTCTAAGCACTGTCTCTACCCCGTGGACGGTGATGAGGAGTAAGCCCAGGGCAGGGTCTTCTGAAAGCTTCCCTCTTGCTTTTGTGGAATCAAGACTTTCAGTGGCAGAGTATCTTTTAAAGAGGAGTGAGTTACGAAAACAATGTTTTATTTGGACCACATGTGTAGTGGCCGTACTCTAAGACTTATTTTCGCTTCCGCAAATTTGAAACTCTATGTTGTAATAACTCTAAGTTCCGCACTCTGATTTTATTTGAATGATGAACTGTTGTATCCTTATGAATGGTTGTACTTGAACGATGCGATGCTGGTTGGATGTAAAGTTGTTTGAAATCCTTCAAGATTTCTGGACTACCGGAGTTATATGGGTTCAAGTGCGGGTCGGCGGCAGTTAAATTAGCTGCGACTGTACTTGAGCTCTTATAATTTGGACGGTCGCGCCACAACCTGAACCTCCCTTCATCCAATCGTCTCTGTCCATCTCAGATCCAACGCACAACAAAGGCCGCTACCCCTTCGGGTGCTACTTTGCAGAAAAGCCCTTACAAGTTTCTAGATCTCAACCCGCACTCCCCTCTCCACTGTTCAGTGAGTCCTGGGAAAGTTTCATCCAAGCCCCTGAGTTTTCTTCTAAATGAGGCGAAATCCAGCAGATTTTCAATTTTTTTATTTATTTAAATTTACAAAATCAAGTTTGTTTTATTTACAATTTTGCCACTGACTTCAAACCCTTATAACTTCTTTGTTTTAGCTCCGATTTAATCCGTTCAACTTGTGTTAGATTCATTTCAAAAGATCTTTCTAACCATATAACTTTTAATACTGTTTTCTATAACTAAAATTTGAGTTAGATCTAATCTAGTAATTAGGGTTTAGAATCTTGTTTAGATCGTAACTTTTCCATTTTAACTCCGATTAGTGTGATCTTCGCGTTTGTTTGTTCATAGTGAGACGTAGATTAGTTTTAAAAACTCTTTATCTTGTTTTCTTATAATTGATGTACTGTTCTAATTATAGGCTATGTTTGCTTTCCATGATTGCTATTGGATGTTTGCGTGGTGTTCTATGATCGTATGTCCAGTCGGTGAGTTATATGTTGGTGATCAGAAGAAGTTTGTGATCAAGAGATTGTGATTAAGAGTCAACCTTTGGAAATTTATAAGTCAACAACAGAAAGGATCTTGAATTTAAGGCAAGTATAGCATGAGACCATCCTTGTTACCTATTCACCTTATTAATCACTTAAATTCATATAGCATGTTACCTTGTTGCCTAAATAGGATTATCCTAGATGATTGATCTAATATCTTGATAACTATGGGTTTGCATCTGGGTAGTTTGATGCTAGTGCTTTACTTAAACATGATCTTGTAACATGACCAATGTGATATGCAATAAACATCTAAAACATGACTTTTTATGGAAACATGGTATAAGAACTAATATGTAAGTGATCAACCGGGACTTACAGTGCAACCATGGGGTCTACATGGCTCTGGTCTTAGCCCAGTAACATGAATTGTTCTAGTTTGCGAGCAGCTTACTGAAAGGGCAAGTGGGTGTACCTGGTGGACTCCGGGGAGACAGAATCCTTAGCGGTTGCTACTTATTAGAACTAACTTGAGAAAAGCTTTGCAGTGAAACCCTGCCGCACACCTCGGAAGTGTGAAAAGGCCTGGCATATGGGATTCATGACTCATGGGAAAAGTGTACAACCTCTGCAGAGTGTAAAACTAATATATCAGTCGTGCTCACGATCACGAGTGGCCTGAAATTCTTATAGAAATAAACTGAACATTTAATGCTTATCTAAGTTTGTGCTATTCATTATTCATGACTACCTGATCATGTGGTTATTATGGGATTATGGTAACTTTGCTGCTACTCAATTGCTAAAATTATGCCAATTAAAAGCTAATGCAGTTAAACCCGTGTTAGCCTATTTGAGCCTCATGAACCCCATGATATATTTGTTAAGTACGAGATGTACTTATGCTTGTTTTACTTTTCATTATTTAGATAAAACTCTTGGATGGGTACCAGATTGCTAGAATTGAAGAAGTTATGCTTGTGATCAACTAGTCAGTTGTCCCTGTGAAGTTGGTGCCATTACCTAAAGATCGGAGTGTCTTTCCGCTGTTTGCTATCTAAGGTTATATCTCTTGTTCTATATACGTTATGTATTTAAGCATTGACTTTTGATATTACCCCTTATTTGTAGCTATATGTGAGATTTGACTTCCTAGGCTCACATATGGTGTATGTCTGGTTTTGTTCTTAAAACCGGGTGTTACAGTGTAGCAAAGAACCCAGTCCTTCATTCCAAGACCAACCACATCGATGTTCGCTTTCACTTTCTTCGTGATCACTACGAGAAAGGCGACATCGACTTGCGGCATGTAGACACCCACAATCATCTTGCAGATATTTTCACTAAGCCTTTGGATCTCTCAACTTTTGCTAGGTTGAGAGGTGAGCTTGGTGTGTGCTTCCCTTTTTAGTTGAGGGGAGTTTTGACTGATGTACAGTTTGATCCATTAGTTTTAGGTTTGTTTTTGTGTGCTTTAGTTGCATTTGCATGCATTTCATCATGTATTTTAGTGCATTTTAGAGCTTCACGTCTATAGCAATGAGAATGAGATTATGCTCCTTTTGGTATGCCTTGTTAGTACATGATGATGCTTGTAGTTTAGGCTCTTGTTGATCTTTTGATGTATGTTATGAGCTAAGCTATTTTTGTAAATGGTAAATTTGATTAATCAAATATGAAACCTTTAATTTGTTCACCATTGAGATTGGCAACTAGCACGGGTAGGATGTGTTGAGATCACTTGAGCTATCTTTTTTATGTTAGGTTGTTATGTCTCTTGCACTAAGTCTTTCACTTCCTTGGGTTGATCATAATGAACTTGTGCTTAAAATTTGATCCAAGTTTAGTGAAATGAAAAGATCGAGATGGGATTGCATTTGTCAGCACATCACTATATCGAGACTGCTTCTCATTGCACATTTGAGTCGAACTTGAGCAGTGTAGGGTAAGACCGAAACTGGTGCTTTAAGCTTTCAATTGCTTTTCTTGCATAGGCTTCGCCTGGTTGGAAAGTTAGGCAATGACAATGCTTTCAACCTCTCACGATCACGTGCTTTAAATTTGAACTTGTGTTAATCCGCTGCAAATCTCCGATAAAATTTGAAAATGACACAAGTCTATGCTTCTTTCTATGGCATGATGATTGAAGTTTGCTAGGGGTAGTTCACCTTTCATACTTAAGTTCGCACTTGTTGATTTCCTGTCTATTCATGCTTAGTGCTATTTAAGTGGTGAACTTCTTTTTTTCAAATGGCTTAAAACTGCTCAAAATGATTAATTGTCCATATTTCGTATTCATTTGATCAGTTTGAGCCTTTGCTACACTTTTAGGGCAGGACCCTTTAGAGCATCTTTGCACTCTGATTACTATACACATGAAGCTATTGCATTGTGCATTTCATGCATATGTAGCTTTAGGCTCTGATGCCTTTTATTCACACCCCTCTCTGGTCTTATGGTATCTTTTAGCTCCAATACACTCTCATGTGCATTTGGTTGATGACTTGATTTGTGCATGTGTCAACAAGGGGGAGAATAGAGCACAAACACCTCCCTTCGTATGAACAAGGGGGAGAAATGTTGGCACTAGAGGCACTTTGCACATTTCTTGCAACAAGGGGGAGTCTTGTAGCAAGGGGGAGGAGCACTTGTCAAGGGGGAGAATGTCTTTCTCATTTGATGTCGAGAGAGTTTCACAATTGGTGTCGAGCTTTTGCATAGTCTTTGAGTCTAGGCTTGCATTCAGGGGGAGTTACACCTTTTCTGCTGCTTGCTAGTTGTGTTGAGCTGTTTAGCCTCTTTCTTGAGGGACTAGCAGTTTTTGGTGCTTTGAGCTTTGAGCTAGTGGTGTTGAGCCTGTTCTACCTCTTCTTGAGGACTAGCTGTGTTTGACTTGGTTGCGTCGAGTCGTTGCCCATGTCTTTGGGAACCAAGTCTTGCTCTTTTGATCGAGTTTTCTCTCTGTTTGGGGTCTTGCTTCGATCTTTTGCTTGGTTGCGTTGAGCCATTGCCCATGTCTTTGGGGACCAAGCTTTGCTTATTTCAAATCGCCCTCTTTGGCTTTTGTTTGGCTTTTCGGGCACTTGAATGAGTGCCTCTCTTTTCTTTCTTCTCTGTTCTTCTTTTGTTCAGTGTTTGTGTGTTGTGTTGAAAATGCACTCATCAAGGGGGAGATTGTGAACACAAGGTTGATATGTGCCCTTGTGGTTTGGCCCGTTGTGATGAGTGATTGATCAACAAGCTCACGGGTTAGTGTGAGTGGGCAACATGTCTCTTGGCTGTGTTGATGTGCAGGTGTGGAGCTCGGAGGCAATGGTCGATGGCGAGGTGAAGGTCAAGTAGAGACGTGTCGTGCCGTGCCGATGGACCGGGAGTGGTGAAGGGCGGACGTGAGGCTTGGACTGAGGGACCAGGAGGCCGGAGGACCAGTTGCGGTAGCTGACACTTGGCATCAGCAAGCAAGAGTACATGGGGATGTTGGCAGCATCGGTAGAGTCAAGACGGAAGGCGATGGCGTCGTGGCACTTGGCGGAGGCTGGACACGGGCTTGCATGGGGCAAGTGTCGTCGGTCGAGTCAAGGAGGAAGGCGAAGGTGTCGTGCTTGGCGGAGGCTGGACACGCGTCGACATCGGTGTTGGCAATGGGGCGTGAGACCCACGCTCCATCTTCGGCGCGAGTTTGGTAGTTGAGCCTCAGAAAACTACCCCGACGGTTTCCAGGTTTGGACCTCCAAACCTGGGGTGGCCGGTTTCTAAGTTTGGGCCTCAAAACTTAGGGTGGCGGGTTTGCCGGTTTGGGCCTCAAAACCCAGCGGAGGTTCCTATACGGAATGGGACGACGCGTGGCGGCACCACAAGGCTTGCATAGAGGCGAAGCTAGCAGTGAGGAGGCACGACGATCGTCGGGACGGCACGTGGCGGCATCGGGGAGCTTGCGTTGAGGCGAAGCGACCGATGAGGAAGGCGCGTGACCATCGATGAGGATCCTGACAAAGTTGGACTAGAATGCCACTAGGGCTAGCTAGTTTGCTCTTGTATCTAGGGGTAGAAGGGGTATTGTGTAATAAGCTATAAATAAGGGATGACACCCCTCATCCCACCTATCCTTGCAGCATTTTATTTCAGACCCTAGATATTCGTCTGTTAGGGTTCCTCTCTCTAGCTGCTTGTGATCCACAGGGACGATAATCATTCCTCTGTGCATTTCGATTTCAGGAAAGGAGACCGTAATCTCCTTGTCTCCTCGTTGGAGATTTTGGCTGACATCTTTGAGTTCGTGTTTTGTTCTTCGCGTTCTTTGTTTTCTCCCTTTGGCTCTTTCACGAGATCTTTCATTTCAAGGGATGGATTGAAAATCCATTTGAACCATCTTGTGTTGCATCGTGAGTCATCTTTCCACTGAAGGATTTTCTCTAATTCTTCACGAGCACATAGATCCGACGGATTTTATTTTGGATCTCGTTTTGCCTTTTTTCCACCAAATTTCTTTGATTCACCGATTTGCGGTTAGGTTCGAGCCATGATCTCATAGGAGTAGCTCACTAACCTACTTGTGACCCCTCACACAAAGTTTGAGCCAAAGTGCTTTTGATTTGAGGGAGATCGGGTCGAATCGGTGGAAGAACTGCACTGCGTCTAGGGCATCGGCCGCTGCAGTTCATGGCATCAGACGCGCGTCCGACGCCTCCCACATACTGTCCAGTTCTGTACGTGGCATCGGACGCTCCGGGCCAGGGTATCGGACGCTACAGTCCAGCGTCCGATGGTCACTCAGTGAGGTTCCAGAAACCCTCACTTGGCATCGGACGCGTCAAGGAGACAGGCATCAGACGCTGACTAAGTTTGAGGTTTTTTGACCAGCGTCGGATGCTGGCATCGGACGCTGAGGAATCACTATTCATGCATCCGATGTTCATGCAGTAAGGTTCCTAAGAGGTCCATTTCACATCAGACGCGTCCGACGCACAAGCATCAGACTCTCCCAGCGTCCGATGCTCCTAGAACTGCACTGATTTGTCCGTAGCTTGTTCGTTTGGCTTTGGATTTGCGTTCCGGCTTTTGCGTTGGATTCCCGACTTCCGTGCTATATAGAAATCGGGCTTCCCGCTTTGGAAAATAGCCTGAATCCCCCTCGCGTTGCTCAGGGGAGGTTGAGGTTACCCAAAGTTCATCTTGTCACAAGTTGACTTGCGTGAACTTGGGCGACGGAGTTTTTGTGGTGTCCCGCTGTGTTCCTAGGGAGCATCCACCCAATCACTTGGGTCGTGGACATCACGTGTTTTGGCTTTGCTTTTGGGGTTCGAGTTTGGGACAGAGGCTATCCATTTCTGCAAAGAAATTTGTGGCTCCCATTCACCCCCTCTGGTCGCCATTTTCGGTCCTTCAATCATGTCATCGGCGTAGAAGCTACACTGGAACTTGACTTGTGAAGGTCGCATCCGCTTCAGAATCCCATCTGTGGAGGCCTTTATAAACATCTGGTGCAGAATGTCCATAGCGATAATGAACAGCATAGGAGAAAAGGAGTCCCCTTGCCGTACCCCTCTCATGTGTTTGATCACTGGATCCTATTGGCCGTTTAGAATAATTCTAGAGGAGGCGGAACTGAGGAGCGATTCAATCCAACCGCATCATCTGTCACCGAAACCTCTAGCCTTCAACACCTCCAATAGGAACGGCCAGGAGAGCGTGTCAAATGCTTTGGAGATGTCTAATTTCAGCAGTAGCATCGGTACCTTCTTCTTTCTGATCAGAACTGCTGCACGCTGTACATACTTATAATTGTCATGAATGGACCTTGACTGGATGAAGGCGTTTTGATTTTTGTCAATGAGCAGCTTCAGCTTGGGCGCTAGGCGGAGTGCCAATATCTTAGAAATTAACTTGGCGAAGCTGTGAATCATAGTTATTGGTCTAAAATCCACGGGCGCACTAGCGCCGATCTTCTTGGGGAGCAACACAACCAGCGCACCATTGACCTTGTCGAAATGTCTGGTGTTTTATTTTCTAAACTTTAACCGTCAGAGTTTCGCCATGGTACAGTGCTCCAAAAGAACAATAGACCATTATTGTTAAGGAAGGAGGGTTTGGCCGAGATTTCCAGCCTTTTCTTTTTCTTTCTAAATATTTTAAACATTTATTAATATATTTCATTTTTGCATGCAATCCAAAAATCAAGAGCTAAGATTTGTTCGAAGTCGAACCTCTTATGGAGTAATTGGAGTACCATATTGGACCCACATGTTGATAAATCTATGAAGTGGTTGAGAGCCGGGATTTGTAGGCTTGTAGAAGCACAATGTGCAAGGTACATAATGGCCATCTGAACTAACATGCTGAAGTAAGGCCCCTTGTTTGAATGATATCTTTCTTACTGATTCTGTTTATTAATTTCAAGGAAATCAAGGGCAGCTACTTGGGTTTGCAGGTGCGAGCTGAATTCATTTTCTTGCCTTATGTTTAGAGATGACGAGATGAACAAAGATGCACTTGCACTTAGCAAAGCCATTTATTTGTGCTGCTATACCACGTTTGGCCACACTTAGGATAGATGCAAAAGACAAATACGCCTGCCAATCTTGATCTGCAGGAATAGGACTATGGCCTTGTTTAGTTTCCCATCCAAATTTTTCACCTATCACATCGAATATTAGGACACATGCATGGAGTATTAAATATAGATTAATTAGAAAACTAATTTGTCAGCCGGAATCTACTTCGCGAGACGAATATCTATTGAGCCTAATTAGTCCATGATTTGACAGTGTGGTGCTATAGTAAACATGTACTAATGACGGATTAATTAGGCTTAATAGCTTCGTCTCGTTAAGTACTGTGCGGCAGTGTAATTAGTTTTATAATTAATACATTTTAAATAGACTAAATTAGTGCCGCAAACTCTGATGTTACACTTTCCAAAAAAAAATCATACAACTAAACAAGGCCATGACAAACATCGCGCAGCTTGCTCTGATCCTTTCGGTCTTCACACGGCAGGCAAGATGGGAGAAGCCACGCTGCTTTAGCTTCCTGTCTTGCGTCAAAGTTATGTCGAATGGGAGTTGGGAGGACGAATACCAAGAAAAAGACGAGATTGGGTTTACTTTTGCTTTGATGCTTGGCGTGGATAGCTTATCGAGGTATCAGTATACCTGTCAAATCTTGTACAGAAGGGCAAAGCATTCGGTCTTGCATTGGAGCTGGAGGTTGCAACTAAGCTCCTCGATTTTTTTAACCTCATTGTTGGCTTCTGGATCAGCACCAGCATTTTATCAGCTCCAGACCCACACAACAGACAACACAACACACCGGAAGGGAGAGCCATGGAGGCGACGGCGTTGAGCGTGGGCAAGTCAGTGCTGGATGCAGCACTTGGCTACGCTACATCTGCCGTTGCTGAGGAGGTGGCCTTACAGCTTGGCATCCAGAGTGATCATGCCTTCATCAGGGATGAGCTAGCAATGATGCAGGCTTTCTTGCGGGCCGCTCACAACGAGCGAGACCACCACGAGGTGCTCATGACCTGGGTGAAGCAAGTTCGTGACGTGGCATATGATGCGGAGGACTGCCTCCAAGACTTCTCCATTCATGTCCGGAAGCCGTCATGGTGGCGTCTCCCTAGCACCTTACGAGAGAGGCACCGCATTGCCAAGCAAATGAAGGAGCTTAGAGCTAGAGTTGAGGACGTGAGCCAGAGGAACCTGCGCTACCAACTCATAAAAGGTTCCAGCTCCAAGTCTCCTACTTCTTCTGAGCAGCCCAACATTACAGCTGCAGCAATATTTGGCATCGACGATGCACGGCGTGCTGCGAAGCAGGACAACTCTAAAAAAGATCTTGTCCACCTGATCAACCAGGAGGGCGAAGATCTTAGAGTAATCGCCATATGGGGGACA
Source organism: Coix lacryma-jobi var. lacryma-jobi (assembly GCA_009763385.1). NCBI lineage: Eukaryota > Viridiplantae > Streptophyta > Magnoliopsida > Poales > Poaceae > Coix > Coix lacryma-jobi. Next base: position 10,007,357 of record CM019828.1, read on the forward strand.
GTGGTGATCTTGGGCTGGCGTCCATCATCAATGAAGCCTACGAGAACCCAGACATTGAGAAGAAATTTCCGTGCCGAGCATGGTAAGGTCTTGCATCCTTCCAATCCAATGATATATTAAGACCATCACCAGAGCTAGATGCTCATAAAGACAACAGATGACACAGAAGACCAGCCATACAATCCAAATGATTTCATCCAGAGCTTGGTGAAGCAGTTCCGGTCAGCTGAGGGGGTTGGCACTCTATTGGAGGCAAGAAGAAGACAGGAGAAAGTTCACTGATATGTAAACCAGAAGAGATACTTGGTTGTGATTATGGTTTGTCCACCTTTGAAGAGTGGAAAGGGATTAGAACATGCTTCCCAAACAATAAGAAAGGGAGCCGGATCATAGTGTGCCCACCACAAGCTGAAGTTGCAAGCTTGTGTGCAGGCGAAGAAAGCCATGTATTGGAGCTCAAACAATTATCTGTTGATCAGACTATTTATGCTTTCTATAAGAAGGTACCATTATTCATCCTTCAGAAACAATAATCTTGTTAGTGTTACCTTTCTTAGTACTCCTAGATTAATATCTAGGCTATGTAGTAGTACTCCCTTAAGACGTTTTTTTTTCTAGATATATAGATTTTACCATGCTCTTAGATACACACTATGTGTAGATACACAGTAAAAGCTACGTATCTAAAAAAGCCAAAAGGTCTTATAATTTGGAATGGAGTAGTGTTTATGCAATTTTTACATTTTTAGATGATTTCTTAACTGTATAAAAGGAGTAGTATCTAGAAATAATATAATTAGTTTTACCTCTTGTGATTCTAGATTAACATAAGATCTAGTTAAAATACAGTACAAGTTTTTTACATACTACCTCTGTCCCAAGAAGAATGCAACTACGGGTTGCGTGCCGCGTAAAGTTGTTGACCAAGTTTCTATTAAATGATATTTATATTTATGAATTGGAATAAATTTATTATGAAAATACATTTCATAACTAATCTAATGATATTTATTTGGTACTATAAATATTGATACTTTTTAATCTATAATTAGTCAAAGTTAAGATACTAAAACGTGTTACTGTGCTAGAATTGCATTCTTAGTGGATCGAGGGAGTAAGATTTTATTCTATATGCAATTTTTTTCTTAGGCAAACAGAATGTATTGATTTTTGTTTAAAGCATGCTGAGCTATAAGAATCTTTCACATAGGATAGCATTAGAACTCCTGAAGATGATCAAAATGATTCTTGCCTTAATACCTCTTTCATAATTAGGCGACGTACTATATCCTCCTGTTTGTTATAATTTTATTGTTTCCGAGTTCGTCAAATTTTTAATCAATGGGTTAGTTAATATGTCTATCTAGCGAATTATATTATTATTGGTATAGTTCGTTATATGCCTATTTACTGTGAAAATATTATGTGAACATTGGCATGGTAGAAAATATGACAAATATTGTTGACTTGTGTTCAGGGTTCTCAAGATAGAACCAATTCACCAACGCCAATATTGCCTAGCTCAAATACAGCTACAACAAGTACCATTAACTCAGTAGCGCCCACTATTTAGACACTAGAGAATAAATTTAAATGTGGAAATGAGAGGAAGGTGGTCACAAATAGCATTACTCGCATCAGGACTATGACAAATGCTTTAGAGGAATCTCAGCTTATTGGTCGGATGAAAGAAACAACTGACATGGTCAAACTGGTTTCAAATGAACTTGGCCAGCAATTTTCTGAATCTGAATAATACTTGCTTGGAACATGTACTACTAAATCAATCTTAAGACGTAACATGAGAACTAAATCATATAGTTTAGCAATAATTACAAAATTCTCAACATTTGTGAAAAAAATATTTTACAAAATCACTTGCACTTGGTAGTGATTAAAATCCCAGCAAGAAAATAGCATCAAATTCATCAAAAAATATCCATAAATTCATATAGCGGATTGAACTCCAGCACACTTTCAAAAAAGATCTGTGATAGATTTGAGATGAAGAACAACGAGGCCCATGCCGATAGATCTTGACTGAGGGGCACCACACCAGTAGGAGTTGGGAAAGGGGACCGGCCATCAATGTCGCACCAGGGAGGACCGTGTGCACGGATCAAATGAACAAACAAAAATCCATGGAAAAATGAACAATAGAAATCCGTCGGGTCGATGGAGGGTGCCAATGCGGTCGTCAAGTGGAGGAAGAGGCCGCCGCCACTGGGTGGAAGAAGGGAGGAGCCACCGCCGCCGTTACCGTGTGGATCTGTTCATTTGGTCACCGCTAGAGGGTGGATCTGAGGGGAGAGGAGGCCGGCGTCACGGGGGAGCAGGGTCGAGCCTCCTTGCATCATTGTCTCGCCGATAGAAGGATGCAGCCACCGTGGAAGAACGGGCCGGGGGTTGCCATCACAGGGGTGGACCAAGACGTCGCCAGAAGGTGGATGGAGACGCTGCCGAATATGTGGACGGGGATGCCGCTTACTGACTCCCTGAAGGATCCGTGGGATCCACCAGCGATGGTGCAGGGGAAGGCCGACGACATCGAGGTCGTGGAGACGGAGGGCGTCGTGCCGCCACCGGCAGCCGCTGCACGGATCCAGAGCATGGAGGGCTGAAGGAGGCCCACCGGCGCCCAGTGGGAAGGAGGCCCTCCGGTGTCGCACCCCGATTTTAAGGATAAAATCGAGTGCTCAATATATGTATATATGTATGCCAGGATCAATTTTCATACATATATCGACATCATAATAGTATCAAAATCAATGTTGTATTACATAATCGAACATTATTACAAAAATGACCCTCGGTCCAAAAGAAAAGTACAATAGACTCTCATCATGAAGACTCACGGAAACTGGACGCCAACTCCACAGAAGGTCGACCGAGGGTAGCACCAGCCTAGTACAACTCATTTGGGTCGAAGCCACCATCTTCTGGGTACTCCTGCTCCTCGTCGTAGCCTCCAGCGTCTGGGTGGGGTAGCAAGGGAGATAAAGAGGAAGGGTGAGTACATTAAAATGTACTCTGTAAGTGTAGGAAATAATGTGACATGAGGCTAATATCAAAGGGATAGGCTAACTTTGTTTGACACAAGCACCTAAAGCGACACATCCTATTAATCCTATTTTCCTATGCACCTGTTTACTAGGTTTAACCACCTTCTCCTTATAACCAGTACCAACACTCAGAGTCCATCGAGCAAAACCACACTCGGAGATCCACCGAGTAACCAACACTTGGAATCCACCAAGCAACCAACACTTGGAGTCCACCAAGCAAACCCACACCTGAACTCCATCAGGCAAACCACACCTGAAGTCCATCAGGCAACCAAACGCAAACCAGAACCATAACCAACTAATCCCGAAGAAGTCCAAGCCGCTCGTGACCGTGAACACGGCTGATATATCAGTTTTACACTCTGTAGAGGTTGCACATCTTTACCCACGAGTCGTGCATTTCCCCGTCACGCTAAACACTGCAAAGGTGTATAGCGGGGTCACACTACAAGGCCATTACAAAGCCGCCTCCAAGTCTGTTTTACACGTACCTCTAAGGTTTCACCCCGAACAAAGGTCAATGACCCCAGGGCCCCCTCTTGAGCCACACAAACCGTCCCCATGTAAACCCTCAACTTGAAGGAAACTAATTACTTAGCCAGGTCCAGCCCATCCAGATCTCATGGTTGCACTGTTAAGCCGAGTTACAGGCTTCGAGAACCAGATCCTAGGGATCCAGACAGGATAATCTAGCACAAACCCAAACCACCAACATCATCTGCCAAGTCCATGGCAACCAAAACCCCACAAAAATGGTCCATCCTGCCGGATTTACCTAATCACCATGTTGCTACAAAAATTACCAACCCACTTTGTTTCATAGATCATTAATCAAGATTATTAATTTGTAACCATCCCATCCCAACCATGACTGCAGGGCTAAGCATTGACTCTACACGTATTCCTAAACCAGGTGACAAGGAAAATAATAGCAAGTACTAGTAACCCCTAACATGGGATTCAATTAAGACATTGCATGCATCTACAGGATCTAACTACTCTAATACAAAATGTAAAAGAAAGTAGGTGCAAGATGTTTAAGGATACTTTCCTTCGGGTTGAGTGGGATCGGCGAAGGCACAGTCCAGGTCCTGAGGTTCCTCGAAGTCCGCACTCTCTGGATCAAGTATCATCACATGGCCCAAACAAAGCATAATAAGTAACAGTACATCAACAGTGGAAAAACGTATTAAAAAGTATACTACTGCATAGATCTCGTCGATATGAATCCAACGCAACTTGAACGGTCAAATCGGAGTTAAAACACAAAAGTTATAAGCATTTGAAGTTAGATGACATTTCTGTAAATAGTGTGAACTCATTTGTGATTTAAAATAAATAAAAACAGAAAAGAAATGCTGGCTGGACTGGGCCTCATTTTAACAAAAACTCAAGGGTTAAAATGGAAGAAAACCAGACTTAGGTAATGTTATGATGCGGTATTTACTGAAGGACCGAGACTTAGAATAGTTATGATGGAGTGCTTGATTTCGTGAAGCAAGAGGTTTTCTGCAATTACCATGGCCAATCGGGTGGACCGCGTTGTTGCCGACGTGGCCGCCACGCGGTGCGAGCCGGTTGGCTCGGTGTGCCACCGTGCCTGTAGTCTTGGTGCACTGGCGCTCATGGACCCCGTCCACGATTCTGTGGGCGTGGCTCAGACCCCTTCACGGGGATTTCTAATCTCAGCCATCCATCTCGGATTGGGCGGCCGAGGGAGAAGGGGGGAGAACTGCGGCGGCCGGAGTCGGAGGGGGACACGGCAGCGCCATGAATGGCTCGCCGGCGCTGGCTCGGGAACAGCCTACAGGCCGATAGAGACCGCGGGAGGGGTCGGGAACGATGGAGAAACTCACCCCGACTCCTCTAGTGGGCTTTTTGTCGGGCGGGAGGTGCTGGGGAGGAGAGTCCGAGCGACGGAGGCGAGTGGTGCGGATGGAGCTCCGGCGAGCCTTTCCGAGCAGTATGGTAGAGAGGGAGAAGGCACAGAGAAGGGCGTAGCGGCAATGGCGTGCCCTTGCGAGGCCGAGGCGACTCTTATAGGCTAGAGGTGGGGAGAGACGAGCGGTGGGGCGAGTTTGGTTGAACACCGAGCTCGGGAAGGGCGGATTGGAGCGGCTCGGCGAGTGGTGACGCGGTGGAAGCGGTGGCGAAGAGTGGGAGGCTGTGCGCGGTGCTCGAGAAGTGGCTCGGTCCGCAGTGGCCGAGTCTTGCGGCAGCGAGCGCGGCGCGCATCGGTGGAGAAGGGTCTGGGCGCAGCGACAATGATGGGCGCTCGATCTCGGCTTGACTGCGTCGGGGAGAGGAGAGGGATAGGTGGAGCTTGGTGCTCGCATGGCGTGCGGTTGCGAGCGAGGTGAGTCGCGGCTGGCCTGGTCTGCGCGGCGAAGATCACGACCGAGTGAGGGCCGGTGTGAGCGGATCGGGCAAGCGGGAAGGAAGGGGAGATAGCTAACCGCGTGGGCCCTTGGGTCAGAGAGACGGCGGCGCGTCCACGGAGGAGGCAGGCCGCGTGAGAGACGGGCCAGTGCGCGCGAAGTTGGGCCGAGGAGAGCGGGCCGGTGCGGGGAGGGAAGAGAGGGGCTTGCTCGGCCCGAGAAGGGGCGAACGGGTGCAGCGCAGGCGCTGGGCCGAACAGCAGGCCGTGGGCCAGTGCGGGACAGGCTGAGGGAGGAGAAGTGAGTGGGAGAGGGGAGGCGGGCCGCCAGAGCAGGCCGGGCCAGGGAAGGAGAGAGGGTGAGGAGAGCCTTGCCTATTTCCTTTCTTTTTTCATTTCTTTCCTTTACAACTTTGGCAAATTCATTTGAATTTCAAATTTGAATTGGTTTGAAACTAAAACAATTTGCAAACTTTCGAAAATATTTTCCCTAGGTTTTGCAAACAAAATTTTTAGAGTTTATTTTCATAAAATTTTGTAAACCTTTTATTTATTTTCTAAATAGAGCAAAACTGATTCGCCTCTAAATCAAATTTAATAAATTCTTTTTCACCCAATAAAAATATGCAATGACATGAATGCAACATGAAGTAAATAAATTTTATTTTCCTCCTCTAATTATTTAGCCCTTCCTAAATTTTTGTTTTCTAATTAATTTTAATAATTTCTAAAACATTTAAATCAGGGTGTTACATCCTGCGCCTAGAGGGAAGGGGCCCACCACTAGTAGCTATAGGGAGCGGGGTCGCCGTCAGTCACAGCGCGGGGGAGCAGGGCCACCGCCAGTCTCGCACAGCGGAGGGGCTAGGGCCACTGCCAGTCGCTTCATGGGTTGGCAGGGCGCCGCTGGATCCGCTGTTGACGCGAGGAGGAAGGTGGCGCCGCAGGAGGGGAGGTGGCGCCGCCGCCAGGACCAAAAAGCCGCCAGCGGGAGGACCGAGACGCCGCCAGGCCTGAGCCGAATGACAGGAGAGATAAACGAGGGTTAATTATGGTTAGGAGAAATTTATATTAGAATGAAAAGCAGCTTACTTCTAATTACTACCTTGGGACACTGATTTACGGTTGCGGGATTTTTTTTGATGGAACGGTTGTCGATCCTTATAGAGTTTTATTTACGGTTGCGAAGTTTCTTTAGTTGACGGGTGCTCCAAATAGTTTATTTAGAGCGTTGGGAGCTAAATAGTAGTTTTTTATATATATATAATACATGGGGGCATTTACGATAACGTTATAGTAAATCACATAGTAAAGAGTTGCTACTATAATTTCATAAACTATCATAGTAATTATCGTAACTTAAAGTGGCTATAGAATAAGTTATTCTAATTCTATAGCCAGCTATAGAGTAGTGTGTATATATATATATATATATTATATGTATATGTATATATATATATATTATTTTCTATTCCTAGGGAGTAGTTACTCCCATGTGTATATGTCTAGATTTAGGGTGTATATGGCATGACGAAGTGTACGTAGACGAAGTATATGATCACACTAGACCATCTAGGGTAGTATGTATGTCAAGTATGCAAGTACACATAGAGTATATGGTTATACTTATTTTATATACTACTATAGTGGTATTTTATTAATATATTAAAAAGTATGGGCTCTTTTGAAAAACATTCGCGTAGTAAGCTTTAATGTATCTTAAATTGATATACAATGTGGTTTATTGAAGAAGGGAGTAACTACTCCGGGAGTAGAAAAACTATACACATACTAGTCAGCAAATACACCATAAGTCTATATATATATATATATATATATATATATATATATGGTATGGTAGAATTTGGCTATCTAAAGTTTTCATTATAGCAAAGTATTTGACACTCTTTCATTTGATAAAATGAATCCTTAAAATTCAAATTTTAACAACCTGGCTCCGATACCACTGTATAAAATATGGCAACTGTGGCGGAACCGTCCTGATTATAAGAGCTCAAGTATCGTCTTAGCCAAATTCATCTGACATCGACTCATACTTGAACCCATATAACTCCGGTAGTCCAAAATCTCAAAGGATTTCAAACATCATACAACATACAGGATCGCATTGTTCAAGTACCACATTCGTAAGGATACATCACCGATAATTGAAACCGAATTTAAACATCAGAGTGTGAAGTCGTAAAAGAGTTATTACAACACTGAGTTTTAAGAGTGCGGAAGCTGAAATAAGTTTTGAAACACGACCACCACACATGTGGTCCAAATAAACATTGTTTAATAACCCACACCTCCATTTTGAAATAATGTGCCACTAGCAGTCTCAGTCCAGCAAAAGAAAAGAAGAAGCTTCCGGATGACCCTGCCCTAGGCCTACTCCTCATCACCCTCCACGGGGTAGAGACGGTTATTACAATAGCCGTAGTAGACCTGACCATCTGCAACAACGGGATAAACCCTGAGTACGGGAATGTACTCAGCTAGACTTACCCGTCCAACTGAAAATAAATGACACCAAGGGTATGCAAGGCTTTTGGTGAAGCTGAGATCTCTTAGTTGCGAAAAGCTCAAATTAAGAGAAGGAATATTTAATGATATTGGTGAGCAGTCAATTTAGGACCTACTCCTCCATTCCAAATTATAAGACGTTCCAAGAATCTTGGAGAGTCAAAGTTTTTCAACTTTGACCAAATTATAGAGAAAATATAAAGATTCCCAAGAATATACTATGGAAGATATAAAAGTTTTCAACTTTGAAAATTATAGATAAAATAAATTATACATCATATACATATATACATATATGAAATATAAATGGAGAATCTAATTGCACTTAGTTGATATCATAAATATTATTATCTTATTATATAAATTTGATCAAAGTTGAAAAACTTTGACTCTCCAAGATTCTTGGAATGTCTTATAATTTGGGATGGAGGGAGTACTTCTTTATCTAGATTTTGCACCTAATCTACTCATTCACTTGAGTCTAACAAACATTAATATAACCATATCCAGTTGACTTATCTACATTTTAGTTGAACCTTTTACCTCACATGGAGTTGTATCGTGGTGAAGCTCGCCATAGTTTCCCACTAACCGGGGGAGACGGCGACTCGAATCGAATTCCAAACCAGCCGGTGAAAGACCTTTAATACCAACCCACACTTTCCCCGTCGGGTCCATGCATTGAGTAACCGCTCGATGCTTGTTCGTGGTGGTAATCGTCGCGGTTCAAGCACAGACCGCCCAATTGGAACCTGGCGATGGCCATCCCGCGGCAGATCGCATTTCCATACTAGAGGGCGCGACTCGGGTTGATTCCGGCCCGAACAGCGTCTAACCGGCTTTGGGGTCGATGATTACAGCACCGACATATCCCTAAGTAAAAGGGCGCGTTCAAAAATGAACGAGGGCCAACATCGATACAAACCTACACGATCCAACGGACGAGCTGCCCCAAGTTTCCAAACTTGTGCCTTGCCTTCCAGTTGACCGTATTTCATTACTAGGTTCTTTTCCAGGATAGCAAATATAGCCAACCGTGATCCGGTAAATACCCACCAGGGGTATCACGGGAACATCCTTAAATACTACTTTTAATAAGTAGGCTAAGCAATTCTACATTATAAATAATAACAGGATAACAAGGCAGGTGTAAACAATAATTCAAGGAATGATAATGCAGCAAGTAGGATTCAATCAACTCCTATACCTAATGCATCAAAGTATAAAAGTACTTAAGTAATTTAATTGTAAAACTGGGAGACTTAAAATGCTCCGGGGCTTGCCTTGAGTGAAAACCGAGGCCTTGTGGGAGGGGCACTCGGGCAAGTTAGACTCTGGCGCGGGGTCGGCCTCCTCGTTCCTAGGCAGCTCCGGAATCTCCTGTTCGACGTTTACTTCTGGCTCCTAGTCGGGCTCCGGGGCAGTCGATCCTATTGCAATGCGATGGATAAATAAATAAATAAAGTGCGATGCGAAATATGGTGGTATGAAATGCAAACATCCCTTACAAACCAACAAAACCAACTTGTTGAACCACTTTTGACATTGGCGATAAACACTTAATTACTGCATTAAATAAATCATTAACTCGACTAATTTCCATTGATTAATTCAAAAAGAAATTAGGTTTGAACAACAAGTGCATTTTCTGAATTCAAAAAAATCCACAAAAATTATAGAAGGTAACTTAGACTAACTGGACCTCACTGTACAAATTTCAGCAAGCAATAAATTACTGAACAGCAGATACAAAAAGATGAAATAAACTGCTCAAAAGGTACTTTGAACTAACTTTTCTTATGAAAAGTGTCAAACAGCAATTTTCATATTTTTCCTAGCTTTATCCACTTATAACCATTTTACTGCAGAAAATTTAGTGCTAAAGCGTAAACACATAAATCTACACAAAATAAACAAGTTTACTCCAAAATAAACCCTCTGAACTACGACCCTACTGGAAAAGGGTGACATCCTCATTTTCATATTTTTCCTAGATTCTATTCCACATTTCATATTTATCAAGAAAGTTCCATGAACAGAAACATTATATTCTTTTCTACAAGAATTTTCAAAAAAAACACAGAACATCACACTTGTACAGCAACTCCTTATTTTTCTATACAACAACCTATGTTTAGCATTTTTCTCAGCTTAAACATAACATACAGAGACTACATAAATTTTCCCACATTTTACTTTCACATATAAATCATGTTAACCATTATTTTAAGAAAACAGCTAAAAAGGAAAATAAACCTAAATAGATACTTTTTCTACAAAACAGTGCCTCATAAATTTTTCATAGATACATAAACTGACAAGAAACCTACACAAATTTTTCCATGAGTTAATTCAACCAGAAAACACATAAACCCATTTATCTAAACAAAAGCACATATCCTGGATTAAATAAAACCAGTATAATAAACTTTTACCAAAAATACTTTCATATTTTTTTATGACAGATCTACTCATGAGCAAGCTAACAAAACTTAAAAACCTCATTTGGATCATTAAAACGTGCTACACAAAAAAAACAAGCTTTTCTGAAAAAATAAAAAGAAAAAGAAAAACATTTGAAACTCCCGGCCCAACTTGTGCGGACTCGGTCCATGGACCGCGTGTGGCCGACGTGTGGGGTCCGTGGGTCAACGGACCCACCTGCCAGTGACACTACTAGATAACAGGCCTTTGGACGATCTATCAATTGAGCTTTAGTCTCGGCGAAAAATTGTGTCCGGGGCTAAAGATCTTTAATCCCGGTTGGTAACACCAACCGGGGCTAAAAGTGAATCTTTAGCCCCGGTTGGTATTACCAACCCAGACTAAAGGTTTTGGACCTTTAGTCCCGGTTGGTAATGCAAACCGGGGCTACTCGGTTGGTGTTACCAACCGGGACTAAAGGTCCTTTTAGCCCCGGTTGGTGTTACCAACCGGGGCTAAAGGTCATTCCCGAGTGGATTCAAAAGGAAAACGTCTAGAACTACATCACATGAGTTGCGTAGCTCAGTTGGTAAGCGTGCCTAAGGCGAGAGGTGCTGAGTTCGAATCTCACAGATGCACATTTATTTTTTCTTATAGAACTTTTAGCCCCGGTTGAATGCACCCGGGACTAAAGGCCGGGGACCTTTAGTCCCGGATTCTTAGTCCCGGTTGGCATACCCGAGACTAAAGGCCTCTTTCAGCCGGGACTAAAAGCCCTTTCTCTAGTAGTGTGAGGGCAGAGCAGGGGAAAGGGGTTGATCGCGGTTTACTCACCGATGGCGAGGTCGCCGGCGGTGAGGTGGTGCCTGGCGAGCTCGTCTCGACGAGGCGGATCAAATGGTGTGGTTGGTTCGGCCAGCGCACGGCCGTAGCTCGCCGGCGGCGAGCAATGACGGGCGGTGGTGGCGGTGGTGCTCGGCTCGGCCGATTCCGGTGGTCGCTGGCTAAATTAATGGGCGCGTCGTGCTTAGTGAACCCTAGGGAAGCTACTTGGTGGGTTAGGTTGGCCGGTGAAGCTCCAGAGGAGCTTGGTCACGTGCGAGGACCATGGCGGCGCCCATGGCGCTCGGCCGGAGAAGAGAGGGGGCTGGAGAACGGTAGAGACCTCGCGGAGGTGTGTTCTCACCTTGCCTTCGCGCGGTGAAGAGCTCTGAGGAGGCTAGGGCTTGGCGGAGGCTCGATCGGCGTGGAACGGCGGTGAGCCCTCCTCGGCGTCAGCGGCGACCGAAAGGGGGAACTTCGCCCTCTGGTGGCGGTGAGCCTCGGTCGGGGAGGCTAGCGCGCGCACGGCGTGTGCACGACAAGGGCGGAGTGGGGTGCGAGAGGGATCGGACAGTGGCGAGCAGGTGAGGTCGGAACGGCGGTGCGGGCTCTCGGTGTCGAACGGTGGCGAGCAGTGGAGTGCTCGGCTCGTTCGTGGGAGAGGAGAGGAAGAGAGAGCAGGCGGGTGTGTGCGGGCGAGTGAGGGAGTAAGCGGGAGCAGCTGGTTTTGCTTGCGGGCTCAGCCGGCCGGCGGTCGTGGCGGGGGCCACGGCAGCGCGCGCGAGCGAGGCGGGTGACAGGCGGTGTGTGTGGGCGCGGTGAGCGGGGCGAGCAGCGCGGCAGGCGAGGCGGCGAGGGAGTGGCCGCGAGCGATCCTTGCGTGATCGGGTGGAAGAGGATCGCGTGGTGAGTGGCTGTGCGGGATTTGGAGCAGGCGAAGGCAGCCACGCGGCGGCTCGGCCGGCGTACGGCGCGGCCACGCGGTCGACGCGTGCGGCGCGGGCGAGCGGCGTGGACCAGCGCGCGCTGGATGGGCCGAAAGGCCGTCTGGGCTGGAAGGGTGGCGCCGGGTGAAAAACGAATTCCTTTTCTTTTTTCCAAATCTTTTCTAAACTTTGACCATTTCAAATCAGTTTCAAAAACTTAAAACTAGGCTTTGACCCAAAAATAAAAGTTACTCAAAATAATTTTCTCTACAACTTTTATATAAGACACTTTTTCTGAAACTCATTTTCTCAACCTCCACATAAATAAAGTCAATTTTTGAGCTATAAACCATTTTGTTCCCACCTTTTTAATCATTTAAACTATATTGAACTAGGTCAAGGTGTCAATATAAAAAGTGTTATACTCAATATTCTCTATTTTATAAATTTATTTGCCAAGACAGAAATCCACTTAAACAACCAAGTCTTATAGAAACCAAAATCCAAATAGACCACAAAAGGCAAAAACACTTTCATGTACATGAAATGATGCAATGCATTACTTATGAATTTAGTAGCTAAATGTAGTTCCTAATGCAGTGCTTGACACTTGGAGTGTCACAGCGACAGTATTGCAGAACTCGTTATATGGAGCAACAGGAATATAATATTCACAGTTATACAGTTATACTATATAGTTCATAGTATTAAAAATGGTCAATTCATATAGACTAATTTAACTGTTATATCACTATACCACCGTATTACTAATATTAACACCATACTGTTATAACATTATATAGTTTGTATACCCAATATATTACTGTATATCATATGACCACCACAGTATTACTAATTTGAATTTGTATGGACAGTACGTAGCGTGTACCATAATTAACAATTTGTAATATATATTCTCCTTATAGTTCAAGTATTCACGGCACTATCAGTCAATAGTGACCTTGGATTACTGCATGAGTTTCCCTGAATATCATATATAATCACCACGAGTCCTGATTCTATAGTGGAGGCTCCATCTGAACAGCACTATAGCCGTCCACTGTTCCGGGCTACTCTAGTGGAACTGTCTGGGGAGACGATAGAGCCTGAGTTTTGTGTGTGTGGCTGGAGATAGCAAGGAAGAAGACCGGGTTGGCCTGGTTCTGAAGTGAGCTAGTGATGCATACGGTGAGTACCGAGTAGGACTAGTGTTCTGAAGTACGCACACATCATGCATCCACCATAAGTGCTCCATATAGTGCCTGAATAGTAGATAGGTTTGGGTGCTTGAGCCACTCTAGGGTGAGTGTGCGTGCACTGTTCTTATTCCGAATTTGAATAGTAGCAGGTATTTTAAATAGTGTCGCGCAAAAGAAGTATACAGTGCAATGTTGTAGTCAGCCACAGTATTGCAAGAGATACTGTATCCTGGTAGAATTCGAGTATTCTACCATATTGCACTATATTGTTGATATTCTTCTTTTAGGTGCATTATACAACCTAGCCTTTGAGCCATACTGATATACAAATCTACTCTCCACTATATAGAGTCAGATGTTGTTAATTTTCAACTTCTCTTTGTATTATACTATATCTTCCATAGTATTCTCGTAAGAAGACTTTTATTATTTTATTTTGGTACATAATATAATATTTAGGATCAAATTTGATAGTTTCTTCTAATTCTTTTGCTTCACTGAAGATGTTCCAATTATCATGGTTCGTGTATGTTTGTGTGTGTGTGTATATATATATATATAGTAATTATTTCATGCTCCCAGGGAGCAGTTACTCCCATATGTATATTTCTTGATTTATGAGGTTTATAATCCGGCGAAGTGTACGTAAACGAAGTATATGGTCATACTAGACCTTCTAGGGTACCATGTATGTCAAGTATGCAACCATATACAGTGTATATGGTCATACTTATTTTATATACTACTGTAGTGACATTTTCATAATATATTAAAAAGTACGAGATCTTTTGAATTTTTTTACGTAACTAAGATTTGAAATATCTTAAAATAAGTATATAACATACTAAAACTAATAAATGAGTATGCACACATACGTAACGTGGTTTATTGAAGATGAGAGTAACTACTCCCGGGAGTATAGAAGACTATATATATATATATATATATATATATATATATATATATGGACCCGTCGCAGCGCTCTAAATATTATTTAGAGCGTCACTGGCCATCATTCCCCACAACCATAAAAGTTACTACTAATTCTCATCCCGCAATCGTAAATGGCAGCCATACCATTCTCTCTTCCATCCGCAACCGTAAAAGTTACTGCTAATTCTCATCCCACAACCGTAAATGTTATCTAGATCATTCTCTTCCTTCTACGACATTTACGGTTGTGGGCTGAAATATTTACGGTTGCGGGATCGCTTTGCTAGTGCATATAGAAAGATGGTTGTTGGTAACAACATTTACGGTTGTGGGATTTGGGATGCTCCACCGGCACTCTAAATATTATTTAGAGTGTTATATCCTAAATAGTAGTTCTATATATATATATATATATATATATATATATATATATATATATATATATATGCCATCCAGGGCCGGTCCTAAGTTATCTTGGACCTAGAACAAGCTAAAATTTTGGGCCTTTTTATATAAACATAAAAATATTACTGGTACTACCTATTGGTAGTACACACACACGCATATACAAGATGTTACTGATAAACAGTTAATTGAATACAAAAGCAATATTCATATCAAATAATTTGTATACATGTCAAATAATTGCGAAGTCATCGATGATGGTTTCAATATCAATCTCATCCAATAATCTCAATTTCATTTGAATTATAAATATCAATTTGTTATCTAGTTTATCCGAATTTCTTAGATCATAAATATCAATAGAAACTGGATCCTCATCAACAATAATAGGTTCCGTTTCATTTGAATTAAATAGGTGCTCATGATCACTCACATTATGTTCATCCATGTCGATGTCAACATTGTCTTCCATGTGGTTTTGATCTTCTAATTAGCAATAGTTGTTTCCTCCACAACAACTATTGTCAATGCATCTGGATCTCTTAAAGTGCTTGTATTACTCTTAAGAAATTTATGAAGAACCTCTCTCTATGATTCTACCAAATCATATATTCGCTTTTTCTTTTCTTTTTTTTTGTCGTTGCCAGAAGCGTACTTTTGATGATGTGATACTGTTAAAATTAAAGAAATAATTAGTAACTGTAATTTCATAAAATAGGATCACGTGAGAAATAATTAGTAACTTAATTTTGGATTCTTACCTTGCTGCCTGCTCTGCGGAACAGAGGGAATAGGGACGAGGGATCAGTCGATCAGGGAAGGGAATAGGGATCAGGTTCAGAGATCAGAGCAGTAGTGAGAGGCGAGGCCCTTGCTGGCTGCTTGCTGGTCTGGCTCTGCGCCTCTGTGGTGAATCGGTGATCTGTTGGAAAGCCGCATGCAGTGGACGCCGGCACGCCACCAGGCCCTCACGCCGTCACGCGCCCACGACGAAGGAAACTTCGCGACTCGCGCACGGCGGCACGGAAACGGGGAGACGGATCTTGCTTCTTGCGAATTGTATCCTGCGTATATCCCATTACGTATACATACCTGGGGGGCCCATCCCTTTCTTGGGCCTGGGACGGACGTCCTCCCCCCCTCCCCTCCTAGGGCCGGGCCTGAGCTATCCTACCACCCTAGGTGTAACATAATTATTCTACACCATGCGCCAACCTAGCCAACTAACCAGACCAACAACACACCGAACCATCCGTGTCCCTTGCATGCGCGCGCTTCTCTTCCCCACCCACGCGGCCATATCGACCGAGCCCGACCTGTTTCCCAAGCGCCCAGGCTTGCGGCCTTCGCACCCTGTGGGCCCAGTCCATTCGCATGTGCACCGCACGCCAGCCTAGCGTCGTCATACCCAGCCACGCGCGTATGCAGCCCAATGAAAGAAACTCACGTCCCTCGCATGCAGGCAGAGCTCCCGATCCCGTGTCATAGCATACGTATGAACTTCTATGTGTTGCCAGTAGCTTGGTATAGTCAACCAAATTTTTTACTAGTATATCTTTAAATATTTTGTTAGTAGCTTGAGTAGTTACTAATATCTTAAAGTAGTTATCATTATATTCAATTATTCTTTTAGTATCTTCGAGTATTTATCAATGTCTTTAAATATATTTCATCAGTACTTTGTCGGTAGCTTAGTATAACCAGTGCTATATCTTCAGTAGTTGCTACCATTTTTAAGTAGTTTTCATTATTTCCAAGTATTTTGTGAGTACATTCATATATTTTGTGAACACAATACCTTCAATTATTTTATTCAGTAGTTTGGTACAGCTTGTACTAAAACTTCAATATTTACAAGTTCATCGGTACTTTGTCGGTAGCTTAGTATAACCGTGCTATATCTTCAGTAGTTGCTATCATTTTTAAGTAGTTTTCATTATTTCAAGTATTTTGTGAGTACATTCATATATTTTGTGAACACAATACCAAAAATTATTTATTGAGTAGTTTGGTACAGCTGATACTATAACTTCAATATTTACAGTACCTATAAGTAGTTGTCAGTATCTTCGTTACTTTGTTAGTATCTTTGAGTATTTCTGTCAATATTTTTGTTAGTGGTTTGGTATAGCGGTACTATAAGTAATTGTTGGTATATTTAAGTATTTTGTCAGTATCTCTAAGTAATTCTGTGTTAGTAGCTTGATACAGCCAATACTATATGACTTCAGTAGTTACTACTATCTTTAAGTAGTTATCTTTAAGTAGTTACCTTAAGTAGTTATCAGTATGTTAAGTATTTTAATTTGTCAGTACTAATTAGAGCGGTAATATATACAAATACTGATTAAGGACCATTAGAGTTATACTAATTAGGGTTGTATATATTTGTATACTGACTGGGTTTGGTTAAGTATTTTTTTTAGTACAATCCTTCAGTATTTGTCAGTAATCTCCTTCAGTACACGTTAGTTTTCGTCTTAACCCTTTTAGTATTCCAAGTCATTAGTATCATCTCATTTTTCAGTATAATCTATTAGTATTTGTCAGTACAATCCTTCCAGTATAGTTAAAGCTATTGTTTTCCCCCAATATTTTCAGAATTTTGAAGTTCAGTATTTTTAATCTTCGAATGTTGATCAGTATTGTTGAGTTTGTTTTTTTACTGTAGCTTTCAACATTTGACAGTATTCAGTATCTCTCAGTATTTGTGTTCGGAGGTAGCGGACGATCTCACCGTTGTCATCTCATCCTTCTCCGACTCTCCTCTCTTTGCCGCACCGGCCACCAGCACAGGCGCATCAGCACATACAAGCGGCAAGCAGAGCCACTACTAGCCCCATCCATCCACCACCAGTCCACCACGAAGCACGAGTTCAGAACCACCAGACCATAATCGCGCACAACGCGTATTCAGATCAGATTTCCACGGACATTTTGCTGTGCAGAAAATGATCGTAGTGCCCCCACCGCTAGTTTCTTTGGTGCCAGCTGCTACTCGCTCAAACTGCCTGGAGGCTGCAGCTGGCCCTCGCTCGTGGGAGCCATAGCGGCAGAGTATCAACTCGATTTGAAAGCAGAGGGTGACGAGGAGGCCGCAGGCCACGGCGTGGACACGAGCGGGGTCATGGCCGGCGTTGAAGCTGCTTCTATCGTTGATGCAGAGCCTCCTCACTAGTGGGGAGCGGGATGGGCAGCAGGGCCTCCATGGAGCTGCCGGCGATGGGGGAAGTTGTCGCCGCCACTGTTGCTAGCGAGAGAAAGAGGGTCGGGATCGTCGCTAGGAGGCTTATGTGTGGTCTGCGGCGGTTCCGGTTGGGGGCGATGGGGTTGCTTGGTGGAGTCGGACGCGGTGTGTGTTGGTTGGTTCGGTCGGGATCGGGTGCTTAGGTCCATGGGGTAGAATAATATTCTACACCTAGGGTGTAGAATAGCGCTGCCGATAACGCTACCCATGTGCTTATGTAAAACACTAAGCAAAATCTTTAACACGATAGGCCAGGGAAGCAAACACAGGTTTCTAAACATGAGGTCGTATGAGTTGTGTTATTTGAACAACCCAAGTAATCGGTACAAGGCACGGGTCACTATAAAAAGGACTCCATTTTTTCGTAATAAGCAGTTGGAATTTTCGCTTCAAATGCAGGCATCCTGCTGCAATCAAATCCTATGAACCCGGCTTCTTGAGGATATCCTGGCTCCCGATCCCTGGACAACAACTAAATAAATTATCTACGAAGGAGAAGATATAGATTAATTCTTTATTAAATACGAGTAATTTATTAATCTTCCATAGCCATAGTAACAACCAACATGTTGCGGCCGCCCCAAAGAGGACTGGCAGTTTCAAGTCTAAATCTAATTTTCCTCAGCCAACTACCAAATAGATCCTAGGAATATAATGATCCATATCAAGCCAGCTCCATAGGATCGTATGGTCACATAATACGTATTGCAAACATTTATGTTCACAGCATTATATTGGGTCCAGTTGTATTTGTTAAATGTGTCTTCCAATTTTGATGCACATTTTTTTACTATGTTTCCACCTGATTAATGCTTGAATGTTTTTTTAAAGCTTTTATAGGCTCATATACTTACTTTAGATAAATTGTTTCCTTCTGCTCAGGATTCGCAAGATGGAATGGAGTTAACTGAGGCAGTGACTAGCTCAAACGTGGCCACAACTAGTGCTCACAACTCATTGTCCACTACTGAGCTATCAGAAAATCCATCTGAAGGTGCCGATGGAAATAATGCAGCTAGAAATAACCTTACTCGCATATATTCTTTGGAGGAATCTCAGCTCATTGGCCGTGATAGAGAAAAATCTGATATAATGGAGCTAATTCTAAATCAATCAGGTCAAGGACCTCAAGTGATTTCAGTGTGGGGAATGGGTGGCCTTGGGAAAACCACTCTAGTGAAAGATTCATACCAAAGCCAAAGTCTTAGCAGCATGTTTGAGAAACGTGCTTGTGTCACAGTGATGCGTCCGTTCACTCTAGGAGAGCTTCTTAAGAACCTGATTATGCAACTTGATGTGGAATCTTCTGAAAGTGAAAGGAGTGTGATTCATTTTGGGGGTAGCACAAGAAAATCATTGGCAATGATGGAAGCTGAGGAATTGATTAAAGAGCTGGCTAGGCTTTTAGAAAACAAGAGGTGCTTGATCGTTCTCGATGATTTGCCTTCTACTGTGGTGTGGGACCTGATAATTAGGAGCTTTCCTAGAATCAATAGTGCAAGCAGAATCATAGTTACCACAAGGGAAGAGAATGTTGCAAGGCATTGCTCATCCAGACCAGAAAATGTATACAGACTCAATGTTTTACAGTACAAGGATGCACTTGACCTGTTCACAAAAAAGGTAAAATGATTCGATAATGAAAATAGTCACGCTGGATTGAACTTACTACATTATATTTTACTAGTCAAAAAATAAATTAAACCATGCAAATTTCAGGTATTCAAGGAGACATCTGATTTGGATAGTCATCCTGAATTGATTGTTGAGGCGAAAATGATCCTGAAGAAATGCAATGGACTTCCTCTTGCACTAGTTACCATAGGTGGCTTCTTGGCAAACCAACCAAAAACAGTTTTGGAGTGGAGAAAATTAAATAAGCATATTAGCGCTGAATTGGAGATGAACCCAAAGCTCGAGGTCATAAAATCAATCCTTGGAAAAAGTTATGATGGTTTACCCTATCATCTCAAGTCTTGTTTCTTGTATCTATCCATATTTCCTGAAGACCACAAGATTAGCAGGAGACGTTTGGTGCGGCGTTGGATTGCAGAAGGTTACTCAAGGGAGATCCGTGACAAGTCTGTGGAGCAAGTAGCCGATGGCTATCTCATGGAACTAATAGATAGGAGCATGGTATTGCCATCTCAACAGTCAGTTTACAGCAGAAAAGCATTTGACTCCTGTCACGTGCACGACCTCATGCATGAAATCAGCATCTCAAAGTCGATGGAGGAAAATCTTGTTTACAGACTGGAGGAAGCAGGCTGCGGCTCGAACTCCCAAGGCATAGTTCGACACCTTGCCATAAGCAGTGAATGGAATGGAAATCAGAGTGACTTTGAGAATCTGGTGGACCTGTCTCGTGTGCGATCCGTAACAGTATTTGGAACAGTCAGGCCCTTTTACTTCTCTAAAAAGATGAGGATGCTGCGAGTGTTGGACTTGGAAGGCACAGAAGGTCTAGTCGATCATCACCTTCGACAAATCGGGGAGCTGTATCACCTCAGGTACCTTTCTCTAAGAGGATGTGGTGATGTCTACTACCTGCCAGATTCATTTGGTAACTTGAGGCAGCTAGAAACACTAAATATTGCATTCACAAATGTAAGGAAGTTGCCAAATACAATCACTCGACTTACGAAGCTAGAGTGCCTGCGTGCTGGGACTGTCGGAAGGAACGAAGTTGGAGTAGGGGGTCGGCTGTGCCTTCTGACCCTATTCTCGTTCGCCTGTTGTGTGGCATGGTGTGCACCTCAGATTCTGAAAAAGAGGCTCAATTTTGATGGTGAGCCAAACAGGGACGATGTCTGCACTGTGTGTTGTTGCTCCCTGATCCCTCTCTTTGCAACACGTCAAAGCCTACGTGGCGTTCAGGTGCCAAATGGGATCCGGAAACTGAGGGCCATGCAGACAATGGGCCTTGTGAACCTTGCACAGGGGAAGAAGGCTCTACGTGACATAAGGAGGCTCACCCAGCTCCGCAAGTTAGCAGTGACAGGCATCAGCATGAAGAACGCCGCAGAGTTATGTTTTGCTATCGCCAGTCTCAGCTGCCTGGAGTCACTGCTGCTACGGGCAGAGGGGACATAGGTCTACTTGGCTGCTTGCTTTTCATACCCACACCTCCAAGGAACCTGCAGAGCCTCAAGTTTTATGGCACGCTGGGTGTGTTGCCGCCATGGGTGGCAGGGCTCGAGAACCTCGTGAAACTAACTCTGCGGAGCACTAGGATATTGGACGTCGATACCACCATAGAAGCCCTCGGGAATCTACAAAACCTTGCCATCCTGCGACTTAGGCAGGAGTCGTTCATGGGTCACGAGCTCCGTTTCCGTTTCTGGGAGGGTTTGTTCCCAAGCCTGTCAGTGATGGAGTTTGATCGCCCGCTAAAGCTCCAATCAGTGGAGTTCCACAGAGGAGCGATGTGTAAGCTTGAACATCTAGATTTTTGCGCGTGGTACCAGGAAACACGCATCGGTCTGCTGTCGGGCTCCCAAACCTCACGGGCCTCAAGCACTTCACGCTTAGTGGTAGTACCTACGACGATGACTTTGTGGAAGACTTGCGCGCACAGATTGCCAGGAACCCAAATAAACCCGTTTTCAAGAGGCAATGAGTGGAGCATTTTAGTCCGGAAGGCGGGGGGCCAATTGTAGGCCTTCTTGTCCCTGCCCGTGTGTGTCGGTGTCATCGTGTAATGTAAATTTCTTTTGATTTGTGCTGCTCACTATTCCAGACAGTCAGATTCCGGTGTTCATGTGTGAAAATAAGTAGCATGCATGTCACAATTGTGTTTTCCGAATCCCGCGCTAAATGGATTTATTTTAAGTTAAAACTATCTTAGTAGCATGCACGCCGCAATTGTGATTTTTTGTCTTCCAATAAAGATGCCCAGCGAGGCAGCGACGGTTCAGCTTCGATTCAACAACGGAGTTGCGGACGCAGCGGCTGCGTAGTAAGTTCGTAATTCCGTTTCGACAATTTGGCACTGCCACACGTCGGATGCCGCTTCCGAGCTTTAGGTGCTGTTTGGTTCAGCCATCCTTATCCACGATCCGTTCACGCTGCTAAGGGCACGTACAACAGGTCTCTTGACCCCATCTGTATCATGCTAATTTTGTAGAAAAAACCCCACCAATGCCAAGAGCGAAGCCATCGTCGTCCCTTGAGGCGACGGGTAGAGCTCGTGGCCCGAGGCCGAGTCAACAGCTTGAGCACTGTTGTACGGTCGATTCACCAACTAGAGGGCGCACGGATCCGGTGCACGCACGCGCGATTCAGTTTGGGCATGCGAGAACCTTCACCTTCGGTTACGCTCTTCCTTCTTTGGGGCCAGCAGTGCCGACCTTCAGTACCACGCCTGTGTCCGCTCCCGTCGCCGCCTGGACGCAACTGCAGGATCCATCAGCACTACTGACGGCAAGCGCAGCGACTGCCAAGAGCCCAAGACCCTTCATCGCGGTAAGGCACCGCATCCAGGTAGATGTCGATGCAAAGGGGAGGCATCTGTGGCCGTGCATAGATGCAAGCGGGGCGGGAGGGAAAGGGTGGCAGTTGAAGCGGAAGGATAATGGCGTGGTGGCTGCGAGTGACCAGAAGGCCATGGTTGCAGCAGTAAGGATCCCATGGCTGCGTATGACAAGGATGCCATGAGTTCATGACTGTCTCTGCCATGGCAAGCTTTAGATGAGATAACTTGGTAAACGGGACTGCCGCGCACAGGCACGAAGGCAGTGGTGGGGCGGGAGGGGCTTGAGGCCCCCTACCGTGACCGAGATAGTGAAGCCTCATATAGTCCCTGCTTGCAATTTCAGCCGTAGATGTATAAGAAAGGAGGGGCTGAGATTTTCTGAACGTGAAAGATGACTATTTAGGCCATAGTAGAACTAAGACATTGTAGGACTACTTCAAAATATTATATAGTTGTCTATTGTGAGGGGTCATAGTAGAGCCAAGTCATTGTAGGACTTTTGTTCAGCCCCTCTTAAATTTTATTTAGGCCATAGTAGAACTAAGTCGTTGTAGGACTACTTCAAAATATTATATAGTTGTCTATTATGAGGGGTCATAGTTGAGCTAAGTCATTGTAGGACTTTTGTTCAGCCCCTCATAAATTTTTTTACTAGCTTCGTCCCTGGTCGCGCATATTCTCCTGGAGGTGTCCAAGCCGAACACGATGGGAGGTAGGGGAAGGAGGTGCCGCTGACGGCCGTGACCGGTGGTCAGCACGACGAATAAGGCTTTTGGATTGTTAAGTAATTAGGCAATTTCCAGATTAAAACCAGAGTATAAATTATGCTAAATTGATCATCTAGATATTTCAGTTTGTATTGTTTACTAGCATAATAAAAAAGACATAACATGATCTCAAACATGATAACTGGTGTAAGCATAGCTCGTACACCAATTAGATTAAACAGCAAGAACAAAGATATTAGATTTGGTGTAAGTATAGTTCGTACACCAGATAGATTGAACAGTATGAATAAAGAGATTAGATCTGGTGTAAGCATAGCTCGTACACTAGATAGATTGAACTGTTTAAACCAAGATATTGGATCACGAGTAGTGTACCTTTCTGTTGACGGAGAAGATGGTGGTGGAGACGGTGCTGGCAGATCGTCGATGAGTGGTGGAGGAAGAGCTTGGAGCAGTTAACGATGAATACGCCTGGACATAGCGTTGCCTGACTTGGACGGTAGACGACCCGTTGTGGAAGACAAGAGCAGTCGCGCGACGAGCGCTTCCCAAAAACCATATTCGTCCTCTACCAGTGCAGGATCACCTGGACATAGCGGTTGCGTAGTAAGTTCGTAATTCCGTTTCGACAATTTGGCACTGCCACACGTCGGATGCCGCTTCCGAGCTTTAGGTGCTGTTTGGTTCAGCCATCCTTATCCACGATCCGTTCACGGCGCTAAGGGCACGTACAACAGGTCTCTTGACCCCATCTGTATCATGCTAATTTTGTAGAAAAAACCCCACCAATGCCAAGAGCGAAGCCATCGTCGTCCCTTGAGGCGACGGGTAGAGCTCGTGGCCCGAGGCCGAGTCGACAGCTTGAGCACCTTTGTACGGTCGATTCACCAACTAGAGGGCGCACGGATCCGGTGCACGCACGCGCGATTCAGTTAACCCCCTAGTGCCTAGAAGAGTGTTTGACTAGAATCAACCGCACAAAAGACTATCGCTAAACCATTTCTACTCTAGCATGACAATTCAACTTATGAAATAACAACAAGTAAATGCGAAATTGAATTGCTCAAAGGTAAATGCGAAGTAAAGAGAGTAGAGATGACACGACGATCTTTTTGCCGAGGTATCGAGGTGTCGGCACACCCCCCTAGTCCTCGTTGGAGCATCCGCGCAAGGGTATTGCTCCCCATTGATCCGCGCAAGGATCAAGTGCTCACTACGAGCTGATTCTTCGCCACTCCGGCCCGGTGAATCGCTCGCTACCGGTCACAACATGACTTGGGTCATCCATAAAGCCTTCGGATGATCACCAAGCTCTCCGATCGCCAACAAGCCGTCTAGGTGATGCCGATCACCAAGAGTAACAAGCTAGAACTCTCACTTGACCAACACAATGCCAAAGAGATGGATGGATGCACACTTGCTACTCAATTCTCATTAGGGCTCTTGCTCTTTCTCACACTCACAAGGTGTCTCTCAGCAAAGGAAAGTGGCAAGAACACTCAAATGGATGAGGAGGTGGAGTATATATACTCCCCCAACCGGCCATCCAAAAACAGCACAACACAGGGTTTCTGTGGGGGCATTGGAGGCGCCGATGCCAAGCATCGGAGGCACCGATGACCTCGACCAACGGTCGACTGTACAACCTGTCAGACTATTTAAAGGAGCTTCGGACGTCGGCAGCGTTCGATGCCCCTGCATCGGACGCATTCGATGCCATTTTGACCTCTCTGGAACCTCTCTGCATGGCCATCGGATGCTGGCCCTCAGCATCCGATGCCAGCGTTCGTTGCCTCCTACAGTTCACTCGCAAGTGAACAGTGGCACGAGAGCGTCCGATGTGGCAACATTGGAGCCTCCGATGCCACACACCAGACTAAACCCTAGTCGGAGTGAGCATCGGAGCCTCCGATGCCCACAAGGCCAGCATCCGATGCCCCTTACAAGGCCAAAACGAACTCGGATCGCGACACGGCCTAAACGACTTTTGTTCCTCTCGACATAAGGCACCTCTCTGAGCTACCTAGGGCTATGAAATAACAAGTGTGCCCCACACCTACCTCAATAGACTCATCTAGGTTAAGCTACTGATTCACGCTCCCCTTTATAGTACGGCCAAAGGAAAAACAAAGACCTAAGACTACCTAAGTGTCCTCCAAAACCATGCGACACTTAGCGTAGCCTACCACCGTCTTCGTCGTCCGTCCTTTGAAAACCGAAACGATTTCCATCGCCAGGGGACATGAACTCCATATGCCCGTATCGTCGCCATTACCGTGACCTAACTCATCCCTGTTTCTGTAAAACACACGTTAGTCACAGTAATCTTGTGTTTCATCCAATCACCGAAACCCACTAGGGACCAAGATGCGTTCAATCTCCCCCTTTTTGGTGATTGATGACAACACGAGATCGAGTATAGAGAGAAGAGGTTTTCAAATCATGACATGTATGAACTTGCAATGAATAAGAAAAAGTGGTTAGGGGCAAGTTCATACATATCATGCCAACACCCTGCACTCAACAAGTTAGAGTGAATAGCAAGTGCAAGAGTAAAGAGCTCGAATACATAATAAGTGAGAATTAAGCACAAGTAATCGAGTAAAGCGAAATGACATGTCATATATGATATTGAAGAGAGCACAACACATGTCATAAGATCCATGGCATAAGTATATAGCATAGTAATACACAAAAGATGCGATAAGAAAAGAGCGTATGGGAACATAACATATCAAAAGACACAAATCCCTCTCACATCGCTCCCCCTATCGCTATACTCGCTCACTCTCCCCCTTTGGTATCAAGCGCCAAACTAAGCGTCGGAGCGCGAAGGTGGCGCAGACGAGTCAGGTGCCATCTCTGGAGACCTCTGAGTGAACTTGAACTGCTGAAGGAGAGTCTCGGAGTCTGTAGACGAGTCGCCGGTAGCCTGCTGACCCTCTGAAGCTGGAAGCTGCGGTGAAACGGTCTGGGTCGGCTCTGGCACTGACTGCTCTGCCTACTCTGGCTGCTGGACCTGCTCGGTCTGCTCTGTAGGCTCTGTGACTGTCTCAGTCGCCGTAGTGGTGTCAACCTGAGTCTCGGAGTGCGGAAGCTCATGAATAACTGATACCTCAGGCTGAACTGTCGTGGTCGTCTCTGACTGGACAGGCTCTGTCTACTCTGAGGACGCGACGGAGCTCAGAAGGGTCTCAGTAGTAGTGGTGACTGGAGCCGTCGACGTCTGTGCTAGGTCCGAAAGATCTGGAGTAGGAAACCCAGTAAGCTCACTGAAGCTGGTAGACAAGTCCCGCGTCACTGTGGTAGTCGTCGCGAATAGAGACTCTGTCGAACGTGGCGTGAAACCAGTGCGCAAAGGACTAAAGACCGGGGCTCCTCCAGGCGGAGTGGTGAAAGAGGTGAACTGGGAGGAGCTCGGGCCAAAGGACTGCGGCAGCTGAAACGGTGGCGGCTGACCAAACTGCTGCTGCTGAGCGAACTGCTGTGGTGGGACTGGTGGCTGCCACTGAATCTGGTGCTGGGGAGGAGGCTGCTGCCACTGCCACTGAGGAGGTCCGCTCGCAAGTCTCTCCATGAAACTCAAAGTTTGCTGCTGCAGCTCCATCATCTGTCGCTGCAGGGCGTCAGAACGCTCCTGAGCCTGCTGCTGAGCTAGAGCCTGCTACTGAGCCAAACGCTGCTGCTCCTGGGCTAACCGCTGGACATCCTGTGTCACTGTCCGCTGCTGCTCCTCCATCCGTGCAAGAATAGCAAGTAGCGCTGGATCGGAGGAGGCAGTACCAGACGTCCTGTCCTGAGAGTCGTGAGCTCGAGGCTGAAAGTGGGGCGGGAGCTGGTAGTCCTCGTCGGAGCTGTCGGTGAGGTCCGCGGCGACGAACGTGTCACCACCCTCTAGGTCTGCTAACTCCTGCTCTGCGAGTGCCCGAACTGTCTCATCCTGCTCCTGAGCTGACTCGGGGACCTCAGGTCTCTGGCGTGAACTAGACGGTGCCTGTGGCTCCTGCTGCTGCGTGCGGTCCTGACCGTGTCCTAACAACTGACTCATGTTATACTCGGGGAACACGGTCGCGGAGCCGGTGAGAGTCTGACTGGGGTGAGATCCAGTGGTGGCAGCTACCTTCCACAGTATATAGGAGATCCAATGTGCATACGGTAGCTACCGGCGGGCCTTGATGCCCTCTGCAATGGTATCCTCCATCTCACACAAGATGACGTCCCAGACGTCGAACTCCTGCTGCCTGACCATATAAGCAAGTAACCACAGCTGTAGGCGTGAAAGTCCCTCTCCGAAGCCCACCCTGGGAAGTAAGGTCCGCCGAAGAATCGCGTTGAGGATCCGAGTCGTAGGGGTGAGATCCCTGGGCGTGCGACTCGAACCCTCACCGAAAGGCTCAGTGGAGCAGGGGCGGACCAGGTCAGTCGACGGCTGTGCACCACTGTGAGGGCGGCGGGGTGGCTCAGTCCTGTCGTAGCACAGGTCGTGGATCCGGGTCTGAGAGTGTCATAGTCCAAACCAATCCCGGATCTCGGACGAGAACAGCCGGTAGTGCTCCCCCTCAAAGGCAAACTCTATAGTCTCACAGTCCGGGTGCACCCAGAGTGAAGCGTAGAACTGAAAGACCCAGTGCTCAATATATGAGCCAGACCGCCCAGAAGGTCCGCCAAACCAGGTAGGTAGGTGAAAGGTCCTAGTTTGGTTTTGGTAATTGAGTGACAACTTTAGGTGGACTAATGGTGTTTATGTGAGATACATAGGTGATAAGTCCACAGGTGATCATGTATGAGCAACATATGCCATAGAGGTGAAATGGCTTGAAGAATGTTGCAATGCTCATGCATGTGATGAAGAATGAGCTTATTGCATATGTGACATGATATGTGGTCATGTGGCTAAGATGGTGAAGATCAAGGCAAGACTTGGCTTGATGGACCGGTTGCGAAGGTGAAGGGCAAGTTGGAGGCTTTGAAGCCGTTGGTACCGAGTGTCAGGAGGCTTGAGCAAAGACTTGGCGCCGAAGGACCGAAGCAATGGTGAAGAGCAAGTGAGGTCAAGATCGATGGACCATGGAGGCCATGTGAATATATGAAGTGGATCATATCATTTGATATAGGTTGGTGCATGTGTTGCATCAACACCAGAGGAGATGGAATGGAATGCGCAAGGCAAAGGTATATTTGTATGGCATTTCATTTCACCGGTCATAGGTGTGTAGAGAAGTTAATGACCGGGTTTAGGATAGATGGCCGTACTATCAAGAGGAGCAAACTTGTTTGCATATCAGTCATCTAGTGCCACTTGAGCGATCTAACATTGCAATGTTACTAGGATCAAGTGGCGTTGTGAGCGCAAGTGAAAATCCTTTGAAAAATGATTATGAAAATGCTAACACACATACACATGATGTTGTACACTTGGTGGTGTTGGCACATTTGCAAAGGAGAAGTTGTTTGAAAAGAAGTCGTGTTGAAAGGAGGTGTGGAGAAGTGGGAGAAACTAGTGTATAGTCCCTCTCCCTCCTGCCGAGCTTGCGAGGCAGGATTCAGCGGTTTTGTGTAGTGCTCTGGGAGCGCTGGTCCGAGGGGATCGGGGCGGCCGAGCGTCCGATGGCAAACCCTAGTTTTAGTCTGTTGCAGTGGGAGCATTGGACGCTGGTCCGAGCGTCCGATGGCAATGACGTGGCGTGAGCTTTCTGTGCTGGGAGCATCGGACGCACCCTAGCGTCCGATGTGGACCCATTTGACGCGTCCGATGTAGAATGGAGCTCTCGGGGAGCTCTCTGCATAGACATCGGACGCTGGCCCTTAGCGTCCGATGCTAGGGGTCCGGCGCGTCCGATGTAAGTGCGTTTCTGCGCAGATTTGAACAGAGGCATCGGAGCGTCCGATGCTAGGCATCGGCGCGTCCGATTCCACTTTAACTGGCGCGGGAAGTGATATAGCCGTTGGGATCGCTCGGCCTAAGTTATTCATGGGGGACACATGGCGAGCATCCAAGCATCGGACGCTGGCCTCAGCGTCCGATGGTCCCAATCCAGAGCGTCCGATGGTGGCACAGTTTGCCCAGTGAAGGGGCAACGGCTAGTTAGCCCTTGGGGCTATAAATAGCGTTGGTAACCGGCCTTGGGCTGGTGGTTGAGCACTTTAGAGCCTTTGTGGCTTGTGTGGATGTGCTTGGGAGCCCTCTAACTCGCTTGTGCTTGCTAGTGTGCGAATCGATAGCGAGTGAGTGATCGCTAGTGCGTTGCATTGAGAGATTGCTTCGAGTGGCACTAGGTGATCATGTTGCAAGCCGGTGGTGCTTGTTACTCTTGGAGGTTGCCACCTCCTAGACGGCTTGGTGATTGTGTCTCTGTCGTGAAGCCCGCAAGAAGATTGTGCGTGGCTCCGGAGAAGGCTTTGTGAGGGGAATTGTGCTCGCCCCGCGGGGATCGCGAAGAGCAACTCGAGTTGAGAGAGGTGCGAAGAGTGCCAAGTGGTCCGGTCGGTCGGATCGAAGATAGAGCTCTTGGTGAGCACTCCATTGTGGAGAGTGTGACTTAGGGTCACCACTAGCAAGAGGATCGGCGGCAACCTTGGGCTTGCCTCAACGGGGACTAGCTTGGTGGCAACCAAGTGAACCTCGGGATAAAATCACTGTGTCAACATTGTCTACATCTTCTCGGTGGTTTGCTATCTCCATACACAAGCTTGTATTTACTTTCATATATATTGTGCTTGAGTAGTTGCTCTTGTAATTAGTTAGCTTTTGTAGCTTGCTAGTTACATTCTTTGCTTGTGTAGCATAGAAGTTGATCCCATGAGTGACTAGTTGACTTGTAGTCTTGCTAGTCACATTGCTTAGTTTGTGTAGCTAAGTTGAGCTCTCTAATTTGGCTTGTGTAGTCTTGTTATTGAGCATTGCTAGTGATCTTAGGAGCTTTGTGCTTTGCTTACTAGATTGTGTAGGAGCTCCCCGGCGTTTGAAGTACTAGTTGCATAGGTTTGTGTAACCTTGCTTCTAGAATTGGTTAGGTGAGCTCTAGCTAGCCCGACACCTTATTTGCATTGTTTAGGATCTTTTGTAAGGTGTCATAGAGTATAAAGTAGAGGGGTGTAGTCTTGGCTAGACCGATAGTTTTAATTCCGCATTTGTTTCGGTTAGCCGGTGCGATTAGTTTTAGAAAGAACTATTCACCCCCCCTCTAGTCCGCCATCTCGACCCTCCAAGTGGTATCAGAGCTAGGTCTCTCATTTGTGGTCTTCACCGACCCGAGAGGATGGCGACTAGTTGGCTAGATGTTGAGTGTGACACACATATTTTTGATGGCACACACTATGCACGGTGGAAACTTCATATGCTTGATCATTTCCATGCTTTTGGTTCAAAGTTTTTGGTGTCGTTGTTGTTGGTTTTACTCATGCCTTGGATGAGAGTAATCTAACCCAAGCGCAAGAGGATTGCCTAACACTCGATGCACAAGCCCAATGTTTTCTAACAAATGCTTTGCAAGATGAGATATTTGGCAGGGTAATGACTTCGGCGAGTGCCCATGATATGTGGACGGCACTCAAACATCTCTATGGTGATTTCTCCATTTGGGATGATGGCAAATTCAAGGAGGAGGATCACATAGAGATGGCACATGAGGTGGTTGAGCAAGACCACAACTCTGTGATTGTGGAAGATTGCTCCACCTCAAGTTCAAGTGATGCAAGTGATAATGATATTCCAAGCACACTTGATGATGATGGTTCATGCTCCGGCTATGAGAGTGATACTTCTTCGAGCTCTCCAATCACTACATCACATTGCTTCATGTCACACGGTGACACTAAGGTTTGCAAAGCTAATGTGATTGATCTTAATGCATATGAGGAGCTCTTGAGTAGATATGCTAGCATGACCATTACTTTAGAAAATGAGATGTCTAAAAATGCAAAATTGGAAAAAGAAAACTCATTTCTAAAGAACACATGTGAACAAGTGAAGCATCTACTTTATGTTAGTACTTGTTCACATGAGGCGCTAAAATTGACTCATGAGGAACTATGTGTTGCTCATGATAACTTGGTACAAGACCATGTTTTTCTCACTAACAAGCTTTCCAATAAGAAACTAAAACTAGTGAGAGCTCATCGCATGGGTCAAATGATCTATTGCAAAATGTTGCTAACCCATGTGATGTAGGCAAGAAGAATGTATCCACCTCTTGTGATGATTTATTAGCTATGCCATGTTCTTCACATATAGATGCTTGTTCTACTTCTATGTCTTGTGAGACTAACATTTTGAAGGAGAACAATGAGCTCAAAAGTGAAGTGAAGAATTTGAGCAACAAGTTAGAGAGGTGCTACAACTCCAAAGTCACCTTTGAGCACATGTTGAAGAATCAAAAGAGCTATGGTGACAAGAGTGGCATTGGCTTCAACAAGAGCAAGATCAAAGGCAAGAGATGGGGAAATAAGAAGTATGAAAGAGAGATGAAGAAGCAAGAACAAGAGAAGCTATCTCATTTCATGTGCTATCGGTGCCATGAGATGGAACATCTTGCAAATGCTTTCCCCAACAAAGAAGCTCAAATTGAAGAAGGAAGAAGAGAGGCTCAAGCATGTCAAATGCTTCAAGTGCCGCACTAGAGGACATCTCACCTCTATGTGCCCAACCAAGCAATTGGTGAAGCAACAAGATGAGCCTCAACCAAAGCCACAAGTTGAGCAAGAAAAGAAGCCCCAAGTTCAAAGCAAGAACAACCATCATGATGGCGACTTGATGAAGAAGAAGAAAACAAGAAGGGGCGGAAGAGCAAGACATCCAATTCATATCCAAGATGCCAAGATGATGATGAGCAAGAATGAAGAAAAGAGGAAAGATTCAGCTCACATCAAGTGCTACAAATGTGATGATATGGGACACTTTGCCTCGAAGTGTCCTAACAAGCTTGAGAAGAAGGCTCAAGCAACTCATGAGAGGCAAGGCAATGAGAAGCAACACATGAGCAAGGAAGAAAATGCTCAATCAAAGAGAGTTTGCTACTCATGCCGGGAAAGGGGACACATGACAAATTCATGTCCCCTAGGTAACATTCCTAAGCCTATTTCAATTGCTAATGATTCTATGCTTAGGAAGGATGAAAATGGTACCTCTAAGGCTACTATTGCAACTCATCCTGCTACTCATACTAAGGCTATGCCAAAGTATGTTGCACATAACTTGAGAGGACCCAAACAAGTTTGGGTACCATTAAAAAGGGGATGAATGTGTGTAGGTACCATGGCATTGGAGACTTGATTCAATTGACTTTATATTATTCATCATGTGATTGAGTCAAGTAATGAAGCTTATTGCTATTCTCATCGCAATGTCAAGACAAGTGAAGTGAAGTCCAAGTGCTATAACATACAAGTGCAAAAGATCAAGTTGTGGTGGTTGATTGGAATTATTTGAAGGCTTGCAATCGAATTGAGTAGAAGCTTGCTATTTGGATGATCATGAGATACTAAGGTATATCTCTAGTTTATCATGTTCTTTTAGATGCATATGAGATGATTGAATTGGACATATATGCATATGTTGCTTGGTATAAGATGATTGAATGGATTTAATGCCTAAGTGATCAAATTGAGTTAGTTTGAATGGATATGTTCATGAGACTTCTTTTAGTAAGTGATTTGAATGGGTATATGTCTTGTGAGAGTATTCAAACAAGTTAGCTCAAGTTTGATTCAAATTGGTAGAGTATAGCTCAATTGCTCAAAGTTGTTCAATATTGCAAAATCTGAGTGAGCTGAGAAGATAGCCATGTTTGAGTGATCAAATCTATTTGTATTGGCTTGAAATTTGGTACATATTCTCTACACTTATGGTATTAGTTTCTGTGCAAAATTCATGATAATTGAATAAGTGATGCTTTGGTTTTGGAGTGGATCTTGTCAACTATTGTGCAGTAGTTTTCAGCATGTAGTACTACAGAAAGAATTGAAATCTGGTACTAATCTAGAAAGCCAATAAAGCTCAAATCTTTATGGCTGCTAGAACACTTATTGAAGCACATCTCCACCAAATTTTATAGTCATTGGACTTATATTTTGGGAGATATGCATATTTCTTTGAGAAGGACAGAATCTGCCAGAAAAAGTGACAATTATTGGATAGATCTCAAGTCACTTTGATTGAAAGACCCTCAAGTTGGAATCATGTTTATAAGTGGTTGAGGGACCTATGTTTGGTTTTGAAATGAGCTAGAAGCATGACAAAGATGAGTCCAAGTTCATTTGATTGAGGAGTTATAAGGACCGGACCGGAGATCGAACCGGCGAGGTCGTCGGTTCATCAGTTCACAGGTCCAACCGTTTAGAACCGATTGGACCGCCGGTTCAATTATTTTGGACCGGTTAAATCGAACCGGTCACAAATATATTGAGTCGGTATATATATATATATATGATATAATTAATAATTAACAGATGATAAATAACACAATTTAATTGTACAACCATAAGATTTGTACATATGTAGATATATATACAGAATGACATGTTTTTAAATTTAAAACGTGAAGCACGTGATCAATTTTGTTGTGATAATTTAAAACAGAATGACTAGAATAGTAATTGGAAAATTCATCATTGCAAAACAATCTCAAATGCTAAAATGGAATGCATGATTGCAAAGATCTCGTTTTGCCAATCAAAATAGATATATTATTCATCTAATTTAGAGCTCATTTTAAAAAGTTTTAAAATTTTAAAATTTTGAAAGATGTTAGCACAAACAAAATTGAGTAAGTCCATCACACGGTCTCTAAACTTGTGTCGTTGTGTCATCCCGGTCCCTAAACTCGCAAATCGATCATCTAGGTCCTCAAACTTGTTCGGTTGTGTTATCCCGGTCCCTAAACTTGTTCGGTTGTGTCATCTCGGTCTATAAACTTACAAATCGCTTGTTTAGGTCCTCAAACTTAGACAGTTGTGTCATCTTGGTCCCTAAACTTTATTTTGAGGTCTCATCTAGATCTAAATATGGCAATTTAAAAATCTTATATCAACAAATAATTCATAACTTTTTCATACAAACTCGAACAAAGACAAACTTTATATCAAAATTATAGTCCTCGATGTGATCTACAACTTTGTAGTTGAATTTTTTTTGATTTAAAACTGTTTAGGGTCCCAAAATATTGTTGTATGTTTATAGATTTTGAAATTTAAAATTTAAAATTATCAAACAATCTTGAATATTGATATGATCTATATAAAAGTTATAGTTCTCAATGCAATCTACAACGTTGTAGATAAACTTTTTTTATTTAAAGTTATTTATTATCCAAAAAAATTAATTTAAATTTTAAATTTCAAAATCTATAAACATACAAGAATATTTTGGGACCCTAAACAGTTTTAAATCAAAAACTTTTCAACTACAAAGTTGTAGATCACATCGAGGGCTATAATTTGGATATAAAGTTTGTCTTTTTTCGAGTTTGTATGAAAGTTTTCGAGTTATGAATTATTTATTGATATAAAATTTTTAATTGTCATGTTTAGATCTAGATGAGACTCAAAACAAAGTTTAGGGACCAGGATGACACAACTGACTAAGTTTGAGGACCTAAATGAGCGATTTATAAGTTTAGGGACCGGGATGACACAACCAAACAAGTTTGAGGACGTAGATGATCGATTTGCGAGTTTAGGGACCGGGATGACACAACGACACAAGTTCAGGGACCGGTGATGGATTTTACTCAACAAAATTTAACATACTACGTACGTACATGCAAACGTTCAAACTCCAAACGTGAGTAGAGCAGCCAGCGCGCCAATCGATACATGTGCATGTTGACAAAAAAATGTTGTAAAAAAACCGATGCATGTGCATGCAGCCATGCAGTCCACCAAAACGTGAGGAGGTGCCAGACAGGCTCATCAATGCCACGCGCATGCACTCCACCGGTTGCACGACTACACAGCAGGAATGGAGGTGCGCACGCCTATTATGCAGACCGAGGCGGTTCACATGGAACCGGCCGGTTCACCGGTTCCACGAAAAACCGGCCGGTTCAACCGGTTTTTACCGGTTCGATTATAGGGACGGTCTTTTAAGTGAACCAGACCGGTATAGGCTCTGGTTCGGTCTTTTAGCGTCCGACCGCTGGTCCGGTCCGGTTCAAATAACTAGGTTTTGACACACATTTGGTACTCAAGTTGAAGATCAAGACCAACATCAAGATGAAGATAAAGATCAAATTCTAGTATCAAATTGAAGATCATTTGGAAGAAAGAAAAGGACTCAAAAATGGATTCAAAGTCACATTTCAAGAAGAGTTCAAAAGGATCAATCAAACAAGGTCAATTCAAGTGAGTATCAAGGATGATTCTTTGGAGAGAGGTCACTTCTCCCTTTCGTAGGGGCTTGCCGCCTTTGGTAGGTTAACCAAGCGAGGCTTGGAAGGCTAACATGGAAGTGGTGATCTAAAGTATGATTGGAGATGCTTAGTTGAAGAAATCAAAAGGTTGATCTAGAGAGCAAGCAACAACACCCAAAAGAGAGCAAATCATGGCAACTCAAGTGGTATTCATATATGAAAGCTATGTTCAAATGAATAAGCAAGCCAACCACAACATTGAGCTAGTGCACTTGATCATATGGGTGAAGATTTGTTCTATCAATTGGTATCTATTGGTCTTCACCATGGACTTCACATTGCTATTTGGAGCTAAATTGGAATCAAAATGACTATCCTCTACTCCAAGATAGCAAAGGTATCATTGTAATGTGCATGATCATTTCATCCCTTACTAGTATGCGGTTAAGTGCATATAATACATGCTTAATAGGATCATGCATAACAAATGAAAAGTTTAAATTCATAGCCTACCACTATTGCTTGTTTGATTATATGATCTAGTGGTTAGTATATGGATTTGTTCATGAGCTAGTGAACCCAAGTACTTGATCTAGAAGATGAGCATTCAAGTGTCTAATTCAACGTGAGTAAGATAACCATTGAAAGATGTGTGAAGAAGCTTACTCTAGAGCAAACCGAGTTAGATATCTTGTGCAAGTTTAATAGTTCAAGTCACAAATGAGAGGCTCATGGCAAAGAGTTCAAGAAGAAGACAATAATGCAAATGGATATCAAGTTTAAACTATCATTCAAGTGGTATCTAGACTCATCATTTCTTCACATGGTATCTATTCAAAATGGTATATGATCTTTCAAGTGATATTTACCAAGTGGTGTCTAGATCGAGCTCACAAGTAGTATCCTACAAGACTTCAAGTGATCCTCAACTTTAAGTGATCAAATCAAGCAAACCATCCCTCACCAACAAGAGCTCAAGTTTATCAAGTGAATGACCCATGCTACATAAGAAACGACGCCCCACCTATTGGTATCAAGGTCAAAGATCCTGCACATGGTGTCATTCCAACACATATGGTGGTGTCCATCAAAAATCAAGACTCAAGTGTCAACCATCTACCCTAGTGCCACCCTTTGTATGAAAAGAGCATACCTTTTATGGTCATTGATGACAAAGGGGGAGAAAGTTCCAAATATATGATATGATAGGGGGAGATATGGTAAAGATATGTCAAGGACAAAGGGGGAGAAAACAAGATGGACATGGATCAAGAGGGAGCAAGATTGGATAATGCAAAGGAAAGGATCAAAATTCTTGAATAAAGAGAGCACACAAGTAGGGGGAGCAAGCTCATGAATACATGTTTGATGCATTTGGCTGTGCATTACATTTGCTTGCTTGCATTGCATATGTTCTAAATTCTATGCTTGTATGCAATATTTGCTAGAGCTAAGACTTGGATGATGATTGTTTTCCTTTATTTGGTATTTAAAGGTTAGTCTTAGTGTAACAAGTGGTAACCAGAACCTTGATTATAATGTTGATCTCATGTGGTATCTAGTTTCACTTGTCTCTAGCAAGGTCGATGCTAAGGATGAACTCAAATGTGGTATACACGCTTCAAAGGTACAATTCTATCTTGTATACCTTAGCATCACTTAGTAGTGCTAACACTTCCACAAATTTCATATTCATGCATGTGTGCAAACTTGAAACCAAACCATTTGAGCACACTTGTAGGGGGAGTTAACACTACAAAGTCGGGTTGTATGGTGCTTATCCAAATCTTCTCATATGGTCTTAATGTTGGATAAGTAACATAGAATCCAAACCAAGTTAGCAATTTACATTCTTGTAAAGTGCTAGCTTGGAATAAGCTTAATTTCCATATCTTTATAGAGTTGTCATCAATTACCAAAAAGGGGGAGATTGAAAGGTCCTAGTTTGGTTTTGGTAATTGAGTGACAACTTTAGGTGGACTAATGGTGTTTATGTGAGATACACAGGTGATAAGTCCACAGGTGATCATGTATGAGCAACATATGCCATAGAGGTGAAATGGCTTGAAGAATGTTGCAATGCATGCATGTGATGAAGAATGAGCTTATTGCATATGTGACATGACATGTGGTCATGTGGCTAAGATGGTGAAGATCAAGGCAAGACTTGGCTTGATGGACCGGTTGCGAAGGTGAAGGGCAAGTTGGAGGCTTTGAAGCCGTTGGTACCGAGTGTCGGGAGGCTTGAGCAAAGACTTGGCGCCGAAGGACCAAAGCAATGGTGAAGAGCAAGTGAGGTCAAGATCGATGGACCATGGAGGCCATGTGATGATATGAAGTGGATCATATCATTTGATATAGGTTGGTGCATGTGTTGCATCAACACCGGAGGAGATGGAATGGAATGCGCAAGGCAAAGGTATATTTGTAGGGCATTTCATTTCACCGGTCATAGGTGTGTAGAGAAGTTAATGACCGGGTTTAGGATAGATGGCCGTACTATCAAGAGGAGCAAACTTATTTGCATATCAGTCATCTAGTGCCACTTGAGCGATCTAACATTGCAATGTTACTAGGATCAAGTGGCGTTGTGAGCGCAAGTGAAAATCCTTTGAAAAATGATTATGAAAATGCTAACACACATACACATGATGTTGTACACTTGGTGGTGTTGGCACATTTGCAAAGGAGAAGTTGTTTGAAAAGAAGTCGTGCTGAAAGGAGGTGTGGAGAAGTGGGAGAAACTAGTGTATAGTCCCTCTCCCTCCTGCCGAGCTTGCGAGGCAGGATTCAGCGGTTTTCGGAGGTGAAGTGTAGTGCTCTGGGAGCATCGGACGCTGGTCCGAGGGGCATCGGACGCTAGGCCGAGCGTCCGATGGGAAACCCTAGTTTCAGTCTGTTGCAGTGGGAGCATCGGACGCTGGTCCGAGCGTCCGATGGCAATGACGTGGCGTGAGCTTTCTGTGCTGGGAGCATCGGACGCACACTAGCGTCCGATGTGGATCCATCTGACGCGTCCGATGTAGAATGGAGCTCTCGGGGAGCTCTCTGCATAGACATCGGACGCTGGCCCTTAGCGTCCGATGCTAGGGGTCCGGCGCGTCCGATGTAAGGGCGTTTCTGCGCAGATTTGAGCAGAGGCATCGGAGCGTCCGATGCTAGGCATCGACACGTTTGATGCCACTTTAACTGGCGTGGGAAGTGATATAGCCGTTGGGATCGCTCGGCCGAAGTTATTCGTCGGGGACACGTGGCGAGCATCCAAGCATCGGACGCTGGCCTCAGCGTCCGATGGTCCCGATCCGGAGCGTCCGATGGTGGCGCAGTTTGCCCAGTGAAGGGACAACGGCTAGTTAGCCCTTGGGGCTATAAATAGCGTTGGTAACCGGCCTTGGGCTGGTGGTTGAGCACTCTAGAGCCTTTGTGGCTTGTGTGGATGTGCTTGGGAGCCCTCTAACTCGCTTGTGCTTGCTAGTGTGCGAATCGATAGGGAGTGAGTGATCGCTAGTGCGTTGCATTGAGAGATTGCTTCGAGTGGCACTAGGTGATCGTGTTGCAAGCCGGTGGTGCTTGTTACTCTTGGAGGTTGCCACCTCCTAGATGGCTTGGTGATTGTGTCTCCGTCGTGAAGCCCGCAAGAAGATTGTGCGTGGCTCCGGAGAAGGCTTTGTGAGGGGAATTGTGCTCGCCCCGCGGGGATCGCGAATGTAACACCCCAGGTGTTTGACGCCAGTCAAGCAGACAGTTTAACACAGACATGTTCTATCAGGTGATGATCGAGAGATAATTTATAATATTGTCAGTGGTGACAGATGTTTTGGGATCAACCTCAGAGACCGAACCCAGTTTGAATCATTCGAGAAATAATTAACAGAGCAAGTTAATGGTGATTGCCCAATTCTAGAATATTCAACATATCTGCTAAACATTAATTTTTCAGGTGTCCCACCTCAGTTCATATCTATAGTGTTTGGTGGAAAGTTTCGCGAAGTTTGAAATCAAAAAGTCACATGAAATGACGAGTCACAGCTTTACCTATAATGGCTTATTAAGCGAAGGAGATCATTGAGTTCTATTAAGTCTTGCAATTATGCCCAATCAACTCTATATGGACTCACGAACAAAAGTTATGAAAGGTTTGTGTTGAGCAAATGTCAAGAAAATGCCTCAAATGGCCTAAACCTCTAAATTAAGGTCATATCAACTTGCTGCTTTGACCAATATGAAAGTGCAGCTTCTATTCATATTCTGAGATTTGACCTTTAAGCAAAGTTATAGATCATGACGTGTACAGCAAACTTTGTTAAAGGACCCAAAGCTGAATCCATTTCTAACCATGTCAAAAAGAGGATCAAAGTCTGAATCTGCTGCTATTTTCAACATGAAAAATATTGGCTAAGTCTGAAATGCAGTGTCAATGACGTTGGCAAGCCGCGTTCTCCAAATTTTGTTAAACAACTCAAGTTGGTCCAAAAATAAGAGTTGTAGGTAATCCTTTGGAGAAGAGCATACAAAAAGTTGCACTCGATTTGACGAAGTTCGGATTATGATTTTTGGGTTTAATCGCAGCAAGGTCGTCCGTCATTAAGTTGCTGACACTGTCATCTTTGGAGCTAATTACCTGCTGCTCTGTAACCGTAATGGCTGTGAGTCCTTAATGAAGTTTGAAGAGCAGCACCAGTGCTACAACTTTGCTTACAGGCGCCAGGTTCGAATATGCCCGAAAGATGCCGTTTCGTGGCGTCCAAGATTGCACAGTGCTGCGTACCACGTGTTCGATGAAATGGCGACGTGTAGTCCATGCACCAGAGCTCGCCCCTCCATTGTTGCCGCCTGTCCTCGCCTCCCTGCGCTCTCTTTGTCGTTAGGGTGAGGTCGCGGCCACCCGGAGCGCTCTCTATTCCATTCGCTCTCACCCCGACCCAACTTCCTCTCCCTAGCTCGCGCTCTAGCTCGCCGCCGCCATGGCCGCCATGGCCAAGCTCGCCGCCACCGCCGTTCTCTCACCCGGCGTCTCCCCACCTCCGATGACCTTGCCACCGTCTTCCTCTACTTGCGCCGTGCCTCTCCCCTCTCCTTTCTCGGGCCTCAACGCTCGCCGGAGGACGCCGCCGCCGGAGCTGTCGCCGCGGCGGCCACTCCTCTTGTGGCCGAGCGCCGCGGGGCAGCGGATGGCCTGGTCGGCCTCTCCCTTGGGCACGGGAGGGTCCCGGGCTCGCGGTGGGCTTGCTCCGCCGCCGTCTTCCGACCTTCCGCCGCCGCTGGCCGGCCGGAGTGCCGCCGGCGGCCTCCCTCTCTCTTTTTGTGCGTACAGGAGGAGGAAGAAGCCCTCTCGGGGAATAGAGGAAAATCCAGGGTGTTTTCTGCAGATCTCGTGACTCAGTTGAATAGTATGAACAGTGCCAAGAAGATTTGGTGAAATCTCAGGGTTCCCGAAGCAAAAGTGCTTTTCTTTTTCCTTTTGTTTTTCAGAAATCTGTGATGAACTTTGGAAAATCATAACTAATTGTAGGAAATCGTAAAATAGCAAATGGGGACTTTTTGGAAAGCTCTTGAGCAGATCTACATGCTGGTGCATTAATATGATAGCTTCCAGTAGAGAGTTTTTGCGTGAAAAATAGATCTTTGCTATATAGGGTTTAATATGTTGCCACTGTTTGGTTGCTCCTTTTGATGAGAAATTTTTATGATAGCTTCCTGACATGATGTAGATACTCTGTGAATAATTGGTAATTTTTGGTTACCAGTTTTAGAGTTATTAAGTAATCTTTGCTCTCAACCGATTAATAGGTTTAATTATTAAATGTGTCATGCATGTTGTGTAAAAAATGGAAAAGATGATTCCATGACCTTGCTAATATGTTGTATAACCATTGCAAGTCTAATATGGTCATGTGTTCATATAAAATCTGAAGTTTCTTATTTAACTTACTCTCACATGGTTAATTATAAATAGAAACAGTTTAACATATAGTTGGCAAACTATGGGCTTGTTATCATGTCTTTCCAAGCTTTGCTTCACATACTAATACTATGATTCATCTCTAAAAGTTGTTGGATCTATGATTCATGTGTGCTTGACATCTCCTAAATATATTTATAGGCTATATATATGCTAGCGAAGGATAAATATTGTTAATATGATCATGCATGTGCAGTTTATGTTGTGTGCATGTTTTCATTAAGATAATAATGTTTGCTGTGAAAGTGTTGTATATGAAAGTTGTAGATGACATCTTAATCTTGCTTGTCACCAAATTGCATGGCCATAGGCTTAATAATTTAAGAGATATGGCTGTTGCAAATTGAATGTCAAGCTTTGCCTACATTCTGTCCAGATCTGAATGTTTGGCTTGTTACACCTAGTTATGTTATGATTCATGCTTAGGTGTTTATAGAAAAGTTGTATTACTTTTCATAAGATTCTAAATTGTCTTAGATCATGTTTGTTGGAGTTCTATAACTTGAGTTATAGCTGTTTTAGTGTAGATGGGTAAATCTGTCCAAGTCTAGACAGAGGTGCCTAATTATACTAATTAGACCTTGTTAATTTGTGAATCATCTTAAGATGATTATAGATGATTTGTAGACAACTTAATAACCTTTCTAAAAAGTCTAGGGGCAAGTTCCCAGGTACTATAGATCTTTAGTTATGGTTGTTTTAAGTTACTGTTGTTGATGTGTGGCTAGTTCTGTCCAAGTGTGGGCAAAGCTGCACTAATCATGTTGTTTGACTTTGTTAATGATTGATTCACCTTGAGATAATAATAATAAAGATTTAGATAACCTTGTAATCTTTCTATAAGGTCTAATTGCATGTTCATGTGATGTTTATATCTTGAGTTATGCTTCTCTGAAGCTCTGTCAGTCCTGCTGTCCAACAGTTGGACAGAGCTGCATAGTTATCTATTTTTGAGTTAGATAACCTTTGAATTAGCTCTTGTGGTAAATAACAAAGTTGTATATAATCTTGTTAGCTTTCCAGAAAGTCTTTGTTCACTTTGTTTGGAGGTCTGTAGCATGAGTTATGATTAAAAGAGTGGACTGCTATCCTATCATTCAGAGTTGTGTTTGTGTTCTATTACTTGTTTGTGTAATGTGCTTAGAGGTGTGCTAAGTTATCCCGATTGCTTATGTGAAACCATGATGAATGCTTGATAATAGTACTTATGCCAAGTAATTTCTAGTTGTTGCTTGTGCTACGTATTTTATGTATTATTTCTATGCATTCATACATATGCATTGTGCATCCCATCTTAGGTGCGATAGATGGTGAACGTCAAGTGAAGGACGTGATGATGTAGCTAAACCCGAAGACGGTGTTCGGTGGATTATCCCGAAGATGCGGAGTTGAGCAAGTGCTACAGCGGAGATGCTCGCCAAGCGAGTATCACCTAACAAACACTAACTAGTGTTGGTTCCCAGGCAAGCCCCGAAGCATTTTAAGTCTCCCAGCTTTTATAATTAATTTACTTGAGTATTTTATATTGTGATGCATTAGGTATAGGAGTTGATTGAATCCTAAATTGCTGCATTGCCCTTCCTTGATTATTGTTTACTCC
This sequence comes from Coix lacryma-jobi var. lacryma-jobi, assembly GCA_009763385.1. NCBI lineage: Eukaryota > Viridiplantae > Streptophyta > Magnoliopsida > Poales > Poaceae > Coix > Coix lacryma-jobi. The sequence goes on from CM019828.1 coordinate 10,050,395, forward strand.
TACCTTGTCATCCTGTTACTTATTTATATGTAGAATTGCTTAGCTGCTTAATAAAAGTAGTAGTTAAGGATGTTTCCGTAATACCCCTGATGGGTATTTACCGGATCACGATTGGCTATATTTGCTATCGTGGAAAAAGAACCTGAGTAGTAATGAAATACGGTCAACTGGAAGGCAAAGCACAAGTTTGGAAACTTGGGGCAGTCCGTCCGTTGGATTGTGTAGGTTTGTATCGATGTTGGCCCTCGTTCATTTTTGAACGCGCCCTTTTACTTAGGGATATGTCGGTGCTGTAATCATCGACCCCAAAGCCGGTTAGACGCTGTTCGGGCTGGTTTCAACCCGTGTCGCACCCTCTAGTATGGAAACACGATCTGCCTCGGAATGGCCATCGTATAGTTCTAATTGGGTGGTCCGTGCTTGAACCGCGACGATTACTACCACGAACAAGCATCGAGCGGTTACCCAATGCATGGACCCGATGGGGAAAATGTGGCTTGGTATTAAAGGTTTTTCACCAGCTAATTTGAAATTCGATTCGAGTCGCCGTCTCCCCCGGTTAGTGGGAAACTATGGCGAGCTTCACCACGATACAACTCCATGTGACATTTAATGGTTCAACTAAAATATTGATAAGCAAACCTGATATGGTATTATGTATTTGTTTGCTAGATTCAAGTGAGTGCTCTAGTACAGGTGCAAAACCTAGAGTTTAAGGAATAGGATAAAAAATAATTGCTCATATAATTAAATGATGAACCCTTTATCTCAAGCTCCTTTTGCAAATAAAGTTAGCCAGCTCCACTATTTATATCAGCCTTGCATACTCCTTGGTGTCTCTTTATTTTTGGTTTCCGACGGGTAAGTCTAGCTGAGTACATTCGAGTACTCAGGGTTTATCCCACCTTGTTGCAGGTGAAGGTGAAGGTCAGATCTGCCGAAAGGTTATGGCCAGTGCCGGTGGGCTCGGCAGTTCCCTATTTCTTCTCTTTATGCTGTTGTTGGAGGATGTCACTCAAGCTAGCAAAGTATTTCAACTTATATTATAGTATTCATTCCAAAGCTATGTTGTTTCAAAGTAAATCAACTTGTAATATTATTTGTGAACTCTATTGTAATTTTATTTCCGCTGCAAAGCTCCATGAACATGATCTGTATTTGCTTGACCATGCGATCTTGCCTGAGATATTGGAAAAGTTTGAAATCCATCAGGATTTCATGGACTACCGGGTTTATATGGGCTCAAGTGTGCTAATTCAGCTGCTTCGGCAGAGGTTTTCGCACTTGTGCTCTTATAAATTGGTCGGTTCTGTCACAGCTGGTATCAAAGCAAGGTTAGGCATAATATAGTCATGTACATGGTTTCAAAACAATTTTTTTTTAGTTTTTGAAAAGCCTATTTTATCTAAAAACCTTTAGCTAGTAGGCAAGTTTGTCAAAACCTAATTTGTAAAAGAATGTGCTAGCGACAACCTCCAGTTATGCCCAATTAGGACTTTCAGGTGGCTTAGTTAAGTAATACTAACTTGGGGGGTTTACTTTCTTGCAACGACACGTCGACTCAAAAGGTACGTATAGATGACCGCACTATGCTACCCTGTGGTCTAATGTTGGAGGTAGTCCTCACATATGATGTACTCATATATGTGGGGTAGTTGAATTTATTTTATGCAACGTCGCACCTACGCGGTCATTTTGACCGGCGGACAGTCCGCCGTATAAGGCGCGGACAGTCCGCGAGTCGCGCAGGGACTTTGCAGCAGTGTTGCTGTTTTTGCTTCGTAGCCGGCGGACAGTCCACCAGGGTTTCACGGACAGTCCGCCCCTGGCGCGGACAGTCCGGCACCAGTGCGGATACATGGATGTATGTCGGGTCTCTGAGTGATGAGTGATTGTCAACTGGGATGATGCGCATGTTCTTTGGCTTGTGTTGTGCAGGTGTCGAGCACGGATGCAGTGATCGAAGGCGAGGTGAAGGTCAAGTAGAGACGTGCCGTGCCGATGGACCGAGAGTGGCGAAGGGCGGACGTGAGGCTTGGACTGAGGGACCAGAGGCCCGAGGATCAGCTGTGGTGGCTGGCAGCCTGTGACGACGACAAGTGAAGAAGTGCGGTCATGTGTTGCCTGAGTTGTGGACTCGGGGACACGTGTCGGTGGATGGGGTGCACGGGAGGTGCATCCCATCTACGACGTCGGTTTGGTGGTAGAGCCAGAGAAAAACCATCGGATGGACAGTTTCCAGGTTTGGGCTTCAAAACCTGGGCGTGGACGGTTTCCGAGTTTGGCCACAAAACTCGGGCTGAGGGTTTTCGAGTTTGGGCACAAAACTCGGGCTGGGGACGGTTTCCAGGTTTGGGCCTCAAAACCTGGCTCTGAGGGTTTGCTGAGTTTGGCCTCAAAACTCAGATGCTGGTGGGCTGGTTTCCCGGTTTGGGCCTCAAAACCGGGGGTTGGCTGGAAAAGGCTGGTTTTCCGGTTTGGGCCACAAAACCGGGGGTGCAGAGCGAGGGCGGCACGTGGCGGCAATCGGGAGGTTGCGTCGAGGCAACGCTTCGGTTTGTGCGGGCGTGGCCGTCGGATACACCTACCACCGAGTTGGTCTAGAATAACCCTAGGGTTTAGCTGGTTCGCTCTGTAATTAGAATAGAGAGGGGTAGAGTAGGAAATAGACTTAGGCTAGTAGTAGGATAAGTAGTCGGGAGACACCCTCCTCCCACCTATCTCAGTCATTTGCTATTTCACACTTAGGGTTCCTCCTGCTCTCCTGATCCTGCTGTAGCTAGCTGAGATCCGCGGAGAGACTTGCCTCTGTGTACTGTTGATTCCAAGGAAGTGAGGCCGTATCCTCACGGTCGTAGCGTGTGTTTTGCGCTACGGTTGCAGATTCGTGGTTGTGATTCGCGTTTTTGTTCGTGTTCTTCGCGGAATCTTTTTTTTCCACGTTCTTCCCGTCGCTTGATCTCTTTGCTCGGTTCATCTTTTGCAAATCCACTTGAACCAAGTTGTTCTAGATCGTGAGGCACTTCTTTCCACCGAAGGAATTAATCTCTAACCTCACGGTCTAGGAGATCGATCGATTTTTGTTTCGGGCCAAGTTTTCTCCCTTCCCCCGAAATTCTTCGATCCATCGATTTGGAGATAGGTTCGAGCCATGATCTCTTAGAGATAGCTCACTATACTCTTTGTGACTCCTCTCACCAAGTTTGATCCCTAGAGGATTTGTTTGGGTAAGATCGAGTTGAATCGGTGGATGAATAGGGTGCTGTTGGGGTGACCGGACGCTGTCCTCGTGTTGACCGGACGCGTCCGGTGGTTGAATATCGCGCAGCGCTTTTCTGACTTGACCGGACGCTGGTGTTTGCACCTGACCGGACGCTCCGGTTTTACTGTTCACGTGTTTTGGCTTGTGTGACCGGACGCACTGTGAACTGACCGGACGCTCGACTCTGGTGAGTCCGGTCCAACACAGAGAGCACCGAAATCCGTCTTTGGCTGACCGGACGCGTCCGGTGTCTGTTGACCGGACGCAGGGTGAGTCCGGTCAGTGTTGTCTCAGCGCGTTTTCGTTCGCGATTCGTTCGTTCTTTGTCGGATTTGGTTTCCGTCTTTTGCGTTGGGTTTCTAGAGTTGTGTAGTGTCCCGCTGTGCTTCTTGGAAGCATCCACCCTACATCTAGGGTCGTGGACACTAGCAAGCTCTAAGGTTTGTCATTTGGGGTGATTCTCGGGACAGTGGCTACTAGTTTCCGAAAGGAAAATTTGAAGCTCCCATTCACCCCCCCTCTGGTCGCTTTCTGAGTGCTTCTCGGTCCTTCAATTGGTATCAGAGCGGGTTAAGGATCTTCCACCTTAGCCGGTTCCAGATCCACAGAAGGCGACATGGATCGTGGCGTGGGCAAACCGTCGTTCTTTGATGGGACGAACTATGCGTTGGAAGATACGCATGTCGGCCTATCTTCAGAGCATGGGCTCTTCTGTTTGGGAGATTTGCAACAGGGATGATTACGTTGTCTTGGCTGCTCGTGTTACTCAGCTTCAGATAGATGAGCACGATGCCAATAGCCGAGCACGTAACGCTCTTTTCTCCTGTTTGAGCATGTCTGAGTTTGATCAAGTTTCTCACCTCCCCACGGCTCGTGAGATATGGGCTACCCTCATGCGTTTCCATGAGGGAACTTCTCAAGTCAAATCTCGTCTCTACGAGTCGCACAAGCGGGAGTACGAGAACTTTCGACACATGCCTGGCGAGAGCATAGAGAGTTTATTCGCTCGCTTTCAGGTCATTGTCAACAAGATGAGAGCGAACAAGGAGCTGTTGCCTTTTGACGATCATGAGAGGGCTTTGAAGCTTTTGCACACTCATGATCGGTCAGTGTGGGACTCAAAGGTCCAGGCGATCATCGAATCGTCTAACTATGAGACCCTCACCTGCGACGAGCTCTTTAGTAAGCTCAAGTCTAGTGAGATTGACGCCATGTCGAGGGCTTCTTATGAGAATCCTTCTGGCCCGACTATGGCTTTGGTTTCTGGCTCTTCTAAACCCTCTGGAGGTTTTGCTCTTTCGTCTCTCTTTTCTGTCACAGAGGACCAACTTGAGTCGTTGGGGGATGACGAGTTGGCAATGCTAGCCAACCGGTTCTCGCGGTTTCACAACAACCGCATGAACCGTCGCCGCGGAGGAGGACGCTCAGGATGCTACGAGTGCGGCGACCCCGACCACTTCATCGCCAACTGCCCCAAGAAGAACAAGCATTCGGGGAAGGGCGATCATGGGCACAAGTACGACTCCGGCAAGCACAAGGAGAAGTACGTCCCCTCGAGGCACAAGCAGAGGGGCGACTTCGACAAGGAGTACATCAAGAAGAAGTACTTGGCGAAGGCCCAGGCTGAGCAGCGTGCGTTCTTCGTCACGCTCAGCGACGTCGACGGCTCGGATGACGACTCCGCTTGCTCAAGCGATGACGAGTCCGAGAAGAAGAAGAGGATCGAGGACAAGCTGAACGGTCTCTGCTTCTTCGCCGACGACGACGGCTTCTGCACCATGGCGCTTGGTGATGAGGTCGACGGCAAGCTGGAGCACTCCCCTCGGAACGACGACGACGACACCTCCCAGGTATCTCTCACCCACGACGAGCTTTCTGCTGAGGTCGAGAAGCTTACTGCCGCACTCCTTAGTCAGGACAAGTTGCTTAGGCGTGCCGCTAGAGAGCGTAAGGAGTTTAGGCAGAAGTGGGAGGACATGGTGAGGGAGCTTGAGTTTGCCAAGTCCACCGTGGTCGTGTCGGAGGAGGTTGAGTGTGAGATGTGCACCACGCACATGACTGACCTTCTCACTTTGAGAGGTAAGTATGCTGCGTTGGTAGGAGAGGTGGATGAGCTGAAGGCTAGACCTTCTCTGTTGGGTGCATGCAAGACTTGTCCTGTCTTGCAATCTGAGTTGGCAGAGAAGAATGCCAAGATTGTGTCTCTTGAAGAGGCCAACTCAGGTAGCACTTGTTTGGCTAGGTGTGCTCTCTGTGAGGGTTTGGAGATGGAGATAGCCAATGTGAAGCATGACAAGATGCAAACCGAGGAGGAAAACACATACCTTCGGACCATCTTGTCATGGGTGTCTTGTAGTGAGCCACAGCTCGGGATGATGATCTCCCAATTCAAGCGAGCTGCTGGAGGTCCAGGTGTAGGCTTTGCTCAGGGTGTTGATCTTTCTGCTTTTGGGAAGATTGGAGAGTCGAGTGGTCTGAATCCGAGTGAGAAACCCAACTCCACCACTACTCTCAAACTAACCAAGCTTCCACCCAAAGAGCCTCTCAAGCCTAACACCAAGGATGGGGTGTTTGAGGAACCCCCGAGAGCTCCACCCAAGAACCAAGTATGGCATCCCAAACCTAACCACCTGAAAAACAAGCTTGATACTATGCCACCTATCCAGGAGGAGTTGCCACAGAAAGGCAAAGTGAACCATACCCACAACCATGTGTACCAACAACCCCTTTGCGTGCGGTGAGGTACCATTGTGACTTCTGTGGGAGAGATGGTCACTTAAGTGAGTTCTGTTTTCGGCGTAAGAGAGAGGCATGCCGTGCTAGGGAGATGAACAACCCGGACATGTACCATCCTTTCCATGATGTACATGCGCCGAATGTTCAGAGGATAGCACCGAGACGTGCTGCTAGGCCCAGAGGTCCAGAACCTCAAGTTCCCAGGCCTAGGCAGCAGAGAGCTCCGAGGAGAGATGCTAGGCCTAGAGGCACAGTGCCTCAAGTTGCTAGGCCTAGGCCTCGTAGAGAGCGTGCCCGACGGGAGCCTGCAGTTGTAGGCTATGGACCCCGTGGCGGAGGTTTTGTAGTTGAGCGTTTTCCCCCACCACGTTTTGAGTATCGTGATGGACGCTCCTCCCTTAGCGGACCACGTTTTCCTCTATGCGGTGATCGCTCCTCTCGTAGACGTGCTAGGAATGGTTTTTCTGCTAACCGTTCTTTTGAGCAGCCGGCCCAACACTGGTATTCCCCTTACTTCACTAACCCTAGTGTTGGACCGTATGCTCACCCTATGTCTTTTTGATGATGTAGGTAAAACGGTTGGAGGACATTTGGTTGGTGGATTCCGGTTGCTCGAGGCACATGACCGGAAACGCCAAGTGGTTCTCCAGCCTTAGTCCTATTGCCGGAAAGGAGTACATAACCTTCGACGACAATAGCAAAGGTAAGGTATTGTCTCGCGGGTCTGTGCGAGTTAATGAGCACTTTGTGTTGCGCGATGTTGCTCTTGTTTCTAACTTGCATTTTAATCTTCTTTCTGTTTCGCAACTCTTTGACGACGACTATGAGATTCATTTTAAACCGAATCTCAGTCGTATTTTGGATCCTCAAGGCAATCTTGTGTGTTTGATTTCACCCTTTGGAAAAGTCTTTCGTGCGAATTTCTCGGAGTCTTTTGGCACTTCTCGTTGTCTTGTGGCTGGACCTTCCTCCTCTGATCTTTGGAAGTGGCATAGGAGACTTGGACATTTGAGCTTCGACTTGCTTGCAAGGCTTAGTTCACTTGGCCTAATCCGAGGATTGCCCAAGTTGCATATGGAGAAGGATCTTGTTTGCCACTCTTGTAGACACGGGAAGATGGTTGCCGCTCCCCACCATCCAGTGACTCAGGTCATGACCAAGCGCCCTGGAGAGCTTTTGCACATGGACCTTGTTGGTCCGGCTCGGGTAAGCTCGGTTGGGGGGAAGTGGTATGTGCTTGTTGTTGTTGATGACTTTTTGAGATATTCGTGGGTCTTCTTTTTAGCTGAGAAGACCGAGACTTTCTCCTTTGCTCGCAATCTGATTTTGCGTCTTCAGAACGAGTTCCCTTTGAACTCGATGCGAGCAATTCGGAGTGATAATGGTTCCGAATTTAAAAATTCGGATTTTGAGAAGTTTTGTAACTCTTTGGGTTTAGAGCATCAGTTTTCTTCCCCCTACACACCGCCACAAAATGGTGTTGTAGAGAGGAAGAATCGGCCTTGTAGAGATGGCCAGGACGATGCTCGATGAGCATAGGACTCCTAGGCGATATTGGGCCGAAGCTATTAGCACTGCATGCTACATTTCCAATCGCATTTTTCTCCGAGCTTTCTTGAAAAAGACCTCTTATGAGTTGCGTTTTGGAAAACTACCCAAGGTGAGTTATTTTCGAGTTTTTGGTTGCCATTGTTTTATACTCAAAAAGGGCAACTTGGACAAATTTGAGTCTCGTTCTTCTGACGGAGTATTTTGGGTTATGGCACTCACACTCGCGCATATCGTGTACTTAACCTTGATACTAACCGAGTCATGGAGACATCAGATGTCACCTTCGACGAGACCATGGTTTGTCCTTCTTCTCGTTTTGAGCGTGCAGGTGATCATGAGGTTGGTGAGCCTCTTTTTGATGACGAGGACGAGGGTGCTGAAGGTATGGATGATCCAGCACCCCCTCCACCTGCTGTGCCGCAAAGAGCGGCCTCTACGACGACTCACGGCCCTGACACCTCTTCTTCCTGGGGGTCGTGGGATCCGCCACCCCGAGCGGTACCATTTGTACCCGGGGAGGCAACAGCTGCTGTTGAGGGGGAGGCCACTTCGGCAAGGGAGGCGCCACGACATATTCAGCGCCAGCACCCGCCTCAGCAGATGATCGGCAGCATTGACGAACGTGTCACTCGGTCCAGGTCACAACACATTTCTCACTTTGCTCATTCTGCATTTGTTGCTGATTTTGAGCCCCGAGATGTTGGACACGCTTTGACGGATCCTGATTGGGTCAATGCCATGCTTGAGGAGTTAGAAAATTTTGAGCGAAATCGGGTTTGGGTTCTAGTTCCACCTCCTCCTGAGTGTAAGCCTATTGGGACAAAATGGGTTTTCAAAAACAAGCAAGGAGAGGATGGCCACGTTGTTAGAAACAAGGCCAGGCTTGTAGCGAAGGGTTACAGTCAGAAGGAGGGGATAGACTATGAGGAGACGTTTGCTCCTGTAGCTCATTTGGAGGCAATTAGGATACTCTTGGCTTTTGCTGCATCCAAAGGTTTCAAACTTTTTCAAATGGATGTCAAGAGTGCCTTCTTAAACGGCTACATAGAAGAAGAGGTTTATGTTGAGCAACCCCCCGGTTTTGAAAATCCCAAGTTTCCAAACCATGTTTTCAAACTCCACAAAGCTTTATATGGTTTGAAACAAGCCCCTAGAGCCTGGTATGATAGGTTGAAAACCTTTTTGCTTGCTAAAGGTTTTAAAATGGGATGTGTTGATAAAACGCTTTTTCTCCTCAAGCAAGGCAAAGACACTCTCTTGGTCCAGATTTACGTGGATGATATCATTTTCGGTGGTTCTTCTCACGCTTTGGTTGCCAAGTTTGCAGATACTGTGAGCAGGGAGTTCGAGATGAGCATGATGGGCGAGCTGACGTTTTTCCTCGGGTTGCAAATCAAGCAATCCCGGGAAGGGACGTTCGTGCACCAGGGCAAGTACACCAAGGACTTGCTGAAGCGGTTCGATATGGGTGAGGCCAAGCCTCTTCCAACACCCATGTCGACGACGACTACCCTGGATGCGGACAAGGATGGAGAAGCAGTGGACCAGAAGGAGTACCGAAGCATGATCGGGTCGCTCCTCTACCTGACGGCGACACGCCCGGACATCCAGTTCGCGGTGTGTCTGTGTGCGCGCTTTCAGGCGTCGCCACGCACTTCTCACCGTCAGGCGGTGAAGCGGATTTTCAGGTACCTTCGTTTCACACCTGAGTTTGGGATTTGGTATTCTGCTTCCTCCACCCTCTCCCTTTGCGGTTATTCGGATGCCGATTTTGCTGGTTGCCGTATTGAGCGCAAGTCCACTTCTGGGACTTGCCAGTTTATTGGTTCTTCTCTTGTTTCGTGGTCTTCTCGCAAGCAGTCTAGTGTCGCCCAGTCTACCACGGAGGCTGAGTATGTTGCTACGGCTAGCTGCTGTTCCCAGTTGCTCTGGATGATGGCCACTTTGCGTGATTTTGGTCTGAGCTTTTCTCGCGTGCCTTTGCTTTGTGACAGCACGAGTGCCATTAGCGTTGCTAAGAACCCCGTGCTTCACTCGAAGACCAAACACATTGATGTGCGCTTTCATTTTCTGCGAGACCACCAGGAGAAGGGTGATATCGACCTTCGCCATGTCGATACTCATCATCAAGTGGCTCATATTTTCACCAAGCCTTTAGACGAATCAACCTTTAATCGGTTGAGGGGTGAGCTTGGTGTGTGTTTCCCCTTTTAGTTGGGGGAAACATTTTGGTTCTTGTATAATAGACTGACTCTTTCTTTTCTTTTGCACTTCAGCATACGCATTTGCATTCTGAGCTTCATGTTTATAATCACTAGAATGTAACTATGCTCTATGTGGTATGCTCCGATGCTTATGATGATGCTCGTAGCTTATGCTCCTTCTGATCACTAGTACATGCTATGAGCTGAGCTGTTTTTGAAATGGTGAACTTGTTTAGTAACTTAAAATCTGAAAATGTTCACCATTGAGATATGCAACTAGCATGTGTAGGATGTGTTGAGTTTACTCGTGCTTTTCATATATGCTAGGTTGCTATGTCTCTAGTTCTGAGTCATTCACTTGCTTGGTCTGTTCATATCATGTTTAAAATTTGAACCAAGTTTTAGTGAATTAAAAAGATCGAGATGGAATTGCTTGTCAACACATCACGGTATCGAGACGGTTTCTCATTGCACTTTGAGTTAAACTTGAGCCGTGTAGTGTATGACCGAAACCGTAGCTTTAAGCTTCTGATTGCTTCGGCATAGGCTTCGCTCGGTTGAAAAGTTAGGCAATGACAAGCTTTCAACCTCTCGCAATCACATGCTTTTAATTGAACTTGTGAAATTTCACCGCTGCAACTCCGATCTGAATTTGAATTCACAAGTGTATGTTTCATTCTTAAGCATGATGATTGAACTTTGCTAGGGGTAGTTCCCCTTGTATACATGTTTAGCACTTGTTCAGACTCCTATTTATACCTTGCTAGTGCTATTTTGATGGTGAATATCTTTTGACTCAAAACTGCTCCTTTTGCTCACATGTTCATATTTCGCATCTGGTGATCAGTTTGAGCCTTTGCTGAGCTTGTATGCTGTTGTTGAGTCGTTGGAGTTATACTGTTTAGAGCATCTTTGTATTCTCCTGAATATATGCCTGAAGCTGCTAACTTGCATTTTGACTCATATGCATGTTGGAAGGGGGAGAACCTCCCTTGTTAGCACTTTTGTTGGTACCTTTTCTGATGGGGAGAGTCTTTTACTTGATTAGTGCATTTTCAACTAAGGGGGAGAGTTTGCAAATCATATGTTTCCTGGATGTTCAACTAAGGGGGAGTTTGAGGGAAAATTTCAAATCTTTGTGTTATTCCCAAGTTGGACCTAAGGGGGAGTATTTTCCTGGTTGTATGCACTATTCGAGGAGGAGCTTGCTGCTTTTTGTTGGCCGTAAGTCATTGGTATCGAGCTTTCTTTGCTAGTTGTGTTGAGCCCCTGTGCCTCTATCTTGAGGGACTAGCATTTTGCTTCGATTTTCCGATTGAGTTTTGCTAGCGGGGTTGAGCCTGTTCTACCTCTTCTTGAGGGCTAGCTTTGCTTTGCTTGGTTGCGTCGAGCCGTTGCCCATGTCTTTGGGGACCAAGTTCTTTCGCTCTTTCCACTTGACCTTCTTCGGCTTTGCTATGCTTTTGGGTCATTTGGTTGAGTTCTCTCTTCTTCCTTCTTCCTTCTTCTTATTCTCTTTTCATTATGATTTGTGTGAGTAGTTGACAATGCACTCATCAAGGCGGAGATTGCGGATACATGGGTGTATGCCGGGTCTCTGAGTGATGAGTGATTGTCAACTGGGATGATGCGCATGTTCTTTGGCTTGTGTTGTGCAGGTGTCGAGCACGGATGCAGTGATCGAAGGCGAGGTGAAGGTCAAGTAGAGACGTGCCGTGCCGATGGACCGAGAGTGGCGAAGGGCGGACGTGAGGCTTGGACTGAGGGACCAGAGGCCCGAGGATCAGCTGTGGTGGCTGGCAGCCTGTGACGACGACAAGTGAAGAAGTGCGGTCATGTGTTGCCTGAGTTGTGGACTCGGGGACACGTGTCGGTGGACGGGGTGCACGGGAGGTGCATCCCATCTACGACGTCGGTTTGGTGGTAGAGCCAGAGAAAAACCATCGGATGGACGGTTTCCAGGTTTGGGCCTCAAAACCTGGGCGTGGACGGTTTCCGAGTTTGGCCACAAAACTCGGGCTGAGGGTTTCTGAGTTTGGCCACAAAACTCGGGCTGAGGACGGTTTCCAGGTTTGGGCCTCAAAACCTGGGCTCTGAGGGTTTGCTGAGTTTGGCCTCAAAACTCAGATGCTGGTGGGCTGGTTTCCCGGTTGGGCCTCAAAACCGGGGGTTGGCTGGAAAAGGCTGGTTTCCCGGTTTGGGCCACAAAACCGGGGGTGCAGAGCGAGGAGGCACGTGGCGGCAATCGGGAGGTTGCGTCGAGGCAACGCTTCGGTTTGTGCGGGCGTGGCCGTCGGATACACCTACCACCGAGTTGGTCCAGAATAACCCTAGGGTTTAGCTGGTTCGCTCTGTAATTAGAATAGAGAGGGGTAGAGTAGGAAATAGACTTAGGCTAGTAGTAGGATAAGTAGTCGGGAGACACCCTCCTCCCACCTATCTCAGTCATTTGCTATTTCACACTTAGGGTTTCCTGCTCTCCTAATCCCCTGCTGTAGCTAGCTGAGATCCGCGGAGAGACTTGCCTCTGTGTACTGTTGATTCCGAGGAAGTGAGGCCGTATCCTCACGGTTGTAGCGTGTGTTTTGCGCCACGGTTGCAGATTCGTGGTTGTGATTCGCGTTTTTGTTCGTGTTCTTCGCGGAATCTTTTTTTCCACGTTCTTCCCGTCGCTTGATCTCTTTGCTCGGTTCATCTTTTGCAAATCCACTTGAACCAAGTTGTTCTAGATCGTGAGGCACTTCTTTCCACCGAAGGAATTAATCTCTAACCTCACGGTCTAGGAGATCGATCGATTTTTGTTTCGGGCCAAGTTTTCTCCCTTCCCCCGAAATTCTTCGATCCATCGATTTGGAGATAGGTTCGAGCCATGATCTCTTAGAGATAGCTCACTATACTCTTTGTGACTCCTCTCACCAAGTTTGATCCCTAGAGGATTTGTTTTGGGTAAGATCGAGTTGAATCGGTGGACGAATAGGGTGCTGTCGGGGTGACCGGACGCTGTCCTCGTGTTGACCGGACGCGTCCGGTGGTTGAATATCGCGCATCACTTTTCTGACTTGACTGGACGCTGGTGTTTGCACCTGACCGGACGCTCCGGTTTTACTGTTCACGTGTTTTGGCTTGTGTGACCGGACGCACTGTGAACTGACCGGACGCTCGACTCTGGTGAGTCCGGTCCAACACAGAGAGCACCGAAATCCGTCTTTGGCTGACCGGACGCGTCCGGTGTCTGTTGACCGGACGCAGGGTGAGTCCGGTCAGTGTTGTCTCAGCGCGTTTTCGTTCGCGATTCGTTCGTTCTTTGTCGGATTTGGTTTCCGTCTTTTGCGTTGGGTTTCTAGAGTTGTGTAGTGTCCCGCTGTGCTTCTTGGAAGCATCCACCCTACATCTAGGGTCGTGGACACTAGCAAGCTCTAAGGTTTGTCGTTTGGGGTGATTCTCGGGACAGTGGCTACTAGTTTCCGAAAGGAAAATTTGAAGCTCCCATTCACCCCCCCTCTGGTCGCTTTCTGAGTGCTTCTCGGTCCTTCAACCAGCAGCCCGGACAGTTCGGCACCAGCAGCCCGGACAGTCCGCGAATCGGCTGTAGGTTGAGTTTTAGTGCTTTTGCTCTCCCGGCTTTTCCGCTTCGTTTCTGGACTTCTCGTTTGCTCCTAGAGTTCACCTAGGAACCTCTCTAACTATCTTTGCTACGTGTTAGCATAGGTATTTGGAGGAATCCCGATGTAGCCCTCTATCTACGTTCGGGAGTCGGTTTTTGGGGCCGAACTTGACTTGGAGTTTTGGGAGTTTTGGTTTGCTCCCTTGTGTGGTGCCTCGCTGTGATCCTAGGGATCATCCACCCTCTTTCTAGGGTCATGGGCATCGCGTTTGAGTCCGAAGCTTTTGGGTGTTGATTTTGTTGGGATAGAGGCCGTAATTTCTGAGAAGAAATTTTAGGCTCCCATTCACCCCCCTCTGGTTGCCTTGCTTTAGCATTTTCGGTCCTTCAATTGGTATCAGAGCCAGTTAAGGATCTCTCTACCTTAACCGGTTTCGGATCCGCGAAGGCGACCTTTTAGAGTGGTTTTGCTTCCGACATGGTTTGCCGGTGTTTGAGCTTTTATCTTGCTAACACTAACGGTGCTTTTAGAAAGTGCACCAAGTTCTTCTTCAAGCATGTCTTTGTCTTTCAGCTTGAACGGTTCCATGGACGACATCTTGGGAAGAAGGAGGAGTGCAGTTGATGAGAGGGATCGCGAGGTGAACGATCTGCTGAACCTTCTACGACATGACGACCTTTCACCAGAGGATCTCCTTTGTCAACTTGGCAAGGCCAAGAGAGGTACACTTGCTCGTGGTCTTGTGACCTTGCACAACCTATATGAGGCTTGCTCTAGGAATGATGAGCTTTGTGATACCTTGCGTAGAAAGGTTGAAAAATTAAAATGCTCCATTGCTAGGTTGAAGTCTAGTGCCTCTTTGCCTTGCACCTCTTGTAATGACATGGTTAGGAAGAATGATGAGCTAGGCTTTTCTCTTGCTAGCTTAAAATCTGAGAATGAATTGTTGAATTCAAATGCTTCCAAACCATGTTTAGTTTGCATTGACTTGCGCAAGGACCTCGATTGTGCTAAAACTGAATTAGCCTTGCTTAAGTCAAATGCTTTGTTACCATGTGTTTATTGTGAGTCTTTGTGTACTGAAATTGATGAACTAAGATTGACTCACATCACATGTGTAGATGAACTTGAGCATGCTAGGGCTGAAATTGTTGAAATAAATTCTAGGCCTTGTAGCTTGTGCTCTTTGAATAAAGATGCTTGCCATGCTTCTAATACTATTCATGATTCTTTGCTTGATGTGAATGGTGATGTTTCTTCCACCGATTTCATTTGCACATCTTGCACTGATTTAGAAAAAGAAGTTTTGGCTTTGAAACAAGCGTGTGATGATATGAGCGCCAAGTTGGTTGAGCACAATGATCTTGAGAAAGAGATTGAGCTCTTGCGTACCACATATGCCGAGTGCATTGAAAAGGAGATGGAAAATTTGAGGAACACTCCTTGTGGTACTTGTGATCGCCTCATGTTTGAAAATGAGGTTTTAGCCAAAAGATGCAAGAGTCTTTGTGCTAAGTCTTTTGAGTCACGCAATTCTTCCAACTCCGATGTTGATAGTTATAAGTCTGCATCTTTGCAACCGGAGTTGAGTTCTTATGTTGCGCGTGAGTCTTTTGACCTTAGCACTAGTGCCAAGGTTTCGGATAGCTCTTTCATAGCTACTCCCAACCTTGCTGTTTCTTTGAATGATGTCCAAGGGACTTCTCATGACAAGGGTGCTTCTCACATTTTTGGGACTCGTGCTCCCAATCCGATTTTCCATTGCACTTTTTGTAAGAAGGATGAACATTCATTTGATTTTTGTTTTCGCCGTGTCAAACATGAGCGACGTATTTGAGCTAAGGCTTTTAGGAAGCCGCGTAGCCTTTCCCATGGCACGTGTGCTCCTAGTGTTGGCACCAAGTTGAATGTTGATGCTTCTTGTTCTAAGTCCCAAGGGACTTCTCACTTGTCGGAGAATGGTGTGCCTTCCAATAGGCCTTTGTACCATTGCTCTTTTTGTGACAAAGATGGGCATCAAGAAAGCTTTTGCTATCGGCGTGCCAAACGCTTGCGCCAAGCTCGCTCTTCTAGGAAGTTGGTGGTTCATAGCCCTTCTCATGGCATGAACGCTTGTGTTCCTAGTAAGAAGCCCCTCTTTGTTGATGGGTTTTATGACTCCTTTTCTATTGGGATAGGTCATTGTCGTGGACATGCTTCTAGTGCTTCTTCTCTTGGTCCACGTCATGTTTTTCATGGTGCTTCTATTGGTTTTCTACAAAAACCTTGGAAGATGTTTGCCTCTTTCCCGTGGTACGACTCGTTCTTCTCCTCGAGTTGTCCTTTTGAGGAATGCTTCCAAGGGTGTTTCAAAATTGCATTTGAACCGACATTTGCATCATGCTAACCCACATGATAAGTTGAGATTTGTGACCAAGTCCTGGATTCCCAAGTACATGCTTGCTAACCCTTCGGGATCCAAGACTCGGGTTACTTTGTCCTCTTGTGTGTAGATATGAGGACACGGGGTGGAGAACATGCGCCTGATGGAGCTTGATCTTTTAGATATGATCAAGTTTTGATGGTTCTCTGCATCCCGCTTAGATTTGCCTCCAAAGAGGTTTTGTTACTCGGTGAGCCTTCTTATACACTCATACCTTGTACATTCATGTTCTATTTCTTGTGGTATGAGATGGACTATCATGTGCTCACTTGTATAGTTCTTACGTGTACATTTTTCTTTTGTATCATGTTTTGTTTTAGTCTAGCATGTGCTATCTTGTATATCATGTCATGCTAAGTCTTGTGTACAGTTTTGGTGGTTATTCCACTTTTCATGCTAGTCTGTGATCCTCATGAACATTATGCCATGCTTTACCATACTTCTCCATGAGCTTTACTTGTAGAGGTATGATGTTCATTAGGTATCACTTTTCAGGTGCTAGTTTTGGTTAGCTACATGTATCCTGTTGATATGATTAGGTTGAGCACTAGTCTTTCCACAATTTTATCATGTTACATGCTTTTGGATCTATTGCTATCATTATCTTGCATTGTAGCATGTGTTGAGGTTTAGGTGTGTTTGGGTTGATCATGTCTCTAGGCTGCAGTTTGCTATACAGTGCTTTATCCTGTTGCATGGTAGTCTTGACTAGGTTGAGTTCAGATCTCCTTGCGGTATCATTCATAGGTAGATCTCTTTTTGTTGAGAGTTCACCTTATGCTTATTATGTGACTAACCGTTTTCGTGGAGACCTTGAGGTCACACTAGATGAGACAATGCCTTGTGCTTTCTTCTGCTTTTGAGTGTGCAGGAGAACAGGAGCCTGGAGAGAGCATTTCGGCTCACGGACCCGATCCCACTTCTTCAACGACTTGGGGTTCCGTTTGAGCAGCTCTTCAGCGAGCACTAGCTGCACCTGTGGGAGCGACAACATCAGGCGTGGGGGAGACGACTTCGGCGTGACAGGCGCCCCGGAGATTTTAGTGGATTCAGGCGTCCTCTCGGGTATCACACCAGCAGGAGGTCATGCACTTCATGAGGCACCTCCGACACACTTCTGAGTTCAGATTTTGGTACTCTTCTTCTTCGACCTCTTTCAGCCGTGTGGTCTTTCCGATATGGATTTTTGCTGGCTGTTCGCTTGAGCGTTTCTTGGGTCTTTTCTTGTGAGTTCGGTGTGTGTGTTTCCCTTTAGTTGGGGAAGCATTTTGCTTGTTGTATATTAGTTGGTCTTCTCCGATACCCTTTTGTTTTGGGTTTTTCTCTTTAGGCTAGTTTTTGCTTTGTTTTTGATAGACTAGCTTTTGCGTGCATTTCATCATGTATATTAGTGCATTTTAGAGCTTCATGTTTAGAGCAATGAGAATGAGATTATGCTCTTTTTGGTATGCCCTGTTTATACATGATGATGTTTGTAGCTTAGGCTGTTTTTGATCACTTGATACATGTTATGAGCTAAGCTATTTTTGCAAATGGTGAACTTGATTAATCAACTGTGAAACCTTTAATTTGTTCACCATTGAGAGTGGCAACTAGCATGGGTAGGATGTGTTGAGATCACTTATGCTATCTTTTGTATGCTAGGTTGCTATGTCTCTTGCACTGAGTCATTCACTTGCTTGGATTGTTCATATGTACATTGTGCTTAAAATTTGATCCAAGTTTAGTGAATTGAAAAGATCGAGATGGGATTGCATGTGTCAGCACCTCACGGTATCGAGACTGTTTCTCATTGCACATTTGAGTTAAACTTGAGCCGTGTAGTGTAAGACCGAAACCAGTGCTTTAAGCTTCTGATTGCTTTTCTTGCATAAGCTTAGCCCGGTTGAAAAGTTAGGCAATGACCATGCTTTCAACCTCTCGCAATCACATGCTTTAATTTGAACTTGTGTTAATACCGCTGCAATCTCCGATAAATTTGAAAAAAAGACAACACAAGTTTATGCTTCATTCTATGGCATGATGATTGAACTTTGCTAGGGGTAGTTCACCTTTTATACTTGAGTTAGCACTTGTTTGATTTCCTGTCTATTCATGCTAAGTGCTATTTTAGTGGTGAACTCCTTTTCAAATGGCTTAAAACTGCTCATATGCTTAATTGTTCATATTTCGTATTCATTTGATCATCAGTTTGAGCCTTTGCTAGCATTTGTATTGATTGCTATACCTTCAGGGCAGCACCCTATTGAGCATCTTTTCATTCTGATTGCTATACACTTGAAGCTGTTGCATTGTGCATATCATGCATTTTTAGCTTAGTGTACATACCCCCAGCTCCGATACTCTTTGTGGTCACTTTCAGTGCTGTTCACTGACCCCCATATGCTTTTGGTTGATGACTTGTCTTGTGTTTGTGTCAACTTTGTGGAAATATGTCTACACCCCTCAGCATGTTCCCTTTTGTCAAGGGGGAGAAGCTATTTGCAAGGGGGAGTTTATGTGTTGGCACAAAAGGGGAGAGTCTTGCATTTTGGGGAGAGCTTTGAGCTAGGGGAGTTTAGCTCTTTTATGTCCTTCTTCAATTGGTATAGCTTTTATGTGTTTCAATTGGTATCCATCTTTTAGTATGGAGTGTATTTGGTGTCATGAGCTTTGTTGCATAGTCTTTGTGTATAGGCTTGCTTTCAGGGGGAGTTGTTTTGTTTTGCAGCTTCTCCGTGTGCTCCGAATGTTTATGCTCTATTTGATTTTGAGCTTCTCTTTGTGTTTTCTCAGTCGGTATCGAGCCTGCTAGTCGTGTTGAGCCATTTTTGCCTCTGTCTTGAGGGACTAGTAGTTTTTGCTTGGTATTTTGATTGGTTTGGAGACTTCAGCTAGTTGTGTCGAGCCACTTTGCCTCTGTCTTGAGGAACTAGCTGTTTTCACCAATTTTTGGCTGTTTGTGATTGGTATCGAGTCTGCTAGTTGTGTTGAGCCTCTGTGCCTCTATCTTGAGGGACTAGCAGTTTTGCATTCTTATGCATTGTTTCAGCCTCAATTGGTATCGAGCCTTGAGCTAGTGGTGTGTTGAGCCTTTTTATGCCTCTTCTTGAGGGCTAGCTCATTTTTGACTTGGTTGTGTCGAGCCGTTGCCCATGCCTTTGGGAACCAAGTCTTTTGCTCTATGTGATCGAGTTTTGCTCTTTGTTGAGTTTTTGCTCCGATCCTTTGCTTGGTTGCGTTGAGCCATTGCCCATGTCTTTGGGGACCAAGTTTTCGGTTTTGGTATCTCAAACCATCTCTTGTGCCTAGTTTTTTGTCAACTCAATCATCAAGGGGAGAAATTTTCAAACCCAAGTGGTTAAGTACCTTAAATTTCGAAACCCAAGTGGATAAGTACCTTGGTTTCTTTTGTGGGTTTCTTTTGTGATGATTGTTTGACAAATTTATTTGAGATTGGTTTTTGAGTGCCTTTTGGGATTCATGAAAACTCTTGTTTTCCCTTGACTCTTTGGTTGTGTGGAGGCTTTGCCCGCTTTTCCCATTTCCTTTGGGACCGAGAGTTTTTATTTGGAGTTTTCATGATCCTTCCTCATATCAAGTGGCCTTGTGTTTGCTTTTACTTGGCTTTTGGGCACTTGAATGAGGCTTGCCTTCAAACCCTTCCTTTGTGGTTTTATTTTTAGTCAATGCATTCATCAAGGGGGAGATTGAGAATATATATGATGAATGATTGACTTTGATGAGGAAGGTTTGAGGCTTTTCCCGGTTGAGTCATTATATGCTATGCGCTTAATGTTTATGACTAACTGGTGGCGTTGAGTTGTGTGTGTTTACCGGGTTGGTGTGGCGTGTGTGTGCAACATGTGTCTCTTGGCTGTGTTGATGTGCAGGTGTGGAGCTCGGATACAGTGGTCTATGGCGAGGTGAAGGTCAAAGTAGAGACGTGTCGTGCCGACGGACCGGGAGCGGTGAAGGATGGGCGTGCCGTGCGGCGGACGTGCCATGCCGATGTACCCAGCGGTGAAGGGCGGACGTGAGGCTTGGACCGACGGACCGGAGGGCCAGAGGACCAGCTGTGGTAGCTGGCACGTGGCATCGGCGAGCAAGAGCACATGGGGATGTGCGATGCATCGGCCGAGTCGGGAGGAAGACGATGGCATCGTGGCACTTGGCGGGAGGTCGGACACGGGCTTGCGTGCAGCGCGAGTGCCGTCGGCCGAGTCAAGAAGGAAGGCGAAGGCGTTGTGCCCGGCGTGGAGGCTGGACATGCATCGGCATCGGTGCCGGTGGTCGGGGTGTGCGAACCACATCCCGTCTACGGTGCGGGTTCGATAGCTGAGCCTCAAAAAGCTACCATCGACGGTTTCCAGGTTTGGACCTCAAAACCTGGGGTGTCCGTTTCCGAGTTTGGGCCTCAAAACTCGGGGTGGCGGTTTGCCAGGTTTGGGCCTCAAAACCTGGGCTGGCGGGTTTACCAGTTTGGGCCTCAAAACTGGGGATGGTCCAAAAGGACGGTCGACGCGTGGCGGCGTGGAGAGGCTGGCGCGGCGGCGAAGCTATCCACAAGGAAGGCGCGGTGGTCGACATGACGGCACGTGGCGGCATCAGGGAGGTCGCGTCGAGGCGAAGCTACCGGATGTGCGGGCGTGGCCGTCGGATGAAAAAGGCTAGGGTTGGACAGTTTTACCCCTGGGTGGTATTTGGGTTGAGTGCTTAATGTAAGGGCGTTTTGGTCTTCGAACATGCGCCTATATTATGAGGGGCTGCTAGGGCAGACGGATCCTTGGACGGTGTCTCTCTCATTTTGTTCCTGTGAGAGAAGGCTAGGGTTAGGGAGAGTTGGCTCTTGTTCTTGAGCTTTTCGCCATCCAAGCTTTGTGTTGCTAGGAGTGGCTTGTAGCCCGACACCGAGTGCTTAATCAATCATCCATTCCTCTGAATCCAAGGATCAAACTCGTGGTTGAATTCGCGTTTTGAATTTGTTCTTCGCGTTCTTCTTTTCTCCACGTTTTTCCCCTCACTCGATCTCCCTCTACGATGCGTCTTTTGCGATTCCGTTTGAATCAACTTGTTCTTTGAAGTGAGGAGAACATTTCCACCGGAGGAATTCATCTCTACCCTCACGAACAAGTAGATCGGGTCGAAATCGTTTTTGTTCTTCATTCTTCCCCTTTTCTAGTGTTCTTCGGATTTCTCATGGTTTAGTTGGGTTGAAGCGATGATATCCTAGGATTAGCTTCCCAACACGTAGAAGAACACTTGGGAGAAGTTTGGTTGCAGCCCCGTTCGATTTGGTGAAGATCCAATCGATTTTGGTTTTGTCCCGTGCAGTTTTTGCACTTTCTGGGCAGTGGCGGACTGTCCGCCGTTTGGTGGTGGACTGTCCGGCCATCGGGCTTTGGCCAGACCAGAACAGCGCAGCGCGCACTGCTCACGGTCATTTTGACCGGCGGACAGTCCGCCGTATAAGGCGGACACGTAAGTCCGCGAGTCGCGCAGGGACTTTGCAGCAGTGTTGTTGTTTTTGCTTCGTAGCCGGCGGACAGTCCGCCAGGGTTTCGCGGACAGGCCGCCCCTGGCGCAGACAGTGCGGCACCAGCAGCCCGGATAGTCCGCGAATCGGCTGTAGGTTGAGTTTTAGTGCTTTTGCTCTCCCGGCTTTTCCGCTTCGTTTCCGGACTTCTCGTTTGCTCCTAGAGTTCACCTAGGAACCTCTCTAACTATCTTTGCTACGTGTTAGCATAGGTATTTGGAGGAATCCCGACGTAGCCCTCTATCTACGTTCGGGAGTCGGTTTTTGCGGCCGAACTTGACTTGGAGTTTTGGGAGTTTTGGTTTGCTCCCTTGTGTGGTGCCTCGCTGTGATCCTAGGGATCATCCACCCTCTTTCTAGGGTCGTGGGCATTGCGTTTGAGTTTGAAGCTTTTGGGGGTTGATTTTGTTGGGACAGAGGACGTAATTTCTGAGAAGAAATTTAGGCTCCCATTCACCCCCCCCCTCTGGTCGCCTTGCTTTAGCATTTTCGGTCCTTCAAGCGTGCCAGTCGGTGAGTGGTGGAACCTCTCAACCTCCTTAATTGCATGCCTCTGCTCTGGGGACAACTGGTCCTGGATCCTGAGTCCGCCAGTACTGCCACCGCGCTCTGCATGCTCTGCGGCGTCTGCCACTGCCGGGCCTGAACTGCCTCGCGCTCCTGACGAGTGCGCTTGCGGCGCACTATGAGCTTCCCCTTCCCAGGTCTCTGACCAGAAGGGGGGGGACGCGGAGGTGAGTCCCCTGGGCCGCCACTGACGTTCTTGCGGCGCGGCATGGCTGACAAGAACGGGAAACCAACTGCCGGTGAAAGAAGCACTGAACTGAAACCCCTGGCAAACAGCTGACAAGAAACCCGCTGACCAACTTACGGACCAAAGACTCCCCCTATCATTGATCAACTGCCGCTGTCACTCGCGAGGCTTGGCCTCGATCCGTACCCGCGGGCTTGGCCCCGGGTTATATATCACTGACAACTGACGAGCTGACACGACCACTGACTCGCTGCAAAGAATGGATAGGACATTTATATAGGAGGCATATATTCTAGAGACGAGAAACCTATCGAAGCAAAGCATATAGATAAGAAAAGAACGGGGCTTCGCTACCTGATGATCCGACGAACCAAACGCTAGAAGAGATGAGAGTCGACGTTCGGGCACCCACGGACCACACCAAAGGGGACTGCAAGGGATTGGAGTGAAAACGGGGTCAGAAACAAGGTGAATAGCCTGTGGGGCATTCTATCGAGCACCTTATGGACAGGGTTAATGCAGCGGGTGATGGTGCTTACTGAAGGGGTCGGCCGGCGGAGAAGAGTTCACCGGAGTAGGAAACGAGCACGGGGACGGGGAGGACTGCACCGGCGAGGCAGAGATGGGCAGCTCCGGCGAGGGGAAACTCCGGCAAGGGGGGGTGCGGCCCAGGTGAGCTCCGACAGCGACGAGCGCACGCAGGCGATCTGCGGTGGGGGCGCGCGGCTGCGTGCGCGGCGGAGCAGAGTGGGGCTTATTGTGCCGCTTAAAGGGGCATCGAAAGCGCCGATGGATTCACATCGGACGCTCTGATGCCTGTCCAGAGAGCTCAAGAACGACCAAAATCATATCGGAAGCATCCTTTGCCTCGACATCGGACGCTGGGCAGCATCTGATGGAGCATCGGAGGCTCCGGTGGAGACACATCGAATGCTAACAAAACACTGTACCAGCCGGGGCTGTCTACAGTGCAGGCATCGGAGGCTGGGCCAGCTTTCGATGTAGCATCTGATGCTGCTTCCGATGCAGCATGTAGAGCAGTTCCGAAGATCTTCGTTGCGGCTCCCTCTCCTAACCAAGTTCCAACTCAAATAAGAGCAAAAAACACCAGTTGGAACCTAGTATGAGCATCCTCGCATAAACCCTCGATTTTAGAAATATGTTGCCATAGGCTACTTACCATTTTTATGGAAAATAAGCGATAAACCCTGAGGAGACAACATGAGGCCACCAAAACTAGGGGACACAACCATTAGGAGCCTCAAATGCTCCCCTAGCGGTGGACGAACACACCGTTGCTCAAAACTTAACTGAAGAGAAACGACAAAGCAACACACATGCATATGCAATGCAATACGGAATTTGAATCTAGGTGCTTGTCAAGTTTGCTCATGGGTAAGCTTCTTCACACGCTTTTTAAGGCGGTTATCTTAACCACGTCTGACAAGCCTATATGCATAGCATAATTTAAACATGGCATATTATACAATGCAATGCAAAGACAAACCCCCTTTCACCTTTTGACAAAGTTACTTAGATCAAGCACATTGAGCTCACTTCGCAATCTACAAAGGGTGTTTTCATCTAGGGGTTTTGTGAAGATATCCGCCAATTGATCTTAGGTTTCTAACTCTCCTTAAGGATAGTCTTCTGGAAACATGGTCTCTAAGAATGACTTGGCATATAGAGAAGGGAACCTTATTGCTTTTAGACAAGTTGTACCGTCAAAAGCAACATTACTTCAACACAAACATTGCATAGCTAGGTAATCTCAGAGAACTCTCTCCATCACGGCCAAGGCATACTTGTTTCTCCGTCAATATTGAACTAAGACAACGCAACAATGGCGTGCTCATCTTTCCAACAATCTTCCGACTGGATCATTAGAGTGCTTTTACCAACAAAGTTCTAAGGGTTAATTGCTCATTCGGTAATTCAATGCACACATCAGGATGTCACTCAACGAAGGTTACCCTTTGGTCCACAGTCTCGATTATTTCTGTAATTTCGGGACTACAAGCACCCGCGGTTACTCAGCAAATCGAACCCCAACGGATAGGCCATTCTCTTCGTGCTTATCCTGAATTGCTCGTCTATGAATTCAGATCAAAGCATGCCACCTATTCCGGAATTAAGATGCCATTTCTATCAATTTGCAACTAGCTCTCAATCCGAGAACATACCAAAGAAATGTTATTCAGATACGGCAAAAGCCAACCATAAACATGTTTGGGTGCTTGGAACCAAAGGATTATCCTGAGCAACCCATATGACTGAATTCAAGGTAATCAACTTGGACTCTTGAAATTGCGATCGTTCCACACTCGAGTGCATCACAAGTGCTTGGTCAGGATCTAATTTAGACGGCAGCACATAACATGAGATCCCGAGATCAAATAAAACAAGCTACCAATCATAGAAGGTAGAGAGTTTGATCAACCGGGTTACCTCCTACATCTAGGTCGAGATGTCCATTTGTTGGCATTGGAGTCTTGATAGGCTTGCAATCATCCATGTTGAAGCGCTTGAGGAGGTCTTTTGTGTACTTCTCTTGAGATATAAAAGTCCCCTACTTCAATTGCTTGACTTGGAAGCCTAGGAAGAATGTGAGCTCGCCAATCATGGACATTTTGAACTCCTTCGACATCAAGTCACCAAATTCCTTGCAATAGGCTTCATTTGTTGACCCGAAGATGATATCATCAACGTAGACTTGACAAATGAAGATCTCTCCATCAAGCTTCTTGGTGAATAGTGTGGTGTCGACCTTCCCAATGGTGAAGCCCTTTTCAATGAGGAAGTCCTAGAGGCGCTCGTACCACGCTCTAGGGGCTTGCTTGAGCCCATATAGCGCCTTGGACAACCTATAAACATGATTAGGATATCTAGGGTCTTCAAACCCGGGAGGTTGATCAACATAGACTAGTTCATTTATGAAGCCATTTAAAAATGCACTTTTCACATCCATTTGATATAACTTAATGTCATGATGTGATGCATATGCGAGGAGGATACGAATGGCTTCGAGTCTTGCAACCGGTGCAAAGGTCTCTCCAAAATCCAATCCTTCGACTTGAGAGAACCCCTTTGCCACTAGCCTTGCCTTGTTTCTAACAACCTTGCCTTGATCATCTTGCTTGTTTCTAAACACCCATTTTGTTCCAATGACTCTTGCGCCTTTGGTCGCTCCTCTAGTGTCCAAACTTGGTTGCGGGTGAAGTTGTTTAGTTCTTCATGCATGGCATTCACCCAATCCGGATCACCTAGAGCTTCATCTACAATAATAGGCTCAACAAGAAAAACAAAGGAGTGATGTTCCATAAATAAAGCAAGTTTTTGAGAGCGAGTCATTACACCCCTTGTCGGACTCCCTATGATGAGATCTTGAGGATGGGCTTGTAGTAGAGGAGTAGTCCTTCGATCAACCACTTGAGGGGCCGCTTGTGGAGCATCAACATCTTGAGCTTGTACCACCATTGATCATGGGAAACATGAGTGTCTTCATTTGGATCCCTCCCATCTTTGTCATCATCTTGTGGTACATTGGATGAGGATGACTTTTCAATGACTTGTACATCATCATCACCATCCTTAGGCTTGATGGCTCCAACCGGCATGTTCTTCATTGCTTCCCTCAATGGTTCATCACCTACATCATCAAGATTTTCATGCTCTCCTTGAGAGCCATTAGATTCATCGAATTCCACATCATATGTTTCTTCTACCATCCCGGTGGCATGGTTGAATACTCGATATGCTTTGGACTTCAATGAGTAACCAACAAGAAAACCAATATCACATCGGCGTTGAAACTTCCCTAGGTGTTGGCGCTTCTTGTAGATGTAGCATTTGCACCCAAACACTCTAAAGAAAGATACATCCGGCTTCTTGTTGTTGAGTAGCTCATAGGGGGTCTTGCCAAGGAGACGATGGGGGAACAACCGGTTTGATGCATAGCAAGCGGTGTTGATTGCTTCCGCCCAAAATCTTTCCGGTGTAGAGTACTCATCTAACATTGTCCTTGCTAGGGTGATTAGTGTCCGGTTCTTCCTCTCAACTACCCCATTTTGTTGTGGTGTGTAGGTTGCGGAGACTTCATGCTTGATCCCAACTTCATCACAATATTCTTCAATGTGGGTGTTGTCAAACTCTTTTCCGTTGTCACTTCTAATTTTCTTGATCTTCACTTCAAATTCATTTTGGGCTCTCTTGGCAAACTTCTTGAATGAAGGGGTTGCTTCGGATTTGTCATGAAGAAAGAATACCCAAGTGTATCTTGAATAGTCATCAACAATCACTAGGCAATAGAGATTTCCACCCAAACTAGCATACGTTGTTGGCCCAAATAGATCCATGTGAAGTAGTTCCAACTCTCTTGATGTTGACACAAAGGCTTTGGTTGGATGAGTGTTTGCAACTTGCTTGCCGGCTTGACATGCACTACATAATTTGTCCTTCTCAAATTTGACATCCTTCAAGCCTCTAACCAAATCCTTCTTCAATAGCTTGTTGAGAGTGTTCATTCCCACATGAGCCAATCTTCTATGCCATAGCCAACCAAGTGATTGCTTAGTGAACAAACATGTCTTCAAGTTGGCATCTTCGGAGGAGAAATCCACTAAGTAGAGATTGTTGTATCTAAAACTTTGAACATCACTTGTGTATTATCTTTCTTGGTCACAACCACTTCTTTGTCGGTGAACAAACATTGAAAGCCAAGATCACATAGTTGCCCAACGGATAGCAAGTTGAAGCTCAAGGATGCAATAAGAAGCACATTGGAGATGGTGTGATCATTTGAAATAGCCACTTTGCCCAATCCCTTGACATTGCCCTTTGAGTTGTCACCAAATGTTATCTTTTCTTGGTCATCGACATTCTCTTCTAGTGAGGTGAACATCCGGGGATCACCAGTCATATGTTGTGTGCAACCACTATCAATCACCCAATGAGATCCACTGGTAAGCATGTAGTGAGCATTGAAAGCAAAGGGCCTAGCATGCTTGGGCAAGGGTGTGGGTTTTGACTCTTCACAATCATGAGCAAAGTGTCCTCTTTTCCACACTCATAGCATCTTCCAATCTTCTTCTTCTTTGGCTTTGTGATGCTCTTGCGTTGCTTCATCTTTTCTTCAAGAAAGCCAATGCCATTTCTATTTTTCTTCATGATGGTGTTCATGAGAAGCTCACTTTAAGACATTGGCCCTTGGTGAAGTTCCTCAAACCGGTGGTGAGGTGCTCTTTCTCCTTCTTGAGCTTGTTATTCTCTTGTTGGAGTTGCAATTGAGATGGTGTCATCTTGTAATCTCTCTCCATCTTCAATCTCTTGTTCTCTTCTTTTAGCATGTCTAGCTCAAGTGTCATGCTATAGTCATCATCATGAGTTTGAATGATAACTTGCTTGGTGGTTGTAAGCTTCTCTAGATCAACCTTGAGCTTTGCATTCTCACTCTTGATCTTGACATAATCATCATAGTGATCGGCCTCAACCACTTTCTTGCCCTTGCCACTAGCTCTTTGCTCATCATGCTCACTAACCAAGTCCTCACAAGATGTTGCTATGTCACACTTAACAACAAGGTTAGGGGCATCATGTGTCTCATGTGAAAGCATATCATAAGCAATGGTGAGGGTATCATAATCTACTTTCACTTGAGTATATTGTTCTTTGAGCAAAGTATGACTAGTGGAAAGATCACTATGCATCTTATCAAGTTTTTCATTTTTAGCTTTGAGCTCTTTGTTAGAGGACTTGAGCTCCTTGATGGAAGATGACATAGTAGCAAGTTCATTTTCAACTCATCACTAGCATGCATAACATTGTCATATTTTTCAACAAGAGCCTCATTATCATGAACAAGCCTTTCATTTTTAGCTCTAGTCTTTCTTATGATTTTAGTATAGTTGTTTAGCAATTCAACAAGTTCATCATAAGAAGGAGCTTGAAACTCTCCATCACTATCATCATCACTAGAGTCATCTCTATGTACCTTCCGGTCACCATTTGCCATGAGGCATAGGTGTGTAGAGGATGATGGTGGCGGTGGTGGTGGTGGTGTAGAGGATCCAATGACTAGAGCGGCCACCTTCTCCTTCTCATCATCACTATCTTCATTTGATGAGCCACCGGAGGAGTCAATGTCGGTGAGCCAATCACCAACAATGTAAGCATTGCCACCTTTCTTGTGGAATTGCTTCTTCTTCTTGCCATCCTTCTTGTAGGGCTTCTCATTCTTCTTCTCATCTTCGCTAGATGAGTCATACTTCTTGCCCTTGTTCTTGTTCTTGTAGCTCTCTTTCTTGGGCTTGGGGCATTGATGAGCAAGATGGCCAAGATCTCCACAATTGTAGCAATCCATTTCGGAGATTGGCCTTCTCTTGCTACTAGTGAAGAACTTCTTCTTTCTTGAGTCAAAGTTGACTCCATTCTTGTGAAGCTTCTTCAACATCTTGGTGGTCTTCCGCACCATGAGAGCAATGTTTGAATCATCTTCATCATCGCTTGTGCTCTCATGATGCACCTCAATAGCCTTGGACTTGCCCTTCTTGTCATGGCTTGCTTTGAAGGCCAAGTCTTTCTTCTTATCGATGGAAGAGCCACCACTTGGTGTGATGTGCATGTACATCTCATGAGCATTGATCTTCCCCAAGACTTGTGTTGGTGTAGATGTGGAAAGATCACCTTGATGTAGCACCGTCACAATGTGTCCATACTTGTCAATGGGAAGGACACATAAAATCTTCCTCGCAACATCGGATGGTTGCATTTGTGTGAGGCCAAGACCATTAAGCTCCTCTACAAGAACATTCAAGCGTGAGTATATTTCATTGGCATTTCATGAGCAAGCATTTCAAAAGAATTCAACTTTTGCATAACCAAATGGTAACGCTCCTCACGCTCACTCTTGGTTCCCTCATGGAGCGCGCACAAATGTTATCCCATAATTCATGGGCATCCTTGTGGTTCCGGACACGGTTAAACACATCTTTGCAAATGCCTCTAAAGATGATGTTTTTGGCCTTTGCATTCCACTTCTCATTTTCTTCCTCATGAGGGGTTAAGCTTGTACCCTCCTTAGGCTTGGGAAAGCCGATGATTGTGGCTTGGCGGCATTTAACATCTACCGCTTCTAGGTACGACTCCATACGGATTTTCCAATATGGAAAGTCATCTCCCTCAAACATGGGCGGTGGTCCATCACCTACGGACATCTTAACTCTAGGCGGTTAAGCCTAAATCGAGAGCACGAGGCTCTGATACCAATTGAAAGGATCAAGATGCCCAAGAAGGGGGGGGTGAATTGGGCGTTTCTAAAACTTCTTGCAAGAATTAAAACCTATTAAGCCCCAATTAACCCCATAGTGCCTAGAAGAGTGTTTGACTAGAATCAACCGCACAAAAGACTATCGCTAAACCATTTCTACTCTAGCATGGCAAATCAACTTATGAAATAACAACAAGTAAATGCGAAATTGAATTGCTCAAAGGTAAATGCGAAGTAAAGTAAAGAGAGTAGAGATGACACGACGATCTTTTTGCCGAGGTATCGAGGTGTCGGCACACCCCCTAGTCCTCGTTGGAGCACCCCCGCAAGGGTATTGCTCCCCCTTGATCCGCGCAAGGATCAAGTGCTCACTACGAGCTGATTCTTCACCACTCCGGCTCGGTGAATCGCTCGCTACCGGTCACAACATGACTTGGGTCATCCACAAAGCCTCCGGATGATCACCAATCTCTCCGATCGCCACCAAGCCGTCTAGGTGATGCCGATCACCAAGAGTAATAAGCTAGAACTCTCACTTGACCAACACAAGGCCAAAGAGATGGATGGATGCACACTTGCTACTCAATTCTCACTAAAAGGTCACTAATTCTCTCAATTAGCAAATCTCTCAACCTCACTAGGGCTCTTGCTCTTTCTCACACTCACAAGGTGTCTCTTAGCAAAGGAAAGTGGCAAGAACACTCAAATGGATGAGGAGGTGGAGTATATATACTCCCCCAACCGGCCATCCAAAACAGCACAAGACAGGGTTTCTGCGGGGGCATCGGAGGCGCCGATGACCTCGACCAACAGTCGACTGTACAACCTGTCAGACTGTTTAAAGGAGCATCGGACGCTGGGCAGCGTCCGATGCCCCTGCATCGGACGCATCCGATGCCATTTTGACCTCTCTGGAACCTCTCTGCATGGCCATCGGATGCTGGCCCTCAGCATCCGATGCCAGCGTCCGTTGCCTCCTACAGTTCACTCGCAAGTGAACAGTGACACGGGAGCGTCCGATGTGGCAACATCGGAGCCTCTGATGCCACGCACCAGACTAAACCCTAGTCGGGGTGACCATCGGAGCCTCCGATGCCCATAAGGCCAGCATCCGATGCCCCTTACAAGGCCAAAACGAACTCGGATCGTGACGCGGCCTAAACGACTTTTGTTCCTCTCGACATAAGGCACCTCTCTGAGCTACCTAGGGCTATGAAATAACAAGTGTGCACCACACCTACCTCAATAGACTCATCTAGGTCAAGCTACTGATTCACGCTCCCCTTTATAGTACGGCCAAAGGAAAAACAAAGACCTAAGACTACCTAAGTGTCCTCCAACACCATGCGACACTTAGCCTAGCCTACCACCGTCTTCGTCGTCTGTCCTTTGAAAACTGAAACAATTTCCATCGCCAGGGGATATGAACTCCATATGCCCGTATCGTCGCCATTACCGTGACCTAACTCATCCATGTTTCTGCAAAACACACGTTAGTCACAGTAATCTTGTGTTTCATCCAATCACCGAAACCCACTAGGGGCCAAGATGCATTCAATGTTGTTTGGTTCAGCCATCCTTATCCACGATCCGTTCATGGCGCTAAGGGCACGTACAACAGGTCTCTTGACCCCATCTGTATCATGCTAATTGTTGTAGAAAAAACCCCACCAATGCCAAGAGCGAAGCCATCGTCGTCCCTTGAGGCGACGGGTAGAGCTCGTGGCCCGAGGCCGAGTCGACAGCTTGAGCACCGTTGTACGGTCGATTCACCAACTAGAGGGTGCACGGATCCCGTGCACGCACGCGCGATTCAGTTTGGGCATGCGAGAACCTTCACCTTCGGTTGCGCTCTTCCTTCTTTGGGGCCGGCAAGTGCCGACCTTCAGTACCACGCCTGTGTCCGCTCCCGTCGTCGCCTGGACGCAACTGCAGGATCCATCACCACTACTAACGGCAAGCGCAGCGACTGCCAAGAGCCCAAGACCCTTCATCGCGGTAAGGCACCGCATCCAGGTAGATGTCGATGCAAAGGGGGAGGCATCTGCGGCCGTGCATAGATGCAAGTGGGGCGGGAGGGAAAGGGTGGCAGTTGAAGCGGAAGGATAATGGCGTGGTGGCTGCGAGTGACCAGGAGGCCATGGTTGCAGCAGTAAGGATCCCATGGCTGCGTATGACAAGGATGCCATGAGTTCATGACTGTCTCTGCCATGGCAAGCTTTAGATGAGATAACTTGGTAAACGGGACTGCCGCGCACAGGCACGGAGGCAGTGGTGGGGCGGGAGGGGCTCGAGGCCCCCTACCGTGACCGAGATAGTGAAGCCCCATATAGTCCCTGCTTGCAATTTCAGCCGTAGATGTATAAGAAAGGAGGGGCTGAGATTTTCTGAACGTGAAAGATGACTATTTAGGCCATAGTAGAACTAAGTCGTTGCAGGACTACTTCAAAATATTATATAGTTGTCTATTGTGAGGGGTCATAGTACAGCTAAGTCATTGTAGGACTTTTGTTCAGCCCTTCCTAAATTTTTTTACTAGCTTCGTCCCTGGTCGCGCATATTCTCCCGGAGGTGTCCAAGCCGAACACGATGGGAGGTAGGGGAAGGAGGTGTCGCTGACGGTTTGTGACCGGTGGTCAGCGCGACGAATAAGGCTTTTGGATTGTTAAGTAATTAGGCAATTTCCAGATTAAAATCAGAGTATAAATCATGCTAAATTGATCATCTAGATATTTCAGATTGTATTGTTTACTAGCATAATAAAAAAGACATAACATGATCTCAAATATGATAACTGGTGTAAGCATAGCTCGTACACCAATTAGATTAAACAGCAAGAACAAAGATATTAGATTTGGTGTAAGTATAGTTCGTACACCAGATAGATTGAACAGTATGAATAAAGAGATAGATCTGGTGTAAGCATAGCTCGTACACCAGATAGATTGAACTGTTTAAACCAAGATATTGGATCACGAGTAGTGTACCTTTCTGTTGACGGAGAAGATGGTGGTGGAGACGGTGCTGGCAGATCGTCGATGAGTGGTGGAGGAAGAGCTAGAAGCAGTTAACGATGAATACGCCTTGACATAGCGCTACCTGACTTGGACGATAGACTACCCGTTGTGGAAGACAAGAGCAGTCGCGCGACGAGCGCTTCCCAAAAACCATATTCGTCCTCTCCCGGCGCAGGATCGCAAAGACGAGGGTTCCGGTGACCTGCTCGTCTGGTTGCTGGTGCACGCAAGCGAACGGACTGGAGAAGATTAGACGACAGTGCAAAAGTGAGATGAGGCAAAACCCTAGCTCGAGAGATACCGAGATACATTTTGGCGCGACCGATAGGCTGCTTATATAGTCCTGTTCAACTAACCTCGTGTCGTCATTACGATCTAAATCATTTTAGGACTCTAAACTTGTAACCGTTCAGGACTCTGCAACTTGAATCTAAGAAACAAAAATTAAAACTGCAAAAGGAGACCGCACTCCCGCAAGGCAAGGAGCCGGATTTCGGCGGACCATTCACGCAGGTGCCGCGCACCCGTGCCAGTCGCCCCGCCCCTCCCCACCCGGCGGCACGAGGCCGAGGCGAAGGCCGGAGCGAGCGCGCACGTGAGGGCTTCTCTTTCTCCTCCTCACGCTAGACTTGAGGAAGTGGGGAGGACTCTCATATTTAAGCAAGTCTCCCTCCTCTTCCACTAGCAAGGTGAGACTAAAGAGTTTCACTTTCCCTCTTTACACACATGAATGAGCCTTTGAGATTTGTTAGGAATTTTAGAATTTGTTATTGGGCCAAGCCCATATAAAATTCTAACAATCCCGATAAGATCTCAAATGCTCATTTAGAGATTTTTCTGTTCCAGCTACTGTTTGATATACTAGTTTTTTAGCAAGAGACCGTTAAGTTGAACTTCTGCCGATAACCTCAAGTTACACTCATTCACAACTTGAACAATGGATCTGACAGGTTTTTGTCTGTTTATATACAAGTCACAGCTATTACTCCGGAGTTTCTTTGAAGGACCGAAAACGGCGACTAGAGGGGGTTGAATGGGAGCCGTAAATTTTTCACGAAATAATTTCGGTTGCTGTCCAAAATCACCGCGAAACCCGTACAGCAAACACCGTGATGTCCTCGACCTAACGAGTGAGTGGATGTTCCCTAAGAACACAGCGGGATACCACAACAAGCTCAAAGGATTTTATCTAGGTACTCCCGTCACCAGTTAACTTGGGTATTGTCGGGTACCAGAAAACGGGGTACCCTTAGCAAAGCAACTAAGGGGCCACTACCAGAATCACGCGCACTGTAGCAGCAATCAGTCGACCGAACCAAGCAGCTTGCTGATGCTACACTTGCTCCTTGATGGCTTTGTTCACCTTGTGCACCTGAACGTGGCTACAGGAGGGGAACATCAGGTGCTGTGTTGCTGTGGCAGAGAGCAAACAGAGAGCAAACAAAAATTATGAACAGCAAGAACAGAGCAGCTAACAGAAAGAGGGAGCGGACCAGTAGAAGAAAGCATGCACGGGTTCCGAGCTCTGTCGGCCTTGGACTGCAAGGCTACAGTGCAGGGCTGAGCGCACCAAGGCGGTCTGCACCGTTGCCTCCGACACCAACCTGGAGTGCCTAACGCGAAGCTCCAGTAGCCCCAGCGAAACAGAACAGAGAAGATGAACTCGAGCAGAAAAGAGGTCATCATAACAAAAATGAAACTCGACCAAACAACCATGAAAAAAATCCCAAAAAACTCGGGCAATCTATGGCATGTCTACGACCTACTCCCCGAAAATCATTGCTTGGAATTGACCTAAACTCCGGAAATTTCATATCACGTCCAAGAACACCAAAAACTGCCCGAAAATAAAATCGTTGATTTCTCCGTGCTCGAGTGGAATTGGATCGATTCAATCAAGGAATAGCTTCATCACTTGTCATAGCACGAATCAACGCAAAAAGAAACGAACCAAAACGCTCCAGAATCGACGAACAAAAACTCCCCAAAAAATAGCTGCGAAAATCACGCGGACTGAACACAGCAGATTGAAACTCCGGCAGATGAAAGCCAGAGGAGACAAGGTAGTTACGGTCACTTTTTCTGGATTTACAGTACACAGATGAAAGATTCAACTGCGGGACACTACAACAGACTACAGACTGGAAAATCCTAGCAAGGAGGAAATAAAAGCCTGACTAGAGTGACCAGGTGGGATGAGGGGAGTCATCCCTTATTTATAGCCTAGGATATTTCTCTAGCTCCAAACTACCCCTACTGATACAAGAGCGAATTAACTAGATTGAGGGCATTTTAGTCCAACTCTAGAGAATACACCGAATATGCTAATCCGACGGCTACGGGCCTTCTCATGAGAACGCTTCGCCTCGACGCGAGCTTCTCGATGTCGCCACGTGTCACCCCGTTCCACCTCGGAACTATCACCCGGGTTTTGAGGCCCAAACCCGTAAACCGTCCTGCCTGAGTTTTGAGGTCCAAACTCAGAAACTGGCCTGCCCAGGTTTTGAGGCCTAAACTTGGAAACCGTCGCCGATGGGTTTTCGAGGCTCTACCACCAAACCCGCGCCGTAGACGGAGCGTGGGTCTCACGCCCCGTTGCCGACACCGATGTCGACGCATGTCCAGCCTCCACCAAGCACGACGTCTATGCCTTCCTCCCTGACTCGACCGACGGCACTTGCCCCATGCAAGCCTGTGTCCAGCCTCCACCAGGTGCCACGACGTCATCGCCTTCCGTCTTGACTTGACCGATGCTGCCGACATCCCCATGTACTCTTGCTTGCCGATGCCACGTGCCAGCTACCGTAACTGGTCCTTCGGCCTCCTGGTCCCTCAGTCCAAGCCTCACGTCCACCCTTCACCGCTCCCGGTCCGTCGGCATGGCATGTCTCTACTTGACCTTCACCTTGCTATCAACCATTGCCTCCGAGCTCCACACTTGCACATCAACACAGACAGGAGACATGTCGCCCACTCATGCCAACACGTGAGCCTGTTGACCAATCACTCATCACAAGGACGAACCACAAGGGCACATATCAACCTTGTGTTCACAATCTCCTCCTTGATGAGTGTATTGTCAACACAACACACAAACACTAAATCAAGAAGAGAAAGAAGAGAAAGAAAGAAAAGAAGAGTGCTCATTCAAATGCCCGAAAAGCCAGCAAAAGTCGAAGAGGGCGATTTGGAATAAGCAAAGCTTGGTCCCCAAAGACATGGGCAACGACTCGACGCAACCAAGCAAAAGGTCAGAGCACAACTCCTACACAAGAGCAAAACTCAATCAAAAGAGCAAAGACTTGGTCCCCAAAAACATGGGTAACGGCTCGATGCAACCAAGTCAAACAAACCTAGTCCTCAAGAAGAGGTAGAACAGACTAAACACCACTAGCTCAAAGCTCAAAGCACCAAAAACTGCTAGTCCCTCAAGAAAGAGGCAAAACGGCTCAACACGACTAGCAAGCAGCAGAAAGGGTGTAACTCCCCCTGAATGTAAGCCTAGACTCAAAGACTATACAAAAGCTCGACACCAATTATGAAACTCTCTCGACATCAAATGAGAAAGACATTCTCGCCCTTGACAAATGCTTCTCCCCCTTGCTACAAGTCTCCCCCTTGTTGCAAGAAATGTGCAAAGTGCCTCTAGTGCCAACATTTCTCCCCCTTGTTCATACGAAGGGAGGTGTTTGTGCTCTATTCTCCCCCTTGTTGACACATGCACAAATTAAGTCATCAACCAAATGCACATGGGAGTGTATTGGAGCTAAAAGATACCAAAAGACCAGAGAGGGGGTGAATAAAAAGGCATCGGAGCCTAAAGCTACATATGCATGAAATGCACAATGCAAGCTTCAAGTGTATAGTAATCTGAGTGAAAAGATGCTCTCGTGGGTGCTGCCCTGAAAGTGGAGCATGTAAAAAAGTAATAGCAAAGGCTCAAACTGATCAAATGAATATAAAATATGAACAATTAAGCATTTGAGCAGTTTTAAGCCATTTGAAAAGAAGTTCACCACTTAAATAACTTTTACACCAGATTTTGGATCGGAAGGAATTTGTGTTTTGTAAGCACAAATGGCTGATTTGTTAGAAAAAGAATCGGCCAGAAAAAAAAGAAGCCTACATGGATCCAGACGCGACCAGAAGAAATTATATGGACCGGGTATGATGGGCTTTGAAGACGTGTCGGGCTTGGCCAAGGAGTTCAAGTCCGAATCGTCATTTTATTAATATGTATCCTAGTCGTAATAGAATAGGAGTCTACCGGGTTATAAATAGCTAGAAACCCGATTTGTAAAGACAATCACAAATCAATCAACAAACCGGCCACCGGCCAAAACCCTAGGAGTAGGAGTAAGGTAGAACCCGGCGGAATCTTCAATCAGGCAGGGCTTCATCGGCTCAGACCGACCTCCGGTTTGCTTGTAAGTTTTCACCAATGGCTCGTGTTATCGTTCAATAAGGCTATATTTGGCATCGACCAAACTCTTGTTTAGGTATGACATGGGTTAGTTATCGGTTTAAGTTCGTCTTTTGTGAGACTGTCTTGACTCTGATCAATCTCTTGCTTTAGTCGATCTTGACTAGTTATCGGCTCTATTAGTTTTGGCAAGCTAATAGATTCATTAAGTTATCGATGTTGTTTATGCTTTAATGTTTTTCTTTAGATTTAAACAATATCTTGCCCAATCAAGATTGACAAACTAGCTTAAGCTTAAAAGCTGTTTAGTTTCGGCTATCCATAGGCTTCACACGCTTACACCAAGGAAGATAGTCGATCTAAGCTTCTCATCGACTATTTTGTCAATCTTGATTGTTACATGTTGTGCGTTCGAGATATCCGATGAAATCGTGGTTTGATCTAAGAAACTGGTTGATTTGATCTGGTGCAGATACATGAGTGTATGTCGAGTCTCGAGTGATGAGTGATTGTCAATGGGTTTGATGCGCATGTTCTTTGGCTTGTGTTGTGCAGGTGTCGAGCACGGAGATAGTGATCAAAGGCAAGGTGAAGGTCAAGTAGAGACATGCCGTGTCGATGGACCGGGAGCGGTGAAGGGCGGACGTGAGGCTTAGACTGAGGGACCGGTGGCCTGAGGATCAGCTGTGGTGGCTGACAGCCTGGGACAGTGACAAGCGGAGACTTGCGGGACACGGTGTTGCTCGGGTCGAGGACCTGGGGACACGTGTCGGTGGACGGGGTGCACGGGCGGTGCATCCCCTCTACAGTGTCGGTTTGATGGTTGAGCCAGAGAAAAACCATCGGGTGGACGTTTTCCAGGTTTGGGCACAAAACCTGGGTGCTACGAGTTTGCCGAGTTTGGGCCACAAAACTCGGCTGAGGACAGTTTCCAGGTTTGGGCCTGAAAACCTGGGCGCTGGCGGGTTTCTGAGTTTGGGCCACAAAACTCAGGCGACGGACGGCTGGTTTCCCGGTTTGGGCCTCAAAACCGGTGGTTGGTCGTGAAGACAGGTTTCCAGTTTCGGCCTCAAAACCGGGGGCGAGGTTCGAGAAAAGAACAAGCAGAGCGGTGGCGGCACGTGGCGGCAATCGGTGAGGTTGCGTCGAGGCAACGCTACCAGTTGTGCGGGCGTGGCCGTTGGATCACCACTATCTTCGAGTTGGTCCAGGATAGCCTTAGGGTTTGGCTGGTTCGCTCTGTAAATAACTAGGTGTAGAGTGGGAATTAAAATTAGGATAAGTAGGGGGAGACACCCACCTCCCAAACTATCTCAGTACTCTTCAGTCATTTGCTCTTTGCTCCTAGGGTTTTCCTGCTCTCCCAATCCCCTGCTGTAGCTACTGAGATCCGCAAAGAACCATACCTCTGTGTACTGGAGATTTTGAGGAAGTGAGATCGTAATCTCACTATTGTAGCGTGTGGTAGTCACACGGTTGCAATTTTGTGGTTGTGATTCGCGTTTTGGTTTGTTCTTCGCGGGTTGCTTTTCTCCACGATTTTCCCGTTGATCGATCTCTCTACTTGGTGGGTCTTTTGCAAATCCGTTTGAATCAAGTTGTTCTAGATCATGAGGCACTTCTTTCCACCGAAGGAATTTGCCTCTAACTTCACGAGCTAGTAGATCGGTTGATTTTTTGTTTTGGATCGGTTTTTGCTCCCCTTTTCTCGAATTCTTCCAATTCACCGATTTGGAGTTAGGTTTGAGCCATGATCCCTTTGGGATAGCTCACTAACCTCCTTGGAACTCCTCATACCAAGTCTAAGCCTTAGTGCTTTGATTCGGAGGAGATCGGGTGATTTTCGTGGAAGAACAGTGTTGTTTCGGGACCATCGGATGCTGGAGTCGTGAGCATCGGATGTTGTGTTCTTCACATCAGACGCATCCGATGCCACGTGTCATCTGGCAGTGTTTTTAAAGGAGCATCAGACGCTGACCATCGGTGCATCCGTTGTCATCGGACGCCCGGAGGTCTAGCATCGGACGCTAGGGTTTCACTGTAGCAGCTTCCGATGTCTATGCAGTAAGGTTCCAGTTCTGTTCATTTTCCATCAGAAGCATCCGGTGCCTGGCCATTGGATGCTAGCCAGCTTCTGATGCAGGTGTTTCAGCACTGTTTCATCTGTGGTTCGTTCATCGTTGTCGGTTTTGACTTTCGACTTTTGCGTTGGGTTTCTAGAGTTGTGTAGTGTCTCGCTGTGCTTCTTGGAAGCACCCACCCTACCTCTAGGGTCGTGGACACTTGCAAGCTCTAGGGTTTGCTCTTGGGTTGATTCTCGGGACAGTGGCAACAAGTTTCTAAAAAGAAATTTGAAGCTCCCATTCACCCCCCTCTGGTCGCTTTCTGGTAGCACTTCCGGTCCTTCATCTGGCAGTTTATTACGGCTGTATTTTCGAACCCCACTGATACGCATGGTAGGTTAAACTTGCTCGATCTTGAACAAACCGTGGTTTTGACGGATAGATCTTGTTCGTGCTTCATGGACCCTGTATCAGCTAAAATAGCCGATCCAGTTATGCTTCTTCATAATGTGTACTTTTAAGCGGTCTAAAACTAATTGATCTGCTCGTTGTATTGGACGTGATTTAGCTTGGTCATCATTATGGCTGTATGGAGACACCCCACTGTTGATGTTCAAGTTACTTTATCGATCTATTTGTTATTATGGCTGCATGGAACACCCACTGTTAACGAATAGAACTGCCTATGCAATTAGTCGATTTATTGGTTTTATGTTGTTTAAACGTACACATAGATCTTACTTACTCACATGTTTAAGCTTTTGGCTGTTCTTGTTCTAAATGCTTTCTTTATATATACGATAGCCATTTTGCTTCAAATATTGTCAATGCTTTAATCTTTCTTGGGAGTTGACTTTGTAGTCAATATCCTGTGACAATGGCTATATCAGAGCCACATAATTAGAATTATCTGGCATCAAACGGCGGTAGGTCCATGATTTAATGTTTCTCTTGTCTTGTCAATTGCAGGTCAAATTGACTGGTACGCCCCGAAGTCGCTCTCACTAAGATTTGGCACCGCCATCCTTGAAGGTCCAGGAGGTCAAGACCTTGCTCTTCACCGCCTCTGAGGAACATGGTCGAGTGTGTTGGTCCATTCGGTCAGATTTTTACGCCAACAATAACACTAAGCATGAATAGACATGAAATCCACAAGTGCTAACTTAAGTATCAAAGGTGAACTACCCCTAGCAAAGTTCAATCATCATGCCATAGAAAGAAGCATCAACTTGTGTTATTATCAAATTTTTATCAGAGATTGCAGCGGATTAACACATGTTCAAATGTAAAGCATGTGATTGTGAGAGGTTGAAGGCATTGTCATTGCCTAACTTTCTAACCGGGCGAAGCCTATGCAAGAAATGCAATCGGAAGCTTAAAACACCGGTTTCGGTCTTACACTACACTGCTCCAGTTCAACTCAAATGTGCAATGAGAAGCAGTCTCGATATAGTGATGTGCTGACAAATGCAATCCAATCTCGATCTTTTCATTCCACTAAACTTGGATCAAATTTTAAGCACAAGTTCATAATGATCAATCCAAGGAAATGAATGACTCAGTGCAAGAGACATAGCAACCTAGCATACAGAAGATAACTCAAGTGATCTCAACACATCCTACCCATGCTAGTTGCCAATTTCAATGGTGAACAAATTATAGGTTTCATAGTTGATTAATCAAGTTCACCATGTGCAAAAATAGCTTAGCTCATAACATGTATCAAGTGATCAACAAGAGCCTAAGCTACAAGCATCATCATGTACTAACAAGGCATATCAAAAAGAGCATAGTTTCATTCTCATTACTATTGACACGAAGCTCGAAAATGCACTAAAGTACATGATGCTATGCATGCAAATGCAACTATGAGACACTAAGCCAAACAAAAGCAAACCTAATCATAATGCTATTAGAGCAATATGTACATCAGTCAAAGCTCCCCTCAACTAAAAACGGAAGAACACACCAATCTCACCTCTCAACCTAGCAAAAGTTGATTGGTCTAAAGGCTTGGTGAAAATGTCTGCAAGCTGGTTGTGGGTGTCTACATGCTGCAAGTCGATGTCGCCTTTCTCGTAGTGATCACAAAGAAAGTGAAAGCAAACATCGATGTATTTGGTCTTGGAGGGTTCTTTGCAACACTAATGGCTCTTGTGCTATCATAAAGCAAAGGGACCCTTGCAAAATCTAGACCAAAATCACGCAAAGTAGCAACCATCCACAATAGCTACGAGCAACAAGACGTGGCAGCAACATACTCGGCCTCGGTGGTAGACTGGGCTACGCTAGACTGCTTGCGAGAGGATCAAGACACAAGAGAAGAGCCAAGAAACTAACAAGTCCCAGAAGTAGACTTGCGCTCAAGCTACAGCTGGCAAAATCCGCATCGGAATAACCACAAAGCGAGAGGGTCGAAGAGGAAGAGTACCAAAGCCCGAACTCAGGAGTGTATCGGAGGTATCTCATTATGCGCTTGATCACCTGCTTGTGAGATGTCCGAGGGGACGCCTGAAAGCGAGCGCACAGACACACTGCGAAGTGTATGTCTGGCCTCGTCGCCGTCAAGTACAGGAGAGAGCCGATCGTGCTACAGTACTCCTTCTGGTCCACGGGCTCTCCGTCCTCGTCTGCGTCCATCGCAATCGCTATCGCCATGGGCATTGTGAGATGCTTGGCCTCGCCCATGACTCACCCATCATCCTCATCTCACTTTCCTGCTCAGAAGATCTGCAAGCTTGCTAATAAGAATGTGAGAGGAGCCACCAAAGATGATATCATCCACATCAATCTGAATAGAGTCAGAAAGTATGTGTCCAACACCTCTAGGATCAAAAGGGGCAACAAAAGCAGAATGAGCAGAACGAGACATCAAAAAACTGGACTGCTCCTCGTGCTGATCAAAGCCACCGATCATCTACGGAGGGGGTAAACCTGCTGAAAGCTCTGAGGCGCCTGCCTCGCTGAAGTCGTCTCCCCCTCGCCAGATGTTGTCGCTCCCTCAGGTGCAGCTAGTGCTCGCTGGAGATGCTGCTCGAACGGAACCCCAAGTCATGAAAGAAGTGGGATCGGGTCCGTGAGCCAAAGATGTTCTCTCTCAGCTCCTGTTCTCCTGCAAACTCAAAAGTAGGAGAAATACAAGGTATTGCCTTGTCCAGTGTGACTTCAAAGTCTCCACAAAACGGTTAGTCACATAATAAGCACTAGGTAAACACTCAAAAAAGAGGCCTACCTAAGAAAGATACCGCAAGAAGACCTGAACTCAAACTAGTCAAGACTACCATGTAACAGGATAAAGCACTACAGAGCAAAATGCAACCTAGAGACATGATCAACCCAAGCACAGCCTAAACCTCAACACATGCTGCAATGTAAGATGAAGATAGCAATGGATCCAAAAGCATGTAACATGACAAAGTGTGGAAAGGCTAATGCTCAGACTAACAAACATGTCAACAGGGTACATGTAGCTATGCAAAACTTGCACTTGAAAATGGTACATAATGAACATCATACCACTACACAAATTAAGCTTATGGAGAAGTATGGTGAAAACATGGCACAACGTTCATGAGAATCACACACTAACATGAAAAGTGGCTAATTCACCAAACTGTACACAAAGCTAGCATGTCATAAGATATACAAGGTGGCACAAGCTAGACAAAACAAAAAGCATGATACAAAAAAGGAACATGCAAGAGCTATATAAGTGAGCATATGAAAAACTATCTCATACCATAAGTAATAGAACATGAATGTACATGGTATGAGTGTATATGATAGTTCACAAAGCTGCACAAGCCTCTTGGAGGCTTCTCCAACGGGGTGTAGAGAACCATCAAAACTTGATCACATCTAAAAGATCAAGTTCCATCAAGCGCATGTTCTCCACCCCGTGTCCCGCATCAATAGAAAGACAGGGAATGAGCAAAGGACACAACACTGGGGTTAGTAAACTGTGAAGTATACCAGTGTTGTGTCATTGGCCCAGAAAAGGTGTTAGGAAAAACACCAAACTGTCCTCGTTCCATGGAGGAATAGCGATCACCACAAGACTGAAACTGTGGTCCGCTATGGAACGGAAAGCCTCCAGCCATACCTCGTCCCATCTGGGG
The DNA here is from genome assembly GCA_009763385.1 of Coix lacryma-jobi var. lacryma-jobi. Lineage (NCBI taxonomy): Eukaryota > Viridiplantae > Streptophyta > Magnoliopsida > Poales > Poaceae > Coix > Coix lacryma-jobi. The sequence continues at coordinate 10,093,329 of CM019828.1, forward strand.
GTAGCGATCACCACGCTGCTGAAGACGTGGTCCGCTATGGGACGGTGCAGCAAAGCCACTTACACGGGGCTCACGGCCATACGAAGCACGACCAGAACCACACCGGGCACGACCACCTCGTGGTCGAGCTGCCTAGGGCCTAGCAACCTGAGGGGGTGCACCTCTAGTTCCAGCCCTCTGCCTCTGAACACCCTGAACATGCACACCATGGAAAGGGTGGTGCATGGCCTGGTTGTTTAGCTCCAACTCCCTCCGAGCATATCTCTTCCACCAAAAACAAAACTTAGCTAAGTGACCCTCACGGTGACAGTACTCGCACTGGAACCTCACCACTTTCTTAGGTTGTTGGTTTGCTCTCTTGCAGGGGTTGTTCACTCTAGCTGCCTGCTTGCCTCTCGGAAGGGGGTCACTAGAGATGTCGGGTACAGTGTCAAGTGGGTTTCTAAGATGGTTCGGTTTTGGAATCCACACTTGCTTTTGAGGTGGAGCTCTCGGGAGTTCTTCAAAGACCCCATTCTTGGTAATAGGCTTGGGAGTTGGGAGGCTTAGGTAGGGTGATCTTGGTTAGTTTGGGAGTAGCAAAAGGTTTCTCACTTGGGTTCATACCGCTACACTCACCAATCTTCCCAAAAGAATTAGCGCCCTTCCCACCTATAGCAAAGCCTACACCGGGACTGCCAGTTCCCCTCTTGAACTAACTGATCATCATGCCCAACTGCGGCTCGCTACATGATATGACACCCAACTCAAGATGGACCGAAGGTATGTGTTTTCTTCCTCGGTTTGCATCTTGTCATGCCGGCTATTGGCAATCTCGAGCTCCATCCCCTCACATCGCTCACATCGAGCGGCACAAGTGCTAACTGAGCTGGCCTTCTCTAGCTTGGCAAGCTTGACATCCTTCTCTGCCAACTCAGTTCGCAAGCCTAGACAAAGCTTGCACGCACCCAACAAGGAAGGTCTAGCCTTGACCTCATCAAGCTCCTTCCTCAAAATGGGACATGCTTTACAATCACCCACCAAGTCAAGCCTCGACTTCAACTCATCATACACTTTTAGCAAAGAGGCATACTTGGATTGAAGGGTGAACGACCGGAAGTGCTACCAGAAAGCGACCAGAGGGGGGGTGAATGGGAGCTTCAAAATTTCTTTTTAGAAACTTGTTGCCACTGTCCCAAGAATCACCTCAAGAGCCAACCTAGAGCTTGAATAATGTCCACGACCGTAGATGTAGGGTGGATGCCTCCTAGAAGCACAACGAGACACTACTCAACTCTAGAAACCCAACGCAAAAGCCGGAAACCAAAACCGACAACGAACGAACAAACCGCGGACGAAAACGTGCAGAAGATCCTGCATCGGACGCTGCCTAGCATCCGTTGCGTAAGCACCAGATGCGTCTGATGCAAAATGGACAGAACTGGGACCTTACTGCATAGACATAGGACGCTGCTACAGTGAAAATCTAGCGTCCGATGCTCGACCTCCGGCGCGTCCGATGGCAGCGGACGCTCCGATGGTCAGCGTCTGATGCTCCTTTAAAAATGCTGTCAGATGACACGTGGCATCGGACGCGTCCGATGTGATGAACACAGCGTACTACGATGCCCCCGACTCGAGCGTCCGTTGCCCCAAAAACAGCACTGTTCTTCCGTGGATTCAACCCGATCTCCTCCGAATCAAAAGCTCTAAGGCTTAGACTTGGTGTGAGGAGTTCCAAGGAGGTAAGTGAGCTGTCCCAAAGAGATCATGGCTCGAACCTAACTCCAAATCGGTGAATTGGAAGAATTCAGGGCAAAGGGAGCAAAACTCGATTCGAAACGAAAATCGATCGATCTACTAGCTCGTGAGATTAAAGATGAATTCCTTCGGTGGAAAGAAGTGCCTCACGATCTAGAAGAACTTGGTTCAAACGGAATCGAAAAAGACGCAACGAGTAAGGAGATCGATCACCGGGAAAATCATTGAGAAAAGCAACCCGCGAAGAACAACACCAAAACGCGAATCACAACCACGAATTTGCAACCGTGTGGCTACCACACGCTACAATGGTGAAATTACGGTCTCACTTCCTCAAAATCTCAAGTACACAGAGGTATGGTTCTCTACGGATCTCAGTAGCTACAGCAGGGGATTGGGAGAGCAGGAAACCCTAAGTGCAGAATAGCAAATGACTGAGATAGTTTGGGAGATGGGTGTCTCCCCTACTTATCCTAATTCTAATTCCCACTCTACCCCTAATTATTTACAGAGCAAACCAGCTAAACCCTAAGGTTATTCTGGACCAACTCGTGGTTGGTGGTGACCCGACGGCCACGCCCGCACAACTGGTAGCATTGCCTCGACGCAATCTCACCGATTGCCACCACGTGCCACCACCGCTCTGCTCATCCTTTTCACGGACCTCGCCCTTGGTTTTGTGGCCGAAACCGGGAAACCTGCCTTCACGACCAACCCCCAGTTTTGAGGCCCAAACCGGGAAACCAGCCGTCCATCGCCTGAGTTTTGTGGCCCAAACTCAGAAACCCGTCAGCGCCCAGGTTTTGAGGCCCAAACCTGGAAACGGTCCTCAGCCCGAGTTTTGTGGCCCAAACTCGGCAAACCCGCAGCACCCAGGTTTTGTGGCCCAAACCTGGAAACCGTCCTCCCGATGGTTTTTCTCTGGCTCAAACATCAAACCGACGCCGTAGAGGGGATGCACCACCCGTGCACCCCATCCACCAACACGTGTCCCCAGGTCCTCGACCCGAGCAACACCGTGCCCCGCAAGTCTTCGCTCGTCGCTGTCCCAGGCTGTCAGCCACCACAGCTGATCCTCAGGTCACTGGTCCCTCAGTCCAAGCCTCACGTCCGCCCTTCACCGCTCCCGGTCCGTCGGCACGACACGTCTCTACATGACCTTCACCTTGCCCTCGATCACTGTCTCCGTCCTCGACACCTGCACAACACAAGCCAAAGAACATGCGCATCAAACCCGTTGACAATCACTCATCACTCGAGACTCGACATACACCCATGTATCCACAATCTCCCCCTTGATGAGTGTATTGTCAACTACCAACACAAATCATAATGGAAGATAGAAGAAGGAAGAAGAAGGAGAGAGAACTCGACCAAATGACCAAAAGCATAGCAAAGCCGAAGAAGGTCAAGTGGAAAGAGCAGGACAACTTGGTCCCCAAAGACATGGGCAACGGCTCGACACGACCAAGCAAAGCAAAGCTAGCCCTCAAGAAAAGTAGAACAGGCTCAACACCGAGCAGGAAAGCTCGATACCAATCGAAAGATCAATTGAAGTTCAAGCAAAAATAGAGCTAGCCCTCAAGAAGAGGTAGAACAGGCTCAACACTGCTAGCGAGAAAGCTCGATACCAACTGAAGCGAAAACAACTAAACTGCTAGTCCCTCAAGATAGAGGCACAGAGGCTCAACACAACTAGCAGAAAAACTCCGAACCAATTGAAAACTCCACCAGCAAACTCCCCCTCCAATAGTGCACACAACTTGTATATGATATGATTTCTCCCTCTATGATTTGACATTTTCTCCCCCTTAGTTGATAATGCACTATCAAGCAATTTTCTCCCTTCCAAAATGCATATGAGTCAAAAATGCAAGTTAGCAGCTTCAGGAATATCGTCAATAGAATGAAAAAATGCTCTACAAAGTGTAACTCCAATGACTAAGCAACATATACAACATGCCAGCAAAGGCTCAAACTGATCACCAAATACGAAATATGACCATATGAGCAAAATGAGCAGTTTTAGCCAAAAAGTATTCACCATCAAAATAGCACTAAACATGTATAGACAGGAAGTCAAAAAGTGCTAAACATGTATACAAGGTGAACTACCCCTAGCAAAGTTCAATCATCATGCTGTAGAATGAAACATATACTTGTGATTTCAGATTTTAATCGGAGTTGCAGCGGTGAAATTACACAAGTTCAGAATTCAGCATGTGACTGCGAGAGGTTGAAAGCTTGTCATTGCCTAACTTTTCAACCGAGCTAAGCCTGTGCAAATGCAATCAGAAGCTTAAAGCATCGGTTTCGGTCATACACTACACGGCTCAAGTTTAACTCAATGTGCAATGAGAAACAGTCTCGATACCGTGATGTGCTAACAAGCAATCTCATCTCGATCTTTTCAATTCACTTAAAACTTGGTTCAATTTTAAACAGAATATGAATATACCAAGCAAGTGAATGACTCAGAATTAGAGACATAGCAACCTAGCATATATGAAAAGCACAAGTGAATTCAACACATTCTACACAGGCTAGATGCAGATCTTAATGGTGAACATTTTCTAATTTTAAGTTCATCAAGCATATTCACCATTCATAAAATAGCTCAGCTCACAACATGTATCAGTGATCAGAAAGAGCATAAGCTACAAGTATCATCATATAGCATCGGAGCATACTAGATAGAGCACAATCACATTCTAAAGATTATATACATGAAGCTTAGTAAGTAAAGATGCATGATGAAATGCAAAGACAAACCTACCAAAGATGAAAACAAAACGAAAGAAAAGAAGTCAGTCTATAATACAAGAACCAAAATGTTTCCCCATCTAAAAGGGGAAACACACACCAAGCTCACCTCTCAACCTATTAAAGGTTGATTGGTCCAAAGGCTTGGTAAAAATATCTGCCAACTGATGATGAGTATCGACATGGCGAAGGTCGATATCACCCTTCTCATAATGGTATCGCAAAAAATGAAAACGCACATCAATGTGTTTGGTCTTAGAATGCAGCACGGGGTTCTTAGCAACGCTAATAGCACTCGTGCTGTCATAAAGTAAAGGCACGCGAGAAAAGCTCAAACCAAAATCACGCAAAGTGGCCATCATCCAGAGCAACTGAGAACAGCAGCTAGCCGCAGCAACATATTCAGCCTCTATGGTAGACTGAGTGACACTAGACTGCTTGTGAGAAGACCAAGATACAAGAGAAGAACCTAAAAACTGACAAGTCCCAGAAGTGGACTTGCGCTCAAGTCGGCAACCAGCAAAATCGGCATCAGAATAACCGCAAAGGGAGAGGGTGAAGGAAGCAGAATACCAAATCCCAAACTTTGGAGTGAAACGAAGGTACCTCATAATGCGCTTGACCGCCGAACGGTGAGAAGTGCACGGCGACGCCTGAAAGCGTGCGCAGAGACACACCACGAACTGGATGTCCGGGCATGTCGCCGTCAGGTACAGCAGTGACCCGACCGATCATACTCCAGTACTCCTTCTGGTCCACAGCTTCTCCATCCACGTCCGCATCCAGGGCCGTCGTGGTCGACATGGGTGTTGAAAGAGGCTTGGCCTCACCCATATCGAACTTCTTCAATAAGTCCTTGGTATACTTGCCCTGGTGCACAAACGTCCCTTCTCGGGATTGCTTAATTTGTAACCCGAGAAAGAATGTCAACTCGCCCATCATGCTCATCTCAAACTCCCTGCTCATAAGATCTGCAAACTTGGCAACCAAAGCATGAGAAGAACCACCGAAAATGATATCATCCACGTAAATCTGGACCAAGAGACTGTTTTTGCCTTGCTTGAGGAGAAAAAGCGTTTTATCCACACATCCCATTCTAAAACCTTAACAAGCAAAAAGGTTTTCAACCTATCATACCAGGCTCTAGGGGCTTGTTTCAAACCATGGTTTGGAAACTTGGGATTTTCAAAACCGGGGGGTGTTTGACATACACTTCTTCTTCTATGTAGCCGTTTAAGAAGGCACTCTTGACATCCATTTGAAAAAGTTTAAACCCTTTGGATGCAGCAAAAGCCAAGAGTATCCTAATTGCCTCCAAACGAGCTACAGAAGCAAAAGTCTCCTCATAGTCTATTCCCTCCTTCTGACTATACCCCTGGGCTATAAGTCTGGCCTTGTTTCTAACAATGTGGCCATCCTCTCCTGTTTGTTTTTGAAAACCCATTTTGTCCCAATAGGATTACAGTCTGGAGGAGGTGGAACTAAAACCCAAACCCGATTTCTTTCAAAATTTTCTAACTCCTCATGCATGGCATTGACCCAATCTAGATCAGATAAAGCGTGTCCAACATCTCGGGGTTCAAAATCAGCAACAAATGCAGAATGAGCAAAGTGAGAGATTTGTTGTGACCTGGACCGAGTGACACGTTCGTCGATGCTGCCGATCATCTGTTAAGGCGGGTGTTGGCGCTGAATGTGTCGTGGTGCCTCCTGAGCTGAAGAAACCTCCCCCTCAACAGCAGCTGGTGCCCCCTCGGGTACAAATGGTACAGCCCGAGGTGGCGGATCCCACGGCTCCCAAGTAGTCGAAGAAGATGGGTTGGGGTCGTGAGTCGTAGTAGAGGCCGCTCTTTGCGGCACAGCAGGTGGAGGTGGTGCTAGATCATCCATCCCTTCAGCACCCTCGTCCTCATCATCAAAAGAGGCTCACCAACCTCATGATCACCTGCACGCTCAAAACGAGAAGAAGGACAAACCATGGTCTCGTCGAAGGTGACATCAGATGTCTCCATGACTCAGTTAATATCAAGGTTAAGTACACGATATGCACGAGTATGAGTGCCATAACCCAAAAATACACTGTGTCAGAAGAACGAGACTCAAACTTGTCCAGGTTGCCTTTCTTAAGTATAAAACAGTGGCAACCAAAAACTCTAAAATAACTCACCTTGGGTTGTCTTCCAAAACGCAACTCATAAGAAGTCTTTTTCAAGAAAGCTCGGAGCAAAATACGATTGGAAATATAGCATGCAGTGTTCATAGCCTCGGCCCAATACCGCCTAGGAGTCCTATGCTCATCAAGCATCGTCCTGGCCATCTCAACAAGGGTCCGATTCTTCCTCTCTACAACACCATTCTGTGGCGGTGTGTAGGGGGAAGAAAACTGATGCTCCAAACCCAAAGAGTTACAAAACTTCTCAAAATCTGAATTCTTGAATTCAGAACCATTATCACTACGGATAGCTCGCATCGAGTTCATAGCGAACTCGTTCTGAAGACGCAAAATCAGATTGCAAGCAAAAGAGAAAGTCTCAGTCTTCTCAGTTAAAAGAAAACCCACGAATATCTCGAAAAATCATCAACAACAACAAGAACATACCACTTCCCCCCCAACCGAGCTCACCCGAGCCGGACCAACAAGATCCATGTGTAAAAGCTCTCCAGGGCGCTTAGTCATGACCTGAGTCACTGGATGGTGGGGAGCAGCAACCATCTTCCCATGTCTACAAGAATGGCAAACAAGATCCGTCTCCATCGATAATTTGGGCAATCCTCAGATTAGGCCAAGTGAGCTAAGCCTTGCAAGCAAGTCGAAGCTTAAGTGACCGAGTCTCCTATGCCACTTTCAGAGATCAGAGGAGGAAGGACCAGCCACTAGACAACGGGAAATACCAAATGACTCCGAGAAATTCGCACGAAAGACTTTCCCAAAGGGTGAAATCAAACATACAAGATTGCTCTGAGGATCTAAAATACGACTGAGATTCGGCTTAAAATGAATCTCATAGTCATCAATCATCATCAAAAAGTTGCAAAACAGAAAGAAGGTTTAAATGCAAGTTAGAAACAAGAGCATCATCACGCAACACAAAGTGCTCATTAACTCGCACTGACCCACGAGACAATACCTTACCTTTGCTATTGTCACCGAAGGTGATAAACCCCTTTCCGGCAACAGGACTAAGACTGGAGAACCACTTGGCATTTCCGGTCATGTGTCTCGAACACCCGGAATCCACCAACCAAATGTCCTCCAATCGTTTACCTACATCAATAAAAAGACATAGGGTGAGCAAACGGTCCAACACTGGGGTTAGTGAAATATGAAGAATACCAGTGTTGGGTCGGCTGCTCAAAAGAACGATTAGTTGAAAAACCATTCCTAGCACGCCTACGGGGAAAGTGATCACCACGCACAGGAAAATGTGGTCCGCTAAGGGAAGAGCGTCCATCGCGATACTCAAAACGCGGTGGAGGATAACGATCAACAAAGCCACCGCCACGGGGTCCGTATCCTGCAAAGTCAGGACCCCGCCGGGCAACACCTCCCTGAGGCCTCGGACCTTGAGGCATTGTACCTCTAGACCTAGCAGCTCTCCTCTGAACATTCGGCACATGTACATCATGGAAAGGATGGTACATGTCCGCATTGTTCATCTCCCTAGCATGGCGCTCCTCTCTCTTGCGCCGAAAGCAAAACTCCCTTAAGTGACCATCTCTCCCACAGTGCTCACAATGGTACCTCACCGCTCTCATAGGGGGTTGTTGGTACTCACGGTAGTGGGTATGGATCACTTTGCCTTTCTGTGGCATGAGCTCCTCTTGGATGGGTGGCATGGTGTCTAGCTTGTTCTTGAGGTGGTTTGGTTTTGGAGCCCATGTCTGTTTCTTGGGTGGAGCTCTAGGAGGTTCAACAAACACTCCATCCTTGGTGTTAGGCTTAAAAGGCTCTTTGGGTGGAAGCTTGGTAAGCTTGGGAGTAGTGGTGGAGTTGGGCTTCTCACTCGGGTTAAGACCACTCGACTCTCCAATCTTCCCAAAAGAAGAAACATCAACACCCTGAACAAAACCTACACCTGGACCTCCAGCAGCATGCTTAAACTGGGCAATCATCATCCCAAGTTGTGGCTCACCACAAGACACCCATGACAAGATGGTCCGAAGGTATGTGTTTTCCTCCTCGGTTTTCATCTTGTCATGCTTCACATTTGCAATCTCCATCTCCAAACCCTCACATAGAACACACCTAGTCACACAAGTGCTACCTGAGCTGGCCTTCTCAAGAAACTCAATCTTGGCATTCTTTTCTGCCAACTCGGACTGCAAGCCTGCACAAGACTTGCACGCACCCAACCACACGGGTCTAGCCCGAAGCTCATCCACCTCTCCAACCAAAGCAGCATACTTACCTCTCAAAGTGAGAAGGTCAGTCATGTGCTTGGTGCACATCTCACACTCACCCTCCTCAGAAACAACAACGGTGGACTTAGCAAACTCAAGCTCCTTCACCGTATCCTCCCACTTCTGCCTAAACTCCTTCCGCTCTCTAGCAGCACGCCTAAGCAGCTTATCTTGACTAAGAAGGGCAGCAGTAAGTTTCTCGACCTCAGCAGAAAGCTCGTCGGGGGTCTAAGATACCTGAGAGGTGTCGTCGTCGTCGTTGTTCCGAGGAGACTCCTCCAGCTGGCTGTCGACCTCCTTGCCGAGGGCCATGGTGCAAAAGCCCTCATTGTCGGCGAAGAAGCAGAGGCTATTCAGCTTGTCCTCAATCCTCTTCTTCTTCTCGGACTCGTCATCGCTTGAGACAGTGGAGTCGTCATCCGAGTCGTCCACATCGCTGAGCGTGGCAAAGAAAGCACACTGCTCAGCCTAGGCCTTCTCCAAGTACTTCTTATTGATGTACTCCTTGTTGAAGCCACCCTTCCGCTTGTGCTAGGGAGGGGTGTACTTCTCCTTGAGCTTGCCAGAGTCGTACTTGTGCCCATGATCGCCCTTCCCAAATGCTTGCTTGTTCTTCTTGGGACAGTTGGCGATGAAGTGGTCGGGATCGCCGCACTCAAAGCATCCAGAGCGTCCTCCTCCGCGGTGACGGTTCATGCGGTTGTTGTGAAACAGCGAGAACCGGTTGGCAAGCAAAGCCAACTCATCATCCCCCATGAACTCCAGCTGCTCCTCTATGACAGAAAGAAGAGAAGAAAGTGCAAATCCTCCAGAGGGGTTAGCAGAAGAGCCAGAAAGCAAAGCCATAGACGGGCCAGAAGGATTTTCATAAGAAGCCCTCGTCATGGCATCAATCTCACTGGACTTGAGCTTACTGAAGAGCTCGTCGCATGTGAGGGTCTCATAGTTAGGTGATTCGATGATCGCCTGAACCTTGGAGTCCCACACCGACCGATCGAGAGTATGTAAAAGCTTCAAAGCTCTCTCATGATCGTCGAAAGGCAATAGCTTCTTGTTAGCCCTCATCCTGTTGACAATCACCTGAAAGCGAGCGGATAAACTTTCTATGCTCTCGCCAGGCATATGTCTAAAGTTCTCATACTCCTCCGTGTGCGACTCGTAGAGGCAAGATTTGACTTGAGTGGTTCCCTCATGGAAACGCATGAGGGTTGCTCAAATCTCACGAGCCGTGGGGAGATGAGAAACGCGATCAAACTCAGACATGCTCAAATAGGAGAAAAGTGCATTACGGGCTCGGCTATTGGCATCATGCTCATTGATCTACAGCTGAGTAGCACGAGCAGCCAGGACCACGTAATCGGCCTTGTTGCAAATCTCCCAAACAGAAGAACCCATACTCTGAAGATAGGTCGACATGCGTATCTTCCAATACGCATAGTTCGTCCCATCAAAGAACGGCGGTTTGCCCACGCCGCGATCCATGTCACCTTCTGTGGATCTGGAACTGGCTAAGGTGGAAGATCCTTAACCCGCTCCGATACCAATTGAAGGACCGGAAGTGCTACCAGAAAGCGACCAGAGGGGGGAGTGAATGGGAGCTTCAAAATTTCTTTTCAGAAACTTGTTGCCACTGTCCCAAGAATCACCTCTAGAGCCAACCTAGAGCTTGAATAATGTCCACGACCCTAGATGTAGGGTGCATGCCTCCGAGAAGCACAGCGAGACACTGCTCAACTCTAGAAACCCAACGCAAAAGCCGGAAACCAAAACCGACAACGGACGAAAACGTGCAGAAGATCCTGCATCGGACGCTGCCTAGCATCCGTTGCGTAAGCACCGGACGCGTCCGATGCAAAATGGACAGAACTGGGACCTTACTGCAAAGATATCGGACGCTTCTACAGTGAAAACCTAGCGTCTGATGCTCGACCTCCGGCGCGTCCGATTGCAACGGACGCTCCGATGGTCAGCGTCCGATGCTCCTTTAAAAATGCTGTCAGATGACACGTGGCATCAGATGCGTCCGATGTGATGAACACAGCGTTCGATGCCCCGACTCAAGCGTCTGATGCCCAGAAACAACACTGTTCTTCCGTGGATTCAACCTGATCTCCTCCGAATCAAAATCTCTAAGGCTTAGACTTGGTGTGAGGAGTTCCAAGGAGGTTAGTGAGCTATCCAAAGAGATCATGGCTCAAACCTAACTCCAAATCGGTGAATTGGAAGAATTCGAGGCAAAGGGAGCAAAACTCGATTCGAAACGAAAATCGACCGATCTACTAGCTCGTGAGATTAGAGATGAATTCCTTTGGTGGAAAGAAGTGCCTCACGATCTAGAAGAACTTGGTTCAAACGGAATCGAAAAAGACGCAACGAGTAAGGAGATCGATCACCGGGAAAATCGTGGAGAAAAGCAACACGCGAAGAACAACACCAAAACGTGAATCACAACCACTAATTTGCAACCGTGTGGCTACCACACGCTACAATGGTGAGATTACGGTCTCACTTCCTCAAAATCTCAAGTATACAGAGGTATGGTTCTCTGCGGATCTCAGTAGCTACAGCAGGGGATTGAGAGAGCAGGAAACCCTAAGTGCAGAATAGCAAATGACTGAGATAGTTTGGGAGGTGGGTGTCTCCCCCTACTTATCCTAATTCTAATTCCCACTCTACCCCTAATTATTTACAGAGCGAACCAGCTAAACCCTAAGGTTATTCTGGACCAACTCGTGGTAGGTGGTGATCCGACGGCCACGCCCACACAACTGGTAGCGTTGCCTCGACGCAACCTCATCGATTGCCGCCACGTGCCGCCACCGCTCTGCTCGTCCTTTTCACGGACCTCGCCCCCGGTTTTGTGGCCGAAACTGGGAAACCTGCCTTCACGACCAACCCCCGGTTTTGAGCCCAAACGGGAAACCAGCCGTCCATCGCCTGAGTTTTGTGGCCCAAACTCAGAAACCCGTCAGCGCCCAGGTTTTGAGGCCCAAACCTAGAAACCGTCCTCAGCCCAAGTTTTGTGGCCCAAACTCGGCAAACCCGCAGCACTCAGGTTTTGTGGCCCAAACCTGGAAACCGTCCTCCCGATGGTTTTTCTCTGGCTCAACCATCAAACCGACGTTGTAGAGGGGATGCACCGCCCGTGCACCCCATCCACCAACACGTGTCCCTAGCTCCTCGACCCGAGCAACACCGTGCCCCACAGTCTTCGCTCGTCGTTGTCCCAGGCTGTCAGCCACCACAGCTGATCCTCAGGCCACGGTCCCTCAGTCCAAGCCTCATGTCCGCCCTTCACCGCTCCCGGTCCGTCGGCATGGCACGTCTCTACTTGACCTTCACCTTGCCCTCGATCACTGTCTCCGTGCTCGACACCTGCACAACACAAGCCAAAGAACATGCGCATCAAACCCGTTGACAATCACTCATCACTCGAGACTCGGCATATACCCATGTATCCGCAAAGGGTGGTAAAGTTGGTTGTTGGCGGTGCTTACCGATAACTTTTATAAGCCAACCAAGGACAAAACATAACATACTTGCATACATATGTTATCACCTTGACCTATTTCCACTTGTATTGGAGAATTATTGTTTTACAGGCATTAACAAAGAATACAGTGGAAAAGGCAAGAAGAATACGCTTTTTGACAAAGCATATAATCAAGAAATAAAGGAAGAAGCCCATCAAACTCTGAATCTAGGCTAACAACCCACATAGAAGACATCCAGGCCTAGCCAACAGCCCACCACGCGAAGGCGGTGGCCAGAGGTGGAGCCAGGGGAGTGGCCGCACCCATGGTGCGGGCGCAGCGCCCCGGCGCCCCTCAGGCCCACCTTCGGAGGTCAGTTTCATGGCGGCATGCAGAGGTGGTTCCTTGAGGTTTCCAACTTTAGATCCACTGAACCGACCATGTTGTAGTATAAAACTAGGGGTAGGGGCTCTCCTCAAATCATCTCACATCTCATACATTTTACATTTTACTTGGATCTCTCTACCTTTAGTTAGTCTTCTAGTAGTTGGAGCAAGTGCTACTTGCAAGAGAGGAGGAGAAGTTGTAAGGATCAACTTGGTATGAATAATACTAAGTTCCTCTTTTCATACTTGTTCTTTTTCTCTTATGATCAACACTGCTATGTTCTTGAATTAGAGCTATGTTCTGGTTCATCGTTCATCGTTCTAGAACTAGTTCATAGTTTTAGACCTATGTTCATCATGAACACGAGCACGGTTCTTCATTCATCATGTTTAGATCTTGCTAACTTAAGATTATGTGTTGGATGGTGTTTTACCGTGCCTTCGGGTGCGCTTACATCTTTATCGGGGAGGTGTAAGTGTTCGTCATGGACGCGAGAGTGGTTCTCGGGTATATGGAGATGGGTAAATGCCTGGATTAGTCCACGGTTGAGGTGGTAGGCGGCAGGTGGTGACAGCCCTGTCCGTCCCTTGTAATCCCTCATGTTCGGCTAGGGGGTAGGAGTCTAAATTGCCCGGTGTATCTTGCTGGCAGACCAGTGTTCCCGGGTCTCCTAATTCATCCAATGCCTAATGTTAATGTTAACATGATCATGACATGTATACTTAATTCATTAACATAACTTTGTTTAGGATCTTATGCTCCATAGGTTATTCTTTCTTTATTCTTTCTTCTATCCCCGTAGAAGCTCTGCTTATCTTATGATGTGTATGTGATGATCACCACTATCAAACTACTGTTTATCCTCGTACTATGATTAATTGGTCAATTATGCAAGTATTATATTCTTGTCATGAGTATATCTTGAATCTTTGCATCTAGCTTCCATGTGGTAAAATATAAATAACGATACCTGTAATACTCCCGGTGAAATGCTACAACGGTAACCCTGTGCGCTTGCAGACCCTGTCTATAAACGAATTGGTTTACTAGGCCAACCTCTCAGGTCGTCGCTAAAGTTAACGTCCTGGTATATGAAGTGCCATCGCACTTCAGCGCCGATACCGGATGTATAGCTAGAGCGACTGCGTCTGAGGTTGACACTGACATCTTTTGGTAGCATCGCTAGGACCCAACATACTCGGTGTATGTCGCTAAGGAATGTTACAAGCATTTCCTAGTGGCCGATGCCGGGGATGATGGCCTTTCCTAGTGATGACGCTAGGAGATGTCAACATTGGTCATGTGCACCACACACTCCTCACACTCCTCCTCCTTAGAGACATGCACCTCAGACTGTGCAAGCTCAAGATCCTTAAGCACTACAGCTAACTTCTCCTTGTACTCCTTACGCTCTCTAGCTGCGCACCTAAGCAACTTGTCCTGGCTAAGCAAAGTGGCGTTTATAGACTCAAGCACAGCAGAGAGACGGGCGATGGTAGAAGAGGTCGATACCTCCGATGAGGTGTCGTCATCACCGGGAATCTCCTCCGCGAGGGCGTTCACCTCCTCACCTAGTGCCATGGTGCAGAAGCCTCCGAGGGTGGAGTCGCTGAAGAAGCACAGGCCATTGAAGCGGTCCTCCGTCTTCCTCTCAGACTCATCGTTGCTGGAGCGAGTGGTGCGATCGTCGGAGTCATCATGGAGGTCGCTGATTGACACGAGGAAGGCACGTTCTTGCGCCTTGGCCTTCTTGTAGCACTTCTCCTTGAGGGCCTCCTTGTCGAACTTGCCCTTGACCTTCTTCTTGCCGGTGGTGTACTCGCGCTTGTCCTTGCGCCTAGAGTGGTTGTTCTTGCCGGGGAAGACCTTGTCCTTCTTGGGGCAGTTCGCGCGAAGAAGTGGTCGAGGTCGCCACACCCGAAGCATCCGTCCCTCGCACCACCACGCCAGCATTTCAAGCGGTTGTTGTGAAACCATGAAAACCGGCTGATGATGAGTGCGAGCTAGTCGTCGCCTAACACCTCCACCTGCTCCTTCGTCACTGAAAGCAAAGAAGACAAAGCAAAAGATGACAGTGATGTGTTAGCGAAAGAAGTCGACCCATGCTTGCTCGAGACCAAAGCCATGGTGTGCGAAGATGAGTTCTTCAGCTTGGCCTGGGTCTGCAGGTCGATCTCGGTGGACTTGAGCTTGCTGAATAGCTCATCCATGGTGAGCCTGGTGACTCAATGATAGTCGACACCTTCACCTCCCATACCTTCCGATCAAGGGCATATAGCAACTTGAGTGCCCTCTCATGATCATCATAAGGTAGGTTGACCCGGTTGACACACATCTTGTTCACAATCGTCTGAAAATGTGTGAACATGCTATCAAGCGACTCTCCCTCCAACTGCGTGGAGTTCTTGTACTCCCGCTTGTAGGTCTCAAAGAGTCTGGTCTTGACCTGAACGGTCCCCTCATGATAGCTCTGAAGCTTCACCCAGATCTCTCGAGCAGTCTTAAGCTCGGAAACATGCTCAAACTCTGGAAGGGAGATGTTGGCTAAAAGCGCGTTACAGGCCTTGGCGTTCGTGTTGTGCCGGTCAATATGGATCTGACCCACGCGAGCCGCAAGCATCTCGTACTTCGCGTCTTCATAAATTTCCCAAACGGAAGAATCGATGCCGTTGAGATAAACACGCATCCGAATCTTCCAATAGGGGTAATTTGTTCCACCAAAGAACGGAGCCTTGCCTGAACCACGCTCCATGTCGCCTTCACGGATCTAGAACCGATTAAGTAGAGAGATCGTTGACCCGCTCCGATACCAATTGAAGGACAAAAAACGGCGGCCAGAGGGGAGAGAATGGGAGCCGTAAATTTTTCCACGAAATAATTTCGGCCACTGTCCCAAAATCACCGTGAAACATGTGCAGCAAACACTGTGATGTCCACGACCAACGAGTGGGTGGATGTTCCCTAAGAACACAGCAGGACACCGTAACAAACACAAGCACAAGCCACCCGAACCTAAGGACATAAAATAAGATACTTCATTCCTATAAGGAAGAAGCGAGTTTCCGAATCTAAAATACCCGAGTCAACTGGTGACGGGAGTACCTAGATAAAATCCAAAGAACGGTAGAAAGCCAACGCAAAAGACGGAATACAGATCGGATCTACTAAACGCAAAATACACATGAAACAAGATTGCTGTAGCTGAAAATCAACAGGCCTGAAATCGCTACAGTAATCACGTGCACTGTAGCAGGAATCAGTCGACCGAACCAAGCAGCTTGCTGCTTGATGGCTTTGTTCACCTGTGCACCTGAACGTGGCTACAGGCGGGAAGATCAGGTGCTGTGCTGCTGTGGCAGAGAGCAAACAGAGAGCAAACAAAATTATGACAGCAAGAACAGAGCAGCTAACAAAAGAGGGAGGGAGCGGACCAGCAGAAGAAAGCATGCATGGGTTCCGAGCTCTGTCGGCCTGGGACTGCAAGGCTACAGTGCAGGGCTGAGCGCACCAAGGCGGTCTGCACCGTTGCCTCGGACAACCTGGAGTGCCTATGAGCAAGCCCAATAAACTTGTCTAATAGCCAAACCATGTCATGTACAGACACTTTTATAGCTGATTTATACAACAACTAAACCTCTTCACAGATTCAAACATATTTTTAATAATGTGGGACCCGCTGGTACCCATCCCTCATTCCCTCTCTCCCATTTCATTGGCTGGCAAAAAAATGGAACCGGCGCAGGAGCCTCTCGAAGCTCGTGACGAGCCCGGAATCAAGTTTGTCGCCATCACGTTCTCTCCCGATTTCTCTCTTCTCTTCCGCATCAGATTTTGCTGAGTTGTCTTAGCTATTAGCCAAGCTGACATGGCTTATTGTACCTGCTCTAACGCGAAGCTCCAGTAGCCCAAGCGAAACAGAACAGAGAAGATGAACTCGAGCAGAAAAGAGGTTAGCACAAGAAAAATGAAACTCGACCAAACAACCACGAAAAAATCCCAAAAAAAAACTTAGGAAATCTATGGCATGTCTAGGACCTACACCCGATAATCATTTCTTGGAATTGACCCAAATTCTGGGAATTTCAGATAAGAACACCAAAAAAGTGCCCGAAAATAAAATCGTTGATTTCTCCGTGCTCGAGTGGAATTGGATCGATTCAATCACGGAATAGCTTCATCACTTGTCATAGCACGAATCAACGCAAAAGAAACAAACCAAAACGCTCCATAATCGACAAACGAAAAATCCCGCAAAAAATAGCTCCGAAAATCATGTGGACTGAACACACTAGATCGAAACTTCGGCAGATGAAAGCCACAGGAGACAAGGTGGTTACGGCCACCTTTCCTGGATTTGCAGTACATAGATGAAAGATTCAACTGCAAGACACTACAGTAGACTACAGACTGGGAAATCGTAGCAAGGAGAAAATGAAAGCCTGACTGGAGTGACTAAGTGGGATGAGGGGAGTCATCCTTTATTTATAGTCTAGGATATTTCTCTAGCCTCAAACTACCCCTACTGATACAAGAGCGAACTAACTAGACTGAGGGCATTTTAGTCCAACTCTGGAGAATACGTTGAATATGCTGATTCGACGGCCATGAGCCTTCTCATGAGAACGCTTCGTCTCGACGCAAGCTTCTCGATGTCGCCACGTGTCGCCCCGTTCCACCTCGGAACCATCACCCGGGTTTTGAGGCCCAAACCCGTAAACCGTCCTACCTGAGTTTTGAGGCCCAAACTCAGAAACCGACCTGCCCAGGTTTTGAGGCCCAAACCTGAAAACCGTCGCCGGTGGTTTTTCGAGGTTCTACCACCAAACTCGCACCGTAGACGGAGCGTGGGTCTCACGCCCCGTTGCCGACACCGATGTCGACGCATGTCCAGCCTCCGCCAAGCACGACGCCTTCGCCTTCCTCCCTGACTCGACCGACGGCACTTGCCCCATGCAACCCCGTGTCCAGCCTCCGCTAGGTGCCACGACACCATCACCTTCTATTTTGACTTGACCGATGCTGCCGACATCCCCATGTACTCTTGTTTGCCGATGCCACGTGCTAGGTACCGCAACTGATCCTCCGGCCTCCTGGTTCCTCAGTCCAAGCCTCACGTCCACCCTTCACCGCTCTCAGTCCATCGGCACGGCACGTCTCTACTTGACCTTCACCTCGCCATCGACCATTGCCTCCGAGCTCCACACCTGCACATCAACACAGCCAAGAGACATGTCGCCCACTCACGCCAACACGTGAGCCTGTTGACCAATCACTCATCACAAGGACGAACCGTAAGGGCACGTATCAACCTTGTGTCCGCATTCTTAACTTCTTAACAGACTTCAAACGTCTTTTAACGTTTCTTGTTGACTTTGCGTTATCCCTAGCACTATCCACTTTAGTGATCACTGTTTGATTATCACAGCACATAAGGATAGCCGGTTTTGGTTTTCAACCACCGGTAAGTCAGACAAGAGCTCACGTAGCCATTTTGCTTCTGCAGAAGCTGTATCAAAAGCAGCAAGTTCTGCTTCCATGGTTGATTTAGTCAAAATAGTTTGTTTACGAGACCTCCATGACACTGCACCACCTCCAAGGGTAAAAACATACCCACTAGTGGTGTAGATCTGATCATTATCAGAAATCCAGTTTGCATCACTATATCCCTCTAGCACAGCTAGGTCCCTAGAATAGTGAATTCCAAAACTCATTGTACCTTTGAGATAACACAAAACTCTTTCAAGTGCATGCTAATGATTATCCTGGGTTGGACATGTACCTACTCAACTTGCTCATAGCAAATGAGATATCTGGTCTGGTTGCGCTAACTAGATACATGAGTGAACCAATGATCTGAGAGTACCTCAATTGATCTCTAGCAATCTTTCTATTCTTTCTCAAAGTCACACTCAGATCAAAAGATGTTGGAGAAGGTTGTGCTATCCA
Organism: Coix lacryma-jobi var. lacryma-jobi; assembly: GCA_009763385.1. Lineage (NCBI taxonomy): Eukaryota > Viridiplantae > Streptophyta > Magnoliopsida > Poales > Poaceae > Coix > Coix lacryma-jobi. The sequence continues at coordinate 10,112,039 of CM019828.1, forward strand.
TAAAGCCAAATCGACTCAAGACCTTCTCAACATAGTGAGATTGCAATAAAGTAATCCCACTCACATCCTTCATCAGCTTAATGTTCAGAATAATATTAGTTTCACCCAGATCTTTCATGTCAAAGCTCATTGACAGAAAAGACTTGACCTCATTAATAGCATCAATATTTGTTCCAAAAATAAGAATATCATCAACATATAAACATAATATAACAGATTGACCCCCAGCATGTCGATAATACACACACCTATCAGCTTCATTAACAGCAAAGCCTGCACTAATAAAGTAGTGTCAAACTTCGCATGCTATTGTTTAGGTGCTTGTTTCAAGCCATACAAAGATTTCAATAACTTACACACTTTTTGCTCTTCACCTTTTACTACAAACCCATCTGGCTGATCCATATAAATCTCCTCATCCAACTATCCATTAAGAAAAGTTGTCTTCACATCCATTTGAAGAACGAGAAAACCAAATGAGGCAGCCTGGGAAATTAATACTCGAATAGTGGTTAATCTAGCAACTGGTGAATAAGTATCATAGAAATCCTCACCTTTTGGGTATAACCCTTTGCCACAAGCCAAGCCTTGTACTTGTCAATAGTACCATCAGGTCTAAGCTTCTTCTTGAACACCCACTTACACCCAACAGGTTTACAACCAAAAGGCAACTCAGATAACTCCCAGGTTCCAATAGAAAGAATCGAGTTCATCTCACTACGAACAACTTCTTTCCAATCATCTGCATCTGAAGATGCATATGCTTCTCTAATAGAAGTGAGAGTATCATCCACAAGGTACAATGAAATCATCACCAAAAGATTTGCAATCTTATCTCTTGTCCTCATAGGAACTTCTTATCATCCTCCTCAAGGAATGTTAAGTGGTTGCTCAAATGACTTAAGCGGAGACTCTAGGTGTATAAAGGCGTTAGGAGTTTAATCAGAGGACTCAAATGACAAGCGAAGACTCATTAGTCTAGTGAAAGTGCAGCATTATACTCATCAGCAAGAAATTAAGCACATTGTCTACTAACACATATCTTTCATAGGCAATATCTCATAAAAATTTTCTCAAAGAATGTAGCATCATGAGATTCAAAAATTGTATCCAATGCATATCAGGAACTTCAGATTATTACTAAAAATCTATATGCAATGCTATGATGTGCATATCCTAGAAAGATGCAATCCACAGTATTTGGCCCAAGCTTACGCTTCTTAGAAATTGGAACATTGACTTTCGCCAAACATCCCCATGTGCATAAGTATGTAAGTGATGGTTTTCCTTCCAACCCAATACTCATATGGAGTTATCTCTTATTTCTATTTGGAATTCTATTTAGGACATGACTTGCAGTCAATAAAGCTTCCCCCCACCATGCCTTAGATAGACTAGTGTTTCATCTTTAGTTTCAAACAAGTAAACAAAACAAAATCTAATTGCATCATCAATTAAAGTCATGAAATATTTTTTCCACCTTTGTCAACACACCATTCATCTCACAAAGATCAGAATGTATGAGTTCTAAAGGTGCCAAGTTTCTCTCCTCTGCTGCCTTATGAGGCTTTCGAGGTTGCTTTCATTGCACACAACTATGGCACTTAGAACCTTTGGCAATAGTGAAATCTGGAATTAAACTCAAGCTAGCCAAACGTGACATCAATCCAAAGTTCACATGACATAAATGAGAATGCCAAACATTAGAACTATCATCAATTGTGCCACAAATATGATTAACTGACTTGTTAAAAATCTGTCAAAGATAGGCGAAACAAGCCTCCGCAATCATAGTCTTTACCAATAAATTGTCCATGCTTAGACATAACTACTTTATTGGACTCTAAGACTACTTTAAACCCATCTCTCAAAAGAAGAGAGACGCTAACAAGGTTCTTGCGTATTGTAGGGACATGCTACACGTTCTTCAGCTGCACGATCTTCCCCGAAGTAAACTCAGATCTACCGTGCCAACACCACGAATAGAAGATGTGACCCATTCCCAATTAGGACAGAGGAACCTTGTAGCCCTGATAAGAAGAACACAGAGAGCTATCGCACACATGTGAATATTAGCATATGTATCAACCCATCAACTGGTGATTGAAACACTGATAGTACAGTAGGAAAATTACTATACCTATCATCAGCATCGCTAGTAGTCACACGGTTAACACCCTTCTTTTCCTCTGCGGTCCGCTCGCTCTGAAACACTCCTTGGAAAAATGCCAAGCTCTCCACAAGTGAAGCAAGACAACTCCACTTTACTCTTCTTTTTCTTCTTAAGGCAGTTGTAGTTTTGGCATTGAAAGACTTAAACTTTCCTTTGTTCTTGCCATGGTTTTTCTGGACGAAGCGAGCACTAGCTTTTTTCTCGTTCCCTTTTCAGTGTTATCTTTAGCCCAAGTCTTTTCCTCAACATCAAGAGATGCAATCAGGTTTTCAACTATATTTCTGTCTTTTGTGTTTAAGGCTTGTGGCGAAATTCCTCCAAGAAGGAGGTAATTTGCAAATGCAACTAGCCACAAATCATTAGGTAACACACTTAAGGGTGTTCAAGATCTCTAGCCAGATGCTGTACCTCATGAGCTTGCGACTATAGATTTGTTCGACAACAAAGTTGTAGTGCGTGAATAGTCTCCATGATGTACAGCTCTTTGCCAACATCCGAAGCACCAAAGGTAGCAATCAGATAATCCCACGAAGTCTTTGTGTCTTTAATATGCAGAGTTATATCAAATATATGATCAGCAAGGACATTCTGCACAGCTCCCACAAAGATTTTGTTGGCTTCCTAGAATCTTCTCTGATCTTCTTCAGAGATATTTCCCTCGGGCATACCAGCGCTCACCCAGAACAATTTCATAGCCGTCAGCCAATTAGTGACCTTGACTTGCCACCTCTTAAAGTGCTCTCCAAAAAAGATTTCTGGCTTTGGTGCATCAACAAAACTAGCCATTGATAATTCTGGAAACCTATAATAAGGTTTTCGGATTGTTAAGTAATTAGGCAATTTCCAGATTAAAACCAGAATATAAATCATGCTAAATTGATGATCTAGATATTTCAGTCTGTATTGTTTACTAGCATAATAAAAAAGTCATAACATGATCTCAAACATGACAACTGGTGTAAGCATAGCTCGTACACTAGTTAGATTAAATAGGCCTGGATATCGAGCCAGCTCGGCTTGTTACAGCTCGGCTCGTTAGCAAGCTGGCTCGACTCGGCTCGTTATACTAACGAGCTAGAAGAGCAGCTCGGCTCGGCTCGTTATACAGCTGGAGCTGGCTCGTTTGGCTCGCGAGCCAAATCATAAAAACATAATTTCTCAAAGTACACAAATTTAACAAAGAATAATATCTATATATGAAAATATAATTTTCCTTGTATGATTATATCTTCTTAAGAATAAATATGATTTCTTCTACCACATTGTTGGACACCTGGACATTTACGATAGCTAATTTGAGTTTGTTGGCTTGTCAATTAATTGGCTCGTACGAGCTAACGAGCAGCTCGCGAGCCAGCTCGAGCTGGCTCGTTAAAATCGAGCTGGCTTGTTATAAAACAAGCTGACTCATTATAAAATAAGTCGAGCTCGAGCCGAGCCATTAACGAGCGAGTTGAGCGAGGTAGTGAGTTTCGAGTTTTTTGTCCAGGCTTAGATTAAACAGTAAGAACAAAGACATTAGATTTAGTGTAAACATAGCTCGTACACCAGATAGATTGAACAGTATGAATAAAGAGATTAGATCTGGTGTAAGCATAGCTCGTACACCAGATAGATTAACTGTATAAACCAAGACATTGGATCACGAGTAGTGTACCTTTCTTTCTATTGATGGAGAAGATGGTGGTGGAGACGGTGCTGGCAGATCGTCGGTGAGTGGTGGAGGAGAGCTCGGAGCAGTTGACGACGAATACGCTGGACGTAGCGCCGCCTGACTTGGATGGTAGACAACCCGTTGTGGAAGACGAGAGCAGTCACGCGACGAGCGCTTCCCAAAAATCTTATCTGTCCTCTCCCGGTGCAGGATCACAAAGATGAGGGTTCCAGAGACCTGCTCGCCCGGACACTGGTGCACGAAAGCGAACATTCTGGAGAAGACTAGACGACAACGCAAAAGCGAGATGAGGCAGGACTCTAGCTCAAGAGATACCGAGAGACGTTTTGGCGTGGCCGATAGGCTGCTTATATAGTCCTGTTCAATCGACCTCGTGTCGCGATCATGATCTAAATCGTTTAGGACTCTAAACTTGTAACCGTTTAGGACTCTGCAACTTGAAGGCCAAGAAACCAAAAACTAAAACTGCAAAAGAAGACCGTGCTCCCGTAAGGCAAGGAGCTAGATTTCGGCGGACCATTCACGTAGGTGTCGTGCACCTGCGCCAGTCACCCCGCCCCGCCCGGCCCGCCCCGGCGAGGTGAGCGAGAGCACGCGTGTGGGCTTCTCTTTCTCCTCCTCACACTAGACTTGAGGAAGTGGGGAGGACTCTCATATTTAAGCAAGTCTCCCTTCTCTTCCACTAGCATGGTGCGACTAAAGAGTTCCACTTTCCCTCTTTGCACATATGAACGAGCCTTTGAGATTTATTAGGAATTTTAGAATTTGTTATTGGGCCAAGCCCATATAAAATTCTAACAATCCCCCACCAGATCTCAAATGCTCATTCAGAGATTTGTCTGTTGCCGCTACTGTTTGATATTGTTTTCCCGAAAGGAACATCTCTCGACTAGGGAGAGTCGCCCTAGAGCGTGAATGAATAAATAAATGCGCAGACGTGCCAGTATAATATTGTATACAAAAATAAATTAAATGGACAACGAAACTCAGGGAACTCTGATCTTTATTAATTCTGTAGTGAATTACAAAGTACACGTTCCCACTTGAGATTTATTTTTCATTGCGCCTAATACATCTGAAAGACAGGTCGATGTGCAGTTCTCGATTCCCGTGGCCTCGTGAAGCCGCCGGTTAATTACATCTGTGAGTCAACCTGCAGAAGACCTCCGATTAAGCTACGATGATGGACGTGTCTTTGAGTCTTGAGTGTTGCAGTCTCCAAGTATGCATGAGTAATAATGGAATATTAAATGACAATGAATTGTTACAGCTCATCGATCAGTGACACGTGCTGTCTAGCCTCGTCGGTCACGGAGTTTAGAGTGAAATATGTGAAAAATGTTCGGCCTCATCGGTCACGAACAAGTAAATGTCTTGCCTCGTCGGTCAAGACTAAATATCTCCGGCCTCGTCGGTCACAGAGTAAATTGTCAATAATATTCTCCTAGCCTCATCGGTCAAGGAGTTGATCACACTTCACCACAAACACACTGACATGCTCGACGATTACTGAATTTTGTGAAGCACATATCAACAATGGATAAATTAACACTTAGCATGCGAAGCTAATTGCTCACTAATTATACAGGATAATATTTTTCTTATTGAATTGCGGGGGCCATATGAACTCGATTGACCCTTCTTACAGAATAGCCTTTCCAGCTTGGATTACAAGGACTGCATGTGTATCAGCTGCACCAAGCACCGAAAGGGCTTATTCATCACAGAGCGAGAGGGCCGCAACTCAAAATAGGCCACATACTAGTCACCTGCTAATTTTAGTACTTCAACATACTGACAGCTTTACACTTCAAGGCAGATTGCTTATTACAAAACATATACTGACAGGTTGTACCAAACTCTAAAGCATACATCTAGTGAAAATTTACATTCCTTCAGTGCTTGCCAAGTTTCAAGCTGTTCTTCAGTACTGCAATTCTTAGAACAATTATTCTATTCTTCACAATTAGGCATGAACAGGCACCTGCTAAATGGATTTCTACTGACTCTTGTGTCTTCTCTACTGATCTCCCATAGTAACCCACATCGATGAACACTACCAGATACAAGCACTGCAACACTAATGACCCAGTAATATTTCTACAGGAGTGTGCTCCTTTTCTCTGAAACAGTGTGCACATGAACTGAGTTACTCTTCATATCTTAGATAGTACTGCTTTACATATCTGATCTCTGCTTCTTCTACTGAATCTCACTGTTCTAGTGCTTCAGATATTCTGAGAATAATACAGTATATGTTAACTTGATATTTCACCACACGTGCTAATCACTGTACTATATACATTACATCTTGCTTGCTTATTATACAAAGCACATATCGACACACGGTGCCCGTTCGTCGGCATTCCGTCAGCTCGAAGAGGGGCGCCGAGCATAGCGGCGGCCCGAAGCGCAGATCGAGGAGATCTTTGAAGCGCCCCCCGCCGGCGTGCCTTCGTCCTCCTGGAGCTGCATGAACCACTCCTGGGCGACGCCGTCGAGGTTGTAGGACGCCATCCAGACGCGCTCCTCGGCCATGGTGCGCTGTTTGACGAAAATAGGACTCACACTTGTTAATGAAGAGCCGCGGATCAGACTTGCCGTCGAAACGGGGGAAGTCCAGCTTCTGGAATTTGGGGGGCCGATCCGGTTCGCGCGGGTGCTCCACGCGAGCACCGCCGCCGCTGTCCGATGCCGAGGCGGACTTCGCCTTCATAGATGACATCTCGTCCTTCATCTCCTTCATCTCCGTCTTGAAGGATTGCAACATCGCCATGAGGTCAGCCATGGTTGGCTCCGCCATGGTGGTGGAGTGGCTCGTGGAAGTGGTGGAGGCTGTGGGCGAGGGTGGTGGTTGGGTTGAGTGGTGGCGGCTGGGGGTGGCTGGAAGACGAGGATCGTCGGCTCAGAGATACCAGCTGTCCAGAACTGCGGCGCCCAGGGTAGGAGGACCTCGACTCCGCAGATCGTAGTCTCGGTCCGTGGTTGCCGCAGGGTTATATCCCCACGCCAAGCTTCACCGTCGACCGGGTTATGCCCCCAGGTCGCCGGCTTAAAGAGAGAGAGGTAGGAGATTAGATGGGAAATAATCTTCGTTCCTTCCAAAGGTTACTGCCCGTACAGCATATATAGCCAATCCCCTTACAGATGGAGAAGGTTCTCCTTAATTATAGGACTAAACCAAATAAGGTAAAGATAGCTACTTTCCCTCCTGATCAATCGCTTGCCGATCCTGCTCCCTTGATGCTCGCTCGGCCGCCCGGCGCACGTCACGAGCTCTCTGCCTGCCCGGTATACGCTCGGCCGTAAATGACACACATCTTCTGAAAGTTCACATGACTGGGCACCATCAACATACTCGCTGCTGTCTTTCGGTGCTTGTCAAGTTTTGCAGGTCCAAACTAGCGTGTTGTTGTTCTTCAATACTGTAATTCTTAGAATTATTATTGACAGGCACTCACTGAATGGCTTTCTACTAGCTCTTGTTTATTACACAGCACACTCACTGGCAAGCTATTGAAACTTGGAGCACACATCTACTGAACATCTTGATGCCTCCTCTCCTTGCATTTCACAGCATGAGGGTCAGCCTCATTCTTCAGAGACCGATCTCTGAACAAACTACCGGCCACAGCCAAATACTGCAGTGCTGTCCAATGACTGAAAACACACTTGCCCAAATACTGTGATGTTCAGAGTTGTTTCTTTGTTTTTCAGAGCCATGGACAGCCATGTTGTCACTCACTGCAACTTATTTTACTCTGCAATTTCCAGGAGCTTCAATGTATCATCACTAATTTGTTTAGTACGAAGGATAAGAAAACTCGTAGCCTGCTCTAGCGTACAACAATATTATTCCCCTCTCCTTGTTAACTGAACTTGACCATCAACATTATATCTTGGGATCTGACTTCTCCCTCTATATCAAACTACAGTTGCAATTCCGTTATGCGCCCTCCTTGGACTGTCTGACTCCCAAATTTAGTTGCCCTCGCTGAACCTGCAAGTCTCACAATTTTGAGATATCTGTAATCCTTTATTCACACATCCACACTTCCAATTAATAAGAAACTAAACAACAGACCCTCTTTCTTCAGCTGAAACTCTGACTTGCATTTACTAAACTGAACCATTGCCCATTCCTCCTCTCTAATGCAGTACAACACCTCTGCTTTCTCATGAAATTCTGACTTTTTGCTACTTTTGGACGAACAAACAAGTCTGCTATCACTGCCTTGATTACTTGCTGCCGCATTCTTCATACTTTCCCTTCCACTAATCTCTATATCTCTCTCACTTCCAACTGTAACTGAACACACTTCTACTCACCACCAAATTCAGACTCCCTTTCTCCTTACTAAATCTGATTCTACTAAGGGATAAAATCTCCACTGCTCTATCACTTCGATCAATGGGCCTGCAATCTCTTCACTCCTCATGATATTGCTTTTTAATCTATGCTCATTACTTGGCACACAGGTTGTTTCAACCTGACCCTCTGAACATAAATATCAATTGCACTATACTACTGCCCTCCTTAATCTGCCACTTCTATGAACTGCTACTTGCTAATTTGATTTGAATCATCAACTACAGCTTCAACCAAGAATAACACCTCTACAGGAGCCTTTCTTCACTTCTATCTAATTCCACTAACACAAACGAGAGTGAGTTGAATTCTGTTTACATTACTAATTTGCAATAGACACATGCCCTTCAACCGCCCAACCTTCTCTGAATCTAAATCTTTTTCCCCACACCCGCACTAATCACAACCAACTCTTTCTCTTACTGCTGCTAAAACAACGTACTCAGACCTCACGTAGTCATGCTACCATCATCTCTCTCTCTGGCTTCACCTCTATCACCAACTGATCAACAAGGTACCCAATAACAGGGATTCTCACCATTCGATGCAGCCATGGTGTGATTGATCTCCGGCACAGCGCGCGATGTCGATCTCCCTCGATGCGGAGCTGCGTCGGGCGACGGTGGCGGCGGCGGTGGTTGGTCGCGCGGCGGAGCGGACTGCGTCTGCACGGGCGTGGAGACGGGCGGCGCCTGCAACAGCGATGGAACGGGCGGCGGCGAGAGCCTGTGTGAGCAGCAGCCTGGCGGCGATGTTGGCGATGGAGTCCGGTCCTCCCGCCAAGAGAGACCCCTTGCCTTTATAGCGAAGGCCGGGAGGTTGAGCGGTGGACGAGCACCGAGCGTGGAGGCGTGGGCGCTGAGTCAAGTGCCGCTCCGCCATCGTAGGCTCGTGGCCGAGGCTTCCGGCTGCTTCCCCTCCGTGGCCGTAGAACGTGCGCCCCTTTTCTTCGATGGTGATTTTGGGGAAAAAAAATTGGATGAGCACCCGTACCCTTCTAGCTGACCGGTGGGCCAAATACTAGGGAAATAATCTTCATGTGCTAATTACGGCTCCTATACACAGCAGGCTGGCAGCATAGCACATCGTATCTTCGTAGCTTGTATACACGTATATAACCGTTTCTCATCTCCTTATTATTTTAACGGAGTGAATAAATATCTATCCTCATGTCCGGATAAATGCACAATTATGTTCTTCACATATACCCTTTTATTGTAACATAAATCCAGCGACGTTTGACATAATCAATATCCCACGTGTATATCAAAATAAATAATATTTTGTACCAAAATTTTAAACATGAATATTGGCGATCACTAGATTAAATATTTTTTAAACCGTAGATCGTCAATATTGACCTGCAATTCTTGTCGAGTCATATGGACAAAAATAAATTATTGGTAGACCCGGGTGCTGATTGGGCATATATGTTACTCGACACAACTTACTTTACGGGGCAATATCACTGATCATGTCACCGTAAAAATTTCCCAAATATATCTTGTGCGAACATATTTCCCTCGATATCAATAATCAAAGCACTTGTATTTTTTTATGACCGAGTAATGACCGTCAAACCGGCCCAACCATGAATAAAATCCATCACTTAATATGCAAGCATTAGTCGAGGTAACGCAAGCTTATAGACGAGCACAAATATTACGCCGCGCATAAAATGTTACGAAATATCATATTACAAATGCCCCCCGCCAAGTTAAGCGCGCACACGGAGTAGTGCGGGCTTAGCTTGGTGACACACGGATGACCTGTTGACGTACTAATCATCACTGTTTCTCATTTGAAAATAAATGGTCAATTGGATTACCATGACTCAAGTATCCAGCTTCAAGAGAAAGTCTGGAAAGCCTGCTAGGCTCGAAGAAAAAAAATGTTTGATCACTTTCTTTTATCTGTCACCAAACATGTGTCTCCTCCTGTGGGAAAAACTGCCCCCAACACTTGCAGGAGGGAAAGAGAAAAAGCAAAACAGCGGTACTGAGAGGGTAACGACGGATGCCCCTAACTGTTCTTGTGTTTACCAATCTCAGCCAAAATCCATGCCAAGAAATAAAATATGTTATGTTGCAGCGAATGACCATGCCACAACTCAACATGATTATGTTGTAGCGAAAATCCATGCTACTGAGATATTATAAGTAATCGCGGCGAATGACCGTACCACAATTCTGTAACAATTATAAGTAGCGAAAGTCCATGCTACCGAGATATTATAAGTGATTGCGGTGAATGCCCGTACCACAATTCTGTAACAATTATAAGTAGCGAAAGTCCATGCTACCAGATATTATAAGTGATTGCGGTGAATGCCGTACCACAATTCTGCAATAATGTAACGTAGCGAAAGTCCATGCTACTGATATATGATAAGTGATTGTGGCGAATGACCATACCACAATTCTGTAAACTTATGTTGTAGCGAAAGTCCATGCTACAGAAGAATTACTAATCTTTGTGGCGAAAGTCCATGCCACTCATGTCATTGTTTTCAACAGCTAGGCGAACGACCATGCCATAAGCTATTGCATCGCTAGTCTTCATTGCGACCGCCTTGCTAACCGCGGAGCCAGCCAACGAAGTCAATAGCAATCTTCTTTGATTAGCGGCGAAAATCCATACCACAATTCAAAGGAATTTTATCAATTCTATTGCGACCGTATAACTGCCACGGTGCCGACCAATAGGATTGAAGGGTTTCACAGATCCGTACGAACCGCACTGGAGTACTTCACTGCTCCCAATAGGATGTAGCAACATAGAAGCTACAACAAATGTGGTGCTATAAAATAAGAGAAGCAACAAAGCTTGTTTGTGATTTTTTTTGAAAAAAAATGTAGGCTCGTTCTTTGTCACCAAGCTATGAAATGACCTGAAGTATGGCTGCATGGGATCCAACCTTCAGATGTCAATGAATGGTTGTGGTGATTTTAGTTATCTATTTTTTTTGTGCTTGTGTGTAGTAATCACATGTCCCCATGATTGTTGCCAAGATAGGGAAACCTCCTAGACTATTTTCTCAGCTAAAGCACACTAGAAACCCCATACTCTTCAAGCTGCCATATCTAAAGGTGGAGTCATGATTTGGATGGGTAATCGGCTATATGAGAAATTGCCTCAATTTTCTTGCGAGGGTGGTGGAAGGTAGTCACTCTCTAGTGCAAAGAGTCTTCACCGACTGAGTCGTAATTTATTTGCGGCCTTTTGGCACACTTGATGGACTTGTCCTTTACTTGGACACTTGACTTGGATTTTTTTGAGACTTTATTGACTCGTCTCTTTTCTTCAACACTCGACTTGGAGTTTTGAGGATACACTTGAATCTTTTTCTTCAAACCTTTGAGCTCCCACCTTCCACACTATGTGGATCTAAACCTCGCAGGCAACAATTTTCTTTTTTAGGACCCTTGTTTATACCATGCCGGGGTGGCAAGAAGCTTCACAGCAAACTGCAACTTGTGTTGAGAAGGTAGCCCTCTCTTGCTCTTTTTCCTAGTCTTCCCCGGTGGCATGAGGTTTATGCTTCAAAGAGATATGGGGTGTGTAGTGGCTTGTCACTTCAAATTTAGACCTGGTCAGCTCCACACCTCAGCCACAAACAAGTAGCATGTGCTCACTGGTGTGCAACGTGCACCATTGATTCTCATGTTACATATGACCATTCCGCAACCATCCATTTCTTTCTACCAGTGAATTCCTAAGCCACCATACTCTAAGTCATGAGCTAAGTGTCGTAGAGAAGGGCCTCATTTGTTGATGTTGGGTGGGATAACACCCTTGAAAATAAATAAAAGAAAACATTTGAGAAGAGAATGCAAAAAGTAACGAAAGCAAAAAAAAAGTCCTTCTTTTTTAAAAAAATTATCCGAGGGGAGGAAAACAGGTTAACCAGACCCTTTACACGAAATATTTCTTCACGAATCGACCATTGATAGGGGGCATTGGACGAACGCCCTCCTGGTTAATAAGTTGATAGGCGCCACCATCATATACTTGTTCCACTACAAAGGGGCCCTCCCATTTGGGTTCGAATTTCCCTTTGCTTTTACCAGTAAGAATTATAGGACGCCTCAGGACAAGCACTAGATCGCCTTTTCTAAACACACGAGGCTTCACAAGTTTGTCATAGGCTGTGACCATATTACGTCTATAGTATTGCAAATTCTGTAAGGCCCCCAGGCGTTCTTCTTCGAGCGCATCTAATTCTTGAAGTCGAAGTTGAACTTGCTCATCTTGTGTAAGTTCTTCATGAACAGCGATTCGCAATGCAGGAAGCTCTACTTCTAAAGGTAGAACAGCTTCAGTGCCAAAACAAGGGAATAAGGGGTTGACTGTGTTGGTGTGCGCACAGTAACCCGATATGCCCATAATGCTTCATAGAGACGGTCATGCCAGTCCCTATGTTTTGCGACTGTCTTCTTCAGAATGTTTGCGAGCGTTTTGTTGAATGCCTCGGCCAATCCATTAGCTTGGGCATAGTATCCTGTTGAATAGTTCCACTGAATCTTGTATTTTTCAGCAAACCTGATGATTTTGTGTGATCTAAAAGCAGGTCCGTTATCTGAGGTTATGCGATGGGGCACTCCAAAGCGATATATGATATTACGCTCAAGGAAATTAATTATATTATCAGCCTTGACTTCTCTTAATGGAATAGCTTCAGCCCATCTAGAAAAATAATCTGTGGCTGCCAGGATGAATTTTTGCCCTTTAGAAGAAGGTGGCTCGATGGAGCCTATGACGTCAATGCCCCAAGCATGGCCACGAAGGTATAGTGGGATGGAGGGGCGCTGGTGGTTGATGTTTAAAATCTCCATGTATTTGACAATTATAGCATGCTCGTGCTATCTTGATACAATCAGCCATCATATCGGGCCAATAGGCTCCCGATAATTTAATACTATGATACATCCTTGGGCCGCTTTGATGGCCACCACAAACTCCTGAATGCACTTCCTCTAAAGCCTTGTCAGCCTCACTTCTAGATAGACATCGAAGGGGCAGTTCATGTCCATAAGATCGCCGATACAACACACCAGCCTTAAATATATATGAAGGGAGTCGTCGCTGCAACTGACGCCTTGCTACAGGATCGCTAGGCAAAGTCCCATGTTTAAAATAATCTAAAAATGGTTTACGCCAATCTCCATCATCGGTGTCTGTGGTCAACACAATATTTACTCCATAATTCTCTGGAATAAGTTCAAGCACCGCAGGTAAGAGCCATCTTTCCTCAACCCTAATCTCTGCCTCTCCATCAGGTAACGAGAGGGATGAAGCTAATTTTGCAAGTGTGTCTGCTGATGCATTCTTGCTTCTAGGTACATGATTAACTTGTACATGTTCAAATTTCTCCATAAGCTTGTGAGCAGCTTCCCAGTATGAAACCAGTTCAGGCTTGCGCACTTCATATATTCTATTGACTTATCTCACGATGAGCTGAGAATCACCATTATGAGTGCTCCGGTAGACCATCCAAAAAAGTTTGCACGCATTTTAATGTAACCTAACCTATATCTATATACTATAAAACAGCGAAGGAATTGAAAAATACCTGTTACTTAAAAATTTTCTACCCACCTAAGATCTCTACTCTTGGATGTGTATTGACAGGGCCGTGCTGGCAAAATACGAGGTCCTGTTCTAAACTCTAAAATAGGCCTTGTATTTAGAAAGAAATTTGTAAAAATATATATACATGCTAAAATATATATATCACACACCAGTGAGAATATAAGACATTTTGGCTTTTTAAGAGTATATATTGTTTTAGCTACGTATCTAGATATAATGTATATCTCTAAGTGTATAGTAAAACTATGTACTAAAACTAGAAAAAAAATAAGCGCTTTATGATTTTGAACGAAGAGAGTACAAGATAATTACTCAAAAGAAATCATTCCAACAATACTAAAGGGGTGTTTGGTTCCCACCCCTAAAGTTTAGCCACTAAAGTTTAGTCACTTTTAGTCACTAATGTTCCAAACACCCCCACTAAAAGTCACTTTTAACACTACAACTCTAGTCACCTCCACTAAACTTTAGTGGCTAAACTCTAGGGGGTGGGAACCAAACACCCCTTAATATTAGAAGAGAAAGACACAGTTACCGAAGAAAGTTCTCTCAAAATTTACATTCATCAACTCATCCGGCAGTTTAGCACTACTGACAAATCAGCTCACTTTAGATTCCCTGGCCTGGCTGCCTACCGAAGATGGCAAGTTACCATGTGTTGAGCGGGCCTCCATATAGTCAGATGGACGGATATATGTGTAGAGGTCGATGAACTGCATGACGCAAACTTGAGACATATGTGTTGCGAGAGTAGAAAACTTGCGAGTAATGTAAATGAGACGGAGGAATAGAGATGAACACTCAGGTGATTCTTTCATTAATTAGACGGTATTATACAATGGGGGGGGAAGTGGAAGGTGGAAGTGAGTCGCACGATATCACACGTCGTGGAGAGTGGGAGTCATCCCCGTTCGTGGACGTGGGAACCGTGGAAGGGAAAGCTCGCACGACGGAGTCGTGCCCACATCCTACGGTGATAGCTCAGTAGAGAGCGTGCGTGGGATTCCCGTGGGAACGGGGAAAGACTCACATGACATGATCGTGCCCACGTTCTGTGGACGTGGGGTTTCTGTGGGAAAGGAAAAGCATCCCACGTAAAGGAAGACCTGGTAAGCCAGGAGTATCCTAGGATGAGGATGAGATCATCCATCTGAATTAGTTGTAACACTCCCCCTTGATCGAATCCGTCCTTGAGATCAATGAATAGTATTACTCCTCCAAAACATTCCTGTAGGACAAAAAGAGGAAAAATACGGGTAGATATGCTATTAAAAACTCCTTTAAAACCCGGTGGGAAAATAAGGAGAAATACATAGCACATAATGATTATTGCCCCTTTGTAAACTTATGAGAAAAACTTTTCAGGAGAAAACTCATGTATAGTCTAGATGACAATATATGTCTTTGATATTCCTTTAAAAACCTGTGAGGAGGAAAACAAGAAATATGACATATCCTTGTGTTAATATTGTCTCATTAAAAACTTTCTAAGAGAAACCTTGTGAGGAAAACTCATAGAAAGAAAAGAGTGCAATATGATGTTGTGGGCAGGACAATATCTAGGAGATTTCTCCCCCTGAACCTTGCAAGTCTCTAAGTCGTCGCATACCAATTCCTTTGACACATTTCTCGAATGGAGAAGCTGGTAGGGACTTAGTGAACAAATCAGCGAGGTTATCGCATGATTTGGCATGCAAGATCTTAATTTCTCCGTTCTGCTGTAATTCACGAGGATAGAACAACTTAGGAGAAAATGTTTGGTGATATTGCTTTTGATGTACCCTGTCTCCATCTGTGTAACACAAGCTGCATTATCTTCATAGATAATGGTTGGTGAATCGATAGCACCAATACCACAAGACTGTTGTATGTGATTGATCATCCTGTGAAGCCAAACACACTCACGTGAGGCCTCAAACAGTGCAACTATCTCACAGTGATTTGTAGATGTAGTCACCAAAGTTTGTTTGGAGGACTTCCATGAGATAGCTGTGCCAATGTGTAAGAACACAAAGCCTGTTTGTGCTCTGCCATTATGGGGATCGGATAGATACCCAGCATCAGTGTAACCAATCATATCCGAATTTTGGTCCCTTTTGAAAAAGAGTCCAAGATCTTGTGCCATTTACATATCTGAGGATATGTTTACTCCAGTCCAATGTCGTTTGGTGGGAGTAGTGCTGTGTCGAGCTAGCAAGTTCACTGCAAATGCAATATCAGGCCTGGTGCAATTTGCAAGATACATGAGCGCTCTAATGGCACTAAGATATGGAACTTCAGGGCCCATAATTCTTCTCCATTGTCCTGTGGTCTGAACTGGTCAGTCTTCATTTCTAAAGACCGAACAACCATAGGAGTTTTGGAGGGATATGATTTGTCCATATTGAATCTCTCCAATACTTTCTAGGTATAGGCAGATTGATGCAAAAAATCCAGTTGGAAGGTGCTAGCTGTAGGCCTAAGCAAAAATTTGGTATGACCCAAATCCTTCAACTCGAACTCCATCTTAAGATGTTTGCATGCTTCATCAATATCTTGTTGGTTGCCGATGATATTAAATCATCAACATACACTAGATATAATGCAAAATCCCGTTTGGGACTTTTTGATAAAGACACATGGGCAATCATCATTGTTAGTGTATCCCTTCTGCAGAAGGTATTCACTAAGTCGGTTGTACCACATCCTTCCCGACTGTTTTAAGCCATAGAGTGACTTTTGGAGTTTTACACAATACATGTTGCGACTTGCGTTTTGATTCGGTATAGAGATTCCATCAGGAACCTTCATGTATATGTCCGAATCGAGTGACCCATAAAGATATGCTGTCACTACGTCCATCAACTGCATAGATAGACGATTTTGTACTGCCAGAGATATTAGATATCGGAATGTTATTCCACTCATCACTGGAGAATATGTCTCATTGTAATCAATGCCGGGTCTCTGCGTGAACCCTTGTGCTACAAGTCTCGCTTTGTATCTCACCACCTCGTTGTTTTCATTCCGTTTCCGGATGAAAACCCATTTGAATCCCATAGGGAAGACTCTTGGAGGTGTAGGTATTGCATGAGAGAATACCTTCCTTTTAGAAAGCGAGGTTATTTCTGCTTGGATTGCATCCTTCCATTGGTTCTAGTCCGAGCGCATTTTGCACTCTACCATGGTCTTAGGATCTGGATCATTTTGGAGGATTTCTGCAATCATTGCAGAGAAATAAATGTCGACAACTGTAGTCTTTCGGTCATATGATTCTCCAGATTCGAGATAATTGATGGAAATTTCATGTACCCTTTCCGACGCAACATCATTTCCCAAAATGGTTGCATCAGGGCATTCCGATGTCCCAGCATCAGTAATAGAGTGCACTGTTGATGCGGGATGTGAAGGTTGAACCTCCACTGGGTGTTCCTCAACATGGGGTTGAGTTGCATTTACTGAGTCAGAAGATTTATTCTTCCTTTTTCTTTGCTTGCTGGAAGCTGCATCCGTGGAAATAGCCGTACTTCTCCCCCTCTTACTTGGGAGTTGAGTAGTTTTTGTTGGTACCTCTACTCTTTCCGGCACATTTCTCGCGGGATTATAGGATTTTGTAACACCCTATAATCAGTAAATGCATCTGGCATGTTATTTGCAATGTGTTGCAAATTAATAATTTTCTGAACTTGGAGTTCAGTCTCTGAAGTACGTGGATCAGAGTTTGAGATGTCTGTGGCATCCCAATTAATTTTCTGGTATTCTTTGTGGTTTTTGAATTCTCCCCATAATGCCGGGAAATGATCCTCATTGAAGATACAATCAGCGTATCGGGCCGTGAATAGATCCCCTGTAAGGGGCTCCAGGTATTTTATGATCGACAGAGATTGATATCCCACATAGATCCCTAATTTTCTCCCCTGTAAGGGGCTCCAGGTATTTTATGATCGACAGAGATTGATATCCCACATAGATCCCCAATTTTCTGTGAGGGCCCATAGATGTACGCTGCGGTGGTGAGATCGGTACGTATGTGGCGCAACCGAACTTTCGCAGATGGGAAATGCTTGGAGGATTTCCACGTACTAGTTGCAATGGGGAGGTTGCATGATATGCAGTTGGACGCAAGAGAATTAAGTCTGCAGCGTGTAAGACTGCGTGACCCCAACATGAGGTTGGTAGATTGCTATTCTGTAATAGTGGTCTTGCAATAAGTTTTACTCTCTTAATGAGAGATTCGGCCAACCCGTTTTGAGTATGGACATATGGGACTGAGTGCTGAACTTGAATTCCGAGTGCCTCAAATAATCATTGAAGGCGCGAGAGGAAAATTCAGCGGCATTATCCATCCTAATTGACTGGATTTGATGTTCAGGATGTTGCGCTCTAAGTTTGATAACTTGAGCGATGATTTTAGCAAATGCATGGTTCCGTGTGGAAAGGAGGCACACATGAGACCATCGTGTGGATGCGACTATTAGAACCATGAAATACCTGAACGATCCAGATATAGGTTGGATGGGCCCACATATGTCTCCTTGAATGCGTTCAAGGAACTTTAGCGGTTGGGCTCGAATTTTGAGGTAAGAGGGCCTCAAAATTAATTTCCCGTAGCACATGCGGTGCACGTAAAATCCGAAGATTGGGGAAATTTTGCATCACTTAGAGTATGACCAACAGAATTATTTATAATTTTCCTCATCATCCCGACACCAGGATGGCCAAGGCGATCATGCCAAGTTTGGAATGCATTGACATTCTGGAAAATTACTTTGTATGCAACATGTTGTACGGGTTTAATATATGTATAGTACAATCTAGACGAGGGTGAGGGAATTTTTTCAAGTGTGTCTTTGCTATATCCATTGTGCTTTGTAATGAGAAGGGACTCCTCATTATTGTCATCATGAGTCTCAATATGAAACCCATTTTTCCGGATATCTCTATAACTCAACAGGGTACGAGTTGAATCAGGATACAGGAGTGCATCCTCGATTGTTATCGTTGTACCCATAGGGAGCGTGATAGTGGCCCATCCAGAGCCTACTATTACAGCATCGCGTCCAGCGATTGTTAAAACATTTCCTCTAATCTTTGTAAGAGTTTGAAATATTTTTATTTCCCTGAGTATAGAGTTAGTGGTGCCACTGTCCACTAGGCATAATTCCTCATCCATCGGATTGACTCCCGTACAATCTATATTAAATGGAGAATAAATAAAATAAAAATTCTCGACAAATAAATATAGAATGTTAATATGACATAGATATTAAGCGTGCATAATACAACGAAAATATCAAAGTGTTGAATGTCACATAACAATTATTACAACTCATGGGCATGATGGAAATAAACATATCTCAAAAGACTAGGAGCCTAAGAGTAGTCTCCAAATGGATCCTCAGAAGTGTATTCTAAGATCATGTTGTCTATGTCATCTGTGTTGCCACCCGGTGGAGGAAGAGCCTTGGTGTTGCTTGTTGTTCCGCTGGGGCGGATATGTAGCTTCCTTGGGCTGCCTGTGCATTGGCATCAGGTTGGTAGTTGAAGTGCGCTTCAAACTTTTGTCCACCTTGGTTGGAGCGTCCGTCATTGGAGCGTCCACGTCCCACGGAATTCAAGTACAGATCCACTAAGTGCTTTGGGGTGCGACATTTCTTAGTCGGGTGGTTGTAGCAACCATATTTTCACAAGTGCTGGACTTGTCTTTGTTCGACTTAGAATTGTTCTTTCCCTTAGCACCATGAGGCTTTCGCTGTTTCTTTCGCTTGTTCTTGCCAGAGGTCTTACGATTATCATTTTTAGTGACATCCTTTTGTGTTTGCTTTTGAGCTGTAGCATGTACTTCAGGCAAAGGCTTTGCACCCACAGGGCGCTGGTTGGAGTTCCATATGAGGAGCTCATTGTGCCTTTCTGCCTGGAGTAATGTTTTAATCAACTCAGAATAAATAGTAAACCCCCTTGATGGATGGTGTTGTTGAAGGATCATGTGAGCGGGAAGCATGGTAGACAGGGTTCTCAATTTTCTCCACATCACTAGGTTCCTTTTCACAAAATTTCAGCTTGGAGCTGATTGACAGCATTGGGTGAACTCTGGTTGAACTCTCCTACAGATTTAAATCTTGTATACGGAGGTGGTTCCACTCATGGCAAGCCTCTGGGAGGAGGACGCCTTCTGCTGTTCATACCGTTGTTGCAAGGCAAGCCAAAGAGCACGCGGGTCCTCTTCCAACAGATACTCAGATTTGAGATCTTGATGGATGTGGTTCCTTATGAGAAATAAGGCACTGTACTTGGTTGTATCAGTCAAGGCAGCTGCACCCTCCTGGGGAGCTGCAATTGCCTGATATATTCCGCGCAACGACAGACTCACTTTGAGATCCATCGCCCATGTTGGGAAATTGTGTCCATCGAGAGCGAGTACCTCAAACTCTCGATTGGCCATTGTTCCTACATGTGTTGTTGCCATAGATTTAATTAATTAATTAATTAAAAAAACTTAGGCATGGTTGTAATAATTAAATACAAATGCGAATAGTATCAAGGTAAACTTGATTTAAAAAATGGGATTTTTCTCGATTATTGGAACAAGAGGTAGTCACCATGAAGGTGTAGACCTTATTTAGTTGTTTCACATCGAGGTGTAGTCCTTGTATGTTTACATTAAATTGGAAGTGCACTTTGAGGAATAAATCCCGCAGTAGTACGTGGCACTACCTTGTGATTGCCAATTTAATAGTAAACAAAAGGTGACACCGAATGAATCAATGTTCCATGAGAGACAAGATCGACCATAGCATTTGTATAAATACATGTTATTAGGGAATTGTAATGAACAAAACGCATTGAACAAGTACTAAAATTGTATTCATAATGCAAAATAAATATTTACAATGCGGTACATCAGGAATCTAAAACTGCGGTAATTAGATTAACTAAACTGATATAAATAAAGTAAGAAAATACTTTAAAAATTACTATAAAAAGTAATACAAGAACTGCAGTAAATAAAATAGAGATAACTACGTGGATGGGCTGAAATCATGGGGAAAACAGCCCAAAAACGCTACTTTTGGTCCACCTGGCCCAGGCTGAGGGCTCGCAGGCCCCAACCTGGGCCTGGGCCGGCCATTCAGCCCATGAGGGGGGTGGGAGAGGCGCCCAATAAGAGTGGGCGGTTAGGGTTTGGAAACCCTAACCGCCTCCACCCTTCCAGCGCCCGCCGCGCGCCACTTGGGGCGGCCGAGGCCGGGCCGCGGGAGCGCACGGGGTCGTCGCCGCTCGGGATCGGCGCGAGGCCGCTCGGGGGCTGGCGAGGCGCGGGCCGGCGTGAGGCTGCTCGGGGGCCGGCGAGGCGCGGGGCCGCCTCCGCCTGACCGCCGCCAGCCGCCGAGGTTCGCGCGCGCAGCGCGGGACGCAGGCCGCCGCTCGGGCCGCGGTGTCGCCGCCGCCGCTCAGGCCCGGCGCGAGGCCGCCTCCGCCTGGCCGTCACCGGGCCGCCAGCCGCTGCCGCGACCGCCCCTCCCTCTCCCCCCTCCCCCTCGTGGCGCTCAGGCCGGAGGAGCAGCGTCGCCATGAAGGAGGCGCCGAGCCGAAGGCCCATGGGGGACCGCGATCCAAGTGCGGATGAGTCGAGGAGGACGGTTTGCTGCTGTGGTGATGCGTGCCGGTGGAGGAGGTGGAGCAGCCAGCGCCGGATCGATGATTGGGCTCTGTGCCACCCTCTCCGCCGACGGCGTCGGAGTCGGGAGCGTCGCCGCCATGTCGCACAGCTGCGGCGGACCAGCAACAGCGCTTGAGGGAGCTGTTGACAACTCCGGCTCGGAGTCCAGCGACAAGCACGGGCCGAGGCCGTGCATTGGGCAGCATGGCGGAGCCGGTAGTGGTGATGCCGATCTGTCTGCCTCTGCCGGTGCTGGTGGTGCAGCTGATGCCGTCGGAGACGGAGTTGGTGCCGCGGGAGCCGGAGGTGGAACGGTGCCGCTGGAGCCGGAGGTGGAACCGGTGCCGCCGAAGGTGTCGTGGAGGACGACGTCGAATGCCGCGACGGTGATGCGGCGATCACTACGTCGTTGCAGCGACGGCGGTGTCCGCCAAACCGATCTCGACGACGGTGTTCGCCGCGAAGGCGATCAACGGAGCGCTCACCAAGAACCTCGCGGAGGTCTTGGAGGAGCTCCCGCTGGATTCTGTTGTGAGCGAAGTTGATCCCCAGCGTATGGGCACGATGGTATGCCATCATGACCAACTGGAGAAGGAGGGAGGCACGGGGAACAAGGCGATTAGGCATTGTTACCTTAGAATCCCCTCGGCGATCTATCAACTGAGCTAGCGATTCCTTCCTCTCGGAAGAAAAGAGCGTGGAGTGAGGGTGCTAATAACGTGTTGCGAGTAGAAAACTTGCGAGTAATGTAAATGAGACAGGGGAATAGAGATGAACACTCAGGTGATTCTTTCATTAATCAAACGGTATTTATAATACAATGGGGTGGAAGTGGAAGGTGGAAGCCCCGGTTGATGAGTGGCACGATAGAGTCATGCCCACATTCCGTGGACGTGGGATTGCCCGTGGAACCGGGGAAAGCTCGCACGACGGAGTCGTGCCCACATCCTACGGTGATAGCTCAGTAGAGAGCGTGCGTGGGATTCCCCGTGGGAACGGGGGAAAGACTCACACGACAGGGTCGTGCCACGTTCTGTGGACGTGGGGTTCCCCGTGGGAAAGGGAAAGCATCCCACGTAAAGGAAGACCCGGTAAGCCAGGAGTATCCTAGGATGAGGATGAGATCATCCATCTGAATTAGTTGTAACAATATGCATGCGCTCGTCGTATTGGACCTAATCAGCTGATAGACTATTATTTTTAGGGCCCCTAAGAATCTGAGGCCCTGTTCGATCGCACGGGTTGCACGCCCTCGTGCACGGCCCATGTGTTGAGGACTGCACCGACGGCGAAGATGCCACCACCGCCGAGCATGGACACCCTGCGGGTGATGTACCCGGCGAAGAGTTGTCGTCGTCGTCGATCAATCACGACATGAAAAAGAAATTGTCGCCAAACACACCAAAAGGGCCGGGAGCGCATCTAGCAACAATCAACACAACGTTATCTCTTCGTTGCCTTCCATGGTGCATGCGTGTCTTAATGGTAGAATGCCTGAGTGGTTCCGTGGTTGATGCTACTATATTATATTCTTGGTTTTGTGGCTATGTTACTGAGTGGCAAGTAACTGAGGGCTTGAGTAAATTATATTTCCTTGGCTAAGTGACCGGATGGCTAATTGGCAGGCTAGCTATCCTGCGGGTCGAGTGTCCATTAATAAACTCCATCCATTCCGAATTATAAGTTGTTTTAACTTTTTTAGTACATCTATTTGCTATGTATCTAGATAATACATAGCAAAATAGATGTACCAAAAAAGTCAAAGTGACTTATAATTTAGATCGGAGGGAGTAATATCAATTTTGTATGCATAATACAATTGTATCTTGGGCTACTATATATATTATAGGATGGTAGTTGCTATAGTATGTCATTTCAGTAAAATTTTAGTTTTCTTATATCTTTATCTTTCCAAACAACATAATATAAACTCATGTACATAATATGCAAATTCGCATATCATACAATTACATGTATTAATTACAAGTTATACGTCTGTCAACATTGGTCGAGTATATAACATTATTAAAAAATAATCATGATGCCTCATTAATAAAATTTAAGAATGAAATTTGCTTTAATTACTTTAAGTATCCAACAACCTTAAAAAGTTTTTATATATTTTAGAATAACAGGTTTCCCTGATTTATTATAGAAATAAAGTAACAACATTCAGGTCGTTGAGCGTTTTTACAAATTACCTGCCAAACAGAAAGAGCCACAAGGCCAACACGTACGAGGACCCAAAGCACTCAGAACCAGCATAAACTGTAACCTATTACTCAAAAAAAGGGTTAATCATAACACGTGAAAGCGCAATTTCTAGTGAAAACCTGACTATGCCGACAGCAATGGATGGTGTGTACTCGACGCGCTCTTTTTTATTATGGATGGTGTGTACGATGGTCCCTAAATCGATAACTGTGATAGGACTGCTCCCCATGATCATCATTAATCTACGAGGTGTGCTTTATCTTTCACTTTCAGTGATCCTATTTTCTTTAACTTATGTAATTTTTGTAAGGCATGTGTGGTTATTGTTTTTCTGATTCTTTTCAAATTGTGTTAGTATGAGTAGTGTAAGATTCATTTTGTGTGTATCACAAGCTGATCTAATATCCTCCAGACCTCAATATGAATCTGTGCCAACAAAGTTTAATTTTGTTGTTCAGGTGGTCGTTTCATCACATTGCAGTTTTGTTGAGCTAATATGTTAAATTGTGATTCACTCATATTCAAAGTCTTACTCAGTCAATATTTTTTATTGTTCAGCTCGTGCAAAACACTATCAAGGATATTGGATTATTTAGCAAGGGACACCTAACAAAATCAACAATCTAAATCTTAGTTGTCCTATACATTTTTGGTGGGAGTTTCCAAATAAGAGCTAATGGGAATAAGCTTAACGCATGAGTGAAAGGAGTACCCCTGAATAGACCATTCCGCATACGGAATATGACACTACTACAGAAACATGTCTTTAGCCCCGGTCGGCAAGGACCTTTAGCCCCGGTTGCCGAGCCGGGACTACGCTTCCGGGACTAAAGGCCCCCCCTTTAGTCCCGGCTCCGGCCACCGGGGCTAAAGCCCCCCCCCCCCTTTGGTCCCGGTTGGTAATACCAGCCGGGGCTAAAGGGTGCTGCCACCGCAGCAGCACCCTTTAGCCCCGGCTGGTAATACCAGCCGGGGCTAAAGGGTCCCCTGGTTTTTCCTTTTTATTTTCATTTCAGTTCTGTTTTCAGTTTTGTTTATTTATTTAATAGGTTTTCCAATATATATTCTTTGCTGCTAATATATATAATTTATATATATTAGCAGCATAACACAATAAGCTTATTGCATGCATATATAATTGAACTATAGAACTACATATATATATATAAATATATGTACATAAAATTACAAGCAATATACATATAGAAGTTGTCCAAATATCTATCTACACAAGTTGTACTCCAAAGTTAGTACTGTAAACCTATTACAAGTTGTACTCCATCTAAAGATCTACAGGGCATACAAATGATCATCATTGTTTGGAATCAACGACTCGTTGGTATTATAGTAGAACTCGCCGTTTGGATTTATGAGTTGTTCCCGAAGAAATCCTGCTATTGTCTCTTGTATTGCTTTCAATTGGCCTTGTAGCATCACTTTTTTTCTTCAACCAGT
Source organism: Coix lacryma-jobi var. lacryma-jobi (assembly GCA_009763385.1). NCBI lineage: Eukaryota > Viridiplantae > Streptophyta > Magnoliopsida > Poales > Poaceae > Coix > Coix lacryma-jobi. Next base: position 10,137,156 of record CM019828.1, read on the forward strand.
CAGTCTTCAATTGGAATTAAAGAAGATATTAGTCATATCTATATTATCAATATTAAGTCTATAAAAATGAAATGAAACATGTTACGTACTTTGATGATTTCTTCAGGAATTCTATTTGATTCTATCATCATGTACTCACAAACATAGAATCCGCATAAGTTGGTGTCTTGTTTTTGTCTCAAAATCCACTGTAGAATGAAAAGATTCATCTCGTAATAAAGATATGATATATGACATGATATAATAAAGATACACGTACATTGACGAAGGTGTAAACTTACTAGTAGTCGTGGCTTTATTGTAAGTGAGGCCTTACACTGACTCATATGTTCTCGAGCAATGAATTTTTGCCAAACCCTAATCCGACCAATGAAACATTAATAGTTGGATCATTATTTAATTAGTATACATATATACAAGCTTAGTCTATACTTTAAGCATGCAAGCTAGGGATCGAAAAATTACCTTTGGAGGATGTCTATCATATCTTGGTAATCTGCTTGCGGTTTGCTCAACGAGTCATAGATTAACACATTGCTTTGTTTGAGATCGATGACCATCAATATCCAGTGATAGCTGTTCATACACATGATTCATATATATATTATTAGGGTTAAGTAAAATAAAATGTGCACATACTTATTATTAACTATATATGTCTCACGCACTTAAAGTTGTATGGGAAGAGATTCTTTCTCTATCTTTTTGGTTCACGAAGAACCTCATGAGATTTGTACACGACTCATCGCTCCAAGTCGCTGAAGGGTATGGAGCCTTGAAAACAACATATGGATCAACAAACCCAACAGAATTGTCGTGTTTATGTCTGAGCTGAGTCATCTGATACCTGCAAAATATCGAGTCGATCCACAAGTATGTGTGTAAGAATACTACTATATATACATACTAGAGAGTTCAATGAAAACTATAAAAGAAACACTTACAAACAGTAGCAGCTAAGGAGCGATTTGTCCAGTGCATCCATATGACATAGCTAGTGTAATTCCTCCATCTGGACTAAGATTAGGTCATCGCCACGGAAGTAGTGATGGTTCCGAATTGGAGAGAAATCCAATTGACATCACCGTCTTTAGAAGCCTCCATGCACCATTTGTTGATTGCAAACATCTGCGTACCAAGTACATGTAAGTGATTGGGTTCATTAGACGCCTGCCCGGTGCAAAATTTCTCCTCCATTCATCAACTACTTCCGCTCGTGGAAACTCTAGCCCAGTAGCAATATTTTCAATGGTGTCATATGGGAGACCGCTGTCAATGAAAAAATCTTCAATGGAGTCCATCTCAGACAAAGTGGTCTCTCCAGATTCCGCTGTACTCTGCCCATGTTTGAACCATACTGATTTTGCACAACTAACGGGACTCTTGATGTTTCCGGCTGTGGAACACCCTTTCCCACTTTCATTCCTATCTTATTTTTCTCTCTTTCAACTCTCTTTTTTCTTGATCTTGTCTTTTTTCACTTTCTTCTTTTGATTGTTCTTTGCGGACTTCATAGAGAGCGTCGTAATCTGATTTTCGCGAGCCTTTCGGCCTTCACGCATCTTGATACCATGTTGGTCCACCCTTTTCTTAACTCCTGTGGGTTCAACAAGAGGTAAGGCTTCTCCGGGTTCCTCTTCGCTTTAGCAGCGGCCTCACATTCATCTAAAAATTTCGCACATCTTTTTTCATCGTAATTTCTAACTCCTCATCAGTCTTTTCATAAGCTAATTTCTCTTGGGCTTTTTTTCTGATGCAGGAGCCTTCTTCTTTGGAGGTGGGGCCTTTGGTTCTGTGGCGGCAGACCACTTCTTAGGGCCGCGCGGTGGAGGCGGCGGTGTTGGAGCCCGCGGTGGAGGTTGTGGCGTTGGAGCCCGCGGTGGAGGAGATGGTGGGCTCGGTGGCGGTGTTGGAGCCCGCGGTGGAGGTTGTGGCGTTGGAGCCCGCGGTGGAGGAGATGGTGGGGCCGGTGGCGGTGTTGGAGCCCGCGGTGGAGATCTTTGTGCAGGAGATGGGGTTGAAGCCGTGTCCTCCAACACATCGTCACTGCCCGCACACTCTGATGCGCTGGGGAATTGTAACACCCGGTTTTCCGAAGAATACCAAGTGCCCACTATATGTGTGCCCAGGAAGTCCACAAGACACATATAGCAACAAATATGGAATTTCTCAAAGACAATGCTTTATTATATATCGAAACATAGATACAACAAGACTTACATCTAAATCAAAGTAGAGCGGAAACTACTCTTCGGGACTCCAAACTCCACAGGGACGGTTGACTGGGGGAACACTCGCCTAGAACTCTTGAAACATCTTCGGAACTGCTCACTTGATTCCACCATCTGGTACCCATCCGGGATTTTCATTGATTGTACGCAAAGCAAGGGTGAGCGCACCATACTCAACAAGTATAACATGAGGGATGCAAGGCTCAAAAGGCTAGACACGGCTGAACTGCGGTAAGCATTTTTAGTTAGTCATATTTTATTTATTAGACCTATGTCTCTAGGTTATGCTTAAGCTCCCATGATGAAAGTTAATTAAGTATCATCAAGATTATCATCATCCACATTATTCATAGAACTGTCTCAAAAAGGATCCCGGCCGCTCATGACCGAGAGCACGGCTGATATATCAGTTTATAATTAACTCTGCAGAGTGTGTACAACTTTACCCACGAGTCGTGATTGCCCTTTTGCCCGAGGCGGCCAACCTCTTAACTCACTACCAAGGTAAGTCGGCAGGGATCACTACGAAGCCTTTCCCAAGTTGGTCTAACAAGTCGTAGCCGCTAAGGTTTCAGTCTCCCAAGAGTTATGAACAACCTCCCCACTAAGGTAACACCCCATCCTCCAAAGTAATTACCCTAGTAGGACCGGGCCATAACTACATGGTACCCCCTCTTGCCCTTTCGGTAAGCTACAGACGAGCTAGAACACTCAGAGTACTTAGCTAAGACCAGAGCCATGTAGTCCTCGTGGTTGTACTTTAAATCCTGGGTTGCCGCTTTAAGATTCAGAACCAACATTTGTTCCATAAGTCATTAATCAAGATTATCACTTTAATATTTAATATTTGCAAGCTAAGCAAAACTACCCATATGCACAACCCAGGTAACAAGGAATTCAGGATAACAAAGTTCTAGGTAAAATCTCTAGGGTTCATCATATTAGACACATGCATATGAAAAGGTGATTAAAAGGTTGCTGGAAAACAAAGAAACTCATGTTACACTTGCCTTCCAAAAACTCATGTTGTTGGTCCCACCTCTTCAAAGGTCTTCTTCTTGATAACCCTGGACACTTGAAAACTAAATGAGTTCATCGGCACCACACAATCATCCAAACCAGTCATCACATGCAAACAAATAACATTTCTATTAGAACAGTACACCAAATAGTGCTAAAACAAGATAAAAAGCTTATAAAACTATTCTACGCATTTCTACGAACACGTGAGCGCAAGAATCACTCTAATCGGATTTAAAACGAGAAATTTATGTTGAAAACAAGGTTCAATGGCATTTTTGTAAATAAACCGAAGTTGTTTTTGAATTAAAACAAATAAAATCGCATTTTCTGCGCAACAGTGGATGGTGGGTTCTATTCTTGGAAAGCACAGGGGTCAAAACGAATAAAAACCAGGCCGATTAAAACTGCGGTGGACTGCGGGTTTATTTTCGAAAACGTTGGGGGCTTTTCTGCTAAACGACGCGGGCGTGGTCGGCTGACCAGGCCGCTTCGCTGACCTGGCTGCCACGCGTCGCGACGCCACTAGCTCGGTCCACCACGCGGGCTAGTGGATGTGCCGCGCTGGCGGTGTGGACTGAGTCTACGGCTGTGCCCGTGCACCGGTTATAAAACGAAAGGGTACCTTCTAATCTTGGTCACCCGATGGAAGATCGGCGGTTGGGAGGGGCTTCGGGGAAATGGCCGTGGCCGGAGCAGGTTTCCCCACTGTGGCGCGCCATGGAAGCTGGATAGAGCTCGCCGGCGAGCCTTCGGACCGGCGTTCTAGGCCATCCTGGGCTCAATCGAGACCACAGGAGTGGTCGCCGAGACATAGCGGACTCAAAGGTGGGGTCAGGTGGGGTTGGAGGTCACTAGAAGGGCGACGCCACACGGTGGCGCCATGGATGAGATTCGGGGCTCGGCGATTAAGGCGATACTGAGCCTTAAACTTGAAAAAGAAGGGATGGGAAGGGAGAGGGGCTTACCACAAGCGCCACAGAGGGGGTCTTGGCGACTGCAACGAGCTCAAAGGAGCTAGATGCTGCGACGGATTGGGAATTAGGGTTCGGGGCAAAGGATGTCTCGGCAGGAGCTACGACCTTGCTTTTATAGGGCCAGGGAGGGGCGGCGAGGGGTCATGGGTACTCCACCGGGCTCGAATGGCGGCGTAGTGGCCATAATGGCCACTACCGAGCCGTTTCGGGAGAGGAGGGGCATGGAGGCGGCGGGCACCGAGTGGGCGCGAGGTAGGGGAAGAGGTTGGGGACGCTGACGTGCGGGCCCGGGGTGATAGTGTGGCTGACGGGCGGGGACGGCTTGTCAGCGAGAGCGGCGGGGAAGGCGGGTGCGGGCGCGCGGGGCGAGCGGCGAGAGGGACGCTGGGCCGCGGAGTTGGGCTGGCACGAGGGAGCAGGCCGAGCGGGGCGTGGGCCAAGCCAGGCTGGGGAGGAGAGAGGGGAGTGGGCTACTGTGCACCTTGGTTGGGCCAAGCCCAAGCGGAGAGAGGAAGGGCGTGCGCGGGGCCGACACGGCTGACCTGCGGGGTCGGCTGGACAGGTGGACACGGGTACGCTGGCAGGCGGGCCCCGGTTGCAAGTGGGAGCGGGCGAAGCGAGCGCGGGTGCTGTGCGGCGAGCGAGGCCGCGGGGCACTGGGCTGCTGCTGGGCTTGCGCGCGCGAGTGAGAGGGAAAGGAGGCGGGCTGAGATCGGGCCGGTGTTTGCGCGCAGGAGAGGAAAAAGAAGGTGGGCTGGGGCGCCAGGACGGGCCAAGCCCAAGCGAGAGTGGGAGAGGAGGAGAAGGAAAACGCGGGCTGGCCAGTTGGGCCCCGTCTGTGCACTGGGCCAGAAGGGAAGGAGGAGGGAGGGAGATAGGGATTGGGCTGGCTTTTGCTGCTGCTGGGCTGGATAGGAGAAGGGAGAAAGAGGAGATTAGAAGAAAGACTTTTCTTTTTATTTTGAAAAGGATTTTGTTCAAATTCAAACTAGGTTTGAATTCAAACCACCCAACACTATTCCTACACTGATACAAAATATTATGCACCGGCATGAATGCAACAAAAATGTTTCTAAGCTCTAGGGTTTATTTTAAATATTTAAAAATTATTACTTGACCTAGGTTAAATGCCCATAAAATTAAACAAAAGCTCAAATTTATTACTAAAATTGGAAACTGAATTTTAGGGTGTCACAGGAATAATGACGAACTGGACTATAGTTCCTGCTACGCAAAACAATGAATGATGTGAGCATCCAACTAATATATACATATAGGAAGTTAGTGTAATAAAATTTGTTTCTCGTTCACGCGCACACTACCTGTGGTGAGGATCTTGATCAGTAGGAGGAGGTTGCGGTGGTGACTCTCCAGGAATAATAATGAAGCGCTTGCGCCGAGCAAATAAATATCTTCTCCGCTTCACCTAAAGTCTTCTCCCCATCTCCCCCTTCGATTTCCAGTGCCACGCTGCCACAACCTGTCTCAACCCTATCCACCGAAACGCTGGCATATCCGGCTGGCACTGGTTGACCATGGATTCTTGGTGTTCTTGGGCGGTCGATAGGGTTTACAACACCGACAACCACCTTTTTCGTGGCATTTCCATCTGGAATGTGTAGCTCACAAGTAGTAAAAGGTTCTTTAACGTCATCCACGGGAAAGCGTATCTTGGAGTCATCTTAGACTGATTGTTGTTACTTCCGTGGAGCTGTGCTGTTTTTCATCTGACCTGGGGGGCTAATGTTCGCTTGAGGATGTTGTGATGATGTACCTTGCCCAATCGTCATTTGACTAAGTGCCGCTTGCACTTGCCTTTTGATTTCCTCCTGCATCCATTCTTCACGAGATTTCTCACGCTCTTGTGTTTGAAGAACATACTCCTCCAACTTGAAGAGTCGCTCTGCCTCCTCGCCCTTCTTTCTTTGGCGGCTTCTATAACTTTCTCGATCCGCTTCGAAGGAATGCAGCCACGAAACGGCCCCAAAGCCTCTCGTACGCCCATCGTGCTCAGGATTCTCCAGCGCGTACGTGAGTTCATCCTTCTCTCTGTTGGGCTTGAACTCGCCAGCCAACACCGCACTTCGTGCTTGAACTAGCCTCTGTGCTGCTCTTGAAATTTGCGGGCCCCAATCAAGCTCCCCGTCATTAGGGTTTATGGTTCCCCTATGAGCGTAGAACTAATTCCTGGACCGTTCACTCCAATTTCTTCTTATTGTCTCTGGGACTACCCCCTGGCAAGCATCTCCTGTTCCTGTCTCTCCCACTTTGGAAGGGCAGTCTTATAGCCACCTGATCCTAAATGATGGTGGTATTTCTTCTGAGCTGCATTCTGTTTGTTTACTCTAACCCGGGCCTCACTCTCTTGTGATCTTTTGTACTGTACAAATTCATCCCAATCGGCCCTTATCTTAACATACGCCTTAGAGTTGAAACCTGGCGTCTCGTTATTCAGCACAAACTTGTGATACAATTTCTTCTTCCAGTCCTGAAAAAGTGTGGCCATCTTCTTCATTGTCCACTCCCGAATTCGCCTCAGCAGCTCCTCATCATCCGTGTCGAACGAGAAATGAGCTTGGATGTCATCCCAGACTAGCTGCTTGTCAAGATTGGAGACATAACTGATCTCGGGAGCACTTCGCCTCTCTTTCCATTCACGGGCACTTATCGGAATCCGATCTCTCACAAGGAACCCACAGTGAAAGACATATTTCTGTGCATGGGGTCCTAGTGGTTGGCCTGTAGCCATATCGAATTCGGAGATTACATGACGGCCCTTCAACGGCCTCTTCGGCCCTCGTTTTGGTCTGCTCTGCCCCGTCGCAGACGTCGATCCAGAGGGCTACATATAGGTAAAGACACGAAGATGAAACCCTAATACAAGTTGAGATAAAACCTAATCAAGTAATAAAGTAAATGTAAACCCTAACACGACATATTGTATATATATACCTCGCCTGTATTGCCTTCTTCCATCTCAACTTGTTGTTCAGGGGGATTTTCATCATGCATGGTCATGTCTTCGTAATTCAATAAGTATTGACTCCCGTCATCGTCGCCGGCGATGATATTCATCATTTCCTCCTCCATGTTCTCATTTGGGTCGGCCATTTCTGCGAATATTAAAATATTAGGGGTTTAATTAGGGTTAAGGGTTTAGGGTTTGGGGTCTCGGGGTTTAGGGTTTAGGGTGTCGGGGTTTAGGGTTTCAGGGTTTAGGGGTTTAGGGTTTCGGGGTTTAGGGGTTCGGGGTTTAGGGGTTTGAGGGTTTAGGGTTAGGGTTTCAGGTTTTAGGGTTTCGGGGTTTTAGGGTTTGAGGGTTTAGGGTTAGGGTTTCGGGTTTTACGGTTTCGGGGTTTAGGTGTTCGGGGTTTGGGGTTTAGGTTTTCGGGGTTTAGGGGTTCGGGGTTTAGGGTTTCGGGGTTTAGGGTTTCAGGGTTTAGGGATTCGAGGTTTCGGGGTTCAGCATTTCGGGGTATAGGGGTTTGAGGGTTTAGGGTTAAGGTTTTCAGGTTTTACGGTTTCGGGTTTAGGGGTTCGGGTTTTCGGGGTTTACGGTCTCGGGGTTTAGGGGTTCGGGGTTTCAGGGTTTAGGGTTTAGGGTTTAGGTTTTAGGGTTTAGGTTTAGGGTTTAGGGTTTAGGGTTTTAGGGTTAGGGTTTAGGGTTAGGGTTGGGGACGCTGACTTGCGGGCCCGGGTGACAGTGTGGCTGACGGTGGGGACGGCTTGTCAGCGAGAGCGGCGGGGAAGGCGGGTGTCGGGCCGCGCGGGGCGAGCGGCGAGAGGGACGCTGGGCCGCGGAGTTGGGTTGCTGGCGGGAGGCGCGAGGAGCAGCCGAGGGCGTGGGCCAAGCCAGGCTGGGGAAGGAGAGAGGGGAGTGGGCTACTGTGCACCTTGGTTGGGCCAAGCCCAAGCGGAGAGAGGAAGGGCGTGCGCGGGGCCGACACGGCTGACCTGCGGGGTCGGCTGGACAGGTGGACACGGGTACGCTGGCAGGCGGGCCCCGGTTGGTAGTGGGAGCGGGCGAAGCGAGCGCGGGTGCCGTGCGGCGAGCGAGGCCGCGGGGCACTGGGCTGCTGCTGGGCTTGCGCGCGCGAGTGAGAGGGAAAGGAGGCGGGCTGAGAGCGGGCCGGTGTTTGCGCGCAGGAGAGGAAAAAGAAGGTGGGCTGGGGCGCCGGGACGGGCCAAGCCCAAGCGAGAGTGGGAGAGGAGGAGAAGGAAAACGCGGGCTGGCCAGCTGGGCCCCGTCTGTGCACTGGGCCAGAAGGGAAGGAGGAGGGAGGGAGATAGGGATTGGGCTGGCTTTTGCTGCTGGGCTGGATAGGAGAAAGGGAGAAAGAGGAGATTAGAAGAAAGACTTTTCTTTTTATTTTGAAAAGGATTTTGTTCAAATTCAAACTAGGTTTGAATTCAAACCACCCAACACTATTCCTACACTCATACAAAATATTATGCACCGGCATGAATGCAACAAAAATGTTTCTAAGCTCTAGGGTTTATTTTAAATATTCGAACATTATTACTTGACCTATGTTAAATGCCCATAAAATTAAACAAAAGCTCAAATTTATTACTAAAATTGGAAACTGAATTTTAGGGTGTCACAGGAATAATGACGAACTGGACTATAGTTCCTGCTACGCAAAACAACGAATGATGTGAGCATCCAACTAATATATACATATAGGAAGTTAGTGTAATAAAATTTGTTTCTCGTTCACGCGCACACTACCTATGGTGAGGATCTTGATCAGTAGGAGGAGGTTGCGGCGGTGACACTCCAGGAATAATAATGAAGCGCTTGCGCCGAGCAAATAAATGTCTTCTCCGCTTCACCTAAAGTCTTCTCCCCATCTCCCCCTTCGATTTCCAGTGCCACGCTGCCACAACCTGTCTCAACCCTATCCACCGAAACGCTGGCGTATCCGGCTGGCACTGGTTGACCATGGATTCTTGGTGTTCTTGGGCGGTCGATAGGGTTTACAACACTGACAACCATCTTTTTCGTGGCATTTCCATCTGGAATGTGTAGCTCACAAGTAGTAAAAGGTTCCTTAACGTCATCCACGGGAAAGCGTAGCTTGGAGTCATCTTGAATGGTTGGTACTTCCGTGGAGGCGCAGCTGCTTTTCATCTGACCTTGGGGGCTAATGTTCGCTTGAGGATGTTGTGATGATGTACCTTGCCCAATCGTCATTTGACTAAGTGCCGCTTGCACTTGCCTTTTGATTTCCTCCTGCATCCATTCTTCACGAGATTTCTCACGCTCTTGTGTTTGAAGAACATACTCCTCCAACTTGAAGAGTCGCTCTGCCTCCTCGTTCTTCTTTCTTTGGCGGCTTCTGTAACTTTCTCGATCCGCTTCGAAGGAATGCAGCCACGAAACGGCCCCAAAGTCCTCTCGTACGCCCACCGTGCTCAGGATTCTCCAGCGCGTACGTGAGTTCATCCTTCTCTCTGTTGGGCTTGAACTCGCCAGCCAACACCGCACTTCGTGCTTGAACTAGCCTCTGTGCTGCTCTTGAAATTTGCGGGCCCCAATCAAGCTCCCCGTCATTAGGGTTTATGGTTTCCCCATGAGCGTAGAACCAATTCCTGGACCGTTCACTCCAATTTCTTCTTATTGTCTCTAGGACTACCGCCTGGCAAGCATCTCCTGTTCCTGTCTCTCCCACTTTGGAAGGGTAGTCTTATAGCCACCTGATCCTAAATGATGGTGGTATTTCTTCTGAGCCGCATTCTGTTTGTTTACTCTGACCCGGGCCTCGCACTCTTGTGATCTTTTGTACTGTACAAATTCATCCCAATCGGCCCTTATCTTGACATACGCCTTAGAGTTGAAATCTGGCGTCTCGTTATTCAGCACAAACTTGTGATACAATTTCTTCTTCCAGTCCTGAAAAAGTGTGGCCATCTTCTTCATTGTCCACTCCCGAATTCGCCTCAGCAGCTCCTCATCATCCGTGTCGAACGAGAAATGAGCTTGGATGTCATCCCAGACTAGCTGCTTGTTAAGATTGGAGACATAACTGATCTCGGGAGCACTTCGCCTCTCTTTCCATTCACGGGCACTTATCAGAATCCAATCTCTCACAAGGAACCCACAGTGAAAGACATTTCTGTGCATGGGGTCCTAGTGGTTGGCCTGTAGCCATATCGAATTCGGAGATTACATGACGGCCCTTCAACGGCCTCTTCGACCCTCGTTTTGGTCTGCTCTGCCTCGTCGCAGACGTCGATCCAGAGGGCTACATATAGGTAAAGACACGAAGATGAAACCCTAATACAAGTTGAGATAAAACCTAATCAAGTAATAAAGTAAATGTAAACCCTAACACGACATATTGTATATATATATACCTCGCCTGTATTGCCTTCTTCCATCTCAACTTGTTGTTCAGGGGGATTTTCATCATGCATGGTCATGTCTTCATAATTCAATAAGTATTGACTCCCGTCATCGTCGCCGGCGATGATATTCATCATTTCCTCCTCCATGTTCTCATTTGGGTCGGCCATTTCTGTGAATATTAAAATATTAGGGGTTTAATTAGGGGTTAAGGGTTTAGGGTTTGGGGTCTCGGGGTTTAGGGTTTAGGGTTTCGGGGTTTAGGGTTTTAGGGTTTAGGGGTTTAGGGTTTCGAGGTTTAGGGGTTCAGGGTTTAGGGGTTTGAGGGTTTAGGGTTAGGGTTTCAGGTTTTAGGGTTTCGGGGTTTAGGGTTTGAGGGTTTAGGGTTAGGGTTTCGGGTTTTACGGTTTTGGGGTTTAGGGGTTCGGGGTTTCAGGGTTTAGGGTTTCGGGGTTTCGGGGTTCGGGGTTTCGGGGTTTAGGGTTTCAGGGTTTAGGGGTTCGGGGTTTCGGGGTTTAGCGTTTCGGGGTTTAGGGGTTTGAGGGTTTAGGGTTAGGGTTTCGGGTTTTACGGTTTTGGGGTTTAGGGGTTCGGGGTTTAGGGTCTCGGGGTTTAGGGGTTCGGGGTTTCAGGGTTTAGGGTTTCGGGGTTTAGGGTTTAGGGGTTCGGGGTTTCGGGGTTTAGGGTTTCGGGGTTTAGGGGTTTGAGGGTTTAGGGTTAGGGTTTCGGGGTTTAGGGGTTCGGGGTTTCGAGGTTTAGGGGTTTGAGGGTTTAGGGGTTTAGGTTTGAGGGTTTACGGTTAGGGTTTCGAGTTTTAGGTGACATGTAATCGCCAACATTAAAAATAACATATATTCGTAAAGAGGCAATTCAACATTAAAAATAACACGAAGAAGCATATCTGTCAAAATATTTCTAAGTGTAAATACATGTTTAAACATATCCAAGTGATTTTCTATGGCATTCCAACATGACACATAATTTTCTATGAACACATATTTTTAAGAGTAATAAATACATGTTTAAATATATCCTTGTCACGTGATTTACAGACCGTGGACGAGAACGACGACGGCGGATGACAGTGGACGGCGGTGCGAGGTCGGTGGAGCGGTCACCAGGACTACAGTCGACGCGCCTGTCATTTTATCTACATGTGTAAACATATATTTGTTAGGTTAAAAATATATATATGATTTTCCTTTTTTCTATAAATATATCTATTCATATTCATTATCTGTATACTCCCTCTATCCTATTTAGAAGTCGTTTTGGAAATATATATACACCCTTTACAAACAATATTTTTTAAAGAAACAAGTGGTCAAAGTTATGCTACGAAGACCGTGTCGCTGTCCTAAACGACTTCTATTTGTGATACGTAGTAGTATCCATTTCTATAAAAAAAGAAATGAAAAGTTAAATAGAAAATAATATATATAGAAAAAGAAAAATTGATATATATAGATAATAAAATATATGTATGTAAAAAGAAATGAATATAAATAGATATATATATATTTATAGATAATGAATATGATCACATTCTCATATTCATTATCTATAAATATATCTATTTATATTCATTTTATATATATCACTTTCTTTTTTCTAAATATATATATTTATTTCTATAAATATATATCAATTTTATTTTTTCTATATATATATTATATTATTTTCTATTTAAATTTCATTTCTTTTTTTACACTCACTCTCACACTGCACACACACCGGCCATGCACACACACACCACACGCACACACGCACCACACAACAACCGCACACCACGCACATCTGCTCGACGGCGGCGAGGACGAGCTCGACGACGGCGCGGAGGTGCTCGACGGCGGCGAGGAGGCTCGACGACTGCGGCGAGGACGATTAGCCGGCGCAGACACACGACGGCGATGAGGACGAGGGCGAGGACAAGGGAGGCCGAGGGCGCGCCCAGCCGGCCGTGAGGGAGGCTCGACGGCGACGAGGACGGAGGCCGGCTCGGAGGTGCTCGACGGCGGCGAGGACGACGCCGTACGGCGCGAAGGGGAGAGGGAGGTCGAGGCGTAGAGGGAGGCCGAGGGCGCAGCGCGGATGACGGCGGGAGGCCGAGGGCGGCGCGGAGCTTGACGGCGAGGACACAGCGGGCGCAAGGGAGCGGCGCAAGACGACGGCGATGGAGGCCGAGGGCGGTGCGGACGGAGGCGGCGGCGCAACTACTGCGTCGATCTGGGAAAGATTGGAGGGCACTGTGCCCTAATACCCGGGAGGGGCCTTTAGTCCCGGGGCGTATTACGCACCGAGACTAAAGGGTCTTTAGTCTCGGTGCGTAATACGCCCCGAGACTAAAGGGTTGGACCTTTAGTCCCGGTCGGGCTTACGCACCGGGACTAAAGGGGTCTTTAGTCCCAGCTGGTGCCACCGCCCGGGACTAAAGGGTCCTTTCCCGCCACAGTTTTGGGTTTTCAGTATTTTAGGTTTTGTATTAAGTTTCCACTATATAAATATGTTGTAATTCTTGTTAATTGCATAGTAAATTGAACAGTAGGCATAAAATTACTTAAAAATAACAGTTGTATATCCTTTAACCTTATTGTATAGTAGAAAATTTTGTAGCATAAATTATTTTATTTTTTTATAATAACGAATATAAATGTAAATAACCATTCATATTTGGTTAATGCAAAAATTTATGTTCAATTTAAATTTAAAAAATTGTTGGCTTTCAATAGAAAATTTATTTTCATATCATTTGGACGTTAATCTTTTGTTTATAACCTAAAAAATTGCCCATTTTCGTTCTACGCGACAGATGCAGTAGTTTTTTTATTTTTAATTTAGTTTTCTTTTTAAATATATTTAAATCTTTCTAATTGAACAGAAAATTAAATATTGATATACTTTCTTTTTAAAAATTAGTATGAGATTCTTTTTGCTTTAGTTTACAGAAGAAAATGTTAAATTTTAGTATCTTCTTATTATGTTATTTTGATGATTCACATCAAGAGAAGCACATAAATCAATGATCACTACTATAAAATATATATATAAATCCATTATCAATAAATGAAGTCTTAATTAATTAATTATTACATAATATCTTTACAACCCACTATTAAGCGGGCACAACTGCGAACCTCCTCTTGACATATGTCCCTTGGTTATGATCATTCCTTAACCATGGAGTTTCCTCATTGTTTAACAAAATGCTTGGGTCTTTGTTCACTTTGAATGGCGGAATTCGATCATCTCTTTCATAATCACCTGACATGTCTGACTTGTCCTCATTCCGACAATGTTTCTTTTCCCTGAAAGAACTATATGGCGCTTTGACTCGTTGACGATCGAGTTGTTATCATTTTTCCCTCTTTTTGGTTTTGTAGACATGTCTTTCACATAGAACACTTGACTCACATCCGCGGCAAGGACAAATGGTTCATCTTTGTACCCAATATTGTTGAGGTCCACTGATGTCATCCCATACTCCTTGTCGACTGTTACCCCACCTCCGGTACCGGTCATCTTGACCCATTTACACCGGAACAAATGGACTTTAAAATTAGGTGCGTAGTCTAGTCCCATATGTCATGTATGCGGCCACAATATATTTGTTTATTCCCATTTGGATCCGTGGCATCCACGCGTACACCACTGTTTTGGTTGGTGCTCCTTGCGTCTTGGGCTACTGTGTAAAATGTATTCCCATTGATCTCGTACCCTTTGTACGTGCCGATATGCCACGATGGTTGTCTGGCCAACAAATAAAGCTGCTCATCTATGTTGTCATCACCTTGACATTGTTTTCGCACCAATCGCCAAAGGTTTGCATGTGCTGACGTGTAATCCAAGATTCGCTCTTCCCGGGTCACTTGGATCGAAGGAAATCCTTATGTACCTCGATATATGGATCGACCAATGAAGAGTTCTGTAGAACTGTGTTGTGTGCTTTATCGAAGTAATCGTCTCCTGTACCGATATATGTTTTCTTCCCTAGTGTCCCTTGCCACTGAGTCTGCCTTCGTGTCGCGATTCGGGAACGCCAATCGGGTCAAGGTCTGGAATAAAGTCCACACAAAACTCTATGACCTCCTCTGTTCCGTAGCCCTGGGCGATGCTTCCTTCAGGCCGAGAACGGTTATGAACATATTTTTTTAGGACACTCATGAACCTCTCGAATGGGAACATGGTGTGTAGGAACACAGGACCGAGAATAATGATCTCCTTGACCAGGTGAACTAGGAGGTGTGTCATGATATCAAAGAAGGATGGAGGGAACACCAACTCAAAGCTGACGAGACATTGAACGACATCATTCTGCAAAGTAGAAAGTTCCTCTGGATTGATTGCCTTTTGTGAAATTGAATTGAGGAATGCACATAGCTTCTCGGTGGCTAGACGTACATGTGGAGGTAGAATTCCTCTTAGAGCAAGAGGAAGCAATTGGGTCATAAGCACATGGCAGTCATGGGACTTCAAGTTTTGGAACTTCTTCTCTGGCACATTAATTATTCTCTTTATTAGAGGAGAATCCAGATGGGACCTTGATGCTGTTAAGGCATTCAAACATGCTTTCCTTTTCTTCTCTGCTAAGAGTATAGCTAGCAGGGCTTAAGTACTGGCGCCCGCCATCTGTCTTCTCCGGATGCAAGTTGTCTCGTTCTTTCATGCGCTGCAAGTCCTGTCGTGCTTCAAGTGAATCCTTAGGCTTTCCGTAGACACCCATGAATCCAAGCAGGTTCACACAAAGGTTCTTTGTCAGGTGCATCACGTCGATCGCATGGCGGACCTCTAGGACATGCCAGTAGGGTAGCTCCCAGATATGGACTTCTTCTTCCACATGGGTGCGTGTCCCGAAGCGTCTTTAGGAACAGGTTCGCTGCCCCGTCCCTTTCCAAATACTACTTTCATATCCTTCACCATTTCAGTATATCATCTCCGGTTCGGTTACGAGGCTTGGTTTGGTGGTCTGCCTTACCTTAAAATGTTTGCCTTTCTTTCTTACTGGGTAGCCCACAGGAAGAAACCGACGGTGCCCAACATACACGACCTTCCAACAGTTTTTCAAAAATAAACTATCAAGGTCTTCAAAACAGTGTGTGCATGCATTATATCCCTTGTTTGTCTGGCCTGAAAGATTACTTAGAGCTGACCAATCATTGATTGTTACGAACAATAATGCTCGCAGGTCAAAGTGTTCCTGTTTGTACTCATCCCACACGCGTATGCCTGGTTTGCTCCATAGAAGTAGAAGTTCCTCAACTAATGGCCTCAGGTAGACATCGATGTCGTTGCCAGGTTGCTTCGCCCCTTGGATGAGCAACGACATCATAATGAACTTCCGCTTCATGCATAACCACGGAGGAAGGTTGTAGATACATAGAGTAACTGGACAAGTGCTATGAATACTGCTTTGCTTCCCAAAAGGATTAAAACCATCCGTACTTAAAGCGAACCTCAAGTTTCTAGCCTCATATGCAAACTCTGGGAATTCTCTGTCTATCGCTCTTCACTGGGATCCATCAGCTGGGTGCCTCAGCATATTGTCTACCTTACGGTCTTCTTTATGCCACCGCAACAACTTTGCATTGTTCTTATTTCTGAACAAACGTTTAAGCGTGGTATTATAGGAGCATACCACATAACCTTGGCAGGGATTTTCTTCCTGCTTGGACGTTCTTCACCCTCTACGTCGCCAGGATCATCTCGTCTTATCTTATACCGTGATGCTTCACATACCGGGCATGCATCCAAATTCTCGTATTCCTCCCCACGGTACAGGATGCAGTCATTAGGACATGCGTGTATCTGCTGGATTTCTAATCCAAAGGGCAGACGACTTGTTTTGCTTCGTACGTAGTGGTGGGCAATTCGTTCGCTTTCGGAAGCATCTTTTTCATTATCTTCAATAACTATCCAATGCCTTATCGGATGTACCATTCTTTGCCTTCCATTGCAGCAGTTCCAGCGTAGTACCTAGCTTTTTTTGGCCATCTTCAGCAGTGAGATATAGCAATTTCCTATGATCCTCTAGCATGCGCTCAAACTTGACCTTCTCCTTGTCACTTTCACATTCTCTTTGTGCATCACGAATGGCATCACCAAGAGCATCAACATCAGCTGTCACATCTTCTGTCGCTGGCCGCATCTTCTTCACCATCTCCCCACACTGCATCATCATCAAAGGCACCGTACTGAGCAATAATATCAGCGTGGGCCAATTCTTCTTCACCTTCTTCACCATCATCCATTACAACCCCCTTTCTCCATGCTTCGTCCAACAAATATAGTTTGTTACGAAACCGACTTCAACAAATGCGTATGAAGAGTCCTTGGGCATGAATTCCTCAAATTCTTACAGACGGCGCATGGGCAGCACATGAACACCACCTTGGCCTCAGCCACACCTAAGAAATAGTGCCGCCAACAAAACTCTTGGAGCGGTGATCGACATTATACGTCCATGCGTGACAACATCTGCATTAAATATTACACCATGCACTGAAGTAGTTTCTCATGTTATTGCACACACATGTTATCTGCAAACGCGCGGCCCGATGATGAGAGGCTGAGGACCCGGTCACGGTTGCCATCTACTATATCCATGCTCATTTTTTAAAATTACATGCAAATTCCTAATTTTCTAAACAATAAATAAAAAAGACTAAATTTTCTATTTGTTTAGATAATCGAAAAAATGATATAACCAACCCAATTTCCAAATTATCTACTCTCTATATTTATTGTTGCAAACTATTATAAATTCCACATTTTTCTAAAGAAAATATACTAAAAAACACTAAAATTCAATATTACTCGTCTTGCATAAGTATGAAATATAGAATGGATACTACCTAGCAGTAGAAAACTATCAAGTGATTGTGATGAACCAATTTAAAACTACTCAACTCTCTATACTTGTTCTGCACAAACTATATATTTTAAATAAATTCCTCTCATATTCAAAAGACATGGTAGGAGATGAAAATAGTTACCTCTAAACACAAAGAGACGATGACGGAGTCAAAGAAGATCACCAATTGACGCCGGAGACGAAGAACAATGAAGAACAAGCAAGCAACAGCAAGAACAAGCAAGAAGCTCACTGAAATGGGGCTAAAAGGTGATCATTTATCCCGGGGCAAGCCACAAACCGTGGCTAAATCTTTAGTCCCGGTCCATGGCACCAACCGGGACTAAGAGTGCCCTTTAGTCCCGGTTGGTAACACGGACCGGGACTAAAGGGTCCCTGTCCCGACAGCTCTGCGCAGTAGCCGTTGGGGCAGGCCCTTTAGTCCCGGTCTGTGAAACCGACCGGGACTAAAGGGTCTATTAGTCCCGGCGGCAAAAACACCGAGACTAAAGACGATTTTGAGAATCGGCCTATGACCCTGTTCTGTAGTAGTGTGAGAGGAGCAAGAAACAATGCCGCCATCAGCCACTCGTACAGACACCGATTGCTGTAAGGATTGAACACCAGACAGGAATTATGCTATTTTGCTATCCACCGATTGCTGTAAGGATTGAACACCAGACAGGAATTCTGCTATTTTGCTATCCAGGAAAGAATGCGTACTGCCAGAATCCACCAAAATATGGACAGGATGACCCTAAATAAAACCCTGGAACTGCAAGGTACGGGGATGAACTTCAGATGAAACTGCCGCAGCAGACAGCAACATGAACAACTGAGTATCTTCAGCAGGACTAGAAATATCCGTATTGACAGACAACCATCCTCAATGAAAGCCTCCTAACAAAGTCCCAGACTTCATGCAAGGCGTGCAGCTGAAGAGCCGGAGCACATATGTGGCCCTAGTGCCATTTCTCACCGCAGCGCATACATAATCCTCGTGCCTTGCGACAGCAGCGAAGGGACTGGAGCTTGTCATCAATAGAAAAACGCCTGTTGTCAGTCCGCCGATCATTCGAAGGGCGCTTCCCGTCCACAGGGGTAGCAGGCAGCGTTGGACGCGCTGGCGGTGGAGGGAGCGGCAGAGCACCTCGGAAGGATGCCTACTTGGAGAAGGAGGAGCCGTTGGCATGTTTGAGCTCCCGATGCCGTGTAGGCTCCACGGCCTCTTCCTACAAAAGGGCAAGGGAACAAGCAGCATCGAGATCCGAAGGACGTTGAACGAGGACAACAGAATGGATGTCTTCACGTAGCCCGTCGATGAATCTGGTGGTGTAGGACAGAGTATCTGGATATGGTGTATAGGAGGAGAGTTGCTCAATAAGGTCGACAATCTTATCAACGTAATCCAGAACAGAACCTGTCTGCTTGACAGGGAACAATTGATGTAGGAGCAATTCATGTTGGTCACCACAGAAACGCTCATGAACCATAGCATAGAAGGAGGACCAATCAGCATGAGTTAGACGATGGGCGACAAACTGGATCCAGTGTTTTGCTGAATCGGTGAAGTGCATGGTCGCCACACGCACCCACATGTGCGGATGAAATGAATACATGTCAAAATACGATTGAGCTTGGATAATCCATAGTTGGGGGTGGTGCCATCTAATTGAGGGAACTGGATTTTGGGTAATTGCCAAGGTGGGATAGAGTGTTGGTATGATCAGGGATAGGAGGGAGACAGGCTACCGGGTTTGGAAGAGGATAGGGAAGCAGAGGGGGAGGAGGGTGAGGAGGCGGTAGCATACCATTGGCCGGGGTCGGCACTATGGTTGGAATCGATCCATAGCACCACTCCCGTGTAGTCGCTTCACTCAACGCAGTGCCCGTTGGGCCAGACGGTCATTCCTCCGGCAGATGATTGCGTGGCGACCAACTCTAATGACAGCGGAAGACCCGACTGGGGAAGAAGAAGTTTTAGCGAGCCGCACTTTGCCTGGTACTTGAGATGATTCACCTCCTGATGGAGATCATTGAGATTGCCGCCCACTTCCGGATGCCACACTTCGAGGACCGCCACAACAGACTCCACCGTCGTGACCCGATCATCCCGCTCGTCGGTGATCTCATGGAAGCGTATGAGCTCGAGATCCACCATCCGGTTCTCGAGATCGGTCACCCGCTCGTCGATGTGGGATCCCCAGTTGTCGGTGATGATGGCGGCGCTGTACTGCGAGGCCGTGAACTCCTCCAGCGAAGAGATCTGTCAATCCACCGCCTCGTTCCACTCCTGGCACTCCGAAGTTGCGTCGTCGAATCTGCGCTCCCACCATTCCCAATGCTCGTTGGAGTCAGAGCGGAGGTCGTTGATGCGCTTGAGCACCTCATCGAAGAGAGAGCGGACGTTAGGATCCATGGCTCCCTTCTCCCGCTAAAGCCATGTGAAGTGTTGGTGATCCTTCGATGGATCCAGCCCGCTGTAATGCCCAGGAAGGTTGCTTTGATACCAGGTTGTCAGCACCGCTCGATGCGGCGGTGCTGAGGGAGTCAGAGTTGGGGAATATGGGGAAGACAGTGGCCCCGGACTGGCTATCGACCGAATATGTTTAGATAAGGTTCAATACAGAGTAGTTCGATGTCCCCCTCTCCTTTCCTTCTGCCTATTTCTAGTTCCCCTCATTCTTACGCTGCTCACAGATAGTACAGACCCAATCTGGGTCGGCCAACTTTGAGCTCTTAGTCTTGGGCCAATCACTTCTCCTGGGCCGGCCTTGTACTGCATGCCCAGGGTGTGGGGTTGTGACAAGGTCCCTCGCCTCTAGACCGTGCCTCCTTCTCCAATCCGCTGTCCAGTGTCTGCGGCAAAGGCCAGCCAAAGGAAAATCTTCACCTTCAGTGGTGCCCAATTTTCCAAATTAGTTTGTATCCCGAGAAACCCACTGAGCCGGCGTGCAGCATCATGTACGCCAATTTCACCGAATATTCACCATTAGGCGTCCATCACCATATGATTTTGTCTGGTTGGTCAGAGATATGGACATCGGCGACTGCATTCCAGAGATACAGGAAATCAATGATCGCTTGAGAGGAGAAGTCGCCAGCCACATAGCGAGCCCATGATCTATCCTGTAGACCTTCCCTTACAGTTTGCTTCTCCCTGATGTTAGAATTGATCTCATCCATCTTGACCAACGGTCAGGACAGACCCCTTGACCATGTCCTGATCGGGACGCCCAACCCAATAGCAGGCTGGTGGGCCCTCATCGCACAGTGCCTGTAAAGAGGAGGTGGGGACCAGGGGCTCACAACACGAGGTTCACTACCGCCATAGTTTCCCCACCGGTCCTAACCCTAATCCGATCTCTAGGGTGGCACTGCCAGCGGTGGGAAGCACCACCAGCGTCCTTGTCATCGACACCCTCGTCGGTCGCTATAGCTTCACCGTCGACCCCACTACCTCCCTGTCAGCACAGGAGCATCACCGCATGCCTTGCCATGTGACGCTCCTACACCGTGACCAGAAGGACTGGACCTCACCTCCCTCGGTAACAAGTTTTTCATTCATCTGAGTTAAGTTTTCCCCCTAGTCGATCCTAGAGATCTATCAATAGTATCAAAGCTAATCTAGTGGGTAGATCAAGTGTTGGGAAAAGAAGTGGGGAACCCTAAAGTTACCGCATTGCTCGCTGGCATGCAGGATGAGAAAAAAAGCAGAGAGGGGAGGGACTTGATCCATTAGGACCGAACCCTAACCCTAACACAAGACAGATGGGGAGCACCTACCCAAGGTGGGCCCTCGCCGCTATCACCGCCGCTGCCACCGTCCATCGACGCACGCGGTAAAGCCGACCGAGCAGAGCGCTCGCCGGTGGAAAGAAAAGGCACGATCTGTTTGGATCCACCTGAAACCCAAACCCTAGATGGTAGAGGGACCTACCTGGGTCCTCCCTCAGATCGTCACACCACCGCCGTTAGGTTGGTACAAGGTGCCGCCGCCACCCGCCCTGCAAGATGAGCTCCGCCGCCGCGCGGAGATGTCGCATGGGCCTCGTGTCGGGCTTTGTCAGGGCGCCGTCATGGTGTCGCTCGACGGTGCCGCGCGTGGCTCCGGCTGCACGTGTGCGCCGACGAGGGGTGCCGGCCCCTGCCCAGGTTCTCGGTTGGGAGCTGCGAGAGACAGGGAAACGAAAGAAAGAGTAGAAGAGAGTTTAGTACATGAAATGTGTTTTATGTACTCTCTATGAAGAAGAATGTATTTCAGTCTCAGTCATTATGAGAAAAGTTGTAATAAGCAATATGCATATTTAATTTGACCAACGTTAAATTAAATGTGTATGTCACAGAATATTCGGATTTATTTCTGAATTTGACGATTGAATATGAGAGCCAATTCTGGCATTAATGTCCCTTATGGGGAATGTCCCGCATAGCGATAGAAGTTTTGATGAAGTACTTATACTGCATGGTGGGAAAGTTTGTTATAACTCATGTGCCTATAGTATATCCCATATCGGGAGAAAGAAAGAAAAATTTGGATAGCTTCTATGCTACCTCAGTATTGACTATGCACTTCTATTGTGTCCACCGTTCGCCTAAACAGCAGTTTAGTTCGTTACACACCGTTTAAACGCTACACAGTGGTATACTGTTTCCATTTAATTGGTCATTTTTACCGTTTAAATGGTGTTTTGCCATTTAAACACCCGTTTTGGTCCGAATAGTGGCTAAACGGCAGGTGACCGACTGTTTATCGTTTACTATTTTTTGAAAAAACATTGATTGTGTCATGGTCATTAAGTATTCAATCAGCTAAGGCCATGAGGGGAGCAATCCCAGATAAAGGAAATATGCAAGCATGACTTGCAAAAGTACAGTTAATAAAGGACTTCGTTAGGTTCTTGAAGTGGAATGTGGAAAGTATACTCTTGTACGAATCAAGAGATGACTTTGTTTGCATGACATGATCGTGTGAACGAAGCAAGTTATAGATGTCTCCTCGTTCACAAGAGTTCTAAATAGTTTTGAAATTATGGCAATAAAGTTTTTTGCCATATTTTGAGGGGGAGAATGGTGAGATGCAAATTGAGAAGAGAAGATAAAGATTAACTAAGAGAGATACTCTCCATTCCCCTAAGTAATGTGATGCATAGTATCATTGAGGGCAAGAGTGATCTATATAGATAAAAGTGACTGTCGGGGGAGATGTACAACGGTCATAATAATGATACTCCTAAGCAAAGAAATAGCTAAATTCATGGACCTTTATGGTTTTGATAGACAAATAGCATAGTAAGCTAGTATTTGTACTGGACGATCCTCAAAGATATTAAAGCGGTGCTTAAGGCACCATATGAGTTTTGACAGATTAAACCCAAATAAGAAATTTGAGAAAGCACCATCTTTATAGAAAGATGGGATAATCTGGGGGAGCATAGTATGTAGAGATCTAAGACTTGAAGAGAAGTGAGACTGCATGCCCACTCCAATGACTCAAGAACAATTATACCTGTTGATGTTGTATGGCTTATACAACACCTCTTGTTGGCTCTTCTAGAAAGATGAGTAATGTAAACAAGGATCTTATAATACAGGAGCCTAAAGAATCAATTGCCTCTTGACAATGAAAGAGCAACAACAACCCATTGAAAGAAGTGCCATTTTGGACCTAAAAGGTCCCAAAGATAAGAAAATCAACCTCTTCTGATGAAGTCATTCCTAATGGAGCCAAACAGTGGGTCGTAATGGGTCTACAAGACATAATGTGGCTTCAAAGGGAATATAGAAAGACATAGCGCCACTTGTGGCGAAAGGATTCTCACAAAAGAAAAGAAAAACACTTTAACGAGTGTTAATGACACATAATGATTTAGAGTTACATTAGATAGATGTAAAGATGACAATAATTGATGGGGATTTGTATGAAAAGTTTACATGGCACAACCCAATGGTTTTGTCATGGAAGAAAAGAATATAAAGGATGCCGCTTGAAGAAATCATTTAAGGATTAGAGCAAGTCTCTAGAAAGTGGTATTTAAAGATGAAGAATCAATTAAAAGGTTTGAGTTTTAAAGAGAATAAGAAGGACAGTGGCATTGTGCAAAGTTCAAGAATGGGAAATTCGTTTTCCTAAACTTGTATGTGGATGATATCTTGCTTGCTAGCAGTGGTGTTAATCTGCTATGGAGAAGTAGTCCTTGTCCTAAGTTACATAAGATTGATCTCAGTGTGAAATGTCATTCGTTCTAGGAATTGAAACTTACCGACATAAAGAAAAGGAGTATTAGAACTGTCTCAAGTGTATACTTGAGAAGCTTCTAAAGAAATAAAGTATCTATGTGTGTAAACATATGTCTGTTCCTATGGTCAAGGGTAATAGTTTTGGGAACTTTCAGTGTTCCAAGAACAGATGTGAGATCGATAAAATGGACGTCCTATATGCTTTGGCTATTGGAAGCTTAATGAGTGCACAAGAATTTACCCTAACATAGTTCAAGTATCTAGGATTTGGTAGATGTCTGATCCAAATATAAGATCACTGGAATGGGGTTAAGAATGTCTTGTATTTGTGCAAAGTTTTATGTCTCATGATGAGTAACAGAGAACGAGTGCCCTCAAAAGGTTATGGGTACAAATGTTAATCTTGGCGAGATGTGTAGTGAAACCCACATTAGTAGCTAACACTTGCAGCTAGGGTTTTATTGTGGAAAAGCTCCAAAGAAACAATAGTGGTGTATCAATGATGCATACCTATGATATAGCTTATTATGAGTCTTAATTGCAGGCAAAATGGTTAAGAAACCTATACCTAGAATTGATAATGGTAAACGGCAGCAATAACCATTTAAGAAGTTTGCTCCTAAGACAACGGGTCAAGTGTGCTACCAAACACATTGACATTGAGTTGTACGTTGTGAAGGAGTAAGTCTAGAATCATACTTATAGAATGTGAAAGTATTGCGGATCCGTTTTTCAAAGGCATACCGCCCAGTGTGTTCAGAGAATACATAGTCGACATGGGTTTATGGTAAGACCTATGATTTTAGACAATAAAGGGCCCAAGGTTAAAAGATTTGTTTCAGAACAGAGAGGTGCATTGTAGCTGTTAAATCTATGGGTGGTTGACCATGATGATGGAGCATGCTCTATGCTCTAATCTGTAATGGAATGGAACAGAAATAAGAAAGATTGGAATTTAAATTTGAATAAAAAGTTAAAGAATGAAAGAATGATAAGATGAGATCAATGGGGAGAATGTTAGAATTGATCTCATCCGTCTTGACCAACGGTCAGGACGGGCCCCTTGACCGTGTCCTGATCGGGGATGCCCAGCCCAATAGCAGGCTGGTCGGCCCCTATCACACAGTGCCTATAAAGAGGAGCTAGGGGCCAGGGGCTCACAACACGAGGTTCACTACCGCCACAGTTTCCCCACCGATCCAACTCTAGTCCCATCTTGAGGATGGCACTGCCAGCAGCGGGAAGCACCACCAGCGTCCTTGTCGTCGACACCCTCGTCGGTCGCTACAGCTTCACTGCCGACCCCACTGCCTCCCCTTCAGCACAGGAGCATCACCGCCTTGCCATGCGACGCTCCTACACCGTGACCGGAAGGACTGGACCTCACCTCCCTTGGTAACAAGTTTTTCATTCATCTGAGTTAAGTTTTCCCCCTGATCTACTACTAGTCGATCCTAGAGATCTATCACCTGATTCTGGCAGGGTTAAGGGGGTAGATGCAAGGGGTGATGTCTCGAACTGACTCACCATTGATCCAAGCATCCTCCCAGATATGATGTGCTTGCCATCCCCTAGCACCTTCAGCACAGATGCTTTGAAGAATGTTGCACCTTTGAATAAGTCCAGGTTGGCAGCTGACTCGAAGCTCTGTCATTATCTGCTTGTTGTAGCCAGAGCCATCTTGTTTGAAGTGCATATCTAGAGAGCTTGATGTCGGTGATTCCAAGACCACCAAGTTCAGTGGGTCTGCAACAAGATTGCCAAGCTACCATACACTTTCCTTGAATAGAGACAAACTGATCAGCACCAGACCAGAAAAATTTCTGACAAATAGCATCAATTTCTTTTCTCGCCCAGGTAGGGAGATTCTCAGCGATCATTGCATATATGGGCACCAATCTGAGCACTAATTTAATCCATACCAATCTGCCACTTCTAGCCATAAGAGAGCCATGACATGGTGGCATCTTTCTGGCGACCTGCTCTACAATGGCTTGGTAATTAGACTTCGGTATTTTCCTTGTGCTAAGTGGTAGTCCAAGATACCTGATAGGGAATGGTTCAACTTGACAATATAAAATGGATACAATCTCCTCCAAATTTTCCTCCCCACCATAAATAGGTGTGATCGAGCACTTAGCCAGATTCGTGTGCAAGTCCGATGCTTCCCAAAGATGTTCAGGATCTGTTTCACTGCTCTAGCTTCCTGTGCCTTAGGACGGATGAAGAGTATCACTGCGAACACAAGGTTGATATGTGCCCTTGTGGTTCGGCCGTTGTGATGAGTGATTGATGAAAAGGCTCGCGGGTTAGCATGAGTGGGCAACATGTCTCTTGGCTGTTTGATGTGCAGGTGTGGAGCTCGGAGGCAATGGTCGATGGCGAGGTGAAGCTCAAGTAGAGACGTGTCGTGCCAATGGAAGGGAGTGGCGAAGGGCCAGACATGAGGCTTGGACGAGGACCAGGAGGCTGGAGGACCATCAGTTACGGTAGCTCGCATTTGGCATCGGCAAGCAAGAGTACATGGGGACGTCGGCAGCATCGGTCGAGTCAAGATGGAAGGCGATGGCATCGTGGCACTTGGCGGAGGCTGGACACGGGCTTGCATGGGGCAAGTGTCGTTGGTCGAGTCAAGGAGGAAGGCGAAGGCGTCGTGCTTGGCGAAGGCTGGACATGCGTCGACATCGGTGTCGGCAATGGGGCGTGAGACCCATGTTCCGTCTTTGGCGCGGAATTGGTAGTTGAGCCTCAAAAAACTACCCCGACAGTTTCTAGGTTTGGGCCTCAAAACCTGGGGTGGCCGGTTTCTGAGTTTGGGCCTCAAAACTCAGGGTGGTGGATTTGCCGGTTTGGGCCTCAAAACTCGGTGGAGGTTCCTATGTAGAACAGGACGACGCGTGGCGGCACCGCGAGGCTTGCGTCGAGGTAAAGCAAGCGGTGAGGTGCGTGGCGGTCGTTGAGACGACACGTGGCGACATCCGGGAGCTTGCGTAGAGAGGCAAAGCGACCGATGAGGAAGGCGTGTGACCATCGATGAGGATCCTAATAGAGTTGGACTAGAATGCCCCTAGGGCTAGCTAGTTTGCTCTTGTATGTAGGGGTAGAAGGGGTATTATGTAATAGGCTATAAATAAAGGATGACACCTCTCATCCCACCTATCCTTGCAGCATTTTATTTCAGACTCCAGATATTCGTCTGTTAGGGTTCCTCTCTCTAGCTGCTTGTGATCCGCAGGGATGGTAATCATTCTCTGTGTATTTCAATTTCAGGAAAAGAGACCGTAATCTCCTTGTCTCCTCGTTGGAGATTTTGGCTGAAATCTTTGAGTTCGCATTTGTTCTTCGCGTTCTTCATTTTCTCCCTTTGGCTCTTTCACGAGATCTTTCATTTCAAGGGATGGATTGAAAATCCATTTGAACCATCTTGTGCTGCATCATGAGAGTCATCTTTCCACTGAAGGATTTTCTCTAATTCCTCATGAGCACACAGATCGGGCAGATTTCATTTTGGATCTCATTTTGCCTTTTTCCACTGAATTTCTTCGATTCACTGATTTGTGGTTAGGCTCGAGCCATGATCTCAAAGGAGTTGCTCACTAACCTACTTGTGACCCTCACACAAAGTTTGAGCCCAGGTGCTTTTGATTGTGGGAGGTCGGGTCGTATCGGTGGAAGAACTACACTGCGTCGGGGGCATCGGACGCTGCAGATCTTGGCATCGGACGCATGTCCGATGCCTCCCATGTACTATCTAGTTCTGTACATGGCATCGGATGCTCCGGGCTAGAGCATCAGATGCTCCGGGCTAGAGCATCGGATGCTACAGTCTAGCGTCCGATGGTCACTCAGTAAGGTTCCAGAAACCCTCACTTGGCATCGGACACCGACCGAGTCCGAGGATTTTTTACCAACATCAGACGCTGGCATCAGATGCTAAGGAATCACTATTCATGCATCCGATGTTCATGTAGTAAGGTTCCAGAGAGGTCCATTTCACATCGGACGCATTCGACGCATAGGCATCGGACTCTCCCAGCGTCCGATGCTGTTGGAATTGAATTGATTTGTCTGTAGCTTGTTCGTTCGGCTTTGGATTTGCGTTCCGGCTTTTGCATTGGATTCTCAGCTTCCGTGCTCTATAGAAATCAGGCTTCCCGCTTTGGAAAATAGCTTGAATCCCTCAAGCAACAATAGCCTGAATCCCCCTCGCGTTGCTCGAGGGAGGTTGAGGTTACCCAAAGTTGATCTTGTCACAAGTTGACTTGTGTCAACTTGGGTGAGGGAATTTTTATGGTGTCCCGCTGTGTTCCTAGGGAGCATCCACCTAATCACTTGGGTCATGGACATCACATGTTTTGGCTTTGCTTTTGGGGTTCGAGTTTGGGACAGAGGCTATCCATTTCTGCAAAGAAATTTGTGGCTCCCATTCACTCCCCTCTGGCCGCCATTTTCGGTCCTTCAATTGGTATCGAAGCAGGTTAAGGATCTCTCTACCTTAACCAGTTCTAGATCTGCGAAGGCAACATGGAGCGTGGTTTAGGCAAGGCTCCGTTCTTTGATGGAATGAACTACCCATATTGGAAGATACGGATGTGTGCTTATCTCAATAGCATCGATTCTTCCATTTGAGAGATTTGTGAGGACACGAACTACGAGGTGCTTGCGGCTTGCGTGGGTCAGTTCCAGATTGACCAGCACAATACGAACGCTAAGGCCTGTAACACGCTTTTGGCCAACATCTCTCTTCCTGAGTTTGAGTGTGTCTCTGAGCTTGAGACTGCTCGAGAGATCTGGGTGAAGCTTTAGAGCTATCACGAGGGGACCGTTCAGGTCAAGACCAGACTCTTTGAGACCTACAAGCAGGAGTACGAGAACTTCACACAGTTGGAGGGAGAGTCAGTTGACAGCATGTTCGCACGTTTTCAGACGATTGTGAACAAGATGTGTGCCAACCAGGCCAACCTACCTTATGATGATCATGAGAGGGCACTCAAGTTGCTATATGCCCTTGATCGGAAGGTATGGGAGGTGAAGGTGTCGACTTTCATTGAGTCACCTGGCTATGACACCCTCACCGTGGATGAGCTATTCAGCAAGCTCAAGTCCATCGAGATCAAGCTGCAGACCCTGGCCAAGCTGAAAACCCCATCTTCACATACCATGGCTTTGGTTTCTAGGAAGCATGAGTCGACCTCTTTCGCTAACACTTCACCGCCATCTTTTGCTTTGTCTTCTTTGCTTTCAGGGAAGGAGGAGCAATCTTTTGCTTTGTCTTCTTTGCTTTCAGGGAAGGAGGAGCAGGTGGAGGTGTTAGGTGACGACGAGCTCGCACTCATCATCAGTCGGTCTTCACGGTTTCACAACAACCGTTTGAACCACTGGCGTGGTGGTGCGAGGGACGGATGCTTCAGGTGTGGTGACCCCGACCACTTTGTCATGAACTGCCCCAAGAAGGACAAGGTCTTCCCCGGTAGGAACAACGGCTCTAGGTGCAAGGACAAGCGCGAGTACACCGCGCGGCAAGAAGAAGGCCAAGGGCAAGTTCGACAAGGAGGCCCTCAAGGAGAAGTACTACAAGAAGGCCAAGGCGCAAGAACGTGCTTTCCTCGCATCTATCAGCGACCTCGACAATGACTCTGATGATCGCAACACTCCTTCTAGCGACGATGAGTCCGAGAGCAAGACGGAGGATCACTTCAACGGCCTATGCTTCTTAAGCAACTCCACCCCCGGAGGCTTCTGCACCATGGCGCTAGGCGAGGAGGCGGGTACACCCACAGAGGAGCTCCACGACGACGAGTACAAGGAGAAGTTAGCTGTAGCGCTTAAGGATCTTGAGTCTGCTCACTCTGAGGTGCCAGTCTCTAAAGAGGAGGAGTATGAGAGAGTGTGTGGTGCACATGACCAACTTTGCCACCCTTAAATCCAAGTATGCCTCTTTGATAGAAGTCTATGATGAGTTGAAGTCGAGGCTAGACTTGGTGGGTGATTGGAAGGCATGTCTCACTTTAAAGAAGCTGGAGGAGGTCAAGGCTAGACCTTCCTTGTTGGGTGCATGCAAGTCTTGTCCAGACTTGCGAACTAAGTTAGCAGAGAAGGATGCCAAGCTTGCTGAGGTAGAGAAGGCCAGCTTAGTTAGCACTTATGCCGCTCGATGTGAGCGATGTGATGGGTTGGAGCTTGAGATTGCCAACTGCCGGCATGACAAGATGCAAACCGAGGAAGAAAAAAACACACCTTCGGTCCATCTTGAGTTGGGTGTCATGCAACGAGCCGCAGTTGGGCATGATGGTCAGTCAGTTCAGGAGGGGAACTAGTGGACCCGGGTATAGACTTTGCTATAGGTGGGAAGGGTGCTAACTCCTTTGGTAAGATTGGTGAGTGTAGCGGAGTGAGCCCGAGTGAGAAGCCATCTGCTACCAAGCTAACCAAGATCACCCCACCTAAGCCATCCAAGCTTATCACCTAGGATGAGGTCTTTGTAGAACCCCCGAGAGCTCCACCTCAAAAGCAAGTGTGGGTTCCAAAACTAAACTATCTCAGGAACCCACTTGACACTCTACCTGACATCTCTAGTGATCCCCTTCTGAGAGGCAAGCAGCCAGCTAGAGTGCGCAACCCCGCAAGAGACGAACCAACAACCCAAGAGAGTGGTGAGGTTCGAGTGCGAGTATTACCACCGTGAGGGTCACCTAGCTGAGTATTTCTTTCGGAGGAAGAGAGATGCTCAGAGGGAGTTGGAGCTAAACAACCAGGCCATGAACCACTCTTTCCATGGTGTGCATGGTCAAGGTGTTCAGAGGCAGAGGGCTAGGCCCCGAGGTGCCCCCCTCAGGTTGCTAGGCCCCAGGCAGCTCGACCATGAGGTGGTCGTGCCCGGCGTGGTTCCGGTCGTGCTCCATACGGCCGTGAGCCTCGTGTAAGTGGCTTTGCTGCACCGTCCCATAGCGGACCACGTTTTCAGCAGCGTGGTGATTGCTACCCCCAGATGGGACGAGGTATGGATGGAGGCTTTCCATTCCATAGCGGACCACATTTTCAGTCTTGTGATGATCGCTATCCCCCCATGGAACGAGGACAACTTGGTGTGTTTCTAACACCTTTTCTAGGCCAATGACACAACACTGGTATCCTTCACAGTTACTAACCCCAGTGTTGTGCCATTTGCTCATTCCCTGTCTTTCTATTGATGCAAGATCTTGGGTTAGAGAACACATGGCTTGTTGATTCTGGCTATTCATGCCACATGATCGGAAGTTCTAAATGGTTCTCCAGCCTCGACCCCAAGCCCATAAGTAATTCATCACATTCGGGGATAATAGCAAAGGTAAGGTTGTTTCTCGGGTCAGTCAGACTCAACGAGAATTTTGTCCTCAAGGATGTTGCTTTGGTTTCGAATTTGCATTTCAATTTGCTTTCGGTTTCGCAACTCCTTGTGGACGGCTTTGAAGTGCTCTTAAGACCGGCTTGTGCAGAGTTCTTGATTCTCGGGGTGATCTTGTTTGTTGGATTGTTCCCTTTGGCCGTGTCTTCCGAGCCAATTTTTCTCGCTCTTTCGGCTCTTCTCGGTGTTGGTGGCTGGTCCTTCTTCTGATTTATGGAAGTGGCATAGGAGGTTTGGACATTTGAACTTTGACTTGTTAGCAAGGCTTAGTTCACTTGGCTTAATCCGAGGATTGCCCAAGCTTAAGTTTTAGAAGGACCTTGTTTGTCACCCTTGTCGCCACGGGAAGATGGTTGCTGCTTCTCACCCACCTGTGATCACAGGTGATGACTAAGCGACCCCACGAGCTCTTACACATGGGCACTGTTGGTCTAGCTCGGGTTGCTCGGCCGGTCGGAAGTGGTATGTTCTATTGATCGTGGATGATATTTCGAGGTACTCTTGGGTGTTCTTTATGGAGAGCAAGGATAAGGCTTTTTTGCATGCTCGAGATTGATTTGAGGTTGAAAATTGAGTTTCCCCTCGATACCATTAGAGCTATGCGTAGTGACAATGGTACAGAATTTGATAACTCTCAGTTTGACACCTTCTGTGCTTCTTTGGGTCTTGAGCATCAGTTTTCCTCTCCTTATGACCCCCAGCAGAACGGTGTGTTGTTGAACGCAAGAATCGGACCCTTGTTGAGATGACCAGGACGATGCTCGATGAGCATAGGACTCCTAGGCATTTTTGGGCCGAAGCCATCAACACCACTTGCCATGTTTCAAATCATCTTTCTTCGGGCTTTCATGAAGAAGACTTCTTATGAGCTGCGTTTTGGATGGGTACCCAAGGTAAGTCACTTCATGGTGTTCGGGGGTGCAAGTGCTTTATCCTAAAGCAAGGTAATCGACAAGTTGAGTCTAGGTCCTCTGATGGTATATTTCTTGGTTATGCTCTTCACTCTAGAGCTTATCATGTGCTTAATCTGAAACTAAACGTATAGTGGAGACTTGTGAGGTCACATTCGATGAGACAATGCCTTGTGTGTCTTCTGCTTTTGAGCTTGCAGGAGAACAGGAGGGAGAGATGACTTTGTGGACGAGGAGCAGGAGAATGCCGATTGGGGTGATCCCAAGCCAACTCCACCGGTTGCCCCGTTGACCCTGCGACGATGACTTCGACTCACGGACCTGATCCCTCTACTTCCACAATTGTGGTCCATTGGAGCCACCTCTCTAGCGAGCACGAGTTGCACCTGAGGGAGCGAGATAGCATCTGGCGGAGGTGAGGCGACTTCGGCAAGGCAAGCGCCTCGAAGCATTCAGCAGATCCTCCCCCCGCAACAGATGATTGTGGTATCGACCAGTGAGTCACGCTGTCGCTCTCGTATAAAATCTCTCACTTTGCTCATTCTACATTTGTTGCTACTTTTGATCCTAAGGATGTTGGACACGCCCTTTTTGATCCTAATTGGGTCAATGCCATGCATGAGGAGTTAGAGAACTTTGAGCGAAACCATGTTTGGGCACTAGTTGCACCTCCACTAGATTGCTACCCTATAGGTACCAAATGGGTTCTCAAGACCAAACAGGGTGAGGATGGGATGGTAGTGAGAAACAAAGCAAGATTAGTGGCCCAAGTCTTTTGTCAAAAGGAGGGTATTGATTATGAGGGGACCTTTGCCCCTGTAGCTCGTTTAGAGGCCATACGGATCCTTTTAGCTTTTGCTACTTTAAAAGGGTTCAAACTTTACCAAATGGATGTCAAGAGTGCCTTCCTAAATGGGTATATAGAGGAAGAGGTCTATGTTAGGCAACCTCTAGGTTTCGAGAGTCCCAAGTTTCCAAACCATGTGTACAAACTTCAGAAAGCCTTGTATGGTTTGAAACAAGCCCCTAGAGCGTGGTATGATTGTCTGAAAGCTTTTTTTGCTCTCGAAGGGTTTTAAAGTGGGGACAGTAGATAAAATGTTGTTTCTCCTCAAGCAAGACAATGACACCCTTTAAGTTCAGATTTACGTGGATGATATCATCTTTGGTGGCTTTTCTCATGCACTTGTTGCCAAGTTTGCAGATCTTATGAGCAGGGAGTTTCAGATGAGCATGATGGGTGAGTTGACTTTCTTCCTCGGGTTGCAAATCAAGCAAACCCGGGATAGGACGTTCGTGCATCAAGGCAAGTACACGAAGGACGTCCTGAAGAAGTTGGACATGGGCGAGGCCAAGCCTCTCACAACGCCCATGGCAATGACGATTGCGATGGATGTGTACGAGGACAGAGAGCCCGTGGACCAGAAGGAGTACAGGAGCATGATTGACTCTCTCCTATACTTGATGGCGACGAGGCCAGACATACACTTCGCAGTGTGTCTGTGCGCTCGCTTTCAGGCGTCCCCTGGACATCACACAAGCAGGCGGTCAAACGCATTATGAGGTACTCCGATACACTCCTGAGTTCGAGCTTTGGTACTCTTCTTCTTCTTCGAACCTCTCGCTTTGTAGTTATTCTGATGCGGATTTTGCCGGTTGTCGGCTTGAGCGCAAGTCTACTTCTAGGACTTATCAGTTTCTTGGTTCTTCTCTTGTGTCTTGGTCCTCCCGCAAGCAGTCTAGCGTAGCCCAGTCTACCACTGAGGCCGAGTATGTCACTGCCGCATCCTGTTGTTCGTAGTTGTTGTGGATGGTTGCTACTTTGCGTGATTTTGGTCTCGATTATGCTAGGGTCACTTTGCTGTGTGATAGCATAAGTGCAATTAGTGTATGTAACACCCTAAAAATTTGCATTTCTTGAATTAGAGTTAAAAGGATTTATTTATAAATTTTTGTGCTCATAAAATATAGGGAAATAAAATTTTTCTCTAAATTAAAATTTATCCTAGGGTTTAGAAACATGTTTGTGCATTCATGTTGGAGCGTTTGAGTTTTCGTGCTGTGTGGTTTTGGTTAAAATTCAATTCGAATTCAAAATGGTTTGGAAACATTTTAAAAATGAATTTCATAGGAAGGGGTTTGAAAATAAAGACTTTTTGTTTTTCAAAAAGTTTGGAAAACTTTAAAGTTTCAGAAACTTGTTGATTCAAACCAAAGGTTCAAAAAGATTCAAATTTGCTTTGAAAATGTTTTGAAAAGGCTTTGAAATAAAAGAAAATTATTCCTTTTCCCTCCGCCACCTCTCCTTGTTTTAGCCCGCTCCGACCGCTCTCCCTTGCGCAGCCAGCCAGCCTCCTCTTCCCTTTTACGCCCGCGCTGGCCCAGCGACGCCGAGCCGCGCACGCGCAAGCCACCCGCAGCGCCCCTGCCCTCCCTCAACTCCCCCGCCACACCCGCCACCACGCCCCCCCCCCCCCTCTCCCCCCCCCTCCTATCCTCCCCTCCCCTCCTCTCCCATAAACCCGCTCACTCCCTCCTCCTCCGTCTCTCTCTTCTAGACCGTAGCTGAGTCCTCCCTCCCCTCCCCACCTTCTTCCCTGCCTTAGCGACCAAGCTAAGTGCCTTATATAGTTCTCTGGACACCGCCGCCTTTGCCTTCCCAAAATCCCGAGCTCTGGAGACCTAGCTTGCCTCAACCGCCGAGTTTGGATCTCACCGAGACAAAACTCAAAGCCGCCACCGTCATCTCACAAAACCGCCACTCTACTGTTGCCAAGCATCATCGCCGCCTCACCGTCCTCCCACGCCATCGCCAAGCCTTCTCGACCTTGTCTTTGCCTCAGGTGAATCCGCGGTAAGCCCCTGAGTATCCTCAAACTTTTCCCGTAGCAAACCGAGCACCCTAACCCTAGGTTCGCTTCGCGCCGCCGCTGCTTGGCCATGGCGCCGCCATAGCCGCTGCCTCCTCCCTCCTCTCTGGCAAACAGCGCCACCCGAACCTCCCTTCATCTAATCGCCTCTGTCCATCTCAGATCCAACGCACAACAAAGGCCGATACCCCTTCGGGTGCTACTTTACAGAAAAGACCTTACAAGTTTTTGGATCTCAACCCGCACTCCCCTCTCCACTGTTCGGTGTTTTCTTCGTTTTATTTATTTAAATTTACAAAATCAAGTTTGTTTTATTTACAGTTTTGCAACTGACTTCAAACCCTTATAACTTCTTTGTTTTAGCTCCAATTTAATCCATTCAACTTGCGTTAGATTCATTTCGAAAAGATCTTTCTAACCATATAACTTTTATTACTATTTTTTGTAACTAAAATTTGAGTTAGATCTAATCTAGTAATTAGGGTTTTGAATCTTGTTTAGATCGTAACTTTTCAATTTTAACTCCGATTAGTGTGATCTTCGCGTCTGTGTGTTCATAGTGAGACGTAGATTAGTTTTAAAAACTCTTTATCTTGTTTTCTTATGATTGATGTACTATTCTAATTATAGGCTATGTTTGCTTTGCATGATTGCTATTGGATGCTTGTTTGGTGTTCTATGATCGTATGTCCAGTCGGTGAGTTATACGTTGGTGATCAAGAAGAAGTTCGTGATCAAGAGATTGTGATTAAGAGTCAACCTTTGGAAATCTACAAGTCAACTACAGAAGAAGGATCTTGAATTTAAGCCAAGTATAGCATGGGACCATCCTTGTTACCTATTCACCTTATTAATCACTTAAATTCATATAGCATGTGTCTACCTTGTTGCCTAAATAGGATTATCCGAGATGATTGATCTTATGTCTTGATAACTATGGGTTTGCATCTGGGTAGTTTGATGCTAGTGCTTTACTTAAACATGATCTTGTAACATGACCAATGTGATATGCAATAAACATCTAAAACATGACTTTTTATGGAAACATGGTATAAGAACTAATCTGTAAGTGATCACCCGGGACTTACAGTGCAACCATGGGGTCTACATGGCTCTGGTCTTAGCCCAGTAACATGAATTGTTCTAGTTTGTGAGCAGCTTATCGAAAGGGCAAGACGGGTGTACTTGGTGGACTCCGGGGAGTCAGAATCCTTAGGGGTTTCTACATATTAGAACTAACTTGAGAAAGGCTTTGTAGTGAAACCCTGCCGCACACCTCGGAAGTGTGAAAATGCCTGGCATATGGGATTCACGACTCATGGGAAAAGTGTACAACCTCTGCAGAGTGTAAAACTGATATATCAGTCATGCTCACGGTCACGAGCGGCCTGGAATTCTTATAGAAATAAATAGAACATTTAATGCTTATCTAAGTTTGTGCTATTCATTATTCATGACTACCTAATCATGTGGTTATTATGGGATTATGGTAACTGTTGGCGGTGCTTACAGACAACTTTTATAAGCCAATCAAGGACAAAACAAAGCATACTTACATACATATGTTATCACCTTGACCTATTTCCACTTGTATTGGAGAATTATTGTTTTACAGACAACAGAAAGGAATACAGTGGAAATGGCGAGAAGAATACGCTTTCCAACAAAGCGTATAATCAAGAAATAAAGAAGAAGCCCACCTAAAGATCAAATCTGGGCTAGCGACCACCATAGCAACCACGAGCACCAAGCCCACGGCCCACCACGCAAAGGCGGTGGCCAGCGGGCACACCAGGGGTGCGGGCGCACCGCCCCTGGCCCCACTGGCCACAGACCTTCCGTGGCGGTTGCATGGCCACATGTAGAAGCAGTTCCCTGGGGTTTCCATGTTTACATCGCCCGAAACCGACCTCTTGTAGTATAAAAGTAGGGGTAGAGCTCCCTCTCAAATAGATCATCATCAACACATTTCTCATTCATTCCACTTTGTATTTGGAGCTCTCTACCTTAGATTAGTTCCTCTAGTAGTTGGAGCAAGTACTACTTGCAAGAGAGGAGGAGAAGTTGTAAGACTTGGTATGAATACTAAGTTCCTCTTTTCATACGTGTTCTTGTTCTCTTATGATCAACATTGTTATGTTCTTAAATTAGAGCTATGTTCTTGTTCATTGTTCATCGTTCTAGAACTAGTTCATAGTTTTAGACCTATGTTCATCATGAACATAAACACTATTCTTCATTCAACATGTTTAGATCTTGCTAGCTTAATGTTATGTGTTGGGTGGTGTTTTGCCGTGCCTTCGGGTGCCCTTGTGCCCTTTTCCTGTCAATCCGTAGGGTTGGGGACCCGAGGGGGTGCAAGTGTTCTCTTATGTACATGAGAGTGGTTCTCGGGTATATGGAGATGGGTGAATGCCTGGCTTAGTCCACGGTTGAGGTGGTAGGCGGCAGGTGGTGACAGCCCTGTCCGTCCCTTGTAATCCCCACGTTCGGCTTTGGGGTAGGAGTCTAAATTGCCCGGTGTATCCTGCTGGCAGACCAGTGTTCCCGGGTCTCCTAATCCATCCAATACCTAATATTATTGTTAACATGATCACGACATGTATGTTTAATTCATTAACATAACAATGTTTAGGATCCATGCTCCATAGGATATTCTTTATTCTTTTATTTTTATTCATTCTTCTATCCCCGTAGAAGCTCCATATATCTCATGATGTGTGTGTGATGATCCCACTATCAAAACCACCGTTTATTCTCCTGCTATGATTAATTGGTCAACTAAGCAAGTATTATGTTCTTGACATGAGTATATCTTGAATCCTTCAGATCTTGCCTTCCCTTTGGTAAAAATATAAATAACGATACTTGGAATACTCCCGGTGAAATGCTACAACGGTAACCCCATGCACTTACGGACCCTGTCTGTAAATGAATTGGTTTACCAGGCCAGCCTCTCAGGATGTCGCTAAAGTCACACGTCCTGGTATATGAAGTGCCATCGCACTTCGGCGCTGATGTCGCATGTGTAGCTAGAGCGACTGCGTCTGAGGCTGACACTGACATCTTTTGGTAGCATCGCTAGGAACCAACATACTCGGTGTATGTCGTTAAGGAATGTCAACAGGCATTCCTGGCGTCGTTACCGGGGATGATGGCCTATCCTAGTGATGACGCTAAGAGATGTCAGTAAGTATTTCTGGCGTGATTGCCAAGGATAGATCTTAACCTATCCTTTGGTGGTTGCGCTAAGAAATGCCAACAAGCATTTCTGGCGCCGTTGCCGGGGAAGGCATAGATACAAAAGATTCAGATAGAACATGATCATGAACTAATATCTGTATAATTGCTAATTGATCATGCAGGATAATCTTTTACTGTTTTCTTCTGTTGTGGATGAAAATACGATAGTGTATATGTGGTTTCTCTCTGCCGAAAAACTTCACCGATAACCCAGAAGCTATCGGCAGGAGAAAGAAGAAATCTTCTTCCTCCTCCACAGCCCCGCCTGCGATGGAAGTGCCACCAGTTTCTGCACCAAGCTCAACTTTCACCATGGCCAAGACCCTGCGCGACTTCTCCGTCCCCGTTGTTGCCAACGTGCCCACTGGGCCCGCTGTCAACACAGGCGACAAAGCTTTCGAGCTAAGGACTGGCCTCATCACGATGGTGCAGGCAAACCCGTTCTGTGGTTTACCAAGCGAGGACGCGAATGGACACCTGCAAAACTTCTTGGAGCTCTGTGACACCATCGTCATCAAAGACATCACGCCAGACATCATCAGGCTCCGTCTGTTTCCCTTCTCCCTTGTGGGGAAGGCAAAATAGTGGTTTTACAAGAACCCGACAGATGTCGCCACATGGGACAAATGTTCGGCGGCGTTCCTTGCGAAGTTCTTCCCCTTGGGCAAAACAACTGCCCTGAGGGGACGAATCACTAGCTTCTAGCAGAACTCAACAGAATCCATGCCTGAGGCATGGGAACGGCTGCAAGAATACATTGCAGCCTGTCCCCATCATGGGATGGAAGAATGGCTGGTGCTCCAAACCTTCTACGAGGGGCTCATGCCCATGTCAAGGTGCGGATACATGGGTGTATGCCGAGTCTCGAGTGATGAGTGATTGTCAACGGTTTGATCGCATGTTGCGGATACATGGGTGTATGCCGAGTCTCGAGTGATGAGTGATTGTCAACGGGTTTGATCGCATGTTCTTTGGCTTGTGTTGTGCAGGTGTCGAGCTCAGAGACAGTGATCGAGGGCAAGGTGAAGGTCAAGTAGAGACGTGCCGTGCCGACGGACCGGGAGCGGTGAAGGGCGGACGTGAGGCTTGGACTGAGGGACCGGTGGCCTGAGGATCAGCTGTGGTGGCTGACAGCCTGGGACAGCGACGAGCGGAGACTTGCGGGGCACGGTGTTGCTCGGGTCGAGGACCTGGGGACACGTGTCGGTGGACGAGGTGCACGGGCGGTGCATCCCCTCTAGCTCTGGTTTGGTGGTTAAGCCACAGAAAAACCACCGGGTGGACGGTTTCTAGGTTTGGGCCTCAAACCTGGGCGCTTCGGGTTTGCCGAGTTTGGGCCACAAAACTCGGGCTGAGGACGGTTTCCAGGTTTGGGCCTCAAAACCTGGGCGCTGGCGGGTTTCTGAGTTTGCGCCACAAAACTCAGGCGATGGGCGGCTGGTTTCCTGGTTTGGGCCACAAAACCGGGGGATGGACTTGAAGGCCTGGTTTCCCGGTTTCGGCCACAAAACCGGGGTGCGATGTCTGGGAAAAGGACAAGCAGAGCGGAGGCGGCATGTGGCGGCAATCGGTGAGGTTGCGTCGAGGCAACGCTACCAGTTGTGCGGGCGTGGCCGTCGGATCACCACCTACCATGAGTTGGTCCAGAATAATCCTAGGGTTTAGCTGGTTCACTCTGTAATTAGAGAGGGGTAGAGTAGGAATTAGAATTAGGATAAGTAGAGGGAGACACCCTCCTCCCATTTCATCTCAGTCATTTGCTCTTTGCACTTAGGGTTTCCTGCTCTCCCAATCCCCTGCTATAGCTATTGAGATCCGCAGAGAACCATACCTCTGTGTACTGGAGATTTTGAGGAAGTGAGGTTGTAACCTCACTGTTGTAGCGTGTGGTAGCCACACGGTTGCAGATCGATTACTTGATTCGCGTTTTGGTTCGTGTTCTTCGCGTTCTTCGTTTCTCCGCGATTTCCCGTCACTCGATCTCCCTCTCTAGTGTGTCTTTGTGAAATCCGTTTGAACCAACTTGTTCTTTATAGTGAGGAGATCATTTCCACCGAAGGAATTCATCTAACTCCTCACGAACAAGTAGATCGGGTCGATTTCATTTTTGTGGCGCTTTTTCGTTTCATTCACCTTCCCCTTCGATTTCCCGTTGATTGAGTTGATTTGAGCGATGATTTCTTGGGATAGTCTCCTAACTACCCCGTGATCATCCTCTCCAAGTTTGGGATCAAGGGATTTTGATTTGAATCGATTTGGAGGAGATTTGGGTGAAGGGCGACCGAAATCACCCCTCACTGGGTGTTGGCGGACAGTCTGCCACCCCAGGCGCGGACAGTTCGCGCGTCGGGAGCAAGCCGAGTCAGTGGCTGCGTTCCTCGGCTGTTTGGTCTTTTCTTGACCGGCGGACAGTCCGAGGTGTTGGTCGCGGACAGTCCAGGACTACCTAGGGACACTTCAGCAGCAGTGCGTTTCTGCACTTTTGACCGGCGGACAGTCCGCCATCCCCTAGCGGACAGTCCGCAGTAGGGGCGGGCAGTCCAGGACCTCAGGGCCGGACAGTCCGGGATCCTGCTGAGTGTTGTGTTTTAGTGCGTTTGCTCTCCCGACTTTTCCACTTGGTTTTCGGACTTCTCGTTTGGCCTTGTAGTTAACCAGAGACCTCTCTAGGTATCTTTGCTACTTGTTAGCATCGGTATTTGGGTATTTCTCGACGTAGCCTCCAATCTACGTTCGGGACTCGGGTTTTGGTTTTCAAGGGTCAAACTTGCGCCGGTGCTTTTGGAGTTTGGTTTGCTATCGCTTTGTGGTGCCTCGCTGTGATCTTAGGGATCATCCACCCTCTTCCAAGGGTCGTAGGCATCACGTTTTCGGTCGTAGCTTTCGGAGGTTGATTTTGGGACATTTGGTCAAAGTTTCGAGAGAAATTTTGTTGGCTCCCATTCACCCCCCTCTGGTCTTCTTGCTAGTGCTTTCTCAGTCCTTCAATTGGTATCGGAGCGGGTTAAGGATCTTTCACCTTAGCCGGTTCCAGATCCACCGAAGGCGACATGGATCGCGGCGTGGGCAAACCGCCGTTTTTTGATGCGACGAACTATGCGTATTGGAAGATACGCATGTCGGCCTATCTCCAGAGCATGGGCTCTTCAGTTTGGGAGATTTGCAACAAGGCTGATTACGTTGTCTTGGCTGCTCGTGTCTCTCAGCTTCAGATCGATGAGCACGAAGCCAATAGCCGAGCGCGTAACGCTCTTTTCTCCTATTTGAGCATGTCTGAGTTTGATCGCGTTTCTCACCTCCCCACGGCTCATGATATTTGGGCGACCCTCATGCGTTTCCATGAGGGAACCACTCAAGTCAAATCCTGTCTCTACGAGTCGCACAAGCGGGAGTATGAGAACTTTCGACATATGCCTGGCGAGAGCATAGAGAGTTTATTCGCTCGCTTTCAGGTCGTTGTCAACAAGATGAGAGCGAACAAGGAGCTGGTTTCTGATCGCCTTTGACTCTTTGATGAGCGATCCTTCGAGTGTGGGACTCAACTCTCGGACGGTCTCGTCGGACTCGGGCATCCTCTCGAATCGTCTCACTCTAGCTCCTGACTTGCGACGAGCTCTTCATAGCTTCTGTCGGCGCTATGATCTGGTTTCTTCTCTCTTCTGACACCTCTCTGGTTTCTGGCTCTTCTGCTTCTCCTTTTTCTTTCTTCTCTCTTTCTTCTGTGGGAGGAGCAGGGGGATGACGAGTTGGTTTTGCTTGTCAACCGGTTCTCGTGGTTCCACAACAACCGCATGAACCGTCGCCGCGGCGGAGGACGCTCGGGCTGTTTTGACTGTGGCGACCCCGACCATTTCATCGCCAACTGTCCCAAGAAGAAGCACACATCTGGGAAGGGCGATCACGGGCACAAGTACGACTCCGGCATGCGCAAGGAGAAGTACGTCCCCGCAAAGCACAAGCGGAGGGGCGGCTTCGACAAGGAGTACATCAAGAAGAAGTACTTGGAGAAGGCCCAGGCTGAGCAGCGCGCGTTCTTCGCCACGCTCAGCAACGTCGACGTCTCAGATGATGACTCCGCTTGCTCAAGCGATGACGAGTCCGAGAAGAAGAAGAGGATCGAGGACAAGCTGAATGGTCTATGCTTCTTCGCCGACGACGAGGGTTTCTGCACCATGGCCCTTGGTGATGAGGTCGACGGCAAGCTGGAGGACACTCCTCGGGACGACGACGACGACACCTCCCAGGTATCTCTGACCCATGACGAACTTTCTGCTGAGGTCGAGAAGCTTACTGCCGCCTTGCTTAGTCAGGATAAGCTGCTTAGGCGTGCCACTAGAGAGCGCAAGGAGTTTAGGCAGAAGTGGGAGGACACGACGAGGGAGCTAGAGTTTGCTAAGTCCACCGTGGTCGTTTCTGAGGAGGTTGAGTGCGAGATGTGCACCAAGCACATGACTGACCTTCTCACTTTGAGAGGTAAGTATGCTGCTTTGGTTGGAGAGCTGGATGAGCTGAGGGCTAGACCCTCCTTGCTAGGTGCGTGCAAGTCTTGTGTTGGCTTGCAATCCGAGTTGGCAGAGAAGAATGCCAAGATTGTGTCTCTTGAGAAGGCCAGCTCGGGTAGCACTTGTGTAACTAGGTGTGCTTTGTGCGAGGGTTTGGAGATGGAGATTGCGAATGTGAAGCATGACAAGATGCAAACCGAGGAGGAAAACACATACCTTCGGACCAACTTGTCATGAGTGTCTTGTGGTGAGCCGCAGCTTGGGATGATGATCTCCCAGTTCAAGCGTGCTGCTGGAGGTCCTGGTGTAGGTTTTGCTCCGGGTGTTGATGTTTCGTATTTTGGGAAGATTGGAGAGTCGAGTGGTCTTAACCCGAGTGAGAAGCCCAACTCCACCACTACTCCCAAGCTTACCAAGATTCCACCCAAAGAGCCTCTCAAGCCTAACACCAAGGACGGAGTGTTTGAGGAACCTCCGAGAGCTCCACCCAAGAACCAAGTGTGGCATCCCAAACCCAACCACTTCAAAACAAGCTTGATACGATGCCACCTATCCAGGAGGAGCTTATGCCACAGAAGGGCAAAGTGATCCATACCCACCACCGTGAGTACCAACAATCCCCTATGAGAGCGGTGAGGTACCATTGTGAGCACTGTGGGAGAGATGGACACTTGAGGGAGTTATGCTTTCGGCGCAAGAGGGAGGAGCGCCGTTCTAGGGAGATGAACAATCCGGACATGTACCATCCTTTCCATGATGTACATGTGCCGAATGTTCAGAGGAGAGCTGCTAGGCCTAGAGGTGCAGCACCTCAAGGTCCTAGGCGTCAGGGAGGTGTTGCCCGATGGGGTCCTGACTTTGCAGGATATGGACCCCGTGGCGGAGGCTTTGTAGAGCGTTTCCCCCCACCGCGTTTTGAGTATCGCGATGGATGCTCTTCTCTTAGTGGACCACGTTTTCCTGTGCGTGGTGATCGCTTTCCCTGTAGGCGTGCTAGGAATGGTTTTTATACTAACCGTTCTTTTGAGTAGCCGGCCTAACATTGGTACTCTTCCTATTTTACTCACCCCAGTGTTGGACCGTATGCTCACCCTATGTCTTTTTATTGATGTAGGTAAAATGATTGGAGGACATTTGGTTGGTGGATTCCGGTTGCTGGAGGCACATGACCGGTAACGCCAAGTGGTTCTCCAGTCTTAGCCCTGTTGCCGGAAAGGAGTTATCACCTTCGGCGATAATAGCAAAGGTAAGGTGTTGTCTCGTGGGTCGGTGCGAGTTAATGAGCACTTTGTGTTGCGTGATGTTGCTCTTGTTTCTAACTTGCATTTTAACCTTCTTTCTGTTTTGCAACATTTTGATGATGACTATGAGATTCGTTTTAACCGAATCTCAGTCGCATTTTAGATCCTCAGGGCAATCTTGTTTGTTTGATTTCGCCCTTTGGAAAGTTTTTCGTGCGAATTTCTCGGAGTCGTTTGGTATTTCCTGCTATCTTTTGGCTGGTCCTTCCTCCTCTGATCTTTGGAAGTGGCATAGGAGGCTCGGTCATTTAAGCTTCGACTTGCTTGCAAGGCTTAGCTCACTTGGCCTAATCCAAGGATTGCCCAAGTTGTCCATGGAGAAGGACCTTGTTTGCCATCCTTGTAGACATGGGAAGATGGTTGCCGCTCCCCACCATCCAGTGACTCAGGTCTTGACACAGCGCCCTAGAGAGCTTTTACACATGGACCTTGTTGGTCCGGCTCGGGTGAGCTCGGTTGGAGGGAAGTGGTATGTTCTTGTCGTTGTGGATGATTTTTCGAGATATTCGTGGGTCTTCTTTTTGACTGAGAAGACTGAGACTTTCTCTTTTGCTCGCAATCTGATTTTGCGTCTTCAGAACGAGTTCCCTTTGAACTCGATGCGAGCTATTAGAAGTGAAAATGGTTCCGAATTCAACAATTCGGATTTTGAGAAGTTTTGTAACTCTTTGGGTTTGGAGCAT
Source organism: Coix lacryma-jobi var. lacryma-jobi (assembly GCA_009763385.1). NCBI lineage: Eukaryota > Viridiplantae > Streptophyta > Magnoliopsida > Poales > Poaceae > Coix > Coix lacryma-jobi. Next base: position 10,181,714 of record CM019828.1, read on the forward strand.
CAGTTTTCTTCCCCCTACACATCGCCCCAAAATGGTGTTGTAGAGAGGAAGAATCGGACCCTTGTAGAGATGGCCAGGACGATGCTCGATGAGCATAGGACTCCTAGGCGATATTGGGCCGAAGCTATGAACACTGCATGCAATATTTCCAATCGCATTTTTCTGAGAGCTTTCTTGAAAAAGACTTCTTATGAGTTGCTTTTGGTAGACAGCCCAAGGTGAGTTACTTTAGAGTCTTCGGTTGCCACTATTTTATATTGAAGAAAGGCAACCTGGACAAATTTGAGTCTCGTTCTTCTGACGGTGTATTTTTGGGTTATGGCACTCACACTCGAGCTTATCGTGTACTTAACCTTGATACTAACCGAGTCATGGAGACATCCGATGTCACCTTCGACGAGACCATGGTTTGTCCTTCTTCTCGTTTTGAGCATGCAGGTGATCATGAGGTTGGTGAGCCTCTTTTTGATGACGAGGACGAGGGTGCTGAAGGTATGGATGATCCAGCACCCCCTCCACCTGATGTGCCGCAAGGAGCGGCTTCTACTACGACTCACGGCCCCGACACTTCTTCTTCCTGGGGGCCGTGGGATCCGCCACCCCGAGCGGTACCTTTTGTACCTGGGGAGGCACCAGCTGCTATTGAGGGGGAGATCACTTCTGCTCGGGAGGCGCCATGACACATCCAGCGCCAACACCCCCCTCAGCAGATGATCGGTGACATTGACAAACGTGTCACTCGGTCCAGGTCACAACAAATCTCTCACTTTGTTCATTCTGCATTTATTGCTGATTTTGAACCCCGAGATGTTGGACACGCTTTGACGGATTCGGATTGGGTCAATGCCATGCATGAGGAGTTAGAGAATTTTGAGCGAAATCGGGTTTGGGTTTTGGTTCCACCTCCTCCAGACTGTAAGCCTATTGGGACAAAATGGGTTTTCAAAAACAAACAAGGAGAGGATGGCCACATTGTTAGAAACAAGGCCAGACTTGTAGCTAAGGGCTATAGTCAGAAGGAGGGGATAGACTATGAGGAGACTTTTGCTCCTGTAGCTCGTTTGGAGGCTATTAGGATACTCTTGGCTTTTGCTGCATCCAAAGGGTTTAAACTTTTTCAAATGGATGTGAAGAGTGCCTTCTTAAACGGCTACATAGAAGAAGAGGTGTATGTTGAACACCCCCCGGTTTTGAAAATCCCAAGTTTCCAAACCATGTTTTTAAACTTCACAAAGATTTATATGGTTTGAAACAAGCCCCTAGAGCCTGGTATGATAGGTTGAAAACCTTTTTGCTTGCTAAGGGTTTTAAAATGGGATGTGTGGATAAAACGCTCTTTCTCCTCAAGCAAGGCAAAGACACTCTCTTGGTCTAGATTTACGTGGATGATATTTTTCGGTGGTTCTTCTCATGCTTTGGTTGCCAAGTTTGCAGATACTATGAGCAGGGAGTTCGAGATGAGCATGATGGGCGAGCTGACATTCTTTCTCGGATTGCAAATTAAGCAATCCCGAGAAGGGACGTTTGTGCACCAGGGCAAGTATACCAAGGACTTGCTGAAGAGGTTCGATATGGGTGAGGCCAAGCCTCTTCCAACACCCATGTCGACCACGACGGCCCTGGATGCGGACAAGGATGGAGAAGCTATGGACCAGAAGGAGTACTGAAGCATGATCGGGTCGCTGCTCTACCTGACGGCGACATGCCCGGACATCCAGTTCGCGGTGTGTCTGTGCGCGCGCTTTCGGGCGTCGCCGCGCACTTCTCACCGTCAGGCGGTGAAGCGCATTTTCAGGAACCTTCGTTTCACACCTGAGTATGGGATTTGGTATTAAGCTTCCTCCACCCTCTCCCTTTGCGGTAATTCCGATGCCCATTTTGCTGGTTGCCACGTTGAGCGCAAGTCCACTTCTGGGACTTGCCAGTTTATTGGATCTTCTCTTGTATCGTGGTCTTCTCGCAAGCAGTCTAGTGTCGCTCAGTCCACCACAGAGGCTGAATATGTTGCTGCGGCTAGCTACTGTTCTCAGTTGCTTTGGATGATGGCTACTTTGCGTGATTTTGGTCTGAGATTTTCGTGTGTTCCCTTGCTCTGTGACAGCACAAGTGCTATTAGCGTTGCTAAGAACTCCGTCCTTCACTCGAAGACCAAACACATTGATGTGCGCTTTCATTTTCTGCGAGACCATTATGAGAAGGGTGATATCGACCTTCGCCATGTCGATACTCATCATCAGTTAGCTGATATTTTCACCAAGCCTTTGGACCAATCAACCATTAATCGGTTGAGAGGTGAGCTTGGTGTGTGTTTCCCCTTTTAGATGGGGAAATATTTTGGTTCTTGTATCATAGACTGACTATTTTCTCGTTTATCTTGTTCTCTTTTGTCTTTTGCATTTCAGCATACGCTTTTACATTCTGAGCTTCATGTATATAATCTTTAGAATGTGATTATGCTCTGTTTAGTATGCTCCAATGCTGTATGATGCTTGTAGCTTATGCTCTTTCTCAAGATCACTGATACATGTTGTGAGCTGAGCTATTTTTGAATGGTGAACCTGCTTAAGGAACTTAAAATCTGAAAATGTTCACCATTGAGATATGCAACTAGCATGTGTAGGATGTGTTGAATTCACTCGTGCTTTTCATCTATGCTAGGTTGCTATGTCTCTAGTTCTGAGTCATTCACTTGCTTGGTATGTTCATAATTTGTTTAAAATTGAACCAAGTTTTAAGTGAATTGAAAAGATCGAGATGGGACTGCTTGTCAACACATCACGGTATCGAGACTATTTCTCATTGCACTTTGAGTTAAACTTGAGTCGTGTAGTGTATGACCGAAATCGATGCTTTAAGCTTCTGATTGCTTTTGCATAGGCTTCACTCGGTTGAAAAGTTAGGCAATGACAAGCTTTCAACCTCTCGCAATCACATTGTATTTGAACTTGTGTGATTTTCACCGCTGCAACTCCGATAAAATACTGAATTCACAAGTTTATGCTTCATTCTATAGCATGATGACTAAACCTTGCTAGGGGTAGTTCACCTTGTATACATGCTTAGCACTTGGTTGATTTCCTGTCTATACATGTGTAGTGCTATTTTGATGGTGAATCCTTTTGGCTAAAACTGCTCAATTTGCTCATATGTTCATATTTCGTATACGGTGATCAGTTTGAGCCTTTGCTAGCTTGTTGTGGATATTTTTGAGTCATTGGAGCTATACTATGTGCAGCATTTTTGCATTCTATTGACTATATTCCTGAAGCTGCTAACTTGCATTTTGACTCATATGCATTTTGGAAGGGGGAGATACTTCTTGTTGGCACATTGTTGGTGCATTTTCTAAGGGGGAGCACTCTTTCTTTAGTGATGCATTTTTGCTTGATAAGTGCATTATCAACTAAGGGGGAGAAATTGCAAATCATTTGCCTCCCAAGTTCAACTAAGGGGGAGATTTCCTAGTTGTGTGCACCGTTTGAGGGGGAGTTTGCTTGTTTTGCTTGCTACTGAGTTTTTGAGCCTTTTCAGTTGGTTCGGAGCATTTTCTGCTAGTTGTGTTGAGCCTCTGTGCCTCTATCTTGAGGGACTAGCATTGTTGCTTTGATTTCTCAATTGGTTATGCTAGCGGTGTTGAGCCTGTTCTACCTCTTCTTGAGGGCTAGCTTTGCTTTGCTTGGTTGCGTCGAGCCGTTGCCCATGTCTTTGGGGACCAAGTTGTCTTGCTCTTTCCATTTGACCTTCTTCGGCTTTGCTATGCTTTTGGGTCATTTGGTCGAGTTCTCTCTTCTCCTTCTTCCTTCTTCTATTTCTATTATGATTTGTGTGTGTAGTTGACAATGCACTCATCAAGGGGGAGATTGCGGATACATGGGTGTATGCTGAGTCTCGAGTGATGAGTGATTGTCAACGGGTTTGATCGCATGTTCTTTGGCTTATGTTGTGCAGGTGTCGAGCTCAGAGACAGTGATCGAGGGCAAGGTGAAGGTCAAGTAGAAACGTGCCGTGCCGACGGACCGGGAGGGGTGAAGGGCAGACGTGAGGCTTGGACTGAGGGACCGATGGCCTGAGGATCAGCTGTGGTGGCTGACAGCCTGGGACAGCGACGAGCAGAGACTTGCGTGGCACGGTGTTGCTCGGGTCGAGGACCTGGGGACACGTGTCGCTGGACGGGGTGCACGGGCTGTGCATCCCCTCTACAGCTCCGGTTTGGTGTTTAAGCCACAGAAAAACCCCCGGGTGGACGGTTTCCAGGTTTGGGCCTCAAAACCTGGGCGCTTCGGGTTTGCTGAGTTTGGGCCACAAAACTCGGGCTGAGGACGGTTTCCAGGTTTGGGCCTCAAAACCTGGGCGCTGGCGGGTTTCTGAGTTTGCGCCACAAAACTCAGGCGATGGGCGGCTGGTTTCCCGGTTTGGGCCACAAAACCGGGGGATGGACTTGAAGGCCTGGTTTCCCGGTTTCGGCCACAAAACCGGGGGTGCGACGTCCGGGAAAAGGACAAGTAGAGCGGAGGTGGCACGTGCGGCAATCGGTGAGGTTGCGTCGAGGCAACGCTTCTAGTTTGCGGGCGTGGCCGTCGGATCACCACTACCATGATGTTTGTCTAGAATAACCCTAGGGTTTAGCTGGTTCGCTCTGTAATTAGAGAGGGGTAGAGTAGGAATGAGAATTAGGATAAGTAGAGGGAGACACCTCCTCCCATTTTATCTCAGTCATTTGCTCTTTGCACTTAGGGTTTCCTGCTCTCCCAATCCCCTGCTGTAGCTACTGAGATCCGCAGAGAACCATACCTCTGTGTACTGGAGATTTTGAGGAAGTGAGGCCGTAACCTCACTGTTGTAGCGTGTGGTAGCCACACGGTTGCAGATCGATGACTTGATTCGCGTTTTGGTTCGTGTTCTTCGTTTCTCCATGATTTTCCCGTCACTCGATCTCCCTCTCTAGTGCGTCTTTGCAAAATCCGTTTGAATCAACTTGTTCTTTATAGTGAGGAGATCATTTCCACCAAAGGAATTCATCTAACTCCTCATGAACAAGTAGATCGGGTCGATTTCATTTTCGTGGCGCTTTTTCGGTTCATTCACCTTCCCTTCATTTCCCGTTGATTGAGTTGATTTGAGCGGATGATTTCTTGGGGATAGTCTCCTAACTACCCCGTGATCATCCTCTCCAAGTTTGGGATCAAGGGATTTTGATTTGAATCGATTTGGAGGAGATTTGGGTGAAGGGCGACAGAAATCACCCTCACTGGGTGTTGGCGGACAGTCCGCCACCCCAGGCGCGGACAGTCGCGCGTCGGGAGCAAGCCGAGTCAGTGTCTGCGTTCCTCGGCTGTTTGGTCTTTTCTTGACCGGCGGACAGTCCGCAGGTGTTGGTCGCGGACAGTCCGGGACTACCCAGGGACACTTCAGCAGCAGTGCGTTTCTGCACTTTTGACCGGCGGACAGTCCGCCATCCCTAGCGGACAGTCCGCAGTAGGGGCGGACAGTCCGGACCTCAGGGCCGGACAGTCCGGGATCCTGCTGAGTGTTGCGTTTTAGTGCATTTGCTCTCCCGGCTTTTCCACTTGGTTTTCGGACTTCTCGTTTGGCCTTGTAGTTAACCAAGAAACCTCTCTAGGTATCTTTGCTACTTGTTAGCATCGGTATTTGGGGATTTCTCGACGTAGCCTCCAATCTACGTTCGGGACTCGGTTTTCAAGGGTCAAACTTGTGCCGGTGCTTTTGGAGTTTGGTTTACTATCGCTTTGCGGTGCCTCGCTGTGATCCTAGGGATCATCCACCCTTTCCAAGGGTCGTAGTCCATCCATCTTTCGTCATCTCTTTCTTGGTCATAGCTTTCGGGGTTGATTTTGGGACATTTGGCCAAAGTTTCGAGAGAAATTTTGTTGGCTCCCATTCACCCCCCTCTGGTCGCCTTGCTAGTGCTTTCTCGGTCCTTCACATGTTCTTTGGCTTGTGTTGTGCAGGTGTCGAGCACAGAGACAGTGATCGAGGGCAAGGTGAAGGTCAAGTAGAGACGTGCCGTGCCGACGGACCGGGAGCGGTGAAGGGCGGACGTGAGGCTTGGGCTGAGGGACCGGTGGCCTGAGGATCAGCTGTGGTGGCTGACAGCCTGGGACAGCGACGAGCGAAGACTTGCGGGGCATGGTGCTGCTCGGGTCGAGGACCTGGAGACACATGTCGGTGGATGGGGTGCACGGAGGTGCATCCCCTCTACAGCTTCGGTTTGGTGGTAGAGCCAAAGAAAAACCATCGGGTGGACGGTTTCCATGTTTGGGCCACAAACCTGGGTGCTTCGGGTTTGCCGAGTTTGGGCCACAAAACTCGGGCTGAGGACGGTTTCCAGGTTTGGGCCTCAAAACCTGGGCGCTGGTGGGTTTCTGAGTTTGCACCATAAAACTCAGGCGATGGGCGGCTGGTTTCCTGGTTTGGGCCTCAAAACCGAGGGATGGACTTGAAGGCCTAGTTTCCCGGTTTCGGCCACAAAACCGGGGGCGGAGTCCGTGAAAAGGACAAGCGGAGCGGTGGCGGCACGTGGCGGCAATCGGTGAGGTTGCGACGAGGCAACGCTACCAGTTGTGCGGGCGTGGCCGTCGGATTACCAGCATCTTCGAGTTGCTCCAGAATAACCCTAGGGTTTAGCTGGTTCGCTCTGTAATTAGAGAGGGGTAGAGTAGGAATTAGAATTAGGATAAGTATAGGGAGACACCCTCCTCCCAGAATATCTCAGTCATTTGCTCTTTTGCTTCTAGGGTTTCCTGCTCTCCCATTCCCTGCTGTAGCGAACTGAGATCCATAGAGAAGAGAACAATACCTCTGTGCCCGTGAGATTTTGAGGAAGTGAGACCGTAATCTCACTATTGTAGAGTGTGGTAGCCACACGGTTGCAAATTCGTGGTTGTGATTCACGTTCTATTCGTGTTCTTCGCGGGTTGTTTTTCTCCACGTTTTTCCCGTCGATCGATCTCTTTGCTCAGTACATCTTTCGCAAATCCGTTTGAACTGAGTTGTTCTAGATCATGAGGCACTTCTTTCCACCGAAGGAATTCCCCTCTAACCTCACGGTCTAGGAGATCGAGCGATTTTAGTTTTGGATCGGTTTTTTGCTTCTTAGTCCCAAATTCTTCAATTCACCGATTTGGAGTTAGGTTCGAGCCATGATTCCGTTGGGATACCTCACTAACATCCTTGGAACTCCTCATACCAAGTCTAGGCCTTAGTGCTTTTGATTCGGAGGAGATCAGGTGAATTTCGCGGAAGAACAGTGCTGTTTCGGGATCATCGGACACTGAACCTGGAAGCATCGGACGCTGAGTTCGTCACACCGGAGCGTCCGTTGCCACGTGTCACCTGACAGTGATTTTAAAGGAGCATCGGACGCTGACCATCGGAGCGTCCGTTGCCGTCGGACGCGCCGGAGGTCGAGCATCGGACGCTACTGTTTCACTGTAGCAGCGTCCGATGCCTATGCAGTAAGGTTCCAGATTTCCCCTGTTTGCATCGGACGCGTCCGTTGGATGGTCATCGGACGCTGCCAGCGTCCGATGCTGCTGAGTTTGCGCAGTTTCATCCGCGGTTCCGTTCGTTGTTGGTTTCGCTTTTGCGTTTCTGCGTGGTTGTGTTTCTAGAGTCGTGTAGTGTCTCGCTGTGCTTCTTGGAAGCATCCACCCTACCTCTAGGGTCGTGGACACTTGCGAGCTCTACGGTTTGCTTTTGGTGTTGATTCTCGGGACAGTGGCGACAAGTTTCCGAAAGGAATTTTGAAGCTCCCATTCACCCCCCTCTAGTCGCTTTCTGGTTGCATTCTCGGTCCTTCACAAGGGGGCACCTGGACACTACAGCTAGAGGGGCATTCATGTCCCCTGACTGTTAACGGGGCTAAGGCCCTGATTGACAAAGTTATGGTGAACCAAGATTGGGGGGAAGGAAGAACCTAAGCTAAATCACAAAAGGTATACATACCGTGAAGGAAGTGGATATGCCTACCGCAAATAGATCTTGCTCAAGAGGCTGGACGAGAAGACGGTAAGAGAAGAAAGAAATACCGGGGTCCAAGCCATGGACGCACACATGACGTGCAAAGTGTGTGGAGAAATCAGGCACTCGGGAAATGATTGCCCTGAGACCCATGAAGATGCTGCATACATCAACAATGGGTTTCGCCCGCAGGGCGGGAACTCGTGGAACAATCAGCATCGGCCTCCATATCAAGGAGGTAACCAGGGCTACAACTCCAACACACCTACATTCAAGGATCTTGTGCTAGGGCAAGCAAAGATCAATGAGAGCATCGCCAAGAAGCTTGCCCACAATGACAAGACCCTGCAGAGCATGAACTCCAAGATCGAGGGCTTGACCTCGGCGGTGAAGAACCAACTGAGCTTCAACAAAATGATAGAAACACAACTAGCTCAGATTGCGGCAGCCATTCTAGTTAATGACTCGGGGAAGATCCCAGGGCAACCTGAGACCCCCTCGAGTTTGTCAAGCTCATCACTGCGAGGTACAGTAAGCCCCAAGTCGGCCCATCTACCACTACTATCTTGATCCACCCTTCATGGCAAAGAAGGAGGATCCAGGCCGACCAACTATCGAGTGTGCCATTGGGGCACACAAGTTTTGCAATGCATATTGCGACCTTGGAGCAAGCATCAACATCCTCTCCAAGGCGGTGTACGAGAAGATCCTTGGTGGTCCATTGTCGGCCACCAACATCACACTCCAGATGGCCAACAACACGATCTGCAGGCCAGAGGGGGTAGCTAAGGACATCTTGATCCGCATCAAAGATAGCTACATCCCCGTCGACCTCGTCATCCTGGACACAAGAAAAGATGACGATGTCGCTCCTCCTCGGACAATCGTTCCTGAACATGGCTAACGCCGTGATATTCGTCTCCGAAGGATGGATCCACTTTCAGCTTCCAGAAAAGACCATCAGATGCCAGTTCAATGGCTACTTCCGCCATGAACCTGCATGGAAGCCATGGAAAGTGAAGAGCCCAAAGCCAATCATGCCTACTTCGCCACCATCAGCCAAACCTTGGCCAGTATGGCGGAAGAAAAAGCAACCACCCCCAACTCCTGGGTCGGAAGCTTCTACTTCGGGAAAGTAAAGGAGGTATAGCCTTACTACCGGGCTATAAATGGCATGTCCTCAGCCAGAGGTAAAATGGTAGTTGTCCATTTTCAAATTCATTTTAATGTTTTCAAAAGTCATATTTAATTTCAAACATGCATAGAAAAAATTTCAAAATTTAAAAATTATTTGTTTCTAGAATCAATTTTTCAAAATGCATGGAAAAATGTTTTTAAAAAATCACATTCTGAATAAAAGTGTTTTTATATTACTATTTCTTATTTTTCCAAATTTTTATAAAATTCAAAAAGCATCAAATTTTGTGGAAATTTATAAAACTAGGAGAAAACAATTTTTCTAGAGTGGGAAACCAACGGCTAATTGCTCCAACTAGCCACTGGAGGCAACCAGCTGAAGGGGAGGCCAAGCCGAGCCCATAGGCACCACCAGGGTGGCCAACGGCTCCCTCCTTCCTCCAACGGCTACTAGCCATTGCCCTTGACCCCCTTTAGCAGGTTTCCACCTCTATAAATACCAAGGGTGCTCGTTGAGCTCATTTCATCCACACCTTCTCACATTTCTCACTCACTTTCCATCTCCCAACCTCATACTCCATTTCCAAACCAACTCCACAAAGTTTGAGCAAGGTACTAGCAGTAAGACCTTGCCCAAAACCCCTCTCTAGTTCCACTCCACAAAAATCATGAAGGGTTTTGGAAGAGCTCTCTCCGGTGCGATGAAGAGGGTGGCAGGCAAGGAGAAGCGCTCGCGAAAGCTGAAGCGCACCCTACTCCACCGATCAAGAAGAGAGTTTGGTGCAAGGAGATTCTCCGCCAACCGCAAGCCAAGCCGGTGCAGCAAGCGCAGACGACACCAACATCTTCCTCGAGGGAGAACAGGAGTTTCAAGCATACACGATCCTTCGGGACCGTATCTTCGTCCACACTCCACAATTCGACCCCAACCTCCTCGAGAAGATAGGTATGGATTCTGAGTTCCACACTATTTTCAAAGTGGTTGGTTGGGAAAAGGTGGACCCCCTCCTTGAGGAAGGTTCCTATTTCCTAACCATCCAATTTTTATGCATTGCGGTAGAAGTAGAGAACGGCTTTACCTTCCGCATGTTTAATACTGAATATTTAGTATCATGGAAGGATTTCGCGTCTTATGTTGGCTTTAATAGAAAATGTTCTACCGATCTTGGCCACTCACTTAAGAGTTTTAACCGCCACAAGTTTTGGGGCAAGATTTCTGGTCAAACGGTAGTTGGCAAGTTCTAGCCTCGCAATATGCAAATACATCATCCCACTTTGAGGCTTATACACTATTGGGTAGCTATGACTCTGTTTCCTAGCCAGGACATTCACTTTATTAGAAATGATAAATTAAGATTATTATTTGTGATAGTCAACAAAATTAAAATTGCCCTTGTCCGTGAAATGTTTTTAAATATGCTAAAGATGTTTTGGGTTTCCACTTCTATATCTTGCACATCACTTGTAACTCGTATTGCCAAGAGTGTTGGTGCATTGGAAGGACACGATGTTTCATACATCACCATCCCGCGCACCATCATCAATGAAGCATACTTGATACAAGGACATAACTTGAAGGTGAAAGAAGATGGAACGATTGTTTATTTCTTCCCTGGATTTATTAACGAGTATCTGTTGCCTAACCTGGAACTCGCTTTATATAAATGCCGGGAATTCACCCTTCCTCTTGTTTCACAAGACGAAGCCCGAAAAAGTACATCTTCTCGCAGGTCTAACAGGAGCAGAACAAGGCAGAAAGCCAGATCAAGCTCGCAGGCACCACCACCGATGCCCGCTCCACAGCTGGGCATGCAGGGATGGTATCTCGCCGGGCAGGTACCTGGGTTCACACCCGGATATCAGCCAGGTTGGGACGACCTACCCCGGCAGGCTCTGGCTGGTCAGATGGAGTGGCCTGAAGGGAGCCAAGCAGCTTGGGCCCAAGGAACATGGGCCGAGTCATCAGATTCCGAAGGGCTACCACCTCCAGTCCCACTAAGGCAATCCATCACCTTCGAAGGCCAAAACACGAGGATTGAAGGGTTGGAGATCCGCACAGACAACATTAATGGCTCCGTGAAGGAGCAAGCCCAATGGAACCAACACTGGGACACTAGACAGGACCAGTTCGACGCTAGGCAAACAGAAGCACTTGAAGAAATGCGCCAGGTTCATGCACTACTACGACAACAACATGAGCAGCAGCTGGCGTATTGGGTGTCGCTGGGGTACTATCCCCGAGGTCCATAGCTGCAAGGGGGGAGGAGCCCCCCCGGTTACCTTGTATGTTGTATCTGCATGGCATATTTCCCTTTTCTAAATCTTGCATTACATGTTTAATTGTGAATTTTTAATTTCATATAAAAAATATAATAAAAATAATAATCTTTAATTCCACTCACATCTGTATGTTAAGCATGCTTTTGTTATGCCCTTGTTGAAATGATGAATAGTTGCTCTATTTCATGTTTCAACCTTGCTTAGTTTATAATTTGAATTCCCTGAAATTTAAGTTTATTGCCTAAAACTGTTCATCCTACAACTTGAAACTTGTGGGTAGCATAAGCATGATCCTTGTCTAAGTTGTTGCTTGACATGATTCGATGAAATAGACTTTGCTATGACTTTGTTCTAAGTGACACTTGACATCTGGAGTTTTTATTTTCAAAATATTAAAATTTCAAGTTCCTCAATGATCATATATCCTACCAGAGCCATATGCGTTATTCACTTCAAAAACCTCTCACTCATATGCTACTTGTTATTACATTAAGCTTTGTCAAATTATTTGTGACCTATGTTGAGATTCTTGTCATACACCCATGATCTAAGATTCACGTACACTCCACAAACATCGCTGACTCTTACGCCGAGAGTTACGCACAACATACCATCCATCCATCCACCAAATAAAGCTTCATCCACTTGTCATTTCTCTCTCTCACAAAAAGTCCAAAAAGAGTTACAGGCTATGAAAAAGAAACATCCATACCAAAAAGGGTATGAGACAAAAAATATAATAACAATCCATGCCAAAAGTCATGTTGGAAAAAATGGGCAAGTGCCTGCCGTAGAATTAGGGGTATGCTCAATACCCACCTGAAAAAAAGAAATGAGAAAGATAGCCCATACTCTCAAAATTCCAAAAAGAGAGAATTGACCAAAGGAGCTCAAAACAAAAATACTTCCATACACTTGCACGTCTCAATCAAGGTATATGACTTGGATCTCCATGTGGTTCGGTCTTTGACATAGCAACATATGTGATACAAGTATGCCTCACTTTATTCTCTACCCAAAGCTCCACATAAGCCTTCATAATTGGTAGGGGAAAAGAAAGGCAACTTCCAAAAAGCCTTTGGTAAGGATCAAATACACAATGAGCAATCGAGTGTATCATTTGAGGAACTATCTTTTGAATTTTAAAATTTTCAAAACCTCTGGATTAATAGTAAATCAAAGAATGAATGACAAGCAGGTCTATGTAAATTGGTCGGTCTCGCAACCGCCAAAGACTCGGAGATTGCTACAACGCCCCACAGGTAACAATATAAAAGGGTGAGCAGAATGCCAATTCATTTAAATCAAAGAAGAATTCTCTATTATAAGCATAGCAACTTTGAAAGATGATCGACATTGCACCAACTCCTGATCAACAACCTAAAGTTGTACTACTTGCTCAGGACGAGCAAGAGGTAAGCTTGGGGGTTTTGTTGGCGGTGCTTACCGACAACTTTAATAAGCCAACCAAGGACAAAACAAAGCATACTTACATACATATGTTATCACCTTGACCTATTTCCACTTGTATTAGAGAATTATTGTTTTACAGACAACAGAAAGGAATACAGTGGAAATGGCGAGAAGAATATGCTTTTTGACAAAGCGTATAATCAAGAAATAAAGAAGAAGCCCACCTAAAGATCAAATCTGGGCTAGCGACCACCATAGCAACCACGAGCACCAAGCCCACGGCCCACCACGCAAAGGCGATGGCCAGCGGGCCCACCAGTGGTGCGGGCGCACCGCCCTTGGCCCCACTGGCCACCGACCTTCTGTGGCGGTTGCATGGCGGCATGTAGAGGCGGTTCCCTGGGGTTTCCATGTTTACATCGCCCAGAACCGACCTCTTGTAGTATAAAAGTAGGGGTAGAACTCCCTCTCAAATAGATCATCATCAACGAATTTCTCATTCATTCCACTTTGTATTTGGAGCTCTCTACCTTAGATTAGTTCCGCTAGTAGTTAGAGCAAGTACTACTTGCAAGAGAGGAGGAGAAGTTGTAAGGATCAACTTGATATGAATACTAAGTTCCTCTTTTCATACTTGTTCTTGTTCTCTTATGATCAACATTGTTATGTTCTTAAATTAGAGCTATGTTCTTGTTCATTGTTCATCGTTCTAGAACTAGTTCATAGTTTTAGACCTATGTTCATCATGAACATAAACACTATTCTTCATTAAACATGTTTAGATCTTGCTAGATTAATGTTATATGTTGGGTGGTGTTTCACCGTGCCTTCGGGTGCGCTTGTGCCCTTTTCCTGTCAATCTGTAGGGTTGGGGACCCGAGGGGGTGCAAGTGTTCTCTTATGTACACGAGAGTGGTTCTCGGGTATATGAAGGGGTGAATGTTGGCTTAGTCCACGGTTGAGGTGGTAGGCGGCAGGTGGTGACAGCCTTGTCCGTCCCTTGTAATCCCCCACGTTCGGCTTTGGGGTAGGAGTCTAAATTGCCCGGTGTATCCTGCTGGCAGACCAGTGTTCCTGGGTCTCCTAATCCATCCAATACCTAATATTATTGTTAACATGATCACGACATGTATGTTTAATTCATTAACATAACTTTGTTTAGGATCCATGCTCCATAGGATATTCTTTATTCTTTTATTCTTTATTCATTCTTCTATCCCCGTAGAAGCTCCATATATCTCATGATGTGTGTGTGATGATCCCACTATCAAAACCACCGTTTATCCTCCTGCTATGATTAATTGGTCAACTATGCAAGTATTATGTTCTTGACATGAGTATATCTTGAATCCTTCGCATCTAGCCTTCCTTGTGGTAAAAATATAAATAATGATACCTGGAATACTCCCGGTGAAATGCTACAACGGTAACCCCGTGCACTTGCGGACCCTATCTGTAAACGAATTGGTTTACTTGGCCAGCCTCTCAGGTCGTCGCTAAAGGCACATGTCCGGGTACATGAAGTGCCATCTCACTTCAGCGCCGATACCGGATGTGTAGCTAGAGCGACTGCGTCTGAGGCTGATACTGACATCTTTTGGTAGCATCGCTAGGAACCAACATACTCAGTGTATATCGTTAAGGAATGTCAACAGGCATTCCTGGCGCCGTTACCGGGGATGATGACCTATCCTAGTGATGATGCTAAGAGATGTCAGTAAGTATTTCTGGCGTGATTGCCAAGGATAGATCTGTTGGCACGAAAATCTGGTCGAAAGCGCCAACACACTCGTACACGGTCAGAGGCCGCGCAGAGCAAGGTCTTGACCTCCTTGACCTTGAAAAAGGGTGGCGGTGCCAAATCTGGGTGAGAGCGACTTCGGACGTGCCAGTCAATTTGACCTGTAATTGACAAGGAGAAGAAAACGTTGTCAAATTGTGGAACCTGCCGGTTTGGTGCCAGACAATTCCAAATTGTGCGGCTCTGATATAGCAATTTGTTTATAGGATATTGACTATAAAGTCAACTCCCAAAAGATTGTTGAAGGCATTGATAAAAATATAAAGCAAAACGGCTATTGTATGTATATAAAGAAACATTTAGAATAAGAAAAACAGCCGATAAGCTTAGACATGTAAAGAAAGTAAAGATCTATGTGTACATTTAAATAGCATGGAAGCAACGAATCGACTAATTGCATAGGCAGTTCTATCTGTTAACAGTGGAGTGTTTCCATGCAGCCATAATAATAAATAGATCGATAAAATAACTTGAACATCAATAGTGGGGTGTCTCCATACAGCCTTAATGATGACCAAGCTAGATCACGTCTAATACAACGAGCAGATCAATTGATCCCAGACTGCTTAAAAGTACACATTATGAAGGAAGCATAACTGGATCGACTATTTTAGCCGATACAGGGTCCATGAAGCACGAACAAGATCTATCCGTTAAAACCACGGTCTGATTTAAGATCAAACAAATCTAATCTATCATATATATATCAGTGGGGTTCGAAAATACAGCCATAATAAACATGTTAGATCAGATCTATCTTCTCTTAGATCAAATCACGATTTTATTGAATATCTCGAACGCACAACATGTAGTAACCAGGATTGACAAAATAGTCGATGAAAGGCTTAGATCAGCTATTTCTCTCGGTGTAAGCGTATAAAGCCTTCGGGTAGCCAAATCTAAACAATGTTTGAGCTTAAACTACTTTATCAATCTTGATTGGGCAAGATGTTGTTTAAGTATATAAAAACATTAGAACATAAACAACATCGATAACTTAATGAATCTATTGGTTTGCCAAAACCAAGAGAGCCGATAACTAGTCAAGATCGACTAAAGCAAGAGATTGATCAGAGTCAAGACAGTCTTACAAAAGACAAACTTAGACCGATAACTAGCCATGTCGTAGCTTAACAAGAGTTTGGTCGATGCCAAATACAGCCTTATTGAACAATGACACGAGCCATTGGTGAAACTTACAAGCAAACCGGAGGTCGGTCGAAGCCAATGCAGCCCTGCCTGGTTGAAGGTTCCGCCGAGTTCTACCTTACTCCTACTCCTAGGGTTTTGGCCGGTGGCCGATATGATGATTGATTGATTGTGTATCCCTTTACAAAATCGGTTCCTAGCTATTTATAACCCTGTAGACTCTTGTTCTAATACGACTAGGATACATAACAATAACAAAAGATGACCCGGACTTGTACTCCTTGGCCGAGCCCGACACGTCTTCGAAGCCCATCATACTCGGTCCATATGATTTCTTCTGGTCACGTCTGGATTCAAGTAGGCTTCTTTTATTTTCTGGCCGATTCTTTCTTTAACAAATCAGCCGTTTGTGCTTACAAAATATAAATTCCTTGTGGTCCAAAATCTGGTGTAAACACATGCCCCCTAATTTTGGGATGAAATTTATTTTATTCCAAAAATGCCATTCCTTTCCATTTAGTCGACCAGCTAAGTCTTCCTTTTAGCCGATCAGCTGAATCTTCTCTCCCAACTGTTGTTCTCTTTCCCAAAGCCAGCCTCAAACCCTAGCCTTTGAACAAATCCGCCGCCACACAATCCAAGCAAAAACCTTTCGAGAATCAAACTTGGAGCTTTCGCAATTCAAATGGCGACTCAAAATTCCATCCTTGAGGTAAGAAATTTGGCCTCGGTATCCTTCCCTTCTGATGATCTTTTGTTATATATATCATTTATATTCTTTTTGAAATTTCAGGCACTTCATGACCAAATCCTCATCCCAATTCATGATAGTCCAAATGACTTCTTCCTCGGTCCAGTAGGCAATCTTGACCCCACTGAAGTTATTATTGCCGAGACTCAAAGAGTTCCTTTCAAGAATTCAAATTTCGCTTCAAAGCATTGGGGCAAGACCCCCTTCAGAAACTGGCCATCAATCATTTCGGGTTGGAGAGATTGGTTAATCAAAGTAGAAGCCAAGAAGAAATCAGACTGGATCCTCTGCAATTTGGATCAGTGCATTACTCTGTCTTTGGCTGACATGAAAAGAAATGAGTCGATGTTGAAGGCTGCTTGTTACTTTTGGTCTGGAACCTTCAATGCTTTCATGTTCAAGCAGGGGCCCATGACCCCGACTTTAGCCGACGTGCATATGCTGACCGACCTAAATGTCACTGGGTCCATCAATCCTCACAGCCTTCAAGTCAAGCCTTCCATCAAGCTTGGAAACCTCAAATCCGGTGGCTGGTCCAGTTACATTGTCTCCTTCAACACTCCTTAGTCCAGTGTCTCAGAATGAGAGCACATCATTTTCCTGAACATGTGGCTGGAAAAATACCTATTCTGTGGACAAAGTTGTGGCCCTACTTCAAATTTCTTGGCTTTAGCAGAGATGTTGCCTGTGAATTCAGATATCCCTTTGGGAAAATACCTTCTGGGTGCCTTATATAGTATGCTGAATAAAGTCTCTCAGAGTCTGATGAAGAATGAAGGCATCCCATCAATAACTGGTCCTTGGTGGCTACTTCAGCTCTGGCTCATTCTTCATTTCCATAGACTGACAACCCCAGATCTGAGAACTCTATCTTTCCCATCACTATACTCAGATAGCCAAGAAAAACAACTAGCCAATGGAGCCAAGATGAGAAGGTGCTGCCATGATAATTATTGATGAATCAGCCAGGTTCTTCTTCAAGGTCTTCTATCGAGGTTTTCCATCAGCTATCTTGAGTTGGTCCCAATACCCAGACATTGCAGAGCTTGAGAATCCATATTCTTTCAGATTCTAGAAAGAATGTGATGATGAGGGCTTGAAAATTCTATGTCAATTGATAAAACCTTGTCTTCTGCCTACTAAAATCAGGCATGGTAGAGAAAAACCTCCTATGTCTTATGAATTTTATCATCCTGTTATGGCAAGCTAGGCAGATGGGATTTGGACAAGTGCCCCCAGCCCTCTTCTTTGCCGATAAGCTCAGACCAAGAGAAGCAGTAGAGACAGCTCTAGAATACAACAGAATACTTCAATTGGAACAGTCTATTTCTTTGGAGATGGTCAAAGAATGGAACTGCCGACCTTTCTCTTCATCTTCTTTCAATAATTAGTGGCAACAATGGAGTATCCATCTCTTCAATGAGGCTGTATCCACCTACTGTCTCAAACTGGATCCAGACTTTCAGGCAACCGATGAGGTATGATTTCATCCCTTCCAAGTTCTATATTCTTATCATGTTCTTTCCTGATATCACCTTGCAAATACTTGTAGGATTTGGTCACTTTGAATCCTCCAAAAATAAACTACAATGTATGGTGTCCAAATCCAAGAATTGGCTGTGATGCTCCTACTATAAAAACTTTGATGAAGAGGAAAGCTTCTGACATCCCGGATGACCAAACTCTTAGCACCTTCATAAAGGAAGTTGGTTCTTCCAAGAAGCAAAAAGTTGACAAGCCAATCACCAAAGTTACATTAAAGAAGAAAAAGAAAGACACTTCTGATGGCAGCCAATCTTTGATCAAAAGTGTCATTATAGAAGTAAGAAAAGCTGCTTTCTCTTTTCTTTTCTCCATTATCTAGTCTGTAACTTCTTCTAACTTTTAATCTCTAGGAGCAGGTTGATACTCAAAATGTTGAGTTTGAAATGCCTCCTCTTCCTGACATTGATCAAGAACTTCCTCAACCAGGTATAACTTTTAGCCGGTGATCTTATTTTTTTCAATAAGTAACCCTGAAACCTGATGAAAATCTTTTTCAGATGCTCTCCCGAGTCTTCATCGGGTGCTCCTGAGCTTCAAATTATTCCATCTGACCAGGTACCTCAAATAACATCATTTTTTCTTTTCAACAGCTTTCTATTCATGATCGCTCACATACCCATCTGTTCAGGAACAAGGAGAGCCTTCTTCCCCTAATATCCCCTTCAACTTGAAAGACTATATGGATGAAGAGGAAACTTCTGCACCAAGATCCCCAAGAGAACTTTCTGAAGAAGTTAAGACTCGGCTTCAAACATTAATTCCCCTTCTGGAGGTCAACATAGCCGATTTGGTGCAAGATGCAAAGGGGATTAGGGACATTCTTGATCTGGTTAAGGATGATATACCATAAGATCTAAAAGAAACCATAACCTCTGTTGCCCACGTAGAATTCCTTGGGTCGAAGCTCTTCAAGGCCAAGGCCAAACTCAGGGCACGTGAAGCTCAAGTGCACCTACCAGAACATGAGCAACGTTGTATTTCTGGCATGGTTGTTGCAAAGGACACCATAGATCAACTTAATTTAGACTCCACTGTCCTCATCGGCAACCTGTCATCTCTAGAGGCTGAAAGGGACCAGTTGCTGAGCAGGCTCCAGGCCATCAATGAGCAGATTAGATCGGAGAAAGAGAATCTGGACAAAATCCCTGTTGCACTTCGCGAAGAAGAGAAAGATAGCACTTTTCCATGGTGAGCTCTAGGACATCAAGACCAAGAAGAAGCCAATCCCAGGTTCAAGCAAAGAAGATCAGAAGGAGATAGATGACATAGATGTCATTCGTCTGAATGCTTTAAATGCGTTAAGGTCTATGTTAAACATGTAACTTTATTGGTCTGCAATCTTCAACTTCTGATCTATCTATGTAAACATTTGATGCTCTATCAGCTATCTTTAGCCGATATTGTCTATACGATTCATCTTTCACTGCTTAGCCGATCAGTATCAAATGGCTCTTATGTCTATTAGTCGATTTGCCTTAGGATCTAGATCCGAGGGTTCTCTTGAACCGACGCCTTTTCACCTCTTCCAGTTTTGCTCATAAATACAAAATGTCAGCTTCCCGAACACACCACACATTCATCGCCTTACTCTTCGGCTTTTGCTCTCCTCAACCACCGACTGCTCTTCTTCTTTAAACAGTAACCAACGTCAATGGCAAACGATCGTGGCAAGTGCCCTACCGAGGAGTCAGAATCCCGTGACGACCCTCCGGCGATCCGCCGTCGTGTGCTCGGGTAATAATCCTTTCCTCGATTATCCTTCTTATGCTCCAAAACTTCTTCTTTACTCGAGGAAAACCCTAACCTTTTTGCAGTCCTTCTCCTCCAGCGGACGGCCAAGGTCCTAGCCGACCTCCGACGGGTCATGGACTGGCGCTGGATGAGGACGCTTGGGCTTTCATCCGGGGCTATTCCAACACTCAGCGTCTCTTAGAAGAGGAACGCCGCGGGCTGCTCGCGCCGAGGAAGAACTTGAAATCCTCCACGCTCGCCTCGACAGTGCCTTAGAGCACTTAGAGGCATCTGACGCCAGGGGTCATCACCGGTATCACATTCTCAGATCCTTTAACCCATTATCTTTGATTTTGAATTAGTTACTTCTTGCCACAGTCATCTTGATTGATCTTGGGTAACTGCTCACTTAATATTTAGGCCGATTCGTGTAATGCCTGACAAATCGGCTATTATCTTTAACCTTAATCCTTTCTTGGCTGAATGCAGAGCTTCAGCATCAACTCGACTGGCTCCCGGGGCTGGCCACGACCATCGCCGACTTTGTGAACGCCCAAGGGGCGACATTGAAGGCGCTACTTGAAGACGTCGGGGTGCGCACCAGGGAGTTAGTTCTTCACGTCGTCAGTCACAGTGCTACCTTCGCCCTGGCCGGAGCAGAGCTCAGCGGAGCTAATATCTCCGGGGAAGTCGCTCCCTCCTTTGTCGGCACCAGAACGAGGAAAGACTTCAGGGAGTTGGTGGAGGAGTTCGAGCCTTTGGGACTCGTTGTGGTGGAGGTGACGCATCTGGAGGACCTCCTGAACAAGCTCCACCTAGAGTAGTTTCTTTTAGTGTCTTCCTGTAAATTTGGCCTCATCTGTTCCGCATAAACTGATCATCTGCAAAAACTGTCCCTGCATCGCCAGGCTCTTAAATAAATCTGTTACATATTTATGCTTGACATTCTCTATGCTGTTATTGAATTTTCAAACATTCCCTGATTTTATTTCTTCGTTGAATGTTCTAAAGGCGATACCTTCTTAGTATCGGCTATTACTTTATCACTGAAGGCGATACGTTATGTATCGGCTATTTTTATTCTGAAGGCGATACATCGGTATTGGCTATACAATAGGATCAAACCTCTGTGTAAATTCAAAATCAAATACAACTATTAAGAATACATCGGCCTTGATCTATCACTGTTCTTAAAAACAATAATTCTCAATTCCTTGGCTGATGTAAAACTTTTATCCATCTTGCTTTCGTCCTCACTGATTGGACAATTCATCAGACATATTTTTAAAAGCCGACTGCTTGGATCGCCTGTTGACTGTCATCAGATGTCTTGACGAAGCCTTCTTCGTGAATCTTCCTAGAAAAACACTCCACATTGTCGAAATTCCAAACATCAGGGTCAGAGTAAGCAATGCTAACAGTTGAATCGGCTGGTACCATCTCCACAGTGTCTCCGATCCACTGAATCACATTTTGATGCATGGTAGATGGAACACAACAATTGGCATGAATCCAATCTCTTCCAAGAAGCACACTATATGATCTTTTTGCATCGACTACGAAGAAAGTAGTCAGCAAACTCTTGCTGCCAACCGTTAACTCGACGCATATGGCACCTTTAGTAGCCGATACATTCCCAGCAAAATCGGTTAACCTCATATCGGTTTGAGTCAAGTCTTTCGTAGTCTTTGCAAGCTTTCTGAAGGTGGCATACGACATTAAGTTAACAGCTGCACCTCCATCAACTAACATCCTGCTCGAAGACCTTCCGTCGACAAACCCCTTTAAATATAAAGCTTTTAGATGGGGATGTTTCTCAGGCTTTTGAAACGTGGCCCCTTCTGCCTGATAGATCCACTGAGCAACTATCTCTTCATCATCAGACTCTTCTTCTTGATCAGCAGCTCCGAACTCAGTAGGTAGCATAAAAAGAGCAGATATATTAACCGATGACTCTCTCTTATCGGCTATTTGTTTCACCTGCCAGACTTTGGGTCTCTTCTTATGACCTTCATCATTCCTTAATCTCTGAACCCGTCTCTTCTGGCTTCTGGTCAAACCACTCGGACACCATTGTCCTTCTTGCCAAGGATGGTCATGATCAGCTAACCTTCCTCCAAGCCAATCATGAACACTCTCCTTTTTTACGCGTCGATCTGTTCCTTCAAATCTTAATCTTTCATGCACAGATCGGCGGTTGTCTCTCGACTGCATATACTCCTAGTATTGTTCACTGCATTTGGGCAATTACGAAGAGTAGGAAGCTTTAAACCTTCATTCCAACAATGTCTGAAGAAAGGGCAATCCCAATGATTCTTCTCTTCATCTCTGATACGCCTTTCTTCCTCTTGAGACCTTCTATATTCCTCCTCTTCAAGCCACTCTTGATATTCCTGCTCATCTCTTTCTCTTTGCATTTGATCTCTTTCCTTCTGACGTTGCCACTTGTTTAATAAGATTCTAACAGTTGGATGTCTTCTTGCTTCACCAGCCCTTGAAGTTTCAGGTTGATCAAGTTGATCAGCATTTTTCTTTCCTTTCATCTCCTGATATTCCTTGGCTGTTAGCTGCTTCTTTGGATCTACTGTCCCAGCTGCTTTGGCTTTGTCAGAAGTTAGAACTTTGATCTCACTCAAGGTGCGGGAGCTACCATGTTTGCTAGAAAAGGATGGCCATTGATGCCCATACCCTTGGCTTTCTCTAAGCCAATTCTTCCCTTAGTAATAGCTCTCTGGATCATATCTCTGAAAACTCGACAATCGTTAGTAGTATGAGTACCAGAGTTATGGAATTTGCAGTACCTTTTATTCTTAAGCTCTTCAGCCGATGGGATATTGTGGTTTCTAGTTAACTTGATTTGACCTTTTTCCAACAAGTAGTCAAATATCTTATCGGCCTTAGTGATATCAAAGCTGTACTTTACATCTTTCTCAATACTTTTAGCCTTTGCCCAAGGCATGTATTCATTGTTCTTCCAAGCCCAGTCAACAGCAGCTACTTCATCTTTACTTTCATCACTTGAATCATCTTCTTCTTGTAAAAAGAAGTGACTTTCTGCATTATTGGCCTTCTTGGGCTTGAAAACTTGATTATATCTATTCTGGGCATCAATATTTGCTACTTTCTTAGCCAAATCAGCCATATTGGTACAACCGAAATCAATCTTCTCTCTGATGGCTGGTATTAGCCCTCGAATTGCAATGCTGACTACCTCTGGATCTGTTAGTGACAAGGTATAGCATTGGTTTTTCATCTCCCTGAACCTCTGAAGATATTGGCATCCGGTCTCATTGTTCCCCTGCCTTATATCGACTAAATCTACAAGCCCTTTCTCCAAAACTCCAGAGTCAAAGTATTTATGGAACTTGTCTTCCAAATCTTCCCAGCTTTGAATGGAGTTCGATGGTAGAGATAAAAACCACGAAAAAGCCGAACCAGACAGAGATAGAGGAAACATCCTGACTTTAAGTGCTGGCTCGTCACCAACCTCTCCAAGCTGGACTAAGAACTGAGTTATATGCTCCATGGTTGTCACTGAACCCGTTCCTGTGAATTTGGTAAAATCAGGAATTCTATATCTTGGAGGAAAAACAACCTGATCATACCACTCTGGATATGGCTTCTTGTAGCCAGTCAATGTAGTCTTTGGCGTCAAGCCAAACTGTTTCTGAACCATGTCGGTAACTCGATTCATCAACCGGTCTACTTGATTCATCGGCCCTTGATAGTCGATGTTCTGCCCCCGAAAGTGTTGTTGTGATACCCTGGATTCTCATGAGCATCCAAAGTATAAAAATCTAAAACGTAATGATATCCAGGACGAATGTCACCAGGTACTACGTTTCCTTGATAAGGTGGTGCATTGAAATCTCTAGTAATCCTCCTTGCATGGGGAGCTATTTTTGTAGCCGATGAGTATATGTTATTACTCATATTCAGCTGTTGCGTTGGCTGCGGTGGCATGCCCCCAGGGCTGATGATCATCTGGTTTCCATTACCATTGGGACCATTCATCTATGTGCCCCCAGAAGTTCCAGCTCCTTGATTGCCCCCAACTGCATACGTTGGACCTCTTCTATCATTACTCAAGTTGAAAGCTTCTTTGATGGCATTTGAAAGACTGTTGAGGAACACTTCATTATGATTCATCAGGGTAGTAGACATTGCTTTGCTGATTGTTGATGGTCCTTAACCACCTATTTTACCATCAACATTTTACCCTAAAGTCCACCGAAAAGGCATGAAATGTAGTCAAATAGGTTTCAAACTAACCAAATTCCACATGTCCATAGATTTTTATTTGAATGCAGGAATTTGGACCAAATTTGGACATTTGAACCACCAGAGGCCAAACCCACTCAGCAGGGCCCAATTGGGCCTTAGGGGGTGGCGCCCGCCACCCCTAGGTGGTGCCCGCCACTTGGGTTGGCCCAAACCATCCCCCTGCCACGTCACTGATCCATGTGACACCCCAAGGCCAAATCTTGGCCCTTGGTCACTAGGTCGGTTTGATCGGAGGGCTACGGAGGGGAGTGGCGTGGATCATGACCTAAGTCGGTTGCTAGGACATGCAACCGACCTCCAAACCGCCTTGGACAACCACCTGGAGGCCGAAGGATCAGTGATGATGCATCCAACGGCCAGGGGACTGGCGGCCGCCAGTAGGGGGTGGCGCCCGCCACCTGACCTAACCCTAGGTCGGTTGGCTGCCCCCTATAAGTACCCCCCTCACTCATTTGGGCTATAAATACCCCCCTGAGGCATCACTTCATTCATATCCCAGATATCCCACACCAAAGAAAGCAAAGCAACAGCAAGCAAGAGAAGCAGAGAGAGCGAGTTAGAAGCTCAGAGAGCTTAGGCAAGTAGGTTAGCTAGTAGAGAGAGTATAGCTCTAGTGCCCTCGCTACAGCGCGGCTCTTAGTTTAGCACAGCTTAGCCTAAGTCCTTGGCAGAAGTAGCGTAGAGCTTGCTAAGAGAGAAGCGGGTGCGAGCGACTAGCATCGGAGGTCGGTTGATTTCTCGGCGTCTCTGGTCTGGTTTGCTCTCTTATATCTCAGGTACATTTATCTTTATCTCAGTATTACTTTAAGCATTACTTTCAGTATTACTTTCAGTATTACTTTATCAAGTACCTTGAGTGTGACCTAGCTAGCCTACAGTTCAATTCACTTAGCTATAGTAGTTAATCTCTAGTGTGCTTAGTGATTGATCTTTGCCAATAGGTTGCTTAGTTAGTTTAGTGTTTATCTTATTAAGTGAAGTATTTGCTCTGACGTCCGTAAGGGTGTCTCTATTCAAAGCTAGGGTAGAGATAGTTAGAATATAATTAAGCGTGGTGCTTAGTTATAGACTTACCTTCAGATACGGCTGGACCCCGGATAGCTGTGGTAGCAAGCAGGTGGTGACAGCCCTGTGCGCCTTGAATTCCACCATGTAGTTGGCCCAGTTTAACAGTAAGGCTCGTTGTGCTAGCGTTCAACCTAAGTAAGTGGTAAAGGCTAGTATGCCTCGATACTTGATAAGATAGGAATAAAACTATACTTAACTTAGTTATTTTATTGACATTTGCCTGCCTTGCTTCGTAACTATCTTGCTTCGTAGTTACCTTGCTTTGTAGTTATCTAGGAGTAGTATTTAGTGTTTAGTTAGTTAGTTATCCTTAGTTACCCCCTATTTATCTAGTTATCCACTTTACCTTACCATCCATTACATCCTTATCCATCCACCCATATATTCTTTCTAGCCTCTCATCCCCTCTCTTCCCTTCTCTTCTTTTCCCTTTCTTCGACTCTCATCCCCTCCTTGACTCGACTCATACACCACCCTAGCCTTCCGTTGGGATCAAATAAATCGACACCTAGTACTCCCAGGCGAAGTGCTACTACGATAGTTCTGTGCGCTTGCAGAATCTCCCCTTGGTAGATTGCATTCTCTCTAGCTAACTCCTACTAGTGTCGAGATTGACAACCCCGCTTGGCATTAGTAGATAGCTGCTTTAGCTTCACTCCTTTAGGTATAGTGACCGGACTTGCTACAAGCACTTCTGACGGCGTTGCCAGGAATAGATTTCACAGTCTACTCCTAGTAACGACGTTAGCAAGTGCCAACAAGCATTTCTGGGCCGTTACCGGGGATAGTTGCCTAGCTCTATCTTTAGTGAAGCTAAGAACTACCAACAAGCATTTCTGGCGCCGTTGCCGGGGGGAAGGCAATCGGTGTATCGGTTGAGTCCATGTCGAATTTATCGTCGCTCAAGCTCCCGCTTAGCGAATCCCATCTACCCCATTCCTTCTTTCCTTAGTACTTCTTATCTTTTTCCTTCATCTTCTTCAACTTCTTTCTTTCTTATCTCATTCTATCTTCACGATGGCCAACAAGACCATTCGTGAGAGTTTTCTGCTCCTTCTGCCGCTAATGTAGCGACAGGACCAGACGTGATCGAAGCCAACCTCAATTTTGAGTTGAAACCGGCTCTGATCATGATGGTCCAACCTAGCCCGTTCTGTGGCAAAGCCCATGAGGATGCCAATGCTCACCTCCAACAATTTTTGGAGATTTCCGGCACCTTCACCATTAAGGGGATAACCCAGCATTCCCTTAAGGAGGCCGACATGATCGTGGCCAAGATGGACCTGCTGGCAAAGAAGCTGGACAGATGTGAGAAGATGAACCAACAAGAGAGTGTCCAGTCTCTGGAATCCTACATGACTTGTGAAGTCTGTGGAGAAACCGGACATTCTGGGAACCACTGCTCTGAGCTACATGAAGATTTGAACTTCATCAACAATAGTTTTCGTCAACAGAATCAAGGATGGAATCAGCACTCCAATTCTCAAGGTAACAATTCATTCCCTCGCTCTAATTTTCATAATTCTGATAATCTCATTCTTGAAAAATTTAGTTTACTCACAAGGTAGAACTACTGATTTCTTGAAAGAAAAATTAATGTCGAATGATAAAACCCTTGAGAATATAAATGCTAAATTGGAAGATTTCTCATCTGCTCTGAAAAATCAACTTAGCTTTAATAAGAACTTAGCTTTAATAAGATGTTAGAAACCCAATTAGCTCAACTTGCTGCTATCATACCATCTTTTGAATCTGGCAAAATTCCTGTTAAACCTGACATGGAAACTGCAAATATGGTTGAAATAAAATATTTTAACTATTATGAAGATCAAACCATGACTGTTAAAAAGGGTGATCCTGGTAGTCCTATAATTAGATGCTCAATCTTTGGTGAAGTCTTTAAAAATGCCATGTGTGATTTAGGATCGAGTGTGAACATTCTATCTAAAGATTTTTATGAAAACTCATTCTTTCCACCCATGTCATCCACATCTGCCTATGCCGTGCTAGCTGATCAATCCACTTGCTATGTAGAAGGAATAGTCAATGATTTACCTGTTCATATTAGAGGTTCATATGTTCCTACTGATTTCATAATACTAGATATGGGAAATAGGAAAGATGTGCCTCTAATCTTAGGTAGACCCTTCTTGAACACTGTTAATGCTTGCATATATGTGGGAAGTGGTAAAATGCAAATGACATTAGGAGAGAGGAAGGAGATATTCTCCTTTTCCCGTGGTCCCGCATATGCCGCTAACATGCAGGATGCAAAGCCCGTTCGTACCAAGAAGAGGCGCCGAAGAACTAGGTGGAACAGAAAGAAAGAACCACCTCCTGAGTTGTGTGATTCACATGACAAGGGAGAGGTGCCAAAAGAAGAAGAACCCGATGGAGTACTTAGAGAAGAAGCACCCAAGGAAGAAGATCTACCCAATTTGGATGAAACTCCATGGATCTAAGGTATGGATTTACTTTTAATTTTTATTTCCCTTTGAATTTCCCTTTCCGAATAAATAACATATGTCATGCATGTAACTAAAAAAATATCACCAGTTATCATTAGTTATATGCATAGGTATATGTTAACTTAGTTAGATCAATAAAATATCATAGGATAGTTTCCCTTTTCACAACATTAGATAGTTTCCCTTTTAATAAAATGAGAACAAGAGCTCGACCGAGAAAGAAGAAGGCCCTTCACCAAGCAAGAAGCCAGCTGGGGGAGACCCTCGCGCCAATAAGGTATGTTTCAACCTCGCTCTTTACATTCAGTTCTTAATTTCTATATCTTTTGAATGCTATATGCCTTCCTAAGTAACCATTCCATGAATAATATTGATAAAATCTGCTTAAACAAGTTGAAACCTGAATAAGATTTGAAATATGTCATGCAAATGCTATTGTTATGGTTTAAATAACTGGTCTTATCTAAGTTGTAGCTTTTGTGGGTTGCACATGCTTTAACTGAAATCATGCTTAGTGAATAAAGTTGGTAAGAAATGGAGTAATTCTTTAAACTTGCTAAGGTGAAATTAGGACCTAATCTGGAGGATTTCTTTAAAAATCATGAAAACCTTGCTAAAAGTTCCTCCTGGATTTTTATCCCATCCCACCACCAGCCAAATATTTGTTAGTCATTAGTCAAAACCACAAAGAGCTTTGTTTGTGTTGAGCTTTGTTAGACCTCATAGATCTTAGTAGAGAAGCTTATCATATCTTTTGAATCAAGATTCACACACACCCACCATAAATTGCCTACTCTCCACTTTGGAAGTTTGCAACCACCAAATAAATTGCTTATTCTCTACACTGGAGATATGCAATAACCTGCCAAACATCCCATTGCTAGCCTTATGCTATTCCTACACTGGGAATAAGCATTTCTCCCTCTTCCCCCTTTTCATTTCTGAAATCCTTTCCTATAGATGTCTGGGGAAATCTAGAGCTAAGAAAGAGAGATATCAAAAAAAGAGAGCAAGTAGCTCAAGAAAGGACTATGTCCTAAGAAAAAAAATGTGAGGACACATCTTTTGTCTACTCACTATGTATCAAAAAAAAAGAGAGAGAGAAAAAGAGAGGAAGTTATCATTAGCTCTAGACCCCAGAAATTAACTAGGAAGGATTATGAAATATCTCTCTATACACTTCCACATAACCACACATGCACATCTTGATCAATATTTATGATTTGCTGCTCCTTATGATCTGAGTGTCTAGCTTAGCAATAAACATTATGCAATTTGCTCATGACTCTTAGCCTACCTATAACTCCACATATCATTCTTTAGAAATAGGAGAGGCTACATTTTGGCCTAAGTGAGGATTCAAACACCATTGAGTGATTGAGTGAATCTTGGAGGACTTAAGCAAGTTTTTATCTTTTGAAAACCTTAAAAAACCTCCAGATAGAATCCTAGTTAAACCTAAGCAAGATAAAAGTTTCCTATCTACTACTTTGTTTTCACTCTTGCATGTTTGAAGTGACGAGCTATAAGCCCCACATTGCTATGATTAATGATATATACTAAGTTATTTCTCACTATACAATGTGCATTTGTATACATCTTAAGTTGCTATCTTTTTCATGCTCAATGCTTAAACCGCATTGTTGCTCGAGGACGAGCAACAAGTTAGCTTGGGGGAGCTTGTTAATGGTCCTTAAACACCTGTTTTACCATCAACATTTTACCCTAAAGTCCACCGAAAAGGCATGAAATGTAGTCAAATAGGTTTCAAACTAACCAAATTCCACATGTCCATAGATTTTTATTTGAATGCAGGAATTTGGACCAAATTTAGACATTTGAACCACCAGAGGCCAAACCCACTCAGCAGGGCCCAATTGGGCCTTAGGGGGGTGGCGCCCGCCACCCCTAGGTGGTGCCCGCCACTTGGGTTGGCCCAAACCATCCCCCCTGCCACGTCACTGATCCATGTGACACCCCCAAGGCCAAATCTTGGCCCTTGGTCACTAGGTCGGTTTGATCGGAGGGCTACGGAGGGGAGTGGCGTGGATCATGACCTAAGTCGGTTGCTAGGACATGCAACCTGACCTCCAAACCGCCTTGGACAACCACCTGGAGGCCGAAGGATCAGTGATGATGCATCCAACGGCCAGGGGACTGGCGGCCGCCAGTAGGGGGTGGCGCCCGCCACCTGACCTAACCCTAGGTCGGTTGGCTGCCCCCTATAAGTACCCCCCTCACTCATTTGGGCTATAAATACCCCCCTGAGGCATCACTTCATTCATATCCCAGATATCCCACACCAAAGAAAGCAAAGCAACAGCAAGCAAGAGAAGCAGAGAGCGAGTTAGAAGCTCAGAGAGCTTAGGCAAGTAGGTTAGCTAGTAGAGAGAGTATAGCTCTAGTGCCCTCGCTACAGCGCGGCTCTTAGTTTAGCACAGCTTAGCCTAAGTCCTTGGCAGAAGTAGCGTAGAGCTTGCTAAGAGAGAAGCGGGTGCGAGCGACTAGCATCGGAGGTCGGTTGATTTCTCGGCGTCTCTGGTCTGGTTTGCTCTCTTGTATCTCAGGTAAATTTATCTTTATCTCAGTATTACTTTAAGCATTACTTTCAGTATTACTTTATCAAGTACCTTGAGTGTGACCTAGCTAGCCTATAGTTCAATTCACTTAGCTATAGTAGTTAATCTCTAGTGTGCTTAGTGATTGATCTTTGCCAATAGGTTGCTTAGTTAGTTTAGTGTTTATCTTATTAAGTCAAGTATTTGCTCTGACGTCCGCAAGGGTGTCTCTATTCAAAGCTAGGGTAGAGATAGTTAGAATATAATTAAGTGTGGTGCTTAGTTATAGACTTACCTTCAGATACGGCTGGACCCCGGATAGCTGTGGTAGCAAGCAGGTGGTGACAGCCCTGTGCGCCTTGAATTCCACCATGTAGTTGGCACAGTTTTACAGTAAGGCTCGTTGTGCTAGCGTTCAACCTAAGTAAGTGGTAAAGGCTAGTATGCCTCGATACTTGATAAGATAGGAATAAAACTATACTTAACTTAGTTACTTTATTGACATTTGCCTGCCTTGCTTCGTAACTATCTTGCTTCGTAGTTACCTTGCTTGGTAGTTATCTAGGAGTAGTATTTAGTATTTAGTTAGTTAGTTATCCTTAGTTACCCCCTATTTATCTAGTTATCCACCTTACCTTACCATCCATTACATCCTTATCCATCCATCCATATATTCTTTCTAGCCTCTCATCCCCTCTCTTCCCTTCTCTTCTTTTCCCTTTCTTCGACTCTCATCCCCTCCTTGACTCGACTCATACACCACCCTAGCCTTCCGTTGGGATCAAATAAATCGACACCTAGTACTCCCAGGCGAAGTGCTACTACGATAGTTCTGTGCGCTTGCAGAATCTCCCCTTGGTAGATTGCATTCTCTCTAGCTAACTCCTACTAGTGTCGGGATTGACAACCCCGCTTGGCATTAGTAGATAGCTGCTTTAGCTTCACTCCTTTAGGTATAGTGACCGAACTTGCTACAAGCAGTTCTGACGTCGTTGCCAGGAATAGATTTCACAGTCTACTCCTAGTAACAATGTTAGCAAGTGCCAACAAGCATTTCTGGGCCGTTACCGGGGATAGTTGCCTAGCTCTATCTTTAGTGAAGCTAAGAACTACCAACACTGATTACTTCTTGCATGGCATTGTGTTGAATCTGGATCATTGGATCTTCATGTCCTCCTAGAATTACCCTTGGAAGATGAGTTTTCTGAATGATCTTTTTATCTCTGATTTTGCTGAAACTTAGCAAACACATATTCCGATATTGCTCAACAGTTTGTTCTATTAAGCGCTAGATTTCATCTGGAAGTTCATCCATCGTCACGTTCAGCACTTCATCATTACCGATTGTCATGATCAGACGATTGTGTCCCACCGGGCGTGCCAAAAGAATGTGTTGGCACGAAAATCTGGTCGAAAGCGCTAACACACTCATACACGGTCCTCAGAGGCCGCACAGAGCAAGGTCTTAACCTCCTGGACCTTGAAAAAGGGTGGTCATGCCGAATCTAGGTGAGAGGGACTTCGGACGTGCCAGTCAATTTGACCTGTAATTGACAAGGAGAAGAAAACGTTGTCAAATTGTGGAACCTGCCGGTTTGGTGCCAGAAAGTTCCAAATTGTGCGGCTCTGATATAGCCATTTGTTTATAGGATATTGACTACAAAGTCAACTCCCAAAAGATTGTTGAAGGCATTGATAAAAATATAAATATATGTACATAAAATTACAAGCAATATACATATAGAAGTTGTCCAAATATCTATCTACACAAGTTGTACTCCAAAGTTAGTACTGTAAACCTATTACAAGTTGTACTCCATCTAAAGATCTACAGGGCATACAAATGATCATCATTGTTTGGAATCAACGACTCGTTGGTATTATAGTAGAACTCGCCGTTTGGATTTATGACTTGTTTCCGAAGAAATCCTGCTATTGTCTCTTGTATTGCTTTCAATTGGCCATGTAGCATCACTTTTTGCTTCAACCAGTCAGTCTTCAATTGGCATTAAAGAAGATATTAGTCATATCTATATTATCAATATTAAGTCTATAAAAATGAAATGAAACATGTTACGTACTTTGATGATTTCTTTAGGAATTCTATTTGATTCTATCATCATGTACTCGCAAACATAGAATCCGCATAAGTTGGTGCCTTGTTTTTGTCTCAAAATCCACTGTAGAATGAAAAGATTCATCTCGTAATAAAGATATGATATATGACATGATATAATAAAGATACACGTACATTGACGAAGGTGTAAACTTACTGGTAGTCGTGGCTTTATTGTAAGTGGGGCCTTACACTGACTCATATGTTCCCGAGCAATGAATTTTTGCCAAACCCTAATCCGGCCAATGAAACATTAATAGTTGGATCATTATTTAATTAGTATACATATATACAAGCTTAGTCTATACTTTAAGCATGCAAGCTAGGGATTGAAAAATTACCTTTGGAGGATGTCTATCATATCTTGGTAATCTGCTTGCGGTTTGCTCAACGAGTCATAGATTAACACATTGCTTTGTTTGAGATCGATGACCATCAATATCCAGTGATAGCTGTTCATACACATGATTCATATATATATTATTAGGGTTAAGTAAAATAAAATGAGCACATACTTATTATTAACTATATATGTCTCACGCACTTAAAGTTGTATGGGAAGAGAATTCTTTCTCTATCTTTTTGGTTCACGAAGAACCTCATGAGATTTGTACACGACTCATCGCTCCAAGTCGCTGAAGGGTTTGGAGCCTTGAAAACAACATATGGATCAACAAACCCAACAAAATTGTCGTGTTTATCTCTGAGTTGAGTCATCTGATACCTGCAAAATATCGAGTCAATCCACAAGTATGTGTGTAAGAATACTATTATATACACATACTAGAGAGTTCAATGAAAACTATAAAAGAAACACTTACAAACAGTAGCAACTAAGGAGCGATTTGTCCAGTGCATCCATATGACATAGCCGGTGTAATTCCTCCATCTGGACTAAGATTAGGTCATCGCCACGGAAGTAGTGATGGTTCCGAATTCGGACAGAAATCCAATTGACATCACCGTCTTTAGAAGCCTCCATGCACCATTTGTTGATTGCAAACATCTGCGTACCAAGTACATGTAAGTGATTGGGGTTCATTAGACTCCTGCCCGGTGCAAAATTTCTCCTCCATTCATCAACTACTTCCGCTCGTGGAAACTCCAGCCCAGTAGCAATATTTTCAATGGTGTCGTACGGGAGACCGCTGTCAATGAAAAAATCTTCAATGGAGTCCATCTCAGACAAAGTGGTCTCTCCAGATTTCCGCTGTACTCTGCCCATGTTTGAACCATACTGATTTTGCACAACTAACGGGGACAAAGGTCTTGATGTTTCCCCGAGCTGTGGAACACCCTTTCCCACTTTCTTCTTGTTGGATTGTTGTTCTTTTGTGGACTTCAAAAGAGAGCGTTCGTAATCTGATTTTCGCGGAGCCTTTTGGGCTTCACGCATCTTGATACCATGTTGGTCCACCCTTTTTCTTAACTCTTGTGGGTTCAACAAGAGGTAAGGCTTCTTTGGGTTCCTCTTCGCTTTAGCAGCGGCCTCACATTCATCTAAAAAATTTCGCACATCTTTTTTCACCGTAATTTCTAACTCCTCATCAGTCTTTTCATAAGCTAATTTCTCTTGGGCTTTTTTTATTGATGCAGGAGGCTTCTTCTTTGGAGGTGGGGCCTTTGGTTCTGTGGCGGCGGACCGCTTCTTAGGGCCGCACGGTGGAGGCGGCGGTGTTGGAGCCCGCGGTGGAGGTTGTGGCGTTGGAGCCCGCGGTGGAGGAGATGGTGGGCTCGGTGGCGGTGTTGGAGCCCGCGGTGGAGGTTGTGGCATTGGAGCCCGTGGTGGAGGAGATGGTGGGGCCGGTGGCGGTGTTGGAGCCCGCGGTGGAGATCTTTGTGCAGGAGATGGGGTTGAAGTCGTGTCCTCCAACACATCATCACCGCCCGCAGCACTCTGATGTGCTAGGGAATAATGACGAACTGGACTATAGTTCCTGCTACGCAAAACAACGAATGATGTGAGCATCCAACTAATATATACATATAGGAAGTTAGTGTAATAAAAATTGTTTCTCGTTCACGCGCACACTACCTATGGTGAGGATCTTGATCAGTAGGAGGAAGTTGCGGCGGTGACACTCCAGGAATAATAATGAAGCGCTTGCGCCAGCAAATAAATGCCTTCTCCGCTTCACCTAAAGTCTTCTCCCCATCTCCCCCTTCGATTTCCAGTGCCACGCTGCCACAACCTGTCTCAACCCTATCCACCAAAACGCTAGCGTATCCGGCTGGCACTGGTTGACCATGGATTCTTGGTGTTCTTGTGCGGTCGATAGGGTTTACAACACCGACAGCCACCTTTTTCGTGGCATTTCCATCTGGAATGTGCAGCTCACAAGTAGTAAAAGGTTCTTTAACGTCATCCACGGGAAAGCGTAGATTGGAGTCATCTTGAATGGTTGGTACTTCCGTGGAGGCGCAGCTGCTTTTCATCTGACCTGGGGGGCTAATGTTCGCTTGAGGATGTTGTGATGATGTACCTTGCCCACTCGTCATTTGACTAAGTGCCGCTTGCACTTGCCTTTTGATTTCCTCCTGCATCCATTCTTCACGAGATTTCTCACGCTCTTGTGTTTGAAGAACATACTCCTCCAACTTGAAGAGTCGCTCTGCCTCCTCGTCCTTCTTTCTTTGGCGGCTTCTGTAACTTTCTCGATCCGCTTCGAAGGAATGCAGCCACGAAACGGCCCCAAAGCCTCTCGTACGCCCACCGTGCTCAGGATTCTCCAGCGCGTACGTGAGTTCATCCTTCTCTCTGTTGGGCTTGAACTTGCCAGCCAACACCGCACTTCGTGCTTGAACTAGCCTCTGTGCTGCTCTTGAAATTTGCAGGCCCCAATCAAGCTCCCCGTCATTAGGGTTTATGGTTCCCCCATGAGCGTAGAAACAATTCCTGGACCGTTCACTCCAATTTCTTCTTATCGTCTCTGGGACTACCCCCCTGGCAAGCATGTCCTGTTCCTAGTCTCTCCCACTTTGGAAGGGCAGTCTTATAGCCACCTGATCCTAAATGATGGTGGTATTTCTTCTGAGCTGCATTCTGTTTGTTTACTCTGACCCGGGCCTCGCTCTCTTGTGATCTTTTGTACTGTACAAATTCATCCCAATCGGCCCTTATCTTGACATACGCCTTAGAGTTGAAATCTGGCGTCTCGTTATTCAGCACAAACTTGTGATACAATTTCTTCTTCCAGTCCTAAAAAAGTGTGGCCATCTTCTTCATTGTCCACTCCCGAATTCGCCTCAGCAGCTCCTCATCATCCGTGTCGAACGAGAAATGAGCTTGGACGTCATCCCAGACTAGCTGCTTGTCAAGATTGGAGACATAACTGATCTCGGGAGCACTTCGCCTCTCTTTCCATTCACGGGCACTTATCGGAATCCGATCTCTCACAAGGAACCCACAGTGAAAGACATATTTCTGTGCATGGGGTCCTAGTGGTTGGCCTGTAGCCATATCGAATTCGGAGATTACATGATGACCCTTCAACGGCCTCTTCGGCCCTCATTTTGGTCTGCTCTGCCCCGTCGCAGATGTCGATCCAGAGGGCTACATATAGGTAAAGACACGAATATGAAACCCTAATACAAGTTGAGATAAAACCTAATCAAGTAATAAAGTAAATGTAAACCCTAACACCACATATTGTATATATATATACCTCGCCTGTATTGCCTTCTTCCATCTCAACTTGTTGTTCAGGGGGATTTTCATCATGCATGGTCATGTCTTCGTAATTCAATAAGTATTGACTCCCGTCATCGTCGCCGGCGATGATATTCATCATTTCCTCCTCCATGTTCTCATTTGGGTCGGCCATTTCTGCGAATATTAAAATATTAGGGGTTTAATTAGGGGTTAAGGGTTTAGGGTTTGGAGTCTCGGGGTTTAGGGTTTAGGGTTTCGGGGTTTAGGGTTTCAGGGTTTAGGGGTTCGGGGTTTAGGGGTTCGGGGTTTCGGGGTTTAGGGGTTCGGGGTTTATGGGGTTTGAGGGTTTAGGGTTAGGGTTTCAGGTTTTAGGGTTTCGGGGTTTAGGGTTTGAGGGTTTAGGGTTAGGGTTTCGGGTTTTACGGTTTCGGGGTTTAGGGGTTCGGGGTTTCGGGGTTTAGGGTTTCGGGGTTTAGGGGTTCGGGGTTTCGAGGTTTCAGAGTTTAGGGGTTCGGGGTTTCGGGGTTTAGGGTTTCGGAGTTTAGGGGTTTGAGGGTTTAGGGTTAGGGTTTCGGGTTTTACGGTTTTGGGGTTTAGGGGTTCGGGGTTTTGGGGTTTAGGGTCTCGGGGTTTAGGGGTTCGGGGTTTCGGGGTTTAGGGTTTCAGGGTTTAGGGTTTCAAGGTTTAGGTGTTCGGGGTTTAGGGGTTCAGGGTTTCGGGGTTTAGGGGTTTAGGGTTTAGGGTTTAGGGGTTTAGGGGTTTCGGGGTTTAGGGGTTTGAGGGTTTAGGGGTTTAGGTTTGAGGGTTTAGGGTTAGGGTTTCGGGTTTTAGGGTTTCGAGTTTTAGGTGACATGTAATCGCCAACATTAAAAATAACATATATTCGTAAAGAGACAATTCAACATTAAAAATAACACGAAGAAGCATATCTGTCAAAATATTTCTAAGTGTAAATACATGTTTAAACATATTCAAGTGATTTTCTATGGCATTCCAACATGACACATGATTTTCTATGAACACATATTTCTAAGAGTAATAAATACATGTTTAAACATATCTTTGTCACGTGATTTACACACCGTGGACGAGAACGACGACGGCGGATGACAGTGGACGGCGGCGAGGTCGGTGGAGCGGTCACCAGGACTACAGGTCGACGCGGCCTGTCACTTTTATCTACATGTGTAAACATATATTTGTTAGGTTAAAAAAACATATATATGATTTTCCTTTTTCTATAAATATATCTATTCATATTCATTATCTGTATACTCCCTCTGTATCCTATTTAGAAGTCGTTTTGGAAAATATATATACACCACTTTACAACAAATATTTTTAAAGAAACAAGTGGTCAAAGTTATGCTATGAAGACCGTGTCGCAGTCCTAAATGACTTCTATTTGCGATACGGAGTAGTATATCCATTTCTATAAAAAAAAGAAATGAAAAGTTAAATAGAAAATAATATATATAGAAAAAGAAAAATTGATATATATAGATAATAAATATATATATATATACATGTAGAAAAAGAAATGAATATAAATAGATATATATATTTATAGATAATGAATATGACCATATTCTCATATTCATTATCTATAAATATATATCTATTTATATTCATTTTATATATATCACTTTCTTTTTCTAAATATATATATTTATTTTCTATATGTATATATATATATCAATTTTCTTTTTTCTATATATATATTATTTTCTATTTAACTTTTCATTTCTTTTTTTTACACTCACTCTCACACTGCACACACACCGGCCATGCACACACACACCACGCACACACTGCACACACTGCACACACACGCACACCACGCACACATGCACACCACGCACATCTGCTCGACGGCGGCGGAGGACGAGCTCGACGACGGCGCGGAGGTGCTCGACGGCGGTGAGGAGGCTCGACGACTGCGGCGACGACGAGTACGGCCGGCGCGGACACACGACGGCGAGGAGGACGAGGGCGAGGACAAGGGAGGCCGAGGGCGCGCCCAGCCGGCGTGGAGGGAGGCTCGACGGCGACGAGGACGGAGGCCGGCTCGGAGGTGCTCGACGGCGGCGAGGACGACGCCATACGGCACGGAGGGGAGAGGGAGGCTGAGGGAGCCCGAGGGCGCAGCGCGGACGACGGCAAGGAGAGGCCGAGGGCGCAGCGCGGACGACGGCAAGGAGAGGCCGAGGGCGGCGCGGAGCTTGACGGCGAGGACACAGCGGGCGCGAGGGAGCGGCGCAAGGACGACGGCGATGGAGGCCGAGGGCGGTGCAGACGGAGGCGGCGGCGCAACTTCGTCGATCTGGGGAAGATTGGAAGGCACTGTGCCCTATATACCCGGGAGGGCCTTTAGTCCCGGGGCGTATAGTCCCGGTGCGTAATACGCCCCGGGACTAAAGGTCGCGGGCTTACGCACCGGGACTAAAGGGGTCTTTAGTCTCGGTTGGTGCCACCGCCCGGGACTAAAGGGTCCTTTCCTGCCACAGTTTTGGGTTTTCAGTATTTTGGGTTTTGTATTAAGTTTCTACTATATAAATATATTGTAATTCTTGTTAATTGCATAGTAAATTGAACAGTAGGCATAAAATTACTTAAAACTAACAGTTGTATATCCTTTAACCTTATTGTATAGTAGAAAATTTTGTAGCATAAATTATTTTATTTTTTTATAATAACGAATATAAATGTAAATAACCATTCATATTTGGTTAATGCAAAAATTTAATGTTCAATTTAAATTTAAAAAATTGTTGGCTTTCAATAGAAAATTTATTTTCATATCATTTGGACGTTAATCTTTTGTTTATAACCTAAAAAATCATTGCCCAATTTCGTTCTACGCGACAGATGCAGTAGTTTTTTATTTTTAAATTTAGTTTTCTTTTTAAATATATCTTAAATCTTTCTAATTGAACAGAAAATTAAATATTTGATATACTTTCTTTTAAAAATTAGTATGAGATTCTTTTTGCTTTAGTTTATAGAAGAAAATGTTAAATTTTAGTATCTTCTTATATGTATTTTGATGATTCACATCAAGAGAAGCACATAAATCAATGATCACTACTACTAAATATATATATATAAATCCATTATCAAATAAATGAAGTCTTAATTAATTAATTATTACATAATATCTTTACAACCCACTATTAAGCGGGCACAACTGCGAACCTCCTCTTGACATATGTCCCTTGGTTATGATCATTCCTTAACCATGGAGTTTCCTCATTGTTTAACAAAATGTTTGGGTCCCATTTGGATCCGTGGCATCCATGCGTACACCACTATTTTGGTTGGTGCTCCTTGCGTCTTGGGCTACTGTGTAAAATGTATTCCCATTGATCTCGTACCCTTTATACGTGCCGATATGCCACGATGGTTGTCTGGCCAACAAATAAAGTTGCTCATCTATGTTGTCATCACCCTGACATTGTTTTCGCAACCAATCGCCGAAGGTTTGCATGTGCTGACGTGTAATCCAAGATTCACTCTTCCCGGGCCACTTGGATCGAAGGAAATCCTCATGTACCTCGATATATGGATCGACCAATGAGGAGTTCTGTAGAACTATGTAGTGTGCTTTATCGAAGTAATCGTCTCCTGTACCGATATATGTTTTCTTCCCTAGTGTTCCCTTGCCACTGAGTCTGCCCTCGTGTCGCGATTCGGGAAGGCCAATCGGGTCAAGGTCTAGAATAAAGTCCACACAAAACTCTATGACCTCCTCTGTTCCGTAGCCCTGGGCGAGGCTTCCTTCAGGCCGAGAACGGTTATGAACATATTTGTTCAGGACACTCATGAACATCTCGAATGGGAATATGGTGTGTAGGAACACAGGACCGAGAATAATGATCTCCTTGACCAGGTGAACTAGGAGGTGTGTCATGATATCAAAGAAGGATGGAGGGAACACCAACTCAAAGCTGACGAGACATTGAACAACATCATTCTGCAAAGTAGAAAGTTCCTCTGGATTGATTGCCTTTTGTGAAATTGAATTGAGGAATGCACATAGCTTCACGGTGGCTAGACGTACATGTGGAGGTAGAATTCCTCTTAGAGCAACAGGAAGCAATTGGGTCATAAGCACATGGCAGTCATGGGACCTTGATGCTGTTAAGGCATTCAAACATGCTTTCCTTTTCTTCTCTGCTAAGAGTGTAGCTAGCAGGGCTTAAGTACTGGCGCCCATCATCTGTCTTCTCCGGATGCAAGTTGTCTCATTCTTTCACGCGCTGCAAGTCCTGTCGTGCTTCAAGTGAATCCTTAGGCTTTCCGTAGACACCCATGAATCCAAGCAGGTTCACACAAAGGTTCTTTGTCAGGTGCATCACGTCGATCGCATGGCGGACCTCTAGGACATGCCAGTAGGGTAGCTCCCAGAATATGGACTTCTTCTTCCACATGGGTGTGTGTCCCGAAGCGTCTTTGGGAACAGGTTCGCTGCCCCGTCCCTTTCCAAATACTACTTTCGTATCCTTCACCATTTCGAGTATATCATCTCCGGTTCGGTTACGAGGCTTGGTTTGGTGGTCTGCCTTACCTTTAAAATGTTTGCCTTTCTTTCTTACTGGGTGGCCCACAGGAAGAAACCGACGGTGCCCAACATACACGACCTTCCGACAGTTTTTCAAAAATAAACTATCAAGGTCTTCAAAACAGTGTGTGCATGCATTATATCCCTTGTTTGTCTGGCCTGAAAGATTACTTAGAGCCGGCCAATCATTGATTGTTACGAACAATAATGCTCGCAGGTCAAAGTGTTCCTGTTTGTACTCATCCCACACGCGTATGCCTGGTTTGCTCCATAGAAGTAGAAGTTCCTCAACTAATGGCCTCAAGTAGACATCGATGTCGTTGCTAGGTTGCTTCGACCCTTGGATGAGCAACGACATCATAATGAACTCCCGCTTCATGCATAACCACGGAGGAAGGTTGTAGATACATAGAGTAACTGGCCAAGTGCTATGAATACTGCTTTGCTCCCCAAAAGGATTAAAACCATCCGTACTTAAAGCGAACCTCAAGTTTCTAGCCTCATCTGCAAACTCTAGGAATTCTCTGTCTATCGCTCTCCACTGGGATCCATCAGCTGGGTGCCTCAGCATATTGTCTACCTTACGATCTTCTTTATGCCACAGCAACAACTTTGCATTGTCCTTATTTCTGAACAAACGTTTCAAGCGTGGTATTATAGGAGCATACCACATAACCTTGGCAGGGATTTTCTTTCTGCTTGGACGTTCTTCACCCTCTACGCCGCCAGGATCATCTCGCCTTATCTTATACCGTGATGCTTCATATACTGGGCATGCATCCAAATTCTCGTATTCCTCCCCATGGTACAGGATGCAGTCATTAGGACATGCGTGTATCTGCTGGATTTCTAATCCCGAAGGGCAGACGACCTGTTTTGCTTCGTACGTAGTGGTGGGCAATTCGTTCGCTTTAAGAAGCATCTTTTTCATTATCTTCAATAACTGCCCAAATGCCTTATCGGATGTACCATTCTTTGCCTTCCATTGCAGTAGTTTCAGCGTAGTACCCAGCTTTTTTTTTGCCATCTTCAGCAGTGGGATATAGCAATTTCCTATGATCCTCTAGCATGCGCTCAAACTTGACCTTCTCCTTGTCACTTTCACGTTCTCTTTGTGCATCACGAATGGCATCACCAAGAGCATCAACATCAGCTGTCACATCTTATGTCGCTGCCGCATCTTCTTCACCATCTCCCCCCACTGCATCATCGTCAAAGGCACCGTACTGAGCAATAATATCAGCGTGGGCTAATTCTTCTTCACCTTCTTCACCATCATCCATTACAACCCCTTCTCCATGCTTCGTCCAACAAATATAGTTTGTTACGAAACCCGACTTCAATAAATGCGTATGAAGAGTCCTTGGGCATGAATATTCCTTCAAATTCTTACAGACGGCGCATGGGCAGCACATGAAACCATCCTGCTTATTTGCCTCAGCCACACCTAAGAAATAGTGCACGCCAGCAATGAACTCTTTGGAGCGGCGATCGACATTATACATCCAATTGCGTGACAACATCTGCATTAAATATTACAACCATGTACTTAGTAGTTTCTCATGTTATTGCACAACACTCATGACATCACATGATTGATTAATTCAAACAAGATTGACTACAACGAAGACTATCGCAGCTAGCACTGAAAAAACTAAAAGTAAAATGCACTTAAGCAACATAATTAGTCCTCGTTGCATGCATCTTTGGGCATCTATGCCACCAACGCCGGAGATATTAACCACGCCACCGCCTTCCCGTGGGACACCTGCTGCTATAGGACAACGAGATATTTCTCTCGGCCACCATCTACTGTGCAGCACCGCCTCTCTCCATCGTCGTCTTCTCCGTGCCGTGATTGCTAAGACACGGGCATCTACATGGGCACTGCTGCCTCCACACGCATACGCGAGGAGCACCAAGACACGCTACTGGCAAAAAAATCTCCATCACCACCTTACTGTGTGTGGCCTCGCCGGCTATAAATAGTCATGGCAACCTCGCCGTCGAGCTCCAGGAGGGGTGTGGTTGAGCTCTCCTCTGCAGCGTGGCACACTCCGAGCTCGAACAAGCAGGGAACGTCGAAGCCCCTTGCCTCGCCGTGCACAGCACTGACCTCGCCTTCCCAGTAAGGAAGTCGTCGGACTCGCCGGGGGCCAAGGACTCAAGGAGCTCGCGACCACCGCCTTGCTCTGCAGCTCCGACCGAGGCCGAGCGCTGCTGTGCCCGCCGCTGCCCACTAGAGCTGCCTCACGCTAGGACCACCGCGGCGCCGATGCCCTCCATGCTGAGCGCTCTCGCTGCAACCAGCACAGCGCCACCGGAGCTTCGCTCCGATCCGCCACCGCCGCAGGAACGTCGCACGCCGTCGCTGCCACCACGGGCACCGCACCCAGCTGCGCTGTCAACCCGACGCCGGTGCCCAGGACCACCGCCAGCGCCCCATGCGCCATGCCTTGCTCCATGCGCCTCGCTCTCCCTCCCTCCCCTTCTCCCCTGTCCGCACACTGATTCAGATGAGGACACGCCCGTCCCCGAACTCCCGAAGGCATCCAATGTCATGCCCCGGCCACGTCGCCCAGCCCAACGGCCGCTCGGCACGTCATTCCCAGGGACCAACAGGACAGCCGTACTACACCTACCACCCCTTCGATCATTTCTGCGTGAACTCGGTTCGTGTAAGACAAAGGAATAGAGGGAGGAGTCTACAGCACAGGGCAATCAGGTCCATGGAGTAGCGCAGCACGCCAGCCCCACAGCACTAGAATGAAAATACTACACGCACTGGGAATCGTACGCAGGAGAATAAGTAAGCCCTTTCCCCTATCTAGAAAAATCCCAGAAAATTTCTAAATAAACTAGAGCCATCCTAGAGTCTATCCAAACTGTTCCAACTCCCTTGCCATCAACGAAACTCTAGAAATATTTTCCAAGTTCTATCTCATTTGCGTTTCACCTAGAAAATTCATATCTCCACCATTCCAACTCCAAACCCCATAATCCTTCCACCAAAAATCTTCCTAAATCCAACCCTACACATTTATGTCATTTTCCTAATTTTTGGTGCCCAATTAAATTCTAGTTATGTCTGTTGCGCTGTTTCTTTGATAGTATCGCTAACCTGTAGTTGCACCACCTAATCACCGTACATTCGAATATGCGTGTACACTCTGACACGTACACAAATACTCGAATATACATACACTCTCTCACATAAAATAATAACAATAGTAGTAGTGATAATAATAATAATAATAATAATAATAATAATAATAATAA
The DNA here is from genome assembly GCA_009763385.1 of Coix lacryma-jobi var. lacryma-jobi. NCBI lineage: Eukaryota > Viridiplantae > Streptophyta > Magnoliopsida > Poales > Poaceae > Coix > Coix lacryma-jobi. The sequence goes on from CM019828.1 coordinate 10,225,487, forward strand.
TAATAATAATAATAATAATAATAGAGCAATACTCATATTCTAAATAATAAACCGGATCACGTTCTTAGCCTCGTATATTTGCGTGTCCGTGAACATCTGTCACGTACATGGGTACTCAAATATACGCACACGTAGTTATTACCTTGCACACGTATGTGGACATATGATTATTCGTATATATCCCTATATATATTAATAAGCGATATGTCTTCATACGACAAACCCTCTCTTGCTAACCCCTGAGGCATATACATATGCATGTGCGTATATGTCGTTTACCTTAATCTCCTATCCCTCCTCCATCTTAACCCTAGGTGCATACATATGCGTATGCACTGCTGATCTTAAATTAACATAATAATGATATAACTAAAAGAAACCCACCAACCCAAATAAAACCAACTCTCTTGCTTGATCATGTTTGTTTTGCTTGTTGTATTTTTCTTGTTTGTCGACGCTAGATCGCGTAAGATAAAAGACGTGAGAAGGCCCTGAAGGAACCCGAAGGATGAACAACAATCGAAGACCGGAGGAACAAGAAGACCGCAAGACAAGGATGCATCGACTGCGAGTACAGGCAAGTCCTAATTCCCTTTCCCACCTTCCACCAAATCTTCTTATCTCTATTCTCCATCTACCACTCCAGCCAAATCATACACTACTCTCATACTACCTCTATCATACCTTGCCACATAACCTATCCCTTCCCTCCAAATGTCACCACTCCAAACCACCTCATTTCCAACAAATACCATATTTAGCTGCCGCCACCGTAAAGCCTATCCTATCCCATCCACCCAACATGCCACTTCTAAACCACCTCTTATCCACCACCTCCACCATATAAACCACTCCCACCTTCTATCTATTTAACATATTTAATATGCTCAATTTATATTATTAATGATATTGTGGTAAATGTTATTTAATGTGAACATGATAATGTGACTATATAAACCATGATGCTAATTGAACTAGATAACAAAACTGTTTTTCCGACTGAGCAAGTGGGAGGTACTTCACGTGGTGTAGAACTATCTCTTGGACAGGTTCGCCTAGTGAGGGTTCCTGTTTGGAGACACTTGTTTTGGTCATTTAGGACTGATTCATTGGCCTCGCGCGTCTGGACACAAACGCGTCCAGCCACACGCCTATATAGGTAGGTCTAAGCTCACACCCCGATAGGAGAAGTATAATACATGCCTGGAGGTCGGGAGACAACGGTTTAACAGGAGAAGACACGACTGCTAAGTGATCTCTCGTGGCCCGGTCGGCGTGGTTGCTAAGTGGTCTTCCACGTTAAATTCCTGTTTGGGCCGTGTGCGAGCCCCTCTCTTATGATATTGTTTTGGCCAGTTGGACCATGCGTGGTCTGTTTCCGACCCCTATGTAAGCCGTGGTAAGGGTTATATGGAACCTATGGATGCGTCCTCTCGGGTACGAGTGCGGATTGGGGACAACCTCGGCTGGGGTTGTTTCCCATCGTGTGGGGAAAATTGGACAACTGCTGCAGTAGTATAACTTCAATCCTATTCGAATAGCCACGTCCTTGGATATGGGCAACCTCCTGTAATGCGGACACCAATGATTAGATGTTTTCAAAATGGAACTTGGAATAAAGCTGGTATGTTACTATAATAACTTAATCCCCCGGGAACTAGCGAGAAGGTAGATTCTCTCCTAGGGCCCAACCCTTAATTTATTTATTTATAACTTAATTATACTCCTTTCATCCTCCACCATAACCACCTCCACATATAACCTTGCCTTTCCCCTTAGCCTGCACCCCAAATTGGGACTTGCTGAGTACGTATGTACTTAACCCCCTTCGCTACTATGTTTTTAGGAGTGAAGCCACAGGAGCACTCACAAGGATGAAGTTGTCGATGCACTCGCAAGGATGGAACCACATGAGGATAACTGAAGACGAAGCTGGACGACCACAAGAAGGAGTTACGCAAGGACGACGACATAGGAAAACACATAGGATAAGGTTTACGTCTGCACTCCAAGCTGCCTGTCGGAATGGAGCCACGATGTCATAGGATCGCTGTGTTAGACTCTGATGTTTGCTATAGGGCCTGTGGCCCAAGTGTTGTAATATGAACCTTGTAACATGTTTTCCCCATTAGCAATAAAAGTATGGATTTTGATATCAATCTTGTTGAACTGTGCGTATCAGCCATTGATCCAGGGACTGATACAATGCACAGTGGACCCTCTAGAAGGGGGCCCTCACAGTCGTCGACTCCACCACCGGGTGCGAACTCCTCTCCTTCCTCGACTGCTACTCCGGCTATCACCAAATCGCCCTGAAGGTGGAAGACCAGATCAAGACGGCGTTCATCACGCCCTTCGGCGCTTACTGCTACACCACCATGTCGTTCGGACTGAAGAACGTCGGAGCTACGTACCAGCGCGCAATCTAGGATTTCCTGAAGGACCTCATCCCGAGAAGGTTGAAGCCTACGTTGATGACATCATCATCAAAACCCGCATCGCCAATACGCTCGTTGCTGACCTTGAGGCAACCTTTAAGGCCCTCAACAGGTTTAAGTGGAAGCTCAATCCCGGCAAGTGCATCTTCGGCGTACCGTCAGGAAACCTCCTTGGCAACATCATTAGCCGCGATGGCATTCGTCCAAACCCTGACAAAACTTCGGTTGTTCTTCGCATGCGGCCTCCCTCCAACGTGAAGGACATCCAGAAGCTCACTGGGTGCATGGCGTCCCTCAGCCGCTTCATCTCTAGGCTCGGCGAAAAGGGGCTACCCTTCTTCAAGCTCCTCAAGGCAGGCGAGAAGTTCGTCGGGGACGCTTGAAAGGTCCTAGTTTGGTTTTGGTAATTGAGTGACAACTTTAGGTGGACTAACGATGTTTATGTGAGTTACACAGGTGATCATGTGTGAGCAACATATGCCATAGAGGAGAAATGGCTTGAATATGTCGCAAGGCTCACACATGTGAAAAAGGAGCTTAATGCACATGAAACATGACATGTGGTCATGTGGCTAAGATGGTGAAGATCAAGGCAAGACTTGGCTTGATGGACCGGTTGCGAAGGTGAAGGGCAAGTTGAGGCTTTGAAGCCGTTGGTACCGAGTGTCGGGAGGCTTAAGCAAGACTTGGCGCCGAAGGACCAAAGCGATGGTGAAGAGCAAGTGATGTCAAGATCGATGGACCATGGAGGCCATGTGATGATATGAAGTGGATCATATCATTTGATGAAGATGTTGGTGCATGTGTTGCATCAACACCAAAGGAGATGGAATGGAATGCGCAAGGCAAAGGTATACTTATAGGGCATTTCATTTCACCGGTCATAGGTGTGTAGAGAAGATTATGACCGGGTTTAGGATAGATGGCCGTACTATCAAGAGGAGCAAACTTGTTTGCATATCGGTCATCTAGTGCCACTTGAGCGATCTACCTATTGCGATGTTGCTAGGATCGAGTGGCGGTGTGAGAGCAAGTGAAAATCCTTTGAAAAATGATTGTGAAAATGCTAACACACATGCACATGATGGTGTACACTTGTTGGTGTTGGCACATTTGCAAAGGAGAAGTTGTTGAAGTAGTTTTGGATCAACACAGAGAAGAAAATGAAGTTTTCTGTGTATGGTCGGTGGCACCGACCAGGGTGGTCGGTGGTACCGCCCATAGGTGCTGCGTGCAGCCTTCTCTGTGTTGGGGCGTTTTTGGCCTGGCGGTGGTACCGCTATAAGCTCGGTACTACCGCCAGCGGTGGTACCGACCGGATGGTCGGTGGTACCGTGACCCTGAAGGGTTTCGCGGAGCTCTCTGTGTAGTCCCAGTTTTGGCCTACCGGTAGTACCGCCATAACCTCGGTAGTACCGCGCCCGGTGCTACCGACCCAAGGCCGGTGGTTGGCAAGTTTGCGGAGCTCTCTGTGTTGGATGGAAAATGACCTGGCGGTGGTACCGCCATAGGGCCGGTACCACCGGGCTCGGAAGTACCGACTAGGGGTCGGTAGTTCCAAGGTCTGGAGGATGTTTTTGAATCCGTTCTAGTGTAGATCCAAAAGTAGCCTGCCGGTAGTACCGCCATAGGGCCGGTACTACCGACCGTCGGAGGTACCGACCAGGAGTCGGTTGTTCGTTTTGGTCAACGCGCCGTGTGTAACGGCTAGATCTGACACTGTCGGTACTACCTCCCAGGGGGTCGGTACTACCGACCGAGGCGGAGGAAAGGGGAAACGGCTAGTTGGCCGCTCCCCTCTATAAATAGGAGTGGAGGCCGGCTGTGGGCCGGCTGCAGAGCACCCAAAAAGCCTTGGTGGCTTGTGTGGATGTGCTTGGGAGCCCTCTAACTCGCTTGTGCTTGCTAGTGTGCGAATCTATTGCGAGTGAGCGATTCTAGTGCGTTGCTTTGAGAGATTGCATCGAGTGGCACTAGGTGTTCGTGTTGCAAGCCGGTGGTGCTTGTTACTCTTGGAGGTTGCCACCTCCTAGACGGCTTGGTGATCGAGTCTCCGTCGTGAAGCCCGCGTGAAGATTGTGCGTGGCTCCGGAGAAGGATTGTGAGGGGCATTGTGCTCGCCCCGCGGGGATCGCGAAGAGCAACTCTAGTAGAGCGTGTCATTGAGTTACCCTCACTTGTGGGTGAGTTCTTGCGGCGCTCGAGTGTCGAGCTAGGTGTGGTGCCTATTAGCCGCCGAACTACCAAAGTGTGTGGTCGACACAACGGGGACTAGCTTGGTGGCAACCAAGTGAACCTCGGGAGAAAAATCACCGTGTCAACTTCATGTTCATCTTCTCGGTGGTTTGCAAACTCCATTCACTAGCTTGTATTTACTTGTTCATATACATGTACTAGTGTAGTTGCTCTTGTAATTAGTTAGCTTGTGTAGCATGCTAGTTACCTTCTTAGCTTGTGTAGCATAGAAGTTAATCCCGTGAGTGACTAGTTGACTTGTAGTCTTGCTAGTCACATTGCTTAGTTTGTGTAGCTAAGTTGAGCTCTCTAATTTGGCTTGTGTAGCCTTGTTTTTGAGCATTGCTAGTGAGCTTAGGCTTTGTGCTTTTGCTTAGTGGCATGTGTAGGAGCTCCCCGGTTGATTAAGTACTAGTTGCTTAGGTTTGTGTAACCTTGCAAGCTAGAATTGTTTAGGTGAGCTCTAGCTAGCCCGACACCTTATTTGCATTGTTTAGGATCTTTTATAAGGTGTCATAGAGTATAAGTAGAGGGGTGTAGTCTTGGCTAGACTGATAGTTTTAATTCCGCATTTGTTTTGGTTAGCCGGTGCGATTAATTTTAGAAAGGACTATTCACCCCCCCTCTAGTCCGCCATCTCGACCCTTCAACGCTAAAGCCGATCACGCCTTCTCCAACCTGAAGAAGTACCTTACCCAGCCTCCTGTGCTCGCCGCACCCATGGAGAAGGAGCCTTTGCTGCTCTACATCGCCGCCACAAATCAGGTCGTCAGCTCCGTCATCGTCGTTGAACGCGAGGAAGTCGGCTACTCCTACCCTGTCCAGTGGTTGTGCTACTTCGTCAGCGAGGTATTGAACGACTCCAAGACTCGGTATCCCCAAGTCCAGAAGCTCCTTTATGCGGTCCTTATCACCGCCCGAAAGCTGTGCCACTACTTCCAAAGCTCCAAACGGGTCATTGTCGTCACCGAGTTCCCCCTCGGGGACATACTCCGCAACAAGGACGCTACGGGACGCATCATCAAGTGGGCCATTGAGCTCGGCGCCTACGACATCGCTTTCCAGGGTCACTAGACCATCAAGTCTGAAGCCCTCATCGACTTCGTCGTAGAATGGACGGACATCCAAACCCCAGTGCCGACGGAGGCGCCAGAGCACTGGGTCCTCTTTTTCGACAGATCACTCACATTGCACGACGCCGGCGCTGGTCTCCTCTTCACGTCTCCATCTGGCGAAAAGCTATGCTACGTGCTCCGGTTGCTATTCTCGGCTTCAAACAACGCCGCCGAGTACGAAGCTGCTCTCCACGGCCTTCGAATCGCCAGCGAGCTAGGTGTCAAGCGCCTCATGGTCTACGATGACTCCGCACTCGTCATCAACCAGCTCAACAAGGATTAGAGCTGCTCCAACGACAAGATGAGCACTTACTGCACAGCGATCCAGAAGCTTGAAGACAAGTTCTTTGGCGTCGAATACCATCACGTCCCACGCGACCGGAACCAAGCGGCCGACGAGTTGTCCAAACTGGCGTCATCACGATCCCTGGTCCCAACTTGTGTATTCGTCCACGACCTAACCGTTCCCTCCATCGACAACCCTGTAATCTCTGCTTCATCAACGGACGCCACATCTCCATCCCCGCCGGTGGCACAACTAGTCGGCACCATCCCTACAACTCCATCTGACTGGCGGGAAGATTTCATCAAGTATCTCTCCGAAAACCTTGTCCTCGCTGACAAGATCGAAGCCGAGTGCCTCATCCGTCACGTCAACAACTACGTTCTAGTCGATGGTGCGCTCATGCGCAAAAACTCCAGAGACGAAGTGCTCCAAAAGTGCATCTCAAGGGCAGACGGCCTCGAGATCCTCTTCGACATCCACACCGGAGAATGTGAGAACCGCGCCGCTGCAAAGACCCTGGTGCGCAAAGCCTTCCGCACGGGATTCTACTAGCCATCAGTCGTTACTGACGCTGAGCAGCTCGTACGCACCTACGAGGGGTGCCAATTCTTCGCCAAGCAAACACGCATTCCCGCGCAAGAGCTCCAAGCCATACCCGCCTTGTGGCCCTTCGCCTGCTAGGGGCTCGACATGATCGGCCCATTCCGACCAGCTCCAAGCAGCTTCAAGTGGATCTACATCACCGTCGACTAGTTCTCCAAGTGGATCGAGGCGAAGCCAATCACCAAGGCGACTGCAGAAAATGCCGTCTCCTTCATCGACGAAATCATACACCGCTTCGGCCTCCCAAACTCCATCATCACTGACCTCGGCTCCAACTTCACCGGCAATGTCTTCTGGGATTTTTGCGAAGGGCACGGCGTGCTCGTCAAGTACGTCTCCGTCGCCCGTCCTCGAGCCAACGGCCAAGCCGAGCGCGCCAACGGCATGATCCTCGACGCCCTGAAGAAGCGCCTCTACCAGAAGGATGAGAAGAACCGTGGTCGCTGGATGCGCGAGCTCCCCTCCATGCTATGGGGCCTCTGCACTCAGCCCAGTCGCAATACCGGCGTTTCACCCTACTTCATGGTCTTCGGCTCAGAGGCCGTCATCCCCGCCGAGGTTGCCTTCCGCTCTCCGCGCCCTGCTCCGTTGCCCCCGTCGTCGTCTTCGGCGAGGCCGACTTCGCCGCCTCGCCAGCTTCAGCGTCCGCCGGAAGGCTTGGCTCCCTCCGACCACTCTCCTGGGTGTCCGGCACTTCCTCGGTGTCCGCCGACCTGCACAAGAAATAGATGAGTCGTCGACACGTCCCTCCGACCAGACCTTAAGATCGCAATATACGTCAGAGATACTTACAAGCTAGACACCTTCTTCTCCTGGGAGAAGCGCCGAGAGCGCGACCGCGCGCCATCTCCCTTGGACTCCTCCTGCGGTTTTGGTGCCACCGGAAGCCTTCTGCGGCTCCGGGTCTCCTTCTAACCGCCGCGACTCCGGCACCTGCGTCGTCTTCGGCTTCGGCTCCGGCCTCACCGCCTCGCCGCTCCGCCTCGCCGAGGAGCCCTGCCCGAACTGGGCACTCAGTGGAACGGCGTCATCACTGTCAGACTCGCCATCTGACGAGTCAATCACCACGTGACGCCTCTTCGCCGTCTCCTCGTCAATAGTGAAGACGCCGCCGGTCTCCAATGGCACCTTCCTCTTTTTCTTCGCAGGGGCGGCCTGGCGCTTCCCTTTCGGGTTGCTACGCGCCCGCCGCCTGCTTGGCTGGGACTCGGGGACTCGGCTCCCCTCCTCCTTACCGGTCTCAACCTTCGCCTCGTCGACCTCTCCCTGGCCGTCGCCGCCACCATCGTCCCGCCTCGGATCGACGCCCTTCGGCCACGCCTTCAATGGGGCCCATGAGACGAATGCATCATGACCCTGCATCGCCACCCAGCGGCAGTCAATACCTACTCACGCATTTCAATGAACACCAACAAGGCGAGACTTTATACCTTCGGCGGAGGGTACTTCAAGAAATATGACCTCCTCAAGTACTCTAGACTTTTCCTCTTCGGCAGATCGAACAAAGCGTCGACCCGCAGGTATACCTCTGACGGCTCTAGAGGCTCCAGTGCCTCCTGCGTCCTATCATCTTCATCCCCGGCATACTCGTACGCCGGGTGGTTCCTCTCTTTGCAGGGTTGGCAGCGCCGCTTGACGAAATTCGACGCGACGGCCACTCCATCGACGCAGCGCTTGTTAATCAGCTTCAGGAGCTCATCCACCTGCTCCATCCCTGCCGCATTGGGACGCTCCGACCACGAGGGCAGCACCTTCGGCTCGAAGGCCGAGTCACACGGTGGTTGCGGCGCCTCCTGGTGGATGTAGAACCACTTCGACTTGTATTCCATCGCCTTTGAAGGCAATGACATCGCAATGTACTTCTCTTCCATCTCGTCCCGGAGCTGAAGGTACACCGATCCGACGATGTTCGACAACCCGGTGCCGTTGATCTTCAGCCGGAAGAAGTAGCGGAAGAGATCAAAGTGGGGCTCAATGCCCAGATATGCCTCGCAGAAATGAATAAAGACCGTGATGTGCAACATGGTGTTCGGTGTTAAGTTGCACAAAGTGACCTGGTAGTACTCCAGCAACCCGTGAAGAAAGGGGTGGACCGGAATCCCGAGACCGCACCTGAAGAACGCCTCGAAGACGACGAGCTCCGTGGTGTTCGGTGTTGGGAACTCCTCCAGATAAGCTTCCCTCCACCTGTCGGTCAACTGATCGGGGAGCAAGCCGGCGAAGACGAGATCCTCCAGGTTCTCCTTCCAGAGCATGCTTTGGGTCCAACTGCGCGCCTAGCTTGGCTTCTCCACCAGGTCGTCGGACTTCGCCTTCGACGCCTTCTTTCCCTTCGCTGCCGCCGCCTTCGATTGCTTGCCACGCGCCATCGCCTTCTCCAAGGAGTGGATCTAGATCGGATCTGGGGGTGAACAGGAACTCGGCGCTTGAGCTTCACTCGTATGTGGGAAGGAAGTGGAGAGGGCGAATGCTACGAGAAATGATCAAGTGAGGAACCGCCGCCGTGAACTCCGCCTATTTATACCCAATAGTCCGCCCCTTCGGCTCCAGGGTTTTGGGGGGGGCGCGCCCACTGCCCCCACGATCGCCACGTCGCCCGCGGTCGTCGCACGCGCGCACGCCCTCTGCGCCCCCTTAATGGGCCACTAGGCTAACAGTCAGTCATAGACATTCTTTCAGGTGAACAGTAAACACTACAGTTACTGGTCGGCGCTACGGCAGCACCCCTCGACCACACTCGGGGACTTCGGATCTTCATCCCCATCCTCAGGGACTTTGGATCTTTATCCTCAATTTCAATTTCGACTTTTTTATACTTTCTTTGACCCTGCTACAAGAACCATGCTGCTTCTTATAGCAGGCTCGGGGACTACGTGTACACACGTCATTTTTTCGCAAAATGACCATGTGTCATTTTCTGCAGAAACTTTACAAGCTCGGCATCAAGTGCCTACAGCACCTACTACAAAGCTCGGGGACTAAGTGGATACACTTCACCCCTCGGTGAATGTATTTTTTTTCCTTTGTAGCTGGCCTGGACTAGCACAGACTTCTACTGGGGCATCGTCGGCCCCTACAGCCCGATCAAGCTCCAAGTGGATACACTTCACCAGAAGAAAGATCTCCAATTTTTTTCTTGCAGCACTTCGCATCCTCCTGGCAGGACGACGCGAAACACTTCACGCGGCTGCACTTCATCTTCGACTACTACCATGACATCGACAGCCAGCCCAACCTGCTCGGGAGTCTACTTCAAGTGCACCCATGACCAGGTGACCTGGTCGGAAGGTGTCTTCAACAACGTGCGACCAGGTCTGACCTGCTTGGAAAGTTTCGCGATGCCCTGCACAACGGATACAAAGTGCTCGGGGACTAGCTGTGGGGATATTACCTCCGTATGCCCCCATGGACCTACTTGGGCCGGTCACCAGATACGGCCCAACCAGAAGGCCTTACGGTTTGCGACCACGCTGTCGCAACCGCTAAGGACTTTCCTGAAGCCTTGTTCATCAAGGAAGATCTTAATAGATAGACCCGGATTCCTTGTCTAAAGGAACCGATTGTAATCTGTTAGGATTCGGTAAATTGTAACCCTGCTCCCCGGCTATATAAGGCGAGCAGGGACCCTCTCCAAACTCACGCCATATTCCAATCCTGCAATACAAACCAGCCACCAGAACACATGACGTAGGGTATTACGGCGACTTGCCGGCCCGAACCTGTCTAAATCGCCGTCTTTCGTCCCTGTGTTTACGCTTGAGTAGACGTCTCTCACGCCTCCACCGTCTAATCTACTACCTTGGGCATACCCCTCGGTAGACTGCCGACCATATTTCATCAACGGCGAGGAACCCGAGATCCAGGAGGTGCAGCAGCTCGAGGAAGCTGTTCCCTACGACCCCGACACTAACTTGCCCGAGTGCCCTGCACACGAGGCGTCTGTCTTCTCCCGAGGCAAGCCCCAGAGCATTCTAAGTCTCCCAGTTTTTATAATTAATCTACTTGAGTATTTTATACTATGATGCATTAGGTATAGGAGTTGACTGAATCCTACTTGATGCATTATCCTTCCTTGATTATTACTTACACCTGCCTTGTTGTCCTGTTACTTATTTAAAAGTAGAACTGCTTAGCCTGCTTAATAAAATAGTAAATAGGGGATGTTATCGTAATGCCCCTGGTGGGTAATTACCGAATCACGGTTGGCTATATTTGCTATCGTGGAAAAGAACCTTGAGTAGTAATGAATACGGTTAACTGGAAGGAAAGGTACCAAGTATGGAGACTTGGGGGGCAGTTCGTCCGTTGGATCATGTAGGTTTGTATCGATGTTGGCCCTCGTTCATTTTTGAAAGCGCCCTTTTACTTAGGGTGCCGGTGCCGTAATCACCGACCCCGAAGCCGGTTTGACGCTGTTCGGGCCGGTCTCAACCTGAGTCGCACCCTCTAGTATGGAAACACGATCTGCCTCGGAATGGTCATCGTTTAGTTCCAATTGGGTGGTCCGTGCTGTGAGCCGCGACGATTACCACCTGGACAGTATCGAGCGGTGACCCAATGCATGGACCCGACGGGAAAAGTGTGGGTTTGTATCAAAGGTTTCTCGCCAGCTGGTTTGTAATTCGTTTCGAGTCGCCGTCTCCCCCGGTTAGTGGGAAACTATGTCGAGCTTCACCATGATACAACTCCATGTGATATTTGATGGTTCAACTAAAATTGGATAAGCAAACCTGATATGGTATTACACTATTGGTTGCTAGATTCAAGTAAAGTGCTCTAGTTCAGGTGCAAACCTAGAAATAAAGGATAAGTTAAAATATGACTGCTCATCTCTTTTACTGTAAGTTAAACTCGTCTTAACCTGAGCTCTTTCTACAAATAAGATACCCAGCTCCACCCAAAAAGCCTTGCATATTCTTGGTGTCTTTATTTTTAGTTAGACGGGTAAGTCTAGCTGAGTACATTCCCGTACTCAGGGTTTATCCCGTTGTTACAGATGGCCAGGTGTACTATGGCTATTCTAAGCACTGTCTCTACCCCGTGGACGGTGATGAGGAGTAAGCCCAGGGCAGGGTCTTCTGAAAGCTTCCCTCTTGCTTTTGTGGAATCAAGACTTTCAGTGGCAGAGTATCTTTTAAAGAGGAGTGAGTTACGAAAACAATGTTTTATTTGGACCACATGTGTAGTGGCCGTACTCTAAGACTTATTTTCGCTTCCGCAAATTTGAAACTCTATGTTGTAATAACTCTAAGTTCCGCACTCTGATTTTATTTGAATGATGAACTGTTGTATCCTTATGAATGGTTGTACTTGAACGATGCGATGCTGGTTGGATGTAAAGTTGTTTGAAATCCTTCAAGATTTCTGGACTACCGGAGTTATATGGGTTCAAGTGCGGGTCGGCGGCAGTTAAATTAGCTGCGACTGTACTTGAGCTCTTATAATTTGGACGGTCGCGCCACAACCCGAACCTCCCTTCATCTAATCGTCTCTGTCCATCTCAGATCCAACGCACAACAAAGGCCGCTACCCCTTCGGGTGCTACTTTGCAGAAAAGCCCTTACAAGTTTCTAGATCTCAACCCGCACTCCCCTCTCCACTGTTCAGTGAGTCCTGGGAAAGTTTCATCCAAGCCCCTGAGTTTTCTTCTAAATGAGGCGAAATCCAGCAGATTTTCAATTTTTTTTATTTATTTAAATTTACAAAATCAAGTTTGTTTTATTTACAATTTTGCCACTGACTTCAAACCCTTATAACTTCTTTGTTTTAGCTCCGATTTAATCCGTTCAACTTGTGTTAGATTCATTTCAAAAGATCTTTCTAACCATATAACTTTTAATACTGTTTTCTGTAACTAAAATTTGAGTTAGATCTAATCTAGTAATTAGGGTTTAGAATCTTGTTTAGATCGTAACTTTTCCATTTTAACTCCGATTAGTGTGATCTTCGCGTTTGTTTGTTCATAGTGAGACGTAGATTAGTTTTAAAAACTCTTTATCTTGTTTTCTTATAATTGATGTACTGTTCTAATTATAGGCTATGTTTGCTTTCCATGATTGCTATTGGATGTTTGCGTGGTGTTCTATGATCGTATGTCCAGTCGGTGAGTTATATGTTGGTGATCAAGAAGAAGTTTGTGATCAAGAGATTGTGATTAAGAGTCAACCTTTGGAAATTTATAAGTCAACAACAGAAGAAGGATCTTGAATTTAAGGCAAGTATAGCATGAGACCATCCTTGTTACCTATTCACCTTATTAATCACTTAAATTCATATAGCATGTTACCTTGTTGCCTAAATAGGATTATCCTAGATGATTGATCTAATATCTTGATAACTATGGGTTTGCATCTGGGTAGTTTGATGCTAGTGCTTTACTTAAACATGATCTTGTAACATGACCAATGTGATATGCAATAAACATCTAAAACATGACTTTTTATGGAAACATGGTATAAGAACTAATATGTAAGTGATCAACCGGGACTTACAGTGCAACCATGGGGTCTACATGGCTCTGGTCTTAGCCCAGTAACATGAATTGTTCTAGTTTGCGAGCAGCTTACTGAAAGGGCAAGTGGGTGTACCTGGTGGACTCCGGGGAGACAGAATCCTTAGCGGTTGCTACTTATTAGAACTAACTTGAGAAAAGCTTTGCAGTGAAACCCTGCCGCACACCTCGGAAGTGTGAAAAGGCCTGGCATATGGGATTCATGACTCATGGGAAAAGTGTACAACCTCTGCAGAGTGTAAAACTAATATATCAGTCGTGCTCACGATCACGAGTGGCCTGGAATTCTTATAGAAATAAACTGAACATTTAATGCTTATCTAAGTTTGTGCTATTCATTATTCATGACTACCTGATCATGTGGTTATTATGGGATTATGGTAACTTTGCTGCTACTCAATTGCTAAAATTATGCCAATTAAAAGCTAATGCAGTTAAACCCGTGTTAGCCTATTTGAGCCTCATGAACCCCATGATATATTTGTTAAGTACGAGATGTACTTATGCTTGTTTTACTTTTCATTATTTAGATAAAACTCTTGGATGGGTACCAGATTGCTAGAATTGAAGAAGTTATGCTTGTGATCAACTAGTCAGTTGTCCCTGTGAAGTTGGTGCCATTACCTAAAGATCGGAGTGTCTTTCCGCTGTTTGCTATCTAAGGTTATATCTCTTGTTCTATATACGTTATGTATTTAAGCATTGACTTTTGATATTACCCCTTATTTGTAGCTATATGTGAGATTTGACTTCCTAGGCTCACATATGGTGTATGTCTGGTTTTGTTCTTAAAACCGGGTGTTACAGTGTAGCAAAGAACCCAGTCCTTCATTCCAAGACCAACCACATCGATGTTCGCTTTCACTTTCTTCGTGATCACTACGAGAAAGGCGACATCGACTTGCGGCATGTAGACACCCACAATCATCTTGCAGATATTTTCACTAAGCCTTTGGATCTCTCAACTTTTGCTAGGTTGAGAGGTGAGCTTGGTGTGTGCTTCCCTTTTTAGTTGAGGGGAGTTTTGACTGATGTACAGTTTGATCCATTAGTTTTAGGTTTGTTTTTGTGTGCTTTAGTTGCATTTGCATGCATTTCATCATGTATTTTAGTGCATTTTAGAGCTTCACGTCTATAGCAATGAGAATGAGATTATGCTCCTTTTGGTATGCCTTGTTAGTACATGATGATGCTTGTAGTTTAGGCTCTTGTTGATCTTTTGATGTATGTTATGAGCTAAGCTATTTTTGTAAATGGTAAATTTGATTAATCAAATATGAAACCTTTAATTTGTTCACCATTGAGATTGGCAACTAGCACGGGTAGGATGTGTTGAGATCACTTGAGCTATCTTTTTTATGCTAGGTTGTTATGTCTCTTGCACTAAGTCTTTCACTTCCTTGGGTTGATCATAATGAACTTGTGCTTAAAATTTGATCCAAGTTTAGTGAAATGAAAAGATCGAGATGGGATTGCATTTGTCAGCACATCACTATATCGAGACTGCTTCTCATTGCACATTTGAGTCGAACTTGAGCAGTGTAGGGTAAGACCGAAACTGGTGCTTTAAGCTTTCAATTGCTTTTCTTGCATAGGCTTCGCCTGGTTGGAAAGTTAGGCAATGACAATGCTTTCAACCTCTCACGATCACGTGCTTTAAATTTGAACTTGTGTTAATCCGCTGCAAATCTCCGATAAAATTTGAAAATGACACAAGTCTATGCTTCTTTCTATGGCATGATGATTGAAGTTTGCTAGGGGTAGTTCACCTTTCATACTTAAGTTCGCACTTGTTGATTTCCTGTCTATTCATGCTTAGTGCTATTTAAGTGGTGAACTTCTTTTTTTCAAATGGCTTAAAACTGCTCAAAATGATTAATTGTCCATATTTCGTATTCATTTGATCAGTTTGAGCCTTTGCTACACTTTTAGGGCAGGACCCTTTAGAGCATCTTTGCACTCTGATTACTATACACATGAAGCTATTGCATTGTGCATTTCATGCATATGTAGCTTTAGGCTCTGATGCCTTTTATTCACCCCCTCTCTGGTCTTATGGTATCTTTTAGCTCCAATACACTCTCATGTGCATTTGGTTGATGACTTGATTTGTGCATGTGTCAACAAGGGGGAGAATAGAGCACAAACACCTCCCTTCGTATGAACAAGGGGGAGAAATGTTGGCACTAGAGGCACTTTGCACATTTCTTGCAACAAGGGGGAGTCTTGTAGCAAGGGGGAGGAGCACTTGTCAAGGGGGAGAATGTCTTTCTCATTTGATGTCGAGAGAGTTTCACAATTGGTGTCGAGCTTTTGCATAGTCTTTGAGTCTAGGCTTGCATTCAGGGGGAGTTACACCTTTTCTGCTGCTTGCTAGTTGTGTTGAGCTGTTTAGCCTCTTTCTTGAGGGACTAGCAGTTTTTGGTGCTTTGAGCTTTGAGCTAGTGGTGTTGAGCCTGTTCTACCTCTTCTTGAGGACTAGCTGTGTTTGACTTGGTTGCGTCGAGTCGTTGCCCATGTCTTTGGGAACCAAGTCTTGCTCTTTTGATCGAGTTTTCTCTCTGTTTGGGGTCTTGCTTCGATCTTTTGCTTGGTTGCGTTGAGCCATTGCCCATGTCTTTGGGGACCAAGCTTTGCTTATTTCAAATCGCCCTCTTTGGCTTTTGTTTGGCTTTTCGGGCACTTGAATGAGTGCCTCTCTTTTCTTTCTTCTCTGTTCTTCTTTTGTTCAGTGTTTGTGTGTTGTGTTGAAAATGCACTCATCAAGGGGGAGATTGTGAACACAAGGTTGATATGTGCCCTTGTGGTTTGGCCCGTTGTGATGAGTGATTGATCAACAAGCTCACGGGTTAGTGTGAGTGGGCAACATGTCTCTTGGCTGTGTTGATGTGCAGGTGTGGAGCTCGGAGGCAATGGTCGATGGCGAGGTGAAGGTCAAGTAGAGACGTGTCGTGCCGTGCCGATGGACCGGGAGTGGTGAAGGGCGGACGTGAGGCTTGGACTGAGGGACCAGGAGGCCGGAGGACCAGTTGCGGTAGCTGACACTTGGCATCAGCAAGCAAGAGTACATGGGGATGTTGGCAGCATCGGTAGAGTCAAGACGGAAGGCGATGGCGTCGTGGCACTTGGCGGAGGCTGGACACGGGCTTGCATGGGGCAAGTGTCGTCGGTCGAGTCAAGGAGGAAGGCGAAGGTGTCGTGCTTGGCGGAGGCTGGACACGCGTCGACATCGGTGTTGGCAATGGGGCGTGAGACCCACGCTCCATCTTCGGCGCGAGTTTGGTAGTTGAGCCTCAGAAAACTACCCCGACGGTTTCCAGGTTTGGACCTCCAAACCTGGGGTGGCCGGTTTCTAAGTTTGGGCCTCAAAACTCAGGGTGGCGGGTTTGCCGGTTTGGGCCTCAAAACCCAGCGGAGGTTCCTATACGGAATGGGACGACGCGTGGCGGCACCACAAGGCTTGCATAGAGGCGAAGCTAGCAGTGAGGAGGCACGACGATCGTCGGGACGGCACGTGGCGGCATCGGGGAGCTTGCGTTGAGGCGAAGCGACCGATGAGGAAGGCGCGTGACCATCGATGAGGATCCTGACAAAGTTGGACTAGAATGCCACTAGGGCTAGCTAGTTTGCTCTTGTATCTAGGGGTAGAAGGGGTATTGTGTAATAAGCTATAAATAAGGGATGACACCCCTCATCCCACCTATCCTTGCAGCATTTTATTTCAGACCCTAGATATTCGTCTGTTAGGGTTCCTCTCTCTAGCTGCTTGTGATCCACAGGGACGGTAATCATTCCTCTGTGCATTTCGATTTCAGGAAAGGAGACCGTAATCTCCTTGTCTCCTCGTTGGAGATTTTGGCTGACATCTTTGAGTTCGTGTTTTGTTCTTCGCGTTCTTTGTTTTCTCCCTTTGGCTCTTTCACGAGATCTTTCATTTCAAGGGATGGATTGAAAATCCATTTGAACCATCTTGTGTTGCATCGTGAGTCATCTTTCCACTGAAGGATTTTCTCTAATTCTTCACGAGCACATAGATCCGACGGATTTTATTTTGGATCTCGTTTTGCCTTTTTTCCACCAAATTTCTTTGATTCACCGATTTGCGGTTAGGTTCGAGCCATGATCTCATAGGAGTAGCTCACTAACCTACTTGTGACCCCTCACACAAAGTTTGAGCCAAAGTGCTTTTGATTTGAGGGAGATCGGGTCGAATCGGTGGAAGAACTGCATTGCGTCTAGGGCATCGGTCGCTGCAGTTCATGGCATCAGACGCGCGTCCGACGCCTCCCACATACTGTCCAGTTCTGTACGTGGCATCGGACGCTCTGGGCCAGGGCATCGGACGCTACAGTCCAGCGTCCGATGGTCACTTAGTGAGGTTCCAGAAACCCTCACTTGGCATCGGACGCGTCAAGGAGACAGGCATCAGACGCTGACTAAGTTTGAGGTTTTTTGACCAGCGTCTGTTGGGAACACACTTGTCCAACCTCCGCACTTGTGCAGGGGAAGGAGCGAAGGTGGCCAAGTGTCGGATGCAGCAACGAAGGTGAAACGGAAGTGGAAAGTGCTCGAATTCCCCCAAAAGTCGTCCTTACACTGTTCATCCCCCTGGTATTTATAGGGAATGCCAAGGGGTACGGGCCAAATTACAAGAGGGTACAGCAAAGATTCCTCGCCTCCACGCAGGGAGGAAGGGCAAAAGCGTAAACACACAGCTGAAGCGGAAACCCTAATCGGTCACACCCCAGCGCGCCGCCACCTGGCCCTTGTTCACCTTCGGGGAGAGGTGCAGCGGTCTTGACCTTCGGCCGCGCCCGCCCTTGGGCCCGCGCACCTTCGTCATCTGCCGGACCTCCGGCTTCACTTGCCTCCCGGGAGAAAGACGAAAGTTTTAGCCTTTGGCCGTGCTCGCCGGACCTTCGGCTTCGCCCACCCTTGGGGCGACACACGCTTGCTGCTTGCCTGGACCTTTGCTCCAAGCGAAGGTGGCGTCGTGAGTCAGCGATGGTTTCCTGCAGCGCGACCGTCGCCTTGGACCTGCACAAAAGTGCAACAAAGCGTCGAGGGTTGTCCCCGCATCCGGGGGTCAGGGTAACGGTCTCCAATAGGAGAGGGACCTCGCAAGCACACCAGGCGTTGCGCGAGGGCTGATTTAGACCACCAGTTCGGGCGGCGCCTCTGCCGAGGGTCCTTTCCCCCAACAGTAGCCCCTCGTTGTCTTGGATCTAAAAAACCGTGTTTAGGCCCAAGCAGCGCCTTTTTAATGGGGACAGAACGGGGCCCTCGGCAGCGACGCCCGCGGCTGCTTTGGGCTGGGCCGTTGTGTTGTTTTGTACTATTGAGGCCTGTTTCGTTTTTCGCGCCGCGTTTTTTGGTTGTCGTGCCGATACTGTCGCGGGGGGTGCCCGCTACTTGGCCTATAAATAGGAGGGGTAGCTGGGATGTGGAGACCTTGTGCCCTCATTTTGCTCTAGCCTCCCTGCTGCTGCTGTCTGCCCGTAGCGAAGGTTGTGTTCTAGTGATTTGCGAGGGTTCTGTTTGTTCGGCATCTTGCGAGGCTTAGATAGTGATGGCGAGGCTGAAGCAAACTGCCCGCGCTGTTTCGCCCTCTACTGGTGTCGAGGGCATCAGCTTTGAGTTTGGTTTGAGCCGCGTTGGGAGTTCTGAACTGGCGGCCTATTTGAAGCGAGGGTGGATCGAGGAGGGAAAGGCGAGGATCAGCTCTGGAGAGACGGTTCCGAAGCCTGGTGCAGATGAAATCGTCGTGTTTGAGGAGTTTTTTGAAGCTGGTCTACGTTTTCCAGTTGACTCGTTTGTTACGGCCGTTCTGCGGAGGTTTAAGCTTAGATTTCACCAGCTAACACCTTCGTGTTTTACGAAGATGTCGGTGTATGTTTGGGCCTGTCGGTCGCAAGGTATTGCTCCCCAGGTCGAGGGTTTTGTTCGGACACACCGTGTGCACATGCAGCCTCGCAGGGTTTCTGACAGCGAAGGTATTGCGAGGCAGGGACAGTTTGGAGTGTACACCTTTTGCCACCGTGCTGGGTCGGAGCTACCGGCGCAGGCGCAGAAGAACAAGTGGGCCAGCGGATGGCAAGAGTTTTGGTTCTATTATAAGTTTGATGTGGGTTCGGAGCTTTGCGGCGACCTTCCTCCGCTTGGCGATGTGAGTGCCGAAGCTCAGATGAGCCCCGAGGCGCACGCCGCTGTTGACTGTTTGAGGGTGGTTGCGCGTTCCCAATGCGCTCGTGATCTGGTCGAAGAGTATTGCTGCGCCGACGCGTGGCCGCTAAGCCGGAGACAGGCTTGGTTTCCGGTGGAGGACGATGCGAGGTACGAGGCTCGTGGATTAAAGAAGCCGAAGCTCAATTTGGGCAAGATTTGGGAGAGGGTTTTTAAGAAGTTTCCGAGACGTCAGGATGGTGTTGATGCTATTTACAAACGAGTTCAGCAGAGGGTTGAGAATCTCGTTGGGAAGTTGACCACCCTCGAGGTTAAAGCTATCCACAGCTCAGTGGGGAGCGGGGGTCGTATTAACAGGGTGTTTGACCTGCTTGGGATAGAATATACAAATTGGCCTGCGCCGACGAGCGACGACGCGCCCAAGAAAAGGAAACGCGTTCCTGCGGAGGATAGCGGTGTGGTTTCGCGGCCGAAGAGGGGTCGCGGCGGAGGTCGGGGTGGCACCGGCGGCCGGGCAAAAGTTATTTCATCGAAGATTGTTACGAGCTCTGGTGCCGTAGGAACTTCATCCTCGGCCGTGGCCTCGAGTGGTCGAGGTTTTGAAAAAACTGGAGGGCGAGCGCCTCGCGTGGGCGGTATCGGGGCTTTAGTTCAGACCTCGGAAGACGAAGGCGTTTCCGAGGACTCCGATGAGGAAGAGAAAGGAGGGGAAAAGGATGTCGTGTCTTCCGGCGAGGGCAGTACTTCATCCAGTAGCGAGGATGACTCCGATGAAGACGTTTCTGAGGAGGACAGCCGAGGCAAGAGGATAGCTGCATCCAGCGCTGTTGATGCGGCTACCCAAGATATTGAGGAAGTGCTGCGGGATGTGGAGGGGGTGAGCCCACGACGGGGGTCTGTGCCCGATTATGCTGGTTCACACATTTGGGTCGAGGGGTCCGAAATTAAGGGTGATGTTGGCCCGGACCAGGCCCCTGGAAAGAGGCCGTATGGCGAAGCTAGCCTAGCGAGCCTTCCTTACTATGCGAGGGAGCTGGGTGTTACGGACCCGGCGACTCATTTGTATACAAGTGCGGATCTTCAAGCCACCCGCTTGCCTTGCTCTCCGGAGGAGAGGCGATTCTTGGGCCGTGTATTTGACCGGGTTTGTCTGCCGGAAGTGGAACTTCGGCTCGCCGGCGAGCCTTTGGACAATATCCACGATGATATTGATGTGAAAGTGGCGGAGCTGATGCTTCTCAACCGGTCGGCACGTCGAAGGGCCAGCTATAACCTGCATTATCTGAACGACCGGTTGAAAGACGTGCAGAAAGAGAACAAAGACCTTCGCCGGAGCTTGCAAGATAAAGATGGTGAGCTGAGGGCCGCCTTGGAGGAGGCTGAGAAATGGAAGAAGGAAGGGCAAGAGGTTGCGAAGGCCAACGCGGAGCTCATCGCCGCGGGTCAGCAAAAGGATAAGGACTTGGTGTCTATGAAAAAGCGCGTGGAGGATTTGTCGGCGGAGGTGGCGGCCCAGGCCGAAGCTTGGCGTGGTAGTCTGTCGAGGGTTAAAACCAAGATAGATGCATGCTTAACTGAAGCCGGGGGTTCAGCTGGGGAGCCACTTCCTGTGGTTGGCGCTGAGGCCTTCGAAGGTTGGTTAAGTAACGAGCTAGATGTGTTCAGCTCGTTGGTTGGGAATGCTGCTGACTTTGGCGGGTATGCTGGGGCGCTGGCGATGGCTGGAACGCTTCGCCAAGCAGACTGCGAGCATCTTCGCAAGATAAAGAAGCCCAACCACATTTTTCCAACCGTCGAAGAGGTTCGACAGATGAAGATTGATGACGCCGAGGTCCGGAATTGTGCAATGCGGTTCCTTCGCCGATTTTGGATTGCAGGCGGCGGTCGGGCTCTTGCCTTCGAGGAGGCGGCCGAGGCTACTCGTCAGGTTTGTGTTGAGGGTGTTGTTTCTTCGGTATTGTTTGATGATTGTGAGTTTGGAGTTGAGAATTGAACTGTTTGGTCCTTTTGGTTTTTTACAGGCTCGGAAGGATGCGATGCCTTCGCCGCCTACTGCTCAAGAGGTCGGTTGCAGCTCCGAAGGCGCTTAGACTCTCACCTCTGCGGAGGTGCTGCCGGTGGCGGTGGAAAAGACAATCGTCGGCGAGGGTACCTCACAAGATGCGGCTGCGAGTGGCAAAACCGCGCAGGATGCAAAGAATGCTGCTGGCGAAGCTGTGACGGCTGAGGTTGAAGAAGCCCGGCAGGTGTGATCGCGTGGGATTGTGTAGATGGGGATGTGTTGGTAGTAGCCATGATGCTTGTAATGACTTCGATGCATGCTGAGACATTTTATAATGTTTTATGTGAATGCAGGTTCCTGATGGAACCGTGCTTGAGGTTTTTGACGTGACGCCGTTAACACTTAACTACCAGGATGTTTTTATAACTGGTGAGTCCTGGGCTCGTGCGAAGTTAAAACATCCTTCGTTGTCCTTCGAGCGTTTTTGGTGGTCGAAGGTGCGAAGGTACGATTTGAAGAATAGTAGGTCGAGCAGCTTTTGGCGTGATGCTGACTTTACTGATCGGCAAGCTACGCGTTATTTGTTTGGTTCGTCTTCGACTTCGCAAGCCGTGTTAGATGATGATATCGATGATAGCACTGCGTTGGACTATTTATTCGGGCGAAGCAATCTTGCAGTGGACTCCGCCGGGTCGCTGGTGGTTCCGAAGGAGGAACCGTTGGAGGTTGACGAAGTGCCCCGCGCGTATATGTATCGGGTGAGGGTTTTGACTGGTGAGTTGCCGATTGTGCCGGTAACTCCTTTGTTGTGGGGGCCCATAGTTGCGGTTGAGCCGGAGTTCGAGGAATTTAACGGGGGCCCTGATGATTTGATGCTGATAGAAGGGAACGACGGTTCCTTGTAATCTTTTGTAATTTGCATTGTTTGGTTTGTGGTTGTAAAAATATTCTATGAACTGTCAGGGAAAGATGTAATAGTTGTGTACAACGACACTTCGTTTCTTTTGGCGAGGCTCACGCATTTGCTCTTGTGAGCTTGTGTTGAAAAAGCAGCGACGCCCCCCCTTTTTCTTTAGCGAGGCTCGCGCATTTGCTCTCGTGAGCTTGTTTTGAAAAAACAGCGACGCCCCCTTTTTCTTTAGCGAGGCTCGCGCATTTGCTCTTGTGAGCGGGTTTTGAAAAAACAGCGACGCCCCCCTTTTTTCTTTAGCGAGGCTCGCGCATTTGCTCTCGTGAGCTTGTTTTGAAAAAACAGCGACGCCCCCCTTGTGTCTTTAGCGAGGCTCGCGCATTTGCTCTCGTGAGCTTGTTTTGAAAAAACAGCGACGCCCCCTTTTTCTTTAGCGAGGCTCGCGCATTTGCTCTCGTGAGCTTGTTTTGAAAAAACAGCGACGCCCCCTTTTTCTTTAGCGAGGCTCGCGCATTTGCTCTTGTGAGCGGGTTTTGAAAAAACAGCGACGCCCCCCTTTTTTCTTTAGCGAGGCTCGCGCATTTGCTCTCGTGAGCTTGTTTTGAAAAAACAGCGACGCCCCCCTTTTGTCTTTAGCGAGGCTCGCGCATTTGCTCTCGTGAGCTTGTTTTGAAAAAACAGCGACGCCCCCTTTTTCTTTAGCGAGGCTCGCGCATTTGCTCTCGTGAGCTTGTTTTGAAAAAACAGCGACGCCCCCTTTTTCTTTAGCGAGGCTCGCGCATTTGCTCTCGTGAGCTTTAAGCTAATAGATGTGATGAGCTTTTTAGGGCTTCGCGCGTCACGTAACTTGGGCGATGTGTTTTGCGAGGGTGCTGCTTTTCGAGCCCCTGGCGTGTTGTGCGAGAGTGTTCTGCTTTTTGGACCCGCCCGATGCTTGAATTAGCCCGAGGGCTGGGGCGGAAAAAGTGGGCCCGCCCGAGGCCTAGCTCGGAGGGCTCGGGCGGGGCGGAAAAAGTGGGGCCCGCCCGAGGCCTAGCTCGGAGGGCTCGGGCGGGGCGGAAAAAGGTGGGCCCGCCCGAGGCCTAGCTTGGAGGGCTCGGGCGGGGCGGAAAAAGTGGGCCCGCCCGAGGCCTAGCTTGGAGGGCTCGGGCGGGACGGAAAAGGTGGGTCCGCCCGAGGCCTAGCTTGGAGGGCTCGGGCGGATGTGCTCGGGTTTTTGGGCTTTCGCGCCTCCCCTTATCTTGGGCGGAGGTGGGATTCGCTTTTTGCGAGCCCCTGTCGTTTGTGCCAGGGTGCTCGACTTTTTCGACCTCCCCTTGTCTTAGGCGGAGGTGGAAATTGCTTTTTTGCGAGCCCCTGTCGTTTGTGCCAGGGTGCTCGACTTTTTCGACCTCCCCTTGTCTTAGGCGGAGGTGGAAATTGCTTTTTTGCGAGCCCCTGTCGTTTGTGCCAGGGTGCTCGACTTTTTCGACCTCCCCTTGTCTTAGGCGGAGGTGGAAATTGCTTTTTTGCGAGCCCCTGTCGTTTGTGCCAGGGTGCTCGACTTTTTCGACCTCCCCTTGTCTTAGGCGGAGGTGGAAATTGCTTTTTTGCGAGCCCCTGTCGTTTGTGCCAGGGTGCTCGACTTTTTCGACCTCCCCTTGTCTTAGGCGGAGGTGGAAATTGCTTTTTTGCGAGTCCCTGTCGTTTGTGCCAGGGTGCTCGACTTTTTCGACCTCCCCTTATCTTAGGCGGAGGTGAAGTTTGCTTTGAAAAGAAAAGGAATGTTTTTCGAAGCAATCTTAGCAGGTTTTCATCGAATGTAGCGCTCTTGAAAGAGATCCGCTTTTTCGATGTTTGGGGGTAGAGGGTTGGAGATTTTACTTTTTTGGGGGTTCTAGCCTGTATTAATGCTTTGGATGCTGCCTCGTTAAAAAACCTTACGCCCCTTCGTAAGGAAAAAGAGTGCAGCTCCTGTTTTTGTTAAGTACATGAGAGTATGTAACATAAAAAGTAAGAAAAATTTCATAACGCGAGGGCTCGCTAAGGCTCCGCTATGGGTAGAATTTGCGAAGGTCGTCGATGTTCCAGGTGTGTGGCAGGATATTACCTTCGCTGTCGGAGAGGTGGAAAGAGCCTGGGCGATTGCATTCTGCGATCAGGAACGGGCCTGTCCACTTAGGCTGGAATTTTCCGGCCAAGCTGGCGTTTTGTTTACGGATGAGGACGAGGTCACCCTTCTGCAGGTTCTTGATTCTGACCTTTTTATCTCTCCACTTCTTGGTCTCTTCCTGATACTTGCGGAGATTGTGAACTGCGCTGCATCTTGTCTCTTCTAGCAAGTCCTTGTCAGTTAGTATGGCTGGCTCATCACTTGCGAGGGTTGTTCTTGGTGAAACAAATTTTAGCTCCTCTGGTAACACAGCTTCTTCGCCGAACAGCAGTTTGAAGGGTGTGAACTTGGTTGCTCTGCATTCAGAGGTGTTGTGAGACCAGGTGACTGCAGTTAGCTCGTCTGCCCATTTGCCTTTGGGTCTGCCTTGCAATTTTTTGGATATGGATTGGAAGACTGTTGCGTTGGCTCTTTCGACTAGGCCGTTGGACTGCGGGTGACGGACTGAGGCGAAGCATAGTATTGTTCCGATTTGTGCACAGAACTCTTTGAAAACCTCGCTGTCAAACTGGGTGCCGTTGTCGACGGTTAGATGTTTTGGGACTCCGAAGCGACAAACTATCTGCTGCCAGAAAAACCTTTTTACTGCGAGGGAGGTTATGGAGGACAGCGGTCTTGTTTCGGTCCATTTGGTGAAATATTCCACGGCCACCACCGCATAGCGAAGGTTCCCCGGAGCCGTCGGTAGTGGGCCCACGAGATCCATTGCCCACCTTTGTAGGGGCCAGGTTGGGCATATGAGGGTTGTGGGAGCCCCTGGGGTGTTTTGGTTTTTTGCTGTCAGTTGACAACCTTCGCACTTCTTGACGATGGTTTCCGCGTCTCTCAGCGCAGTTGGCCAGTAGAAACCTTGCCGGAAAGCCTTTCCTACTAGTGCTCTTGGGCCGTTGTGTGAACCACATATACCTTCGTGGATGAGTTTGAGGATGTCGTTACCTTCGGACTGTGACACGCACTTGAGCCAAGGTGAGGTTACCGAAGCTTTGAACAAGGTGTCATCCACAATCTTGTACCCTCGCACTCTTTGCTTTAGTCTGTTCTCTTCTTCTTTGGAGCTGGGTTCATGGAGTCCTTTGATGTAGGCCATGATAGGTGCTCTCCAATCCTCGCACTGAATTGTGTTGATCAGCTTGATGCTGATTTCGGAAGCTTCGAAAGCTGACCGAGTGGAAACCTCGTAGAACACGTCCGGAGGGAGCTGTAGCTGCTGCGCGGCTGCTTTGGCTAAGCAATCTGCTTCGCTGTTTTCAGTCCTCGATATTGCTTTTACTGTTATGCCGAGGAAGAAAGATTCTAACCTTCGTACATATTGAAAATACTTGTGAAGTTCTGGATCTTTTGCTTTGTAGTTCTTTTCAATGTGCCCCGCAATGACTTGAGAGTCTGTGTTAATGAGTGCCCTTCGGACTGATAACGATCGCAACTTTGAAAGTGCCAGAATCACAGCCTCATATTCAGCGGAGTTGTTTGTGCACTTGAAGTCCAGGCTTCGTGCGTATCTCAGCTTCGACCCGGAGGGCGAGACTAAAATGGCCGAGGCACCGGCTCCGGTTGCGCCCCAGGCCCCGTCGACGTAGACGATCCAAAACTGGTCCTGCTGCAGCTCGC
Organism: Coix lacryma-jobi var. lacryma-jobi; assembly: GCA_009763385.1. Classification (NCBI taxonomy): domain Eukaryota; kingdom Viridiplantae; phylum Streptophyta; class Magnoliopsida; order Poales; family Poaceae; genus Coix; species Coix lacryma-jobi. The sequence goes on from CM019828.1 coordinate 10,251,530, forward strand.
CGGGGCGAGGGTCGGGTGTCCATTCTGCTATGAAATCAGCCAGCACCTGCGATTTGATCGCTGTTCTACCAACGAAGGTTACAGCATAACTATTAAGTTCCACTGCCCATTTTGCTATTCTTCCAACAGCTTCGTTGTTTTTGAAGATGTTCTCGAGAGGGTACGTCGAAGGTACATGTATTTCGTGCGCCTGGAAATAGTGCTTTAGCTTTCTTGATGCCATGACGACGGCATATGCTATTTTCTCAAGCTCCGAATAATTTCTCTTTGGGCCTTCGAGGGTTTCTGAAACATAATAGATTGGGGCTTGTCTGGTTCTGTTGTTTTCGCGGAGCTCCTTGATGAGGACTGCGCTTGCAGCGTGTGGCGAAGCTGCGACGTAAAGTAACAATAAGTCTCCCTTGCTTGGGCTGGTTAGGGCAGTCAAGCTGGTCAGATACTTTTTCAACTCCTCGAAGGCCTTTTGCTGCTGGGGACCCCAGTTGAATGGAGCGTTGCTTCTGAGTGTTTCGAAAAATGGTAACCCCCGCTCTGCGGATCTTGAGATGAATCTGCTAAGTGCTGCCAAACGACCGGTCAGACGCTGAGCTGCTTTCTTGGTCGTCGGGGGTTCCATGTTCATGATGGCATCAATCTTCTCAGGGTTGGCTTCGATTCCTCTGGCTGAGACGATGCAACCTAGCAACTTGCCTTCGCTTACCCCAAAAACACATTTTTCTGGGTTTAGTTTCAGTCCGGCGGACCGGAGGTTGCTGAATACCCTCGATAAGTCTGGTATGTGGTTCTCTTTTAGTTCGCTTTGGACCACTAGGTCGTCGACATAGGCGGAGACAGCATGCTCATCCTTGAACACTTCGGAGGTCATGCGAGCGAAGGTTGATCCTGCATTTTTCAAACCTTCTGCCATCCTTCGGAAGCAAAAGGTGCCCGAGGGTGTGATAAAGCTTGTTTTTTCTTCGTCGTCTTCATTCATCCAGATTTGGTGATAGCCTGAGAAGCAATCGAGGAGGGATAGCATTTGGCAGCCTGCCGCTCTGTCGACCAGGGTGCTTATGTTCGGGAGGGGGAAGTCATCCTTCGGACAGCCTTTGTTCAAGCAGGTGAAATCGACGCACATTCGCCATTTTTTATTCTTCTTTTGGACTAGGACCACATTTGAGAGCCAAGTTGGGTATTTGACTGGGCGGATGACGCCTGCGTCCAGAAGTCTTTTTACCTCAGCCTTCGCTGCCTCCTTTCTTTCTTCTGACATCTTGCGAAGCTTTTGTTTGATTGGGCGATAACCTGCTTTGATGTTCAGGCTATGCTCGATCATTGATCTGTTGACTCCTTTTAGGTCTTCGGCGGACCAAGCGAAGGTGTCGGAATTTTCTCTGAGGAATGTGACGAGGTTGCCTTCTGATTGAGGGTCTAGATTGGCTGAGATGATCACCTTTCTTTCGGCATTACCCTCGAAGAGTTGGACTTGTTTGGTTTCGTCCTTTGGCGCCGCCTTCACTCTGTCGTTGCGGACCTCGCCCTCGACGCTGATACCGGGGGTTTGAGGTTTTGACAAATTGTGTACATTACGTTGCCCCGGGGCTACGTTCCCTTCAGCTGTCCTTGCAATGTCCTGGTCCCCAAATACTGCGACCACACCCTTCGGAGCGGGAAGTTTCATGCATAGGTAGGCGGGATGGATGACCGCATTGAACGTGTTTGTGACCCCTCGGCCGAAAATGGCATTGTATGGGTAGAACATGTCGACGACATCAAATGTTATATGTTCCGTCCTGCAGTTTATTTGGTCGCCGAAGGTCACGGGCAGAGAAATTTTCCCGACGGCTCTCACTTGTTGACCACCGAAACCGTATAGGGGGTTGTCGGCCGGTTGCAAAAGATTTCTGTCAAGCTTCATGTTGTCGAAGGTTGAGGCGAACAAGATGTCAGCGGAGCTACCTGTATCGACCAGTATTTTGGTGACAGTCCACCCAGCGAGGTTGGTTTCGATCACCATGGCATCTGTGTGAGGGTAATCTCTTAGCTTCAAGTCACTGGAATCGAAGGTTATGGGGATGTGGGACCAACGGCCGAATTTATGTGGTCCTTCGACGGCCACGTGGTGAACGCGTCTGGCGTGTTCCTTCCTCTGCCGTTTGTTACCATGGTCTTCATTTGAACCTCCGGTGATAGCTAGAATCACACCGAAGGTCGAAGTTGGGTTGTTGATGGTTGTTTGGCTCGGGGCTTCGGCTTTCACGGGTTGTGGTGCTGGTAACGCGGGGATTGGCGGTGGTGGTGGCAGAGCGCTGGTGGCTTGGTGGGTTGTTGGAATTTGGTTTTGGGGGGTTGTTGGGTATGTGACTGTGTAAGGTGGGTTTTGGCGTTGTGGGGTGGTGGTTGGCTGATAATGTGTTTGGTTGTAGAGTGGGTGGTGGGTGTAAGGGGGTTGTTGCGAAGGTAGGCCGTAGTTTATGGGGGTATAGTGGTATGTTGGATTTGGTGGGTGGAAGCTTGGTTTCCTTGTGTGGTTTATGGTTCGGGGGTCTGACGAAGCAGGTTTCCTGGATTCCTGGTATTCTTTTCCCTTGGCGAAGCATTCGCATTGCTTTGTTGTGTGCCCCTTTCCCATTCCACAGAAGTGACAATACATTTTGGCAGGATCTCGCTGCTGGTAGCGCTGGTTAGGCGGAGGTGGTAAAACCTGCGGGGCTTGGCTGCTCGGATGTTGAGCGTCCCGTGTTTGATGTTCATAGTTTGTTGCTTTGTTGATTGCACCGACGTTGCTTTGCTCTTGGCGAAGGTTGCTTTCTCTCGGTTGAGGCCTCGGCTGTGGCCTCTGCTGAGACCTCCGAGCGTCGGACTTCGCTCTGAAATCCATATCAGCTCTACAGTATCTTTCCATTGTTTCATGCAACTCCTCGATCGAGTTTGCCGGTTTTCTGGCGAATTTTGAGGAGCATGGTCCTGGGCGCAGGCCACTGACTGCAGCGAGGATGACAGCCTCGTCAGATATCCCAGGGGTCCTTGCTCTGATTTGAATGAACCTTCGCCAGTAATCTTGGAGCGGTTCGCGCTCTTCTTGCTTGCAATTGAAAAGCTCGATGGGGTTTAGCGGGGCTGGGGTAATGCCCTTGAAGTTTGTACACAGCTTGTCTCTGAGGGTGATCCAGGAATCCACAGTTCCAGGGCGAAGGTTGCTGTACCAAGTTTGTGCAATGTCTCGCAGAATGATGACGAAGGATTTTGCCATTGTTGATTCATCCCCGCCTGCTGCGGCGACTGCCGCTTCGTAGCTCATGATGAACTGGCGAGGGTCGGAAAGCCCATCGTAGCGAGGTAGGTTTTGTGGATTGTAACATGGTGGCCAGGGCTGGGTTTGGAGTGTTTGGGAGAGTGGTGACTTTGGATCATAGGGCATTTGGTGTTGCTGATGCCTCCGCTGAATGCGAAGGTTTTGTTCTCTCTCATCTGGGTAGAGTTGGCGGAAGTTTGGGTGTCTCACAGGGTATGGCTCTGGGTGTGCTGGTGGTGGTGGGGGTGGAGGATGGTTACGATGGTTATCTTGATTCTGTTCCTCGTTTCCCTCTTGCAGCGGGGGTATCTCCTCATCGTTCCAGCCTTCGGCTTCGGCTTCTGCCGCAGCGAGGGATTCCTCCATACGGCGAAGCTGCTCCCTTGCCTCGTCAGCCCTCTGCCTGATTGAGCGCAATCGGTTATGCCTCTCTAGCTGTTCCAGGCGCCTCTTCTTCTCTTGCAGCTCGGTTTCGAGCCTTTCGAGGGCTTCGAGGCCCATCTCCTCTTCTTCTCGTCCTCCTTCTCCCGAGGTGTGAGGGTGCGGCTGCGTCGCCATTTGGACCTGAGGGCCCAGGGATTGGGGTTCTGGGGTGACATTCTCTTCCCCCGAGGGTTGCACAATTTCTTCCGCAGGCGGGACCACCGCCGCCACCTCTCTTGCAACGCGCTGGTCCCTCGTCGAAGGTGCTCTCCTGTTTCCCGCCATTTCAGACTTCGTTCCCCACGGTCGGCGCCAAACTGTTGGGAACACACTTGTCCAACCTCCGCACTTGTGCAGGGGAAGGAGCGAAGGTGGCCAAGTGTCGGATGCAGCAACGAAGGTGAAACGGAAGTGGAAAGTGCTCGAATTCCCCCAAAAGTCGTCCTTACACTGTTCATCCCCCTGGTATTTATAGGGAATGCCAAGGGGTACGGGCCAAATTACAAGAGGGTACAGCAAAGATTCCTCGCCTCCACGCAGGGAGGAAGGGCAAAAGCGTAAACACACAGCTGAAGCGGAAACCCTAATCGGTCACACCCCAGCGCGCCGCCACCTGGCCCTTGTTCACCTTCGGGGAGAGGTGCAGCGGTCTTGACCTTCGGCCGCGCCCGCCCTTGGGCCCGCGCACCTTCGTCATCTGCCGGACCTCCGGCTTCACTTGCCTCCCGGGAGAAAGACGAAAGTTTTAGCCTTTGGCCGTGCTCGCCGGACCTTCGGCTTCGCCCACCCTTGGGGCGACACACGCTTGCTGCTTGCCTGGACCTTCGCTCCAAGCGAAGGTGGCGTCGTGAGTCAGCGATGGTTTCCTGCAGCGCGACCGTCGCCTTGGACCTGCACAAAAGTGCAACAAAGCGTCGAGGGTTGTCCCCGCATCCGGGGGTCAGGGTAACGGTCTCCAATAGGAGAGGGACCTCGCAAGCACACCAGGCGTTGCGCGAGGGCTGATTTAGACCACCAGTTCGGGCGGCGCCTCTGCCGAGGGTCCTTTCCGCCAACAGCATCGGATGCTGGCATCGGACGCTGAGGAATCACTATTCATGCATCCGATGTTCATGCAGTAAGGTTCCTAAGAGGTCCATTTCACATCAGACGCGTCCGACGCACAGGCATTAGACTCTCCCAGCGTCCGATGCTCCTAGAACTGCACTGATTTGTCCGTAGCTTGTTCGTTTGACTTTGGATTTGCGTTCCGGCTTTTGCGTTGGATTCCCGACTTCCGTGCTATATAGAAATCGGGCTTCCCGCTTTGGAAAATAGCCTGAATCCCCCTCGCGTTGCTCAGGGGAGGTTGAGGTTACCCAAAGTTCATCTTGTCACAAGTTGACTTGCGTGAACTTGGGCGACGGAGTTTTTGTGGTGTCCCGCTGTGTTCCTAGGGAGCATCCACCCAATCACTTGGGTCGTGGACATCACGTGTTTTGGCTTTGCTTTTGGGGTTCGAGTTTGGGACAGAGGCTATCCATTTCTGCAAAGAAATTTGTGGCTCCCATTCACCCCCTCTGGTCGCCATTTTCGGTCCTTCAATCATGTCATCGGCGTAGAAGCTACACTGGAACTTGACTTGTGAAGGTCGCATCCGCTTCAGAATCCCATCTGTGGAGGCCTTTATAAACATCTGGTGCAGAATGTCCATAGCGATAATGAACAGCATAGGAGAAAAGGAGTCCCCTTGCCGTACCCCTCTCATGTGTTTGATCACTGGATCCTATTGGCCGTTTAGAATAATTCTAGAGGAGGCGGAACTGAGGAGCGATTCAATCCAACCGCATCATCTGTCACCGAAACCTCTAGCCTTCAACACCTCCAATAGGAACGGCCAGGAGAGCGTGTCAAATGCTTTGGAGATGTCTAATTTCAGCAGTAGCATCGGTACCTTCTTCTTTCTGATCAGAACCTGCTGCACGCTGTACATACTTATAATTGTCATGAATGGACCTTGACTGGATGAAGGCGTTTTGATTTTTGTCAATGAGCAGCTTCAGCTTGGGCGCTAGGCGGAGTGCCAATATCTTAGAAATTAACTTGGCGAAGCTGTGAATCATAGTTATTGGTCTAAAATCCACGGGCGCACTAGCGCCGATCTTCTTGGGGAGCAACACAACCAGCGCACCATTGACCTTGTCGAAATGTCTGGTGTTTTATTTTCTAAACTTTAACCGTCAGAGTTTCGCCATGGTACGGTGCTCCAAAAGAACAATAGACCATTATTGTTAAGGAAGGAGGGTTTGGCCGAGATTTCCAGCCTTTTCTTTTTCTTTCTAAATATTTTAAACATTTATTAATATATTTCATTTTTGCATGCAATCCAAAAATCAAGAGCTAAGATTTGTTCGAAGTCGAACCTCTTATGGAGTAATTGGAGTACCATATTGGACCCACATGTTGATAAATCTATGAAGTGGTTGAGAGCCGGGATTTGTAGGCTTGTAGAAGCACAATGTGCAAGGTACATAATGGCCATCTGAACTAACATGCTGAAGTAAGGCCCCTTGTTTGAATGATATCTTTCTTACTGATTCTGTTTATTAATTTCAAGGAAATCAAGGGCAGCTACTTGGGTTTGCAGGTGCGAGCTGAATTCATTTTCTTGCCTTATGTTTAGAGATGACGAGATGAACAAAGATGCACTTGCACTTAGCAAAGCCATTTATTTGTGCTGCTATACCACGTTTGGCCACACTTAGGATAGATGCAAAAGACAAATACGCCTGCCAATCTTGATCTGCAGGAATAGGACTATGGCCTTGTTTAGTTTCCCATCCAAAAATTTTTCACCTATCACATCGAATATTAGGACACATGCATGGAGTATTAAATATAGATTAATTAGAAAACTAATTTGTCAGCCGGAATCTACTTCGCGAGACGAATATCTATTGAGCCTAATTAGTCCATGATTTGACAGTGTGGTGCTATAGTAAACATGTACTAATGACGGATTAATTAGGCTTAATAGCTTCGTCTCGTTAAGTACTGTGCGGCAGTGTAATTAGTTTTATAATTAATACATTTTAAATAGACTAAATTAGTGCCGCAAACTCTGATGTTACACTTTCCAAAAAAAAAATCATACAACTAAACAAGGCCATGACAAACATCGCGCAGCTTGCTCTGATCCTTTCGGTCTTCACACGGCAGGCAAGATGGGAGAAGCCACGCTGCTTTAGCTTCCTGTCTTGCGTCAAAGTTATGTCGAATGGGAGTTGGGAGGACGAATACCAAGAAAAAGACGAGATTGGGTTTACTTTTGCTTTGATGCTTGGCGTGGATAGCTTATCGAGGTATCAGTATACCTGTCAAATCTTGTACAGAAGGGCAAAGCATTCGGTCTTGCATTGGAGCTGGAGGTTGCAACTAAGCTCCTCGATTTTTTTAACCTCATTGTTGGCTTCTGGATCAGCACCAGCATTTTATCAGCTCCAGACCCACACAACAGACAACACAACACACCGGAAGGGAGAGCCATGGAGGCGACGGCGTTGAGCGTGGGCAAGTCAGTGCTGGATGCAGCACTTGGCTACGCTACATCTGCCGTTGCTGAGGAGGTGGCCTTACAGCTTGGCATCCAGAGTGATCATGCCTTCATCAGGGATGAGCTAGCAATGATGCAGGCTTTCTTGCGGGCCGCTCACAACGAGCGAGACCACCACGAGGTGCTCATGACCTGGGTGAAGCAAGTTCGTGACGTGGCATATGATGCGGAGGACTGCCTCCAAGACTTCTCCATTCATGTCCGGAAGCCGTCATGGTGGCGTCTCCCTAGCACCTTACGAGAGAGGCACCGCATTGCCAAGCAAATGAAGGAGCTTAGAGCTAGAGTTGAGGACGTGAGCCAGAGGAACCTGCGCTACCAACTCATAAAAGGTTCCAGCTCCAAGTCTCCTACTTCTTCTGAGCAGCCCAACATTACAGCTGCAGCAATATTTGGCATCGACGATGCACGGCGTGCTGCGAAGCAGGACAACTCTAAAAAAGATCTTGTCCACCTGATCAACCAGGAGGGCGAAGATCTTAGAGTAATCGCCATATGGGGGACAAGTGGTGATCTTGGGCTGGCGTCCATCATCAATGAAGCCTACGAGAACCCAGACATTGAGAAGAAATTTCCGTGCCGAGCATGGGTAAGGGTCTTGCATCCTTCCAATCCAAATGATTTCATCCAGAGCTTGGTGAAGCAGTTCCGGTCAGCTGAGGGGGTTGGCACTCTATTGGAGGCAGAGAAGAAGACAGGAGAAGAGTTCACTGGATATGTAAACCAGAAGAGATACTTGGTTGTGATTAATGGTTTGTCCACCTTTGAAGAGTGGAAAGGGATTAGAACATGCTTCCCAAACAATAAGAAAGGGAGCCGGATCATAGTGTGCCCACCACAAGCTGAAGTTGCAAGCTTGTGTGCAGGCGAAGAAAGCCATGTATTGGAGCTCAAACAATTATCTGTTGATCAGACTATTTATGCTTTCTATAAGAAGGTACCATTATTCATCCTTCAGAAACAATAATCTTGTTAGTGTTACCTTTCTTAGTACTCCTAGATTAATATCTAGGCTATGTAGTAGTACTCCCTTAAGACGTTTTTTTTTCTAGATATATAGATTTTACCATGCTCTTAGATACACACTATGTGTAGATACACAGTAAAAGCTACGTATCTAAAAAAGCCAAAAGGTCTTATAATTTGGAATGGAGTAGTGTTTATGCAATTTTTACATTTTTAGATGATTTCTTAACTGTATAAAAGGAGTAGTATCTAGAAATAATATAATTAGTTTTACCTCTTGTGATTCTAGATTAACATAAGATCTAGTTAAAATACAGTACAAGTTTTTTACATACTACCTCTGTCCCAAGAAGAATGCAACTACGGGTTGCGTGCCGCGTAAAGTTGTTGACCAAGTTTCTATTAAATGATATTTATATTTATGAATTGGAATAAATTTATTATGAAAATACATTTCATAACTAATCTAATGATATTTATTTGGTACTATAAATATTGATACTTTTTAATCTATAATTAGTCAAAGTTAAGATACTAAAACGTGTTACTGTGCTAGAATTGCATTCTTAGTGGATCGAGGGAGTAAGATTTTATTCTATATGCAATTTTTTTCTTAGGCAAACAGAATGTATTGATTTTTGTTTAAAGCATGCTGAGCTATAAGAATCTTTCACATAGGATAGCATTAGAACTCCTGAAGATGATCAAAATGATTCTTGCCTTAATACCTCTTTCATAATTAGGCGACGTACTATATCCTCCTGTTTGTTATAATTTTATTGTTTCCGAGTTCGTCAAATTTTTAATCAATGGGTTAGTTAATATGTCTATCTAGCGAATTATATTATTATTGGTATAGTTCGTTATATGCCTATTTACTGTGAAAATATTATGTGAACATTGGCATGGTAGAAAATATGACAAATATTGTTGACTTGTGTTCAGGGTTCTCAAGATAGAACCAATTCACCAACGCCAATATTGCCTAGCTCAAATACAGCTACAACAAGTACCATTAACTCAGTAGCGCCCACTATTTAGACACTAGAGAATAAATTTAAATGTGGAAATGAGAGGAAGGTGGTCACAAATAGCATTACTCGCATCAGGACTATGACAAATGCTTTAGAGGAATCTCAGCTTATTGGTCGGATGAAAGAAACAACTGACATGGTCAAACTGGTTTCAAATGAACTTGGCCAGCAATTTTCTGAATCTGAATAATACTTGCTTGGAACATGTACTACTAATCAATCTTAAGACGTAACATGAGAACTAAATCATATAGTTTAGCAATAATTACAAAATTCTCAACATTTGTGAAAAAAATATTTTACAAAATCACTTGCACTTGGTAGTGATTAAAATCCCAGCAAGAAAATAGCATCAAATTCATCAAAAAAATATCCATAAATTCATATAGCGGATTGAACTCCAGCACACTTTCAAAAAAGATCTGTGATAGATTTGAGATGAAGAACAACGAGGCCCATGCCGATAGATCTTGACTGAGGGGCACCACACCAGTAGGAGTTGGGAAAGGGGACCGGCCATCAATGTCGCACCAGGGAGGACCGTGTGCACGGATCAAATGAACAAACAAAAATCCATGGAAAAATGAACAATAGAAATCCGTCGGGTCGATGGAGGGTGCCAATGCGGTCGTCAAGTGGAGGAAGAGGCCGCCGCCACTGGGTGGAAGAAGGGAGGAGCCACCGCCGCCGTTACCGTGTGGATCTGTTCATTTGGTCACCGCTAGAGGGTGGATCTGAGGGGAGAGGAGGCCGGCGTCACGGGGGAGCAGGGTCGAGCCTCCTTGCATCATTGTCTCGCCGATAGAAGGATGCAGCCACCGTGGAAGAACGGGCCGGGGGTTGCCATCACAGGGGTGGACCAAGACGTCGCCAGAAGGGTGGATGGAGACGCTGCCGAATATGTGGACGGGGATGCCGCTTACTGACTCCCTGAAGGATCCGTGGGATCCACCAGCGATGGTGCAGGGGAAGGCCGACGACATCGAGGTCGTGGAGACGGAGGGCGCCGTGCCGCCACCGGCAGCCGCTGCACGGATCCAGAGCATGGAGGGCTGAAGGAGGCCCACCGGCGCCCAGTGGGAAGGAGGCCCTCCGGTGTCGCACCCCGATTTTAAGGATAAAATCGAGTGCTCAATATATGTATATATGTATGCCAGGATCAATTTTCATACATATATCGACATCATAATAGTATCAAAATCAATGTTGTATTACATAATCGAACATTATTACAAAAATGACCCTCGCGTCCAAAAGAAAAGTACAATAGACTCTCATCATGAAGACTCACGGAAACTGGACGCCAACTCCACAAGAAGGTCGACCGAGGGTAGCACCAGCCTAGTACAACTCATTTGGGTCGAAGCCACCATCTTCTGGGTACTCCTGCTCCTCGTCGTAGCCTCCAGCGTCTGGGTGGGGTAGCAAGGGAGATAAAGAGGAAGGGTGAGTACATTAAAATGTACTCTGTAAGTGTAGGAAATAATGTGACATGAGGCTAATATCAAAGGGATAGGCTAACTTTGTTTGACACAAGCACCTAAAGCGACACATCCTATTAATCCTATTTTCCTATGCACCTGTTTACTAGGTTTAACCACCTTCTCCTTATAACCAGTACCAACACTCAGAGTCCATCGAGCAAAACCACACTCGGAGATCCACCGAGTAACCAACACTTGGAATCCACCAAGCAACCAACACTTGGAGTCCACCAAGCAAACCCACACCTGAACTCCATCAGGCAAACCACACCTGAAGTCCATCAGGCAACCAAACGCAAACCAGAACCATAACCAACTAATCCCGAAGAAGTCCAAGCCGCTCGTGACCGTGAACACGGCTGATATATCAGTTTTACACTCTGTAGAGGTTGCACATCTTTACCCACGAGTCGTGCATTTCCCCGTCACGCTAAACACTGCAAAGGTGTATAGCGGGGTCACACTACAAGGCCATTACAAAGCCGCCTCCAAGTCTGTTTTACACGTACCTCTAAGGTTTCACCCCGAACAAAGGTCAATGACCCCAGGGCCCCCTCTTGAGCCACACAAACCGTCCCCATGTAAACCCTCAACTTGAAGGAAACTAATTACTTAGCCAGGTCCAGCCCATCCAGATCTCATGGTTGCACTGTTAAGCCGAGTTACAGGCTTCGAGAACCAGATCCTAGGGATCCCGACAGGATAATCTAGCACAAACCCAAACCACCAACATCATCTGCCAAGTCCATGGCAACCAAAACCCCACCAAAAATGGTCCATCCTGCCGGATTTACCTAATCACCATGTTGCTACAAAAATTACCAACCCACTTTGTTTCATAGATCATTAATCAAGATTATTAATTTGTAACCATCCCATCCCAACCATGACTGCAGGGCTAAGCATTGACTCTACACGTATTCCTAAACCAGGTGACAAGGAAAATAATAGCAAGTACTAGTAACCCCTAACATGGGATTCAATTAAGACATTGCATGCATCTACAGGATCTAACTACTCTAATACAAAATGTAAAAGAAAGTAGGTGCAAGATGTTTAAGGATACTTTCCTTCGGGTTGAGTGGGATCGGCGAAGGCACAGTCCAGGTCCTGAGGTTCCTCGAAGTCCGCACTCTCTGGATCAAGTATCATCACATGGCCCAAACAAAGCATAATAAGTAACAGTACATCAACAGTGGAAAAACGTATTAAAAAGTATACTACTGCATAGATCTCGTCGATATGAATCCAACGCAACTTGAACGGTCAAATCGGAGTTAAAACACAAAAGTTATAAGCATTTGAAGTTAGATGACATTTCTGTAAATAGTGTGAACTCATTTGTGATTTAAAATAAATAAAAACAGAAAAGAAATGCTGGCTGGACTGGGCCTCATTTTAACAAAAACTCAAGGGTTAAAATGGAAGAAAACCGAGACTTAGGAATAGTTATGATGGAGTGCGGGTTGATTTCGTGAAGCTTGAAGAGGTTTTCTGCAAAATTACCATGGCCAATCGGGTGGACCGCGTTGTTGCCGACGTGGCCGCCACGCGGTGCGAGCCGGTTGGCTCGGTGTGCCACCGTGCCTGTAGTCTTGGTGCACTGGCGCTCATGGACCCCGTCCACGATTCTGTGGGCGTGGCTCAGACCCCTTCACGGGGATTTCTAATCTCAGCCATCCATCTCGGATTGGGCGGCCGAGGGAGAAGGGGGGAGAACTGCGGCGGCCGGAGTCGGAGGGGGACACGGCAGCGCCATGAATGGCTCGCCGGCGCTGGCTCGGGAACAGCCTACAGGCCGATAGAGACCGCGGGAGGGGTCGGGAACGATGGAGAAACTCACCCCGACTCCTCTAGTGGGCTTTTTGTCGGGCGGGAGGTGCTGGGGAGGAGAGTCCGAGCGACGGAGGCGAGTGGTGCGGATGGAGCTCCGGCGAGCCTTTCCGAGCAGTATGGTAGAGAGGGAGAAGGCACAGAGAAGGGCGTAGCGGCAATGGCGTGCCCTTGCGAGGCCGAGGCGACTCTTATAGGCTAGAGGTGGGGAGAGACGAGCGGTGGGGCGAGTTTGGTTGAACACCGAGCTCGGGAAGGGCGGATTGGAGCGGCTCGGCGAGTGGTGACGCGGTGGAAGCGGTGGCGAAGAGTGGGAGGCTGTGCGCGGTGCTCGAGAAGTGGCTCGGTCCGCAGTGGCCGAGTCTTGCGGCAGCGAGCGCGGCGCGCATCGGTGGAGAAGGGTCTGGGCGCAGCGACAATGATGGGCGCTCGATCTCGGCTTGACTGCGTCGGGGAGAGGAGAGGGATAGGTGGAGCTTGGTGCTCGCATGGCGTGCGGTTGCGAGCGAGGTGAGTCGCGGCTGGCCTGGTCTGCGCGGCGAAGATCACGACCGAGTGAGGGCCGGTGTGAGCGGATCGGGCAAGCGGGAAGGAAGGGGAGATAGCTAACCGCGTGGGCCCTTGGGTCAGAGAGACGGCGGCGCGTCCACGGAGGAGGCAGGCCGCGTGGAGAGACGGGCCAGTGCGCGCGAAGTTGGGCCGAGGAGAGCGGGCCGGTGCGGGGAGGGAAGAGAGGGGCTTGCTCGGCCCGAGAAGGGGCGAACGGGTGCAGCGCAGGCGCTGGGCCGAACAGCAGGCCGTGGGCCAGTGCGGGACAGGCTGAGGGAGGAGAAGTGAGTGGGAGAGGGGAGGCGGGCCGCCAGAGCAGGCCGGGCCAGGGAAGGAGAGAGGGTGAGGAGAGCCTTGCCTATTTCCTTTCTTTTTTCATTTCTTTCCTTTACAACTTTGGCAAATTCATTTGAATTTCAAATTTGAATTGGTTTGAAACTAAAACAATTTGCAAACTTTCGAAAATATTTTCCCTAGGTTTTGCAAACAAAATTTTTAGAGTTTATTTTCATAAAATTTTGTAAACCTTTTATTTATTTTCTAAATAGAGCAAAACTGATTCGCCTCTAAATCAAATTTAATAAATTCTTTTTCACCCAATAAAAATATGCAATGACATGAATGCAACATGAAGTAAATAAATTTTATTTTCCTCCTCTAATTATTTAGCCCTTCCTAAATTTTTGTTTTCTAATTAATTTTAATAATTTCTAAAACATTTAAATCAGGGTGTTACATCCTGCGCCTAGAGGGAAGGGGCCCACCACTAGTAGCTATAGGGAGCGGGGTCGCCGTCAGTCACAGCGCGGGGGAGCAGGGCCACCGCCAGTCTCGCACAGCGGAGGGGCTAGGGCCACTGCCAGTCGCTTCATGGGTTGGCAGGGCGCCGCTGGATCCGCTGTTGACGCGAGGAGGAAGGTGGCGCCGCAGGAGGGGAGGTGGCGCCGCCGCCAGGACCAAAAAGCCGCCAGCGGGAGGACCGAGACGCCGCCAGGCCTGAGCCGAATGACAGGAGAGATAAACGAGGGTTAATTATGGTTAGGAGAAATTTATATTAGAATGAAAAGCAGCTTACTTCTAATTACTACCTTGGGACACTGATTTACGGTTGCGGGATTTTTTTTGATGGAACGGTTGTCGATCCTTATAGAGTTTTATTTACGGTTGCGAAGTTTCTTTAGTTGACGGGTGCTCCAAATAGTTTATTTAGAGCGTTGGGAGCTAAATAGTAGTTTTTTATATATATAATACATGGGGGCATTTACGATAACGTTATAGTAAATCACATAGTAAAGAGTTGCTACTATAATTTCATAAACTATCATAGTAATTATCGTAACTTAAAGTGGCTATAGAATAAGTTATTCTAATTCTATAGCCAGCTATAGAGTAGTGTGTATATATATATATGTATATATATATATGTATATATATGTATATATATATTATTTTCTATTCCTAGGGAGTAGTTACTCCCATGTGTATATCTCTAGATTTAGGGTGTATATGGCATGACGAAGTGTACGTAGACGAAGTATATGATCACACTAGACCATCTAGGGTAGTATGTATGTCAAGTATGCAAGTACACATAGAGTATATGGTTATACTTATTTTATATACTACTATAGTGGTATTTTATTAATATATTAAAAAGTATGGGCTCTTTTGAAAAACATTCGCGTAGTAAGCTTTAATGTATCTTAAATTGATATACAATGTGGTTTATTGAAGAAGGGAGTAACTACTCCGGGAGTAGAAAAACTATACACATACTAGTCAGCAAATACACCATAAGTCTATATATATATATATATATATATATACAGGAATATATGGTAGAATTTGGCTATCTAAAGTTTTCATTATAGCAAAGTATTTGACACTCTTTCATTTGATAAAATGAATCCTTAAAATTCAAATTTTAACAACCTGGCTCCGATACCACTGTATAAAATATGGCAACTGTGGCGGAACCGTCCTGATTATAAGAGCTCAAGTATCGTCTTAGCCAAATTCATCTGACATCGACTCATACTTGAACCCATATAACTCCGGTAGTCCAAAAATCTCAAAGGATTTCAAACATCATACAACATACAGGATCGCATTGTTCAAGTACCACATTCGTAAGGATACATCACCGATAATTGAAACCGAATTTAAACATCAGAGTGTGAAGTCGTAAAAGAGTTATTACAACACTGAGTTTTAAGAGTGCGGAAGCTGAAATAAGTTTTGAAACACGACCACCACACATGTGGTCCAAATAAACATTGTTTAATAACCCACACCTCCATTTTGAAATAATGTGCCACTAGCAGTCTCAGTCCAGCAAAAGAAAAGAAGAAGCTTCCGGATGACCCTGCCCTAGGCCTACTCCTCATCACCCTCCACGGGGTAGAGACGGTTATTACAATAGCCGTAGTAGACCTGACCATCTGCAACAACGGGATAAACCCTGAGTACGGGAATGTACTCAGCTAGACTTACCCGTCCAACTGAAAATAAATGACACCAAGGGTATGCAAGGCTTTTGGTGAAGCTGAGATCTCTTAGTTGCGAAAAGCTCAAATTAAGAGAAGGAATATTTAATGATATTGGTGAGCAGTCAAATTTAGGACCTACTCCCTCCATTCCAAATTATAAGACGTTCCAAGAATCTTGGAGAGTCAAAGTTTTTCAACTTTGACCAAAATTATAGAGAAAAATATAAAGATTTATACCATCAAATATACATATTATGGAAATATAACTAATGGAGAATCTAATTGCACTTAGTTGATATCATAAATATTATTATCTTATTATATAAATTTGATCAAAGTTGAAAAACTTTGACTCTCCAAGATTCTTGGAATGTCTTATAATTTGGGATGGAGGGAGTACTTCTTTATCTAGATTTTGCACCTAATCTACTCATTCACTTGAGTCTAACAAACATTAATATAACCATATCCAGTTGACTTATCTACATTTTAGTTGAACCTTTTACCTCACATGGAGTTGTATCGTGGTGAAGCTCGCCATAGTTTCCCACTAACCGGAGGAGACGGCGACTCGAATCGAATTCCAAACCAGCCGGTGAAAGACCTTTAATACCAACCCACACTTTCCCCGTCGGGTCCATGCATTGAGTAACCGCTCGATGCTTGTTCGTGGTGGTAATCGTCGCGGTTCAAGCACAGACCGCCCAATTGGAACCTGGCGATGGCCATCCCGCGGCAGATCGCATTTCCATACTAGAGGGCGCGACTCGGGTTGATTCCGGCCCGAACAGCGTCTAACCGGCTTTGGGGTCGATGATTACAGCACCGACATATCCCTAAGTAAAAGGGCGCGTTCAAAAATGAACGAGGGCCAACATCGATACAAACCTACACGATCCAACGGACGAGCTGCCCCAAGTTTCCAAACTTGTGCCTTGCCTTCCAGTTGACCGTATTTCATTACTAGGTTCTTTTCCAGGATAGCAAATATAGCCAACCGTGATCCGGTAAATACCCACCAGGGGTATCACGGGAACATCCTTAAATACTACTTTTAATAAGTAGGCTAAGCAATTCTACATTATAAATAATAACAGGATAACAAGGCAGGTGTAAACAATAATTCAAGGAATGATAATGCAGCAAGTAGGATTCAATCAACTCCTATACCTAATGCATCAAAGTATAAAAGTACTTAAGTAATTTAATTGTAAAACTGGGAGACTTAAAATGCTCCGGGGCTTGCCTTGAGTGAAAACCGAGGCCTTGTGGGAGGGGCACTCGGGCAAGTTAGACTCTGGCGCGGGGTCGGCCTCCTCGTTCCTAGGCAGCTCCGGAATCTCCTGTTCGACGTTTACTTCTGGCTCCTAGTCGGGCTCCGGGGCAGTCGATCCTATTGCAATGCGATGGATAAATAAATAAATAAAGTGCGATGCGAAATATGGTGGTATGAAATGCAAACATCCCTTACAAACCAACAAAACCAACTTGTTGAACCACTTTTGACATTGGCGATAAACACTTAATTACTGCATTAAATAAATCATTAACTCGACTAATTTCCATTGATTAATTCAAAAAGAAATTAGGTTTGAACAACAAGTGCATTTTCTGAATTCAAAAAAATCCACAAAAATTATAGAAGGTAACTTAGACTAACTGGACCTCACTGTACAAATTTCAGCAAGCAATAAATTACTGAACAGCAGATACAAAAAGATGAAATAAACTGCTCAAAAGGTACTTTGAACTAACTTTTCTTATGAAAAGTGTCAAACAGCAATTTTCATATTTTTCCTAGCTTTATCCACTTATAACCATTTTACTGCAGAAAATTTAGTGCTAAAGCGTAAACACATAAATCTACACAAAATAAACAAGTTTACTCCAAAATAAACCCTCTGAACTACGACCCTACTGGAAAAGGGTGACATCCTCATTTTCATATTTTTCCTAGATTCTATTCCACATTTCATATTTATCAAGAAAGTTCCATGAACAGAAACATTATATTCTTTTCTACAAGAATTTTCAAAAAAAACACAGAACATCACACTTGTACAGCAACTCCTTATTTTTCTATACAACAACCTATGTTTAGCATTTTTCTCAGCTTAAACATAACATACAGAGACTACATAAATTTTCCCACATTTTACTTTCACATATAAATCATGTTAACCATTATTTTAAGAAAACAGCTAAAAAGGAAAATAAACCTAAATAGATACTTTTTCTACGAAAACAATGCCTCATAAATTTTTCATAGATACATAAACTGACAAGAAACCTACACAAATTTTTCCATGAGTTAATTCAACCAGAAAACACATAAACCCATTTATCTAAACAAAAGCACATATCCTGGATTAAATAAAACCAGTATAATAAACTTTTACCAAAAATACTTTCATATTTTTTTATGACAGATCTACTCATGAGCAAGCTAACAAAACTTAAAAAACCTCATTTGGATCATTAAAACGTGCTACACAAAATAAACAAGCTTTTCTGAAAAAATAAAAAGAAAAAGAAAAACATTTGAAACTCCCGGCCCAACTTGTGCGGACTCGGTCCATGGACCCGTGTGGCCGACGTGTGGGGTCCGTGGGTCAACGGACCCACCTGCCAGTGACACTACTAGATAACAGGCCTTTGGACGATCTATCAATTGAGCTTTAGTCTCGGCGAAAAATTGTGTCCGGGGCTAAAGATCTTTAATCCCGGTTGGTAACACCAACCGGGGCTAAAAGTGAATCTTTAGCCCCGGTTGGTATTACCAACCCAGACTAAAGGTTTTGGACCTTTAGTCCCGGTTGGTAATGCAAACCGGGGCTACTCGGTTGGTGTTACCAACCGGGACTAAAGGTCCTTTTAGCCCCGGTTGGTGTTACCAACCGGGGCTAAAGGTCATTCCCGAGTGGATTCAAAAGGAAAACGTCTAGAACTACATCACATGAGTTGCGTAGCTCAGTTGGTAAGCGTGCCTAAGGCGAGAGGTGCTGAGTTCGAATCTCACAGATGCACATTTATTTTTTCTTATAGAACTTTTAGCCCCGGTTGAATGCACCCGGGACTAAAGGCCGGGGACCTTTAGTCCCGGATTCTTAGTCCCGGTTGGCATACCCGAGACTAAAGGCCTCTTTCAGCCGGGACTAAAAGCCCTTTCTCTAGTAGTGTGAGGGCAGAGCAGGGGAAAGGGGTTGATCGCGGTTTACTCACCGATGGCGAGGTCGCCGGCGGTGAGGTGGTGCCTGGCGAGCTCGTCTCGACGAGGCGGATCAAATGGTGTGGTTGGTTCGGCCAGCGCACGGCCGTAGCTCGCCGGCGGCGAGCAATGACGGGCGGTGGTGGCGGTGGTGCTCGGCTCGGCCGATTCCGGTGGTCGCTGGCTAAATTAATGGGCGCGTCGTGCTTAGTGAACCCTAGGGAAGCTACTTGGTGGGTTAGGTTGGCCGGTGAAGCTCCAGAGGAGCTTGGTCACGTGCGAGGACCATGGCGGCGCCCATGGCGCTCGGCCGGAGAAGAGAGGGGGCTGGAGAACGGTAGAGACCTCGCGGAGGTGTGTTCTCACCTTGCCTTCGCGCGGTGAAGAGCTCTGAGGAGGCTAGGGCTTGGCGGAGGCTCGATCGGCGTGGAACGGCGGTGAGCCCTCCTCGGCGTCAGCGGCGACCGAAAGGGGAACTTCGCCCTCTGGTGGCGGTGAGCCTCGGTCGGGGAGGCTAGCGCGCGCACGGCGTGTGCACGACAAGGGCGGAGTGGGGTGCGAGAGGGATCGGACAGTGGCGAGCAGGTGAGGTCGGAACGACGGTGCGGGCTCTCGGTGTCGAACGGTGGCGAGCAGTGGAGTGCTCGGCTCGTTCGTGGGAGAGGAGAGGAAGAGAGAGCAGGCGGGTGTTGTGCTGGGGCGAGTGAGGGAGTAAGAGGGAGCATGCTGGTTTTGCTTGCGGGCTCAGCCGGCCGGCGGTCGTGGCGGGGGCCACGGCAGCGCGGCGAGCGAGGCGGGTGACAGGCGGTGGTGTGGGCGCGGTGAGCGGGGCGAGCAGCGCGGCAGGCGAGGCGGCGAGGGAGTGGCCGCGAGCGATCCTTGCGTGATCGGGTGGAAGAGGATCGCGTGGTGAGTGGCTGTGCGGGATTTGGAGCAGGCGAAGGCAGCCACGCGGCGGCTCGGCCGGCGTACGGCGCGGCCACGCGGTCGACGCGTGCGGCGCGGCGAGCGGCGTGGACCACGCGGCGCTGGATGGGCCGAAAGGCCGTCTGGGCTGGAAGGGTGGCGCCGGGTGAAAAACGAATTCCTTTTCTTTTTTCCAAATCTTTTCTAAACTTTGACCATTTCAAATCAGTTTCAAAAACTTAAAACTAGGCTTTGACCCAAAAATAAAAGTTACTCAAAATAATTTTCTCTACAATTTTATATAAGACACTTTTTCTGAAACTCATTTTCTCAACCTCCACATAAATAAAGTCAATTTTTGAGCTATAAACCATTTTGTTCCCACCTTTTTAATCATTTAAACTATATTGAACTAGGTCAAGGTGTCAATATAAAAAGTGTTATACTCAATATTCTCTATTTTATAAATTTATTTGCCAAGACAGAAATCCACTTAAACAACCAAGTCTTATAGAAACCAAAATCCAAATAGACCACAAAAGGCAAAAACACTTTCATGTACATGAAATGATGCAATGCATTACTTATGAATTTAGTAGCTAAATGTAGTTCCTAATGCAGTGCTTGACACTTGGAGTGTCACAGCGACAGTATTGCAGAACTCGTTATATGGAGCAACAGGAATATAATATTCACAGTTATACAGTTATACTATATAGTTCATAGTATTAAAAATGGTCAATTCATATAGACTAATTTAACTGTTATATCACTATACCACCGTATTACTAATATTAACACCATACTGTTATAAACATTATATAGTTTGTATACCCAATATATTACTGTATATCATATGACCACCACAGTATTACTAATTTGAATTTGTATGGACAGTACGTAGCGTGTACCATAATTAACAATTTGTAATATATATTCTCCTTATAGTTCAAGTATTCACGGCACTATCAGTCAATAGTGACCTTGGATTACTGCATGAGTTTCCCTGAATATCATATATAATCACCACGAGTCCTGATTCTATAGTGGAGGCTCCATCTGAACAGCACTATAGCCGTCCACTGTTCCGGGCTACTCTAGTGGAACTGTCTGGGGAGACGATAGAGCCTGAGTTTGTGTGTGTGGCTGGAGATAGCAAGGAAGAAGACCGGGTTGGCCTGGTTCTGAAGTGAGCTAGTGATGCATACGGTGAGTACCGAGTAGGACTAGTGTTCTGAAGTACGCACACATCATGCATCCACCATAAGTGCTCCATATAGTGCCTGAATAGTAGATAGGTTTGGGTGCTTGAGCCACTCTAGGGTGAGTGTGCGTGCACTGTTCTTATTCCGAATTTGAATAGTAGCAGGTATTTTAAATAGTGTCGCGCAAAAGAAGTATACAGTGCAATGTTGTAGTCAGCCACAGTATTGCAAGAGATACTGTATCCTGGTAGAATTCGAGTATTCTACCATATTGCACTATATTGTTGATATTCTTCTTTTAGGTGCATTATACAACCTAGCCTTTGAGCCATACTGATATACAAATCTACTCTCCACTATATAGAGTCAGATGTTGTTAATTTTCAACTTCTCTTTGTATTATACTATATCTTCCATAGTATTCTCGTAAGAAGACTTTTATTATTTTATTTTGGTACATAATATAATATTAGGATCAAATTTGATAGTTTCTTCTAATTCTTTTGCTTCACTGAAGATGTTCCAATTATCATGGTTCGTGTATGTTTGTGTGTGTGTGTATATATATATATAGTAATTATTTCATGCTCCCAGGGAGCAGTTACTCCCATATGTATATTTCTTGATTTATGAGGTTTATAATCCGGCGAAGTGTACGTAAACGAAGTATATGGTCATACTAGACCTTCTAGGGTACCATGTATGTCAAGTATGCAACCATATACAGTGTATATGGTCATACTTATTTTATATACTACTGT
Organism: Coix lacryma-jobi var. lacryma-jobi; assembly: GCA_009763385.1. Lineage (NCBI taxonomy): Eukaryota > Viridiplantae > Streptophyta > Magnoliopsida > Poales > Poaceae > Coix > Coix lacryma-jobi. The sequence continues at coordinate 10,273,254 of CM019828.1, forward strand.
AGTGACATTTTCATAATATATTAAAAAGTACGAGATCTTTTGAATTTTTTTACGTAACTAAGATTTGAAATATCTTAAAATAAGTATATAAACATACTAAAACTAATAAATGAGTATGCACACATACGTAACGTGGTTTATTGAAGATGAGAGTAACTACTCCCGGGAGTATAGAAGACTCACTATATATATATATTATTTAGAGCGTCACTGGCCATCAATTCCCACAACCATAAAAGTTACTACTAATTCTCATCCCGCAATCGTAAATGGCAGCCATACCATTCTCTCTCCATCCGCAACCGTAAAAGTTACTGCTAATTCTCATCCCACACCGTAAATGTTATCTAGATCATTCTCTTCCTTCTACGACATTTACGGTTGTGGCTGAAATATTTACGGTTGCGGGATCGCTTTGCTAGTGCATATAGAAAGATGGTTGTTGGTAACAACATTTACGGTTGTGGGATTTGGGATGCTCCACCGGCACTCTAAATATTATTTAGAGTGTTATATCCTAAATAGTAGTTCTATATATATATATATATATATATATATATATATATATATATATATATATATATATGCCATCCAGGGCCGGTCCTAAGTTATCTTGGACCTAGAACAAGCTAAAATTTTGGGCCTTTTTATATAAACATAAAAATATTACTGGTACTACCTATTGGTAGTACACACACGCATATACAAGATGTTACTGATAAACAGTTAATTGAATACAAAAGCAATATTCATATCAAATAATTTGTATACATGTCAAATAATTGCGAAGTCATCGATGATGGTTTCAATATCAATCTCATCCAATAATCTCAATTTCATTTGAATTATAAATATCAATTTGTTATCTAGTTTATCCGAATTTCTTAGATCATAAATATCAATAGAAACTGGATCCTCATCAACAATAATAGGTTCCGTTTCATTTGAATTAAATAGGTGCTCATGATCACTCACATTATGTTCATCCATGTCGATGTCAACATTGTCTTCCATGTGGTTTTGATCTTCTAATTAGCAATAGTTGTTTCCTCCACAACAACTATTGTCAATGCATCTGGATCTCTTAAAGTGCTTGTATTACTCTTAAGAAATTTATGAAGAACCTCTCTCTATGATTCTACCAAATCATATATTCGCTTTTTCTTTTCTTTTTTTTTGTCGTTGCCAGAAGCGTACTTTTTTGATGATGTGATACTGTTAAAATTAAAGAAATAATTAGTAACTGTAATTTCATAAAATAGGATCACGTGAGAAATAATTAGTAACTTAATTTTGGATTCTTACCTTGCTGCCTGCTCTGCGGAACAGAGGGAATAGGGACGAGGGATCAGTCGATCAGGGAAGGGAATAGGGATCAGGTTCAGAGATCAGAGCAGTAGTGAGAGGCGAGGCCCTTGCTGGCTGCTTGCTGGTCTGGCTCTGCGCCTCTGTGGTGAATCGGTGATCTGTTGGAAAGCCGCATGCAGTGGACGCCGGCACGCCACCAGGCCCTCACGCCGTCACGCGCCCACGACGAAGGAAACTTCGCGACTCGCGCACGGCGGCACGGAAACGGGGAGACGGATCTTGCTTCTTGCGAATTGTATCCTGCGTATATCCCATTACGTATACATACCTGGGGGGCCCATCCCTTTCTTGGGCCTGGGACGGACGTCCCTCCCGCCCCTCCCTAGGGCCGGGCCTGATGCTATCCTACACCCTAGGTGTAACATAATTATTCTACACCATGCGCCAACCTAGCCAACTAACCAGACCAACAACACACCGAACCATCCGTGTCCCTTGCATGCGCGCGCTTCTCTTCCCCACCCACGCGGCCATATCGACCGAGCCCGACCTGTTTCCCAAGCGCCCAGGCTTGCGGCCTTCGCACCCTGTGGGCCCAGTCCATTCGCATGTGCACCGCACGCCAGCCTAGCGTCGTCATACCCAGCCACGCGCGTATGCAGCCCAATGAAAGAAACTCACGTCCCTCGCATGCAGGCAGAGCTCCCGATCCCGTGTCATAGCATACGTATGAACTTCTATGTGTTGCCAGTAGCTTGGTATAGTCAACCAAATTTTTTACTAGTATATCTTTAAATATTTTGTTAGTAGCTTGAGTAGTTACTAATATCTTAAAGTAGTTATCATTATATTCAATTATTCTTTTAGTATCTTCGAGTATTTATCAATGTCTTTAAATATATTTCATCAGTACTTTGTCGGTAGCTTAGTATAACCAGTGCTATATCTTCAGTAGTTGCTACCATTTTTAAGTAGTTTTCATTATTTCCAAGTATTTTGTGAGTACATTCATATATTTTGTGAACACAATACCTTCAATTATTTTATTCAGTAGTTTGGTACAGCTTGTACTAAAACTTCAATATTTACAAGTTCATCGGTACTTTGTCGGTAGCTTAGTATAACCGGTGCTATATCTTCAGTAGTTGCTATCATTTTTAAGTAGTTTTCATTATTTTCAAGTATTTTGTGAGTACATTCATATATTTTGTGAACACAATACCAAAAATTATTTATTGAGTAGTTTGGTACAGCTGATACTATAACTTCAATATTTACAGATACCTATAAGTAGTTGTCAGTATCTTCGTTACTTTGTTAGTATCTTTGAGTATTTCTGTCAATATTTTTGTTAGTGGTTTGGTATAGCGGTACTATAAGTAATTGTTGGTATATTTAAGTATTTTGTCAGTATCTCTAAGTAATTCTGTGTTAGTAGCTTGATACAGCCAATACTATATGACTTCAGTAGTTACTACTATCTTTAAGTAGTTATCTTTAAGTAGTTACCTTTAAGTAGTTATCAGTATGTTAAGTATTTTAATTTGTCAGTACTAATTAGAGCGGTAATATATACAAATACTGATTAAGGACCATTAGAGTTATACTAATTAGGGTTGTATATATTTGTATACTGACTGGGTTTGGTTAAGTATTTTTTTTAGTACAATCCTTCAGTATTTGTCAGTAATCTCCTTCAGTACACGTTAGTTTTCGTCTTAACCCTTTTAGTATTCCAAGTCATTAGTATCATCTCATTTTTCAGTATAATCTATTAGTATTTGTCAGTACAATCCTTCCAGTATAGTTAAAGCTATTGTTTTCCCCCAATATTTTCAGAATTTTGAAGTTCAGTATTTTTAATCTTCGAATGTTGATCAGTATTGTTGAGTTTGTTTTTTTACTGTAGCTTTCAACATTTGACAGTATTCAGTATCTCTCAGTATTTGTGTTTCGGAGGTAGCGGACGATCTCACCGTTGTCATCTCATTCTCCGACTCTCCTCTCTTTGCACCGGCCACCAGCACAGGCGCATCAGCACATACAAGCGGCAAGCAGAGCCACTACTAGCCCCATCCATCCACCACCAGTCCACCACGAAGCACGAGTTCAGAACCACCAGACCATAATCGCGCACAACGCGTATTCAGATCAGATTTCCACGGACATTTTGCTGTGCAGAAAATGATCGTAGTGCCCCCACCGCTAGTTTCTTTGGTGCCAGCTGCTACTCCGCTCAAACTGCCTGGAGGCTGCAGCTGGCCCTCGCTCGTGGGAGCCATAGCGGCAGAGTATCAACTCGATTTGAAAGCAGAGGGTGACGAGGAGGCCGCAGGCCACGGCGTGGACACGAGCGGGGTCATGGCCGGCGTTGAAGCTGCTTCTATCGTTGATGCAGAGCCTCCTCACTAGTGGGGAGCGGGATGGGCAGCAGGGCCTCCATGGAGCTGCCGGCGATGGGGGAAGTTGTCGCCGCCACTGTTGCTAGCGAGAGAAAGAGGGTCGGGATCGTCGCTAGGAGGCTTATGTGTGGTCTGCGGCGGTTCCGGTTGGGGGCGATGGGGTTGCTTGGTGGAGTCGGACGCGGTGTGTGTTGGTTGGTTCGGTCGGGATCGGGTGCTTAGGTCCATGGGGTAGAATAATATTCTACACCTAGGGTGTAGAATAGCGCTGCCGATAACGCTACCCATGTGCTTATGTAAAACACTAAGCAAAATCTTTAACACGATAGTCCAGGGAAGCAAACACAGGTTTCTAAACATGAGGTCGTATGAGTTGTGTTATTTGAACAACCCAAGTAATCGGTACAAGGCACGGGTCACTATAAAAAGGACTCCATTTTTTCGTAATAAGCAGTTGGAATTTTCGCTTCAAATGCAGGCATCCTGCTGCAATCAAATCCTATGAACCCGGCTTCTTGAGGATATCCTGGCTACCGATCCAGTGGACAACAACTAAATAAATTATCTACGAAGGAGAAGATATAGATTAATTCTTTATTAAATACGAGTAATTTATTAATCTTCCATAGCCATAGTAACAACCAACATGTTGCGGCCGCCCCAAAGAGGACTGGCAGTTTCAAGTCTAAATCTAATTTTCCTCAGCCAACTACCAAATAGATCCTAGGAATATAATGATCCATATCAAGCCAGCTCCATAGGATCGTATGGTCACATAATACGTATTGCAAACATTTATGTTCACAGCACAGCATTATATTGGGTCCAGTTGTATTTGTTAAATGTGTCTTCCAATTTTGATGCACATTTTTTTAACTATGTTTCCACCTGATTAATGCTTGAATGTTTTTTTAAAGCTTTTATAGGCTCATATACTTACTTTAGATAAATTGTTTCCTTCTGCTCAGGATTCGCAAGATGGAATGGAGTTAACTGAGGCAGTGACTAGCTCAAACGTGGCCACAACTAGTGCTCACAACTCATTGTCCACTACTGAGCTATCAGAAAATCCATCTGAAGGTGCCGATGGAAATAATGCAGCTAGAAATAACCTTACTCGCATATATTCTTTGGAGGAATCTCAGCTCATTGGCCGTGATAGAGAAAAATCTGATATAATGGAGCTAATTCTAAATCAATCAGGTCAAGGACCTCAAGTGATTTCAGTGTGGGGAATGGGTGGCCTTGGGAAAACCACTCTAGTGAAAGATTCATACCAAAGCCAAAGTCTTAGCAGCATGTTTGAGAAACGTGCTTGTGTCACAGTGATGCGTCCGTTCACTCTAGGAGAGCTTCTTAAGAACCTGATTATGCAACTTGATGTGGAATCTTCTGAAAGTGAAAGGAGTGTGATTCATTTTGGGGGTAGCACAAGAAAATCATTGGCAATGATGGAAGCTGAGGAATTGATTAAAGAGCTGGCTAGGCTTTTAGAAAACAAGAGGTGCTTGATCGTTCTCGATGATTTGCCTTCTACTGTGGTGTGGGACCTGATAATTAGGAGCTTTCCTAGAATCAATAGTGCAAGCAGAATCATAGTTACCACAAGGGAAGAGAATGTTGCAAGGCATTGCTCATCCAGACCAGAAAATGTATACAGACTCAATGTTTTACAGTACAAGGATGCACTTGACCTGTTCACAAAAAAGGTAAAATGATTCGATAATGAAAATAGTCACGCTGGATTGAACTTACTACATTATATTTTACTAGTCAAAAAATAAATTAAACCATGCAAATTTCAGGTATTCAAGGAGACATCTGATTTGGATAGTCATCCTGAATTGATTGTTGAGGCGAAAATGATCCTGAAGAAATGCAATGGACTTCCTCTTGCACTAGTTACCATAGGTGGCTTCTTGGCAAACCAACCAAAAACAGTTTTGGAGTGGAGAAAATTAAATAAGCATATTAGCGCTGAATTGGAGATGAACCCAAAGCTCGAGGTCATAAAATCAATCCTTGGAAAAAGTTATGATGGTTTACCCTATCATCTCAAGTCTTGTTTCTTGTATCTATCCATATTTCCTGAAGACCACAAGATTAGCAGGAGACGTTTGGTGCGGCGTTGGATTGCAGAAGGTTACTCAAGGGAGATCCGTGACAAGTCTGTGGAGCAAGTAGCCGATGGCTATCTCATGGAACTAATAGATAGGAGCATGGTATTGCCATCTCAACAGTCAGTTTACAGCAGAAAAGCATTTGACTCCTGTCACGTGCACGACCTCATGCATGAAATCAGCATCTCAAAGTCGATGGAGGAAAATCTTGTTTACAGACTGGAGGAAGCAGGCTGCGGCTCGAACTCCCAAGGCATAGTTCGACACCTTGCCATAAGCAGTGAATGGAATGGAAATCAGAGTGACTTTGAGAATCTGGTGGACCTGTCTCGTGTGCGATCCGTAACAGTATTTGGAACAGTCAGGCCCTTTTACTTCTCTAAAAAGATGAGGATGCTGCGAGTGTTGGACTTGGAAGGCACAGAAGGTCTAGTCGATCATCACCTTCGACAAATCGGGGAGCTGTATCACCTCAGGTACCTTTCTCTAAGAGGATGTGGTGATGTCTACTACCTGCCAGATTCATTTGGTAACTTGAGGCAGCTAGAAACACTAAATATTGCATTCACAAATGTAAGGAAGTTGCCAAATACAATCACTCGACTTACGAAGCTAGAGTGCCTGCGTGCTGGGACTGTCGGAAGGAACGAAGTTGGAGTAGGGGGTCGGCTGTGCCTTCTGACCCTATTCTCGTTCGCCTGTTGTGTGGCATGGTGTGCACCTCAGATTCTGAAAAAGAGGCTCAATTTTGATGGTGAGCCAAACAGGGACGATGTCTGCACTGTGTGTTGTTGCTCCCTGATCCCTCTCTTTGCAACACGTCAAAGCCTACGTGGCGTTCAGGTGCCAAATGGGATCCGGAAACTGAGGGCCATGCAGACAATGGGCCTTGTGAACCTTGCACAGGGGAAGAAGGCTCTACGTGACATAAGGAGGCTCACCCAGCTCCGCAAGTTAGCAGTGACAGGCATCAGCATGAAGAACGCCGCAGAGTTATGTTTTGCTATCGCCAGTCTCAGCTGCCTGGAGTCACTGCTGCTACGGGCAGAGGGGGACATAGGTCTACTTGGCTGCTTGCTTTTCATACCCACACCTCCAAGGAACCTGCAGAGCCTCAAGTTTTATGGCACGCTGGGTGTGTTGCCGCCATGGGTGGCAGGGCTCGAGAACCTCGTGAAACTAACTCTGCGGAGCACTAGGATATTGGACGTCGATACCACCATAGAAGCCCTCGGAATCTACAAAACCTTGCCATCCTGCGACTTAGGCAGGAGTCGTTCATGGGTCACGAGCTCCGTTTCCGTTTCTGGGAGGGTTTGTTCCCAAGCCTGTCAGTGATGGAGTTTGATCGCCCGCTAAAGCTCCAATCAGTGGAGTTCCACAGAGGAGCGATGTGTAAGCTTGAACATCTAGATTTTTGCGCGTGGTACCAGGAAACACGCATCGGTCTGCTGTCGGGGCTCCCAAACCTCACGGGCCTCAAGCACTTCACGCTTAGTGGTAGTACCTACGACGATGACTTTGTGGAAGACTTGCGCGCACAGATTGCCAGGACCCAAATAAACCCGTTTTCAAGAGGCAATGAGTGGAGCATTTTAGTCCGGAAGGCGGGGGGCCAATTGTAGGCCTTCTTGTCCCTGCCCGTGTGTGTCGGTGTCATCGTGTAATGTAAATTTCTTTTGATTTGTGCTGCTCACTATTCCAGACAGTCAGATTCCGGTGTTCATGTGTGAAAATAAGTAGCATGCATGTCACAATTGTGTTTTCCGAATCCCGCGCTAAATGGATTTATTTTAAGTTAAAACTATCTTAGTAGCATGCACGCCGCAATTGTGATTTTTTGTCTTCCAATAAAGATGCCCAGCGAGGCAGCGACGGTTCAGCTTCGATTCAACAAACGGAGTTGCGGACGCAGCGGCTGCGTAGTAAGTTCGTAATTCCGTTTCGACAATTTGGCACTGCCACACGTTGGATGCCGCTTCCGAGCTTTAGGTGCTGTTTGGTTCAGCCATCCTTATCCACGATCCGTTCACGCTGCTAAGGGCACGTACAACAGGTCTCTTGACCCCATCTGTATCATGCTAATTTTGTAGAAAAAACCCCACCAATGCCAAGAGCGAAGCCATCGTCGTCCCTTGAGGCGACGGGTAGAGCTCGTGGCCCGAGGCCGAGTCAACAGCTTGAGCACTGTTGTACGGTCGATTCACCAACTAGAGGGCGCACGGATCCGGTGCACGCACGCGCGATTCAGTTTGGGCATGCGAGAACCTTCACCTTCGGTTACGCTCTTCCTTCTTTGGGGCCAGCAGTGCCGACCTTCAGTACCACGCCTGTGTCCGCTCCCGTCGCCGCCTGGACGCAACTGCAGGATCCATCAGCACTACTGACGGCAAGCGCAGCGACTGCCAAGAGCCCAAGACCCTTCATCGCGGTAAGGCACCGCATCCAGGTAGATGTCGATGCAAAGGGGGAGGCATCTGTGGCCGTGCATAGATGCAAGCGGGGCGGGAGGGAAAGGGTGGCAGTTGAAGCGGAAGGATAATGGCGTGGTGGCTGCGAGTGACCAGAAGGCCATGGTTGCAGCAGTAAGGATCCCATGGCTGCGTATGACAAGGATGCCATGAGTTCATGACTGTCTCTGCCATGGCAAGCTTTAGATGAGATAACTTGGTAAACGGGACTGCCGCGCACAGGCACGAAGGCAGTGGTGGGGCGGGAGGGGCTTGAGGCCCCCTACCGTGACCGAGATAGTGAAGCCTCATATAGTCCCTGCTTGCAATTTCAGCCGTAGATGTATAAGAAAGGAGGGGCTGAGATTTTCTGAACGTGAAAGATGACTATTTAGGCCATAGTAGAACTAAGACATTGTAGGACTACTTCAAAATATTATATAGTTGTCTATTGTGAGGGGTCATAGTAGAGCCAAGTCATTGTAGGACTTTTGTTCAGCCCCTCTTAAATTTTATTTAGGCCATAGTAGAACTAAGTCGTTGTAGGACTACTTCAAAATATTATATAGTTGTCTATTATGAGGGGTCATAGTTGAGCTAAGTCATTGTAGGACTTTTGTTCAGCCCCTCATAAATTTTTTTACTAGCTTCGTCCCTGGTCGCGCATATTCTCCTGGAGGTGTCCAAGCCGAACACGATGGGAGGTAGGGGAAGGAGGTGCCGCTGACGGCCGTGACCGGTGGTCAGCACGACGAATAAGGCTTTTGGATTGTTAAGTAATTAGGCAATTTCCAGATTAAAACCAGAGTATAAATTATGCTAAATTGATCATCTAGATATTTCAGTTTGTATTGTTTACTAGCATAATAAAAAAGACATAACATGATCTCAAACATGATAACTGGTGTAAGCATAGCTCGTACACCAATTAGATTAAACAGCAAGAACAAAGATATTAGATTTGGTGTAAGTATAGTTCGTACACCAGATAGATTGAACAGTATGAATAAAGAGATTAGATCTGGTGTAAGCATAGCTCGTACACCAGATAGATTGAACTGTTTAAACCAAGATATTGGATCACGAGTAGTGTACCTTTCTGTTGACGGAGAAGATGGTGGTGGAGACGGTGCTGGCAGATCGTCGATGAGTGGTGGAGGAAGAGCTTGGAGCAGTTAACGATGAATACGCCTGGACATAGCGTTGCCTGACTTGGACGGTAGACGACCCGTTGTGGAAGACAAGAGCAGTCGCGCGACGAGCGCTTCCCAAAAACCATATTCGTCCTCTACCAGTGCAGGATCACCTGGACATAGCGGCTGCGTAGTAAGTTCGTAATTCCGTTTCGACAATTTGGCACTGCCACACGTCGGATGCCGCTTCCGAGCTTTAGGTGCTGTTTGGTTCAGCCATCCTTATCCACGATCCGTTCACGGCGCTAAGGGCACGTACAACAGGTCTCTTGACCCCATCTGTATCATGCTAATTTTGTAGAAAAAACCCCACCAATGCCAAGAGCGAAGCCATCGTCGTCCCTTGAGGCGACGGGTAGAGCTCGTGGCCCGAGGCCGAGTCGACAGCTTGAGCACCTTTGTACGGTCGATTCACCAACTAGAGGGCGCACGGATCCGGTGCACGCACGCGCGATTCAGTTAACCCCCTAGTGCCTAGAAGAGTGTTTGACTAGAATCAACCGCACAAAAGACTATCGCTAAACCATTTCTACTCTAGCATGACAATTCAACTTATGAAATAACAACAAGTAAATGCGAAATTGAATTGCTCAAAGGTAAATGCGAAGTAAAGAGAGTAGAGATGACACGACGATCTTTTTGCCGAGGTATCGAGGTGTCGGCACACCCCCCTAGTCCTCGTTGGAGCATCCGCGCAAGGGTATTGCTCCCCTTGATCCGCGCAAGGATCAAGTGCTCACTACGAGCTGATTCTTCGCCACTCCGGCCCGGTGAATCGCTCGCTACCGGTCACAACATGACTTGGGTCATCCATAAAGCCTTCGGATGATCACCAAGCTCTCCGATCGCCAACAAGCCGTCTAGGTGATGCCGATCACCAAGAGTAACAAGCTAGAACTCTCACTTGACCAACACAATGCCAAAGAGATGGATGGATGCACACTTGCTACTCAATTCTCATTAGGGCTCTTGCTCTTTCTCACACTCACAAGGTGTCTCTCAGCAAAGGAAAGTGGCAAGAACACTCAAATGGATGAGGAGGTGGAGTATATATACTCCCCCAACCGGCCATCCAAAAACAGCACAAGACAGGGTTTCTGTGGGGGCATCGGAGGCGCCGATGCCAAGCATCGGAGGCACCGATGACCTCGACCAACGGTCGACTGTACAACCTGTCAGACTATTTAAAGGAGCATCGGACGTCGGCAGCGTTCGATGCCCCTGCATCGGACGCATCCGATGCCATTTTGACCTCTCTGGAACCTCTCTGCATGGCCATCGGATGCTGGCCCTCAGCATCCGATGCCAGCGTTCGTTGCCTCCTACAGTTCACTCGCAAGTGAACAGTGGCACGAGAGCGTCCGATGTGGCAACATTGGAGCCTCCGATGCCACACACCAGACTAAACCCTAGTCGGAGTGAGCATCGGAGCCTCCGATGCCCACAAGGCCAGCATCCGATGCCCCTTACAAGGCCAAAACGAACTCGGATCGCGACGCGGCCTAAACGACTTTTGTTCCTCTCGACATAAGGCACCTCTCTGAGCTACCTAGGGCTATGAAATAACAAGTGTGCCCCACACCTACCTCAATAGACTCATCTAGGTTAAGCTACTGATTCACGCTCCCCTTTATAGTACGGCCAAAGGAAAAACAAAGACCTAAGACTACCTAAGTGTCCTCCAAAACCATGCGACACTTAGCGTAGCCTACCACCGTCTTCGTCGTCCGTCCTTTGAAAACCGAAACGATTTCCATCGCCAGGGGACATGAACTCCATATGCCCGTATCGTCGCCATTACCGTGACCTAACTCATCCCTGTTTCTGTAAAACACACGTTAGTCACAGTAATCTTGTGTTTCATCCAATCACCGAAACCCACTAGGGACCAAGATGCGTTCAATCTCCCCTTTTTGGTGATTGATGACAACACGAGATCGAGTATAGAGAGAAGAGGTTTTCAAATCATGACATGTATGAACTTGCAATGAATAAGAAAAGTGGTTAGGGGCAAGTTCATACATATCATGCCAACACCCTGCACTCAACAAGTTAGAGTGAATAGCAAGTGCAAGAGTAAAGAGCTCGAATACATAATAAGTGAGAATTAAGCACAAGTAATCGAGTAAAGCGAAATGACATGTCATATATGATATTGAAGAGAGCACAACACATGTCATAAGATCCATGGCATAAGTATATAGCATAGTAATACACAAAAGATGCGATAAGAAAAGAGCGTATGGGAACATAACATATCAAAAGACACAAATCCCTCTCACATCGCTCCCCCTATCGCTATACTCGCTCACTCTCCCCCTTTGGTATCAAGCGCCAAACTAAGCGTCGGAGGGCGGAGGTGGCGCAGACGAGTCAGGTGCCATCTCCGGAGACCTCTGAGTGAACTTGAACTGCTGAAGGAGAGTCTCGGAGTCTGTAGACGAGTCGCCGGTAGCCTGCTGACCCTCTGAAGCTGGAAGCTGCGGTGAAACGGTCTGGGTCGGCTCTGGCACTGACTGCTCTGCCTACTCTGGCTGCTGGACCTGCTCGGTCTGCTCTGTAGGCTCTGTGACTGTCTCAGTCGCCGTAGTGGTGTCAACCTGAGTCTCGGAGTGCGGAAGCTCATGAATAACTGATACCTCAGGCTGAACTGTCGTGGTCGTCTCTGACTGGACAGGCTCTGTCTACTCTGAGGACGCGACGGAGCTCAGAAGGGTCTCAGTAGTAGTGGTGACTGGAGCCGTCGACGTCTGTGCTAGGTCCGAAAGATCTGGAGTAGGAAACCCAGTAAGCTCACTGAAGCTGGTAGACAAGTCCCGCGTCACTGTGGTAGTCGTCGCGAATAGAGACTCTGTCGAACGTGGCGTGAAACCAGTGCGCAAAGGACTAAAGACCGGGGCTCCTCCAGGCGGAGTGGTGAAAGAGGTGAACTGGGAGGAGCTCGGGCCAAAGGACTGCGGCAGCTGAAACGGTGGCGGCTGACCAAACTGCTGCTGCTGAGCGAACTGCTGTGGTGGGACTGGTGGCTGCCACTGAATCTGGTGCTGGGGAGGAGGCTGCTGCCACTGCCACTGAGGAGGTCCGCTCGCAAGTCTCTCCATGAAACTCAAAGTTTGCTGCTGCAGCTCCATCATCTGTCGCTGCAGGGCGTCAGAACGCTCCTGAGCCTGCTGCTGAGCTAGAGCCTGCTACTGAGCCAAACGCTGCTGCTCCTGGGCTAACCGCTGGACATCCTGTGTCACTGTCCGCTGCTGCTCCTCCATCCGTGCAAGAATAGCAAGTAGCGCTGGATCGGAGGAGGCAGTACCAGACGTCCCGTCCTGAGAGTCGTGAGCTCGAGGCTGAAAGTGGGGCGGGAGCTGGTAGTCCTCGTCGGAGCTGTCGGTGAGGTCCGCGGCGACGAACGTGTCACCACCCTCTAGGTCTGCTAACTCCTGCTCTGCGAGTGCCCGAACTGTCTCATCCTGCTCCTGAGCTGACTCGGGGACCTCAGGTCTCTGGCGTGAACTAGACGGTGCCTGTGGCTCCTGCTGCCTGCGGTCCTGACCGTGTCCTAACAACTGACTCATGTTATACTCGGGGAACACGGTCGCGGAGCCGGTGAGAGTCTGACTGGGGTGAGATCCAGTGGTGGCAGCTACCTTCCACAGTATATAGGAGATCCAATGTGCATACGGTAGCTACCGGCGGGCCTTGATGCCCTCTGCAATGGTATCCTCCATCTCACACAAGATGACGTCCCAGACGTCGAACTCCTGCTGCCTGACCATATAAGCAAGTAACCACAGCTGTAGGCGTGAAAGTCCCTCTCCGAAGCCCACCCTGGGAAGTAAGGTCCGCCGAAGAATCGCGTTGAGGATCCGAGTCGTAGGGGTGAGATCCCTGGGCGTGCGACTCGAACCCTCACCGAAAGGCTCAGTGGAGCAGGGGCGGACCAGGTCAGTCGACGGCTGTGCACCACTGTGAGGGCGGCGGGGTGGCTCGTCCTGTCGTAGCACAGGTCGTGGATCCGGGTCTGAGAGTGTCATAGTCCAAACCAATCCCGGATCTCGGACGAGAACAGCCGGTAGTGCTCCCCCTCAAAGGCAAACTCTATAGTCTCACAGTCCGGGTGCACCCAGAGTGAAGCGTAGAACTGAAAGACCCAGTGCTCAATATATGAGCCAGACCGCCCAGAAGGTCCGCCAAACCAGGTAGGTAGGTGAAAGGTCCTAGTTTGGTTTTGGTAATTGAGTGACAACTTTAGGTGGACTAATGGTGTTTATGTGAGATACACAGGTGATAAGTCCACAGGTGATCATGTATGAGCAACATATGCCATAGAGGTGAAATGGCTTGAAGAATGTTGCAATGCTCATGCATGTGATGAAGAATGAGCTTATTGCATATGTGACATGATATGTGGTCATGTGGCTAAGATGGTGAAGATCAAGGCAAGACTTGGCTTGATGGACCGGTTGCGAAGGTGAAGGGCAAGTTGGAGGCTTTGAAGCCGTTGGTACCGAGTGTCAGGAGGCTTGAGCAAAGACTTGGCGCCGAAGGACCGAAGCAATGGTGAAGAGCAAGTGAGGTCAAGATCGATGGACCATGGAGGCCATGTGATGATATGAAGTGGATCATATCATTTGATATAGGTTGGTGCATGTGTTGCATCAACACCAGAGGAGATGGAATGGAATGCGCAAGGCAAAGGTATATTTGTATGGCATTTCATTTCACCGGTCATAGGTGTGTAGAGAAGTTAATGACCGGGTTTAGGATAGATGGCCGTACTATCAAGAGGAGCAAACTTGTTTGCATATCAGTCATCTAGTGCCACTTGAGCGATCTAACATTGCAATGTTACTAGGATCAAGTGGCGTTGTGAGCGCAAGTGAAAATCCTTTGAAAAATGATTATGAAAATGCTAACACACATACACATGATGTTGTACACTTGGTGGTGTTGGCACATTTGCAAAGGAGAAGTTGTTTGAAAAGAAGTCGTGTTGAAAGGAGGTGTGGAGAAGTGGGAGAAACTAGTGTATAGTCCCTCTCCCTCCTGCCGAGCTTGCGAGGCAGGATTCAGCGGTTTTCAGAGGTGAAGTGTAGTGCTCTGGGAGCATCGGACGCTGGTCCGAGGGGCATCGGACGCTAGGCCGAGCGTCCGATGGCAAACCCTAGTTTTAGTCTGTTGCAGTGGGAGCATTGGACGCTGGTCCGAGCGTCCGATGGCAATGACGTGGCGTGAGCTTTCTGTGCTGGGAGCATCGGACGCACCCTAGCGTCCGATGTGGACCCATTTGACGCGTCCGATGTAGAATGGAGCTCTCGGGGAGCTCTCTGCATAGACATCGGACGCTGGCCCTTAGCGTCCGATGCTAGGGGTCCGGCGCGTCCGATGTAAGGGCGTTTCTGCGCAGATTTGAGCAGAGGCATCGGAGCGTCCGATGCTAGGCATCGGCGCGTCCGATTCCACTTTAACTGGCGCGGGAAGTGATATAGCCGTTGGGATCGCTCGGCCTAAGTTATTCGTGGGGGACACATGGCGAGCATCCAAGCATCGGACGCTGGCCTCAGCGTCCGATGGTCCCAATCCAGAGCGTCCGATGGTGGCGCAGTTTGCCCAGTGAAGGGGCAACGGCTAGTTAGCCCTTGGGGCTATAAATAGCGTTGGTAACCGGCCTTGGGCTGGTGGTTGAGCACTTTAGAGCCTTTGTGGCTTGTGTGGATGTGCTTGGGAGCCCTCTAACTCGCTTGTGCTTGCTAGTGTGCGAATCGATAGCGAGTGAGTGATCGCTAGTGCGTTGCATTGAGAGATTGCTTCGAGTGGCACTAGGTGATCATGTTGCAAGCCGGTGGTGCTTGTTACTCTTGGAGGTTGCCACCTCCTAGACGGCTTGGTGATTGTGTCTCTGTCGTGAAGCCCGCAAGAAGATTGTGCGTGGCTCCGGAGAAGGCTTTGTGAGGGGAATTGTGCTCGCCCCGCGGGGATCGCGAAGAGCAACTCGAGTTGAGAGAGGTGCGAAGAGTGCCAAGTGGTCCGGTCGGATCGAAGATAGAGCTCTTGGTGAGCACTCCATTGTGGAGAGTGTGACTTAGGGTCACCACTAGCAAGAGGATCGGCGGCAACCTTGGGCTTGCCTCAACGGGGACTAGCTTGGTGGCAACCAAGTGAACCTCGGGATAAAATCACTGTGTCAACATTGTCTACATCTTCTCGGTGGTTTGCTATCTCCATACACAAGCTTGTATTTACTTTCATATATATTGTGCTTGAGTAGTTGCTCTTGTAATTAGTTAGCTTTTGTAGCTTGCTAGTTACATTCTTTGCTTGTGTAGCATAGAAGTTGATCCCATGAGTGACTAGTTGACTTGTAGTCTTGCTAGTCACATTGCTTAGTTTGTGTAGCTAAGTTGAGCTCTCTAATTTGGCTTGTGTAGTCTTGTTATTGAGCATTGCTAGTGATCTTAGGAGCTTTGTGCTTTGCTTACTAGATTGTGTAGGAGCTCCCCGGCGTTTGAAGTACTAGTTGCATAGGTTTGTGTAACCTTGCTTCTAGAATTGGTTAGGTGAGCTCTAGCTAGCCCGACACCTTATTTGCATTGTTTAGGATCTTTTGTAAGGTGTCATAGAGTATAAAGTAGAGGGGTGTAGTCTTGGCTAGACCGATAGTTTTAATTCCGCATTTGTTTCGGTTAGCCGGTGCGATTAGTTTTAGAAAGAACTATTCACCCCCCTCTAGTCCGCCATCTCGACCCTCCAAGTGGTATCAGAGCTAGGTCTCTCATTTGTGGTCTTCACCGACCCGAGAGGATGGCGACTAGTTGGCTAGATGTTGAGTGTGACACACATATTTTTGATGGCACACACTATGCACGGTGGAAACTTCATATGCTTGATCATTTCCATGCTTTTTGGTTCAAAGTT
Source organism: Coix lacryma-jobi var. lacryma-jobi (assembly GCA_009763385.1). Lineage (NCBI taxonomy): Eukaryota > Viridiplantae > Streptophyta > Magnoliopsida > Poales > Poaceae > Coix > Coix lacryma-jobi. The sequence continues at coordinate 10,289,636 of CM019828.1, forward strand.
TTTGGTGGATCGTTGTTGTTGGTTTTACTCATGCCTTGGATGAGAGTAATCTAACCCAAGCGCAAGAGGATTGCCTAACACTCGATGCACAAGCCCAATGTTTTCTAACAAATGCTTTGCAAGATGAGATATTTGGCAGGGTAATGACTTCGGCGAGTGCCCATGATATGTGGACGGCACTCAAACATCTCTATGGTGATTTCTCCATTTGGGATGGGCAAATTCAAGGAGGAGGATCACATAGAGATGGCACATGAGGTGGTTGAGCAAGACCACAACTCTGTGATTGTGGAAGATTGCTCCACCTCAAGTTCAAGTGATGCAAGTGATAATGATATTCCAAGCACACTTGATGATGATGGTTCATGCTCCGGCTATGAGAGTGATACTTCTTTCGAGCTCTCCAATCACTACATCACATTGCTTCATGTCACACGGTGACACTAAGGTTTGCAAAGCTAATGTGATTGATCTTAATGCATATGAGGAGCTCTTGAGTAGATATGCTAGCATGACCATTACTTTAGAAAATGAGATGTCTAAAAATGCAAAATTGGAAAAGAAAACTCATTTCTAAAGAACACATGTGAACAAGTGAAGCATCTACTTTATGTTAGTACTTGTTCACATGAGGCGCTAAAATTGACTCATGAGGAACTATGTGTTGCTCATGATAACTTGGTACAAGACCATGTTTTTCTCACTAACAAGCTTTCCAATAAAGAAACTAAAACTAGTGAGAGCTCATCGCATGGGTCAAATGATCTATTGCAAAATGTTGCTAACCCATGTGATGTAGGCAAGAAGAATGTATCCACCCTCTTGTGATGATTTATTAGCTATGCCATGTTCTTCACCAATATAGATGCTTGTTCTACTTCTATGTCTTGTGAGACTAACATTTTGAAGGAGAACAATGAGCTCAAAAGTGAAGTGAGAATTTGAAGCAACAAGTTAGAGAGGTGCTACAACTTCAAAGTCACCTTTGAGCACATGTTGAAGAATCAAAAGAGCTATGGTGACAAGAGTGGCATTGGCTTCAACAAGAGCAAGATCAAAGGCAAGAGATGGGGAAATAAGAAGTATGAAAGAGAGATGAAGAAGCAAGAACAAGAGAAGCTATCTCATTTCATGTGCTATCGGTGCCATGAGATGGAACATCTTGCAAATGCTTGCCCCAACAAGAAGAAGCTCAAATTGAAGAAGGAAGAAGAGAGGCTCAAGCATGTCAAATGCTTCAAGTGCCGCACTAGAGGACATCTCACCTCTATGTGCCCAACCAAGCAATTGGTGAAGCAACAAGATGAGCCTCAACCAAAGCCACAAGTTGAGCAAGAAAAGAAGCCCCAAGTTCAAATCAAGAACAACCATCATGATGGCGACTTGATGAAGAAGAAGAAAACAAGAAGGGGCGGAAGAGCAAGACATCCAATTCATATCCAAGATGCCAAGATGATGATGAGCAAGAATGAAGAAAAGAGGAAAGATTCAGGCTCACATCAAGTGCTACAAATGTGATGATATGGGACACTTTGCCTCGAAGTGTCCTAACAAGCTTGAGAAGAAGGCTCAAGCAACTCATGAGAGGCAAGGCAATGAGAAGCAACACATGAGCAAGGAAGAAAATGCTCAATCAAAGAGAGTTTGCTACTCATGCCGGGAAAGGGGACACATGACAAATTCATGTCCCCTAGGTAACATTCCTAAGCCTATTTCAATTGCTAATGATTCTATGCTTAGGAAGGATGAAAATGGTACCTCTAAGGCTACTATTGCAACTCATCCTGCTACTCATACTAAGGCAAAGGTCCAGAGAGGAAAAAATAAATGTGTGTTGTGTGAGATTCGAACTCAGCACATCTCGCCTCAGGCACGTCTACCAACTGAGCTACGCAACCCACGTGATGTAGTTCTAGACGTTTTCCTTTTGAATCCACTCGGGAAGGACTTTTAGCCCCGGTTGGTAACACCAACCGGGGCTAAAAGGACCTTTAGCCCCGGTTGGTACCACCAACCGGGGCTAAAGGGTGACCCTTTAGCCCCGGTTGGTATTACCAACCGGGACTAAAGGTCCAGGACCTTTAGTTCCGGTTGATAATACCAACCGGGGCTAAAGATTCACCTTTAGCCCCGGTTGGTAATACCAACCGGGACTAAAAGTCTTTAGTCCCGGACGCAAATTTTTTCCGAGACTAAAGCTCGGTTGGTGGATCGTCCAAAGGCCTGTTCTCTAGTAGTGTATGCCAAAGTATGTTGCACATAACTTGAGAGGACCCAAACAAGTTTGGGTACCATTAAAAAGGGGATGAATGTGTGTAGGTACCATGGCATTGGAGACTTGATTCAATTGACTTTATATTATTCATCATGTGATTGAGTCAAGTAATGAAGCTTATTGCTATTCTCATCGCAATGTCAAGACAAGTGAAGTGAAGTCCAAGTGCTATAACATACAAGTGCAAAAGATCAAGTTGTGGTGGTTGATTGGAATTATTTGAAGGCTTGCAATCGAATTGAGTAGAAGCTTGCTATTTGGATGATCATGAGATACTAAGGTATATCTCTAGTTTATCATGTTCTTTTAGATGCATATGAGATGATTGAATTGGACATATATGCATATGTTGCTTGGTATAAGATGATTGAATGGATTTAATGCCTAAGTGATCAAATTGAGTTAGTTTGAATGGATATGTTCATGAGACTTCTTTTAGTAAGTGATTTGAATGGGTATATGTCTTGTGAGAGTATTCAAACAAGTTAGCTCAAGTTTGATTCAAATTGGTAGAGTATAGCTCAATTGCTCAAAGTTGTTCAATATTGCAAAATCTGAGTGAGCTGAGAAGATAGCCATGTTTGAGTGATCAAATCTATTTGTATTGGCTTGAAATTTGGTACATATTCTCTACACTTATGGTATTAGTTTCTGTGCAAAATTCATGATAATTGAATAAGTGATGCTTTGGTTTTGGAGTGGATCTTGTCAACTATTGTGCAGTAGTTTTCAGCATGTAGTACTACAGAAAGAATTGAAATCTGGTACTAATCTAGAAAGCCAATAAAGCTCAAATCTTTATGGCTGCTAGAACACTTATTGAAGCACATCTCCACCAAATTTTATAGTCATTGGACTTATATTTTGGGAGATATGCATATTTCTTTGAGAAGGACAGAATCTGCCAGAAAAAGTGACAATTATTGGATAGATCTCAAGTCACTTTGATTGAAAGACCCTCAAGTTGGAATCATGTTTATAAGTGGTTGAGGGACCTATGTTTGGTTTTGAAATGAGCTAGAAGCATGACAAAGATGAGTCCAAGTTCATTTGATTGAGGAGTTATAAGGACCGGACCGGAGATCGAACCGGCGAGGTCGTCGGTTCATCAGTTCACAGGTCCAACCGTTTAGAACCGATTGGACCGCCGGTTCAATTATTTTGGACCGGTTAAATCGAACCGGTCACAAATATATTGAGTCGGTATATATATATATGATATAATTAATAATTAACAGATGATAAATAACACAATTTAATTGTACAACCATAAGATTTGTACATATGTAGATATATATACAGAATGACATGTTTTTAAATTTAAAACGTGAAGCACGTGATCAATTTTGTTGTGATAATTTAAAACAGAATGACTAGAATAGTAATTGGAAAATTCATCATTGCAAAACAATCTCAAATGCTAAAATGGAATGCATGATTGCAAAGATCTCGTTTTGCCAATCAAAATAGATATATTATTCATCTAATTTAGAGCTCATTTTAAAAAGTTTTAAAATTTTAAAATTTAGAAAGATGTCAGCACAAACAAAATTGAGTAAAGTCCATCACCGGTCTCTAAACTTGTGTCGTTGTGTCATCCCGGTCCCTAAACTCGCAAATCGATCATCTAGGTCCTCAAACTTGTTCGGTTGTGTTATCCCGGTCCCTAAACTTGTTCGGTTGTGTCATCTCGGTCTATAAACTTACAAATCGCTTGTTTAGGTCCTCAAACTTAGACAGTTGTGTCATCTTGGTCCCTAAACTTTATTTTGAGTCTCATCTAGATCTAAATATGGCAATTTAAAAATCTTATATCAACAAATAATTCATAACTTTTTCATACAAACTCGAACAAAGACAAACTTTATATCAAAATTATAGTCCTCGATGTGATCTACAACTTTGTAGTTGAATTTTTTTTGATTTAAAACTGTTTAGGGTCCCAAAATATTGTTGTATGTTTATAGATTTTGAAATTTAAAATTTAAAATTATCAAACAATCTTGAATATTGATATGATCTATATAAAAGTTATAGTTCTCAATGCAATCTACAACGTTGTAGATAAACTTTTTTTATTTAAAGTTATTTATTATCCAAAAAAATTAATTTTAAATTTTAAATTTCAAAATCTATAAACATACAAGAATATTTTGGGACCCTAAACAGTTTTAAATCAAAAACTTTTCAACTACAAAGTTGTAGATCACATCGAGGGCTATAATTTGGATATAAAGTTTGTCTTTTTTCGAGTTTGTATGAAAGTTTTCGAGTTATGAATTATTTGTTGATATAAAATTTTTAAATTGTCATGTTTAGATCTAGATGAGACTCAAAACAAAGTTTAGGGACCAGGATGACACAACTGACTAAGTTTGAGGACCTAAATGAGCGATTTATAAGTTTAGGGACCGGGATGACACAACCAAACAAGTTTGAGGACGTAGATGATCGATTTGCGAGTTTAGGGACCGGGATGACACAACGACACAAGTTCAGGGACCGGTGATGGATTTTACTCAACAAAATTTAACATACTACGTACGTACATGCAAACGTTCAAACTCCAAACGTGAGTAGAGCAGCCAGCGCGCCAATCGATACATGTGCATGTTGACAAAAAAATGTTGTAAAAAAACCGATGCATGTGCATGCAGCCATGCAGTCCACCAAAACGTGAGGAGGTGCCAGACAGGCTCATCAATGCCACGCGCATGCACTCCACCGGCTGCACGACTACACAGCAGGAATGGAGGTGCGCACGCCTATTATGCAGACCGAGGCGGTTCACATGGAACCGGCCGGTTCACCGGTTCCACGAAAAACCGGCCGGTTCAACCGGTTTTTACCGGTTCGATTATAGGGACGGTCTTTTAAGTGAACCAGACCGGTATAGGCTCTGGTTCGGTCTTTTAGCGGTCCGACCGCTGGTCCGGTCCGGTTCAAATAACTAGGTTTTGACACACATTTGGTACTCAAGTTGAAGATCAAGACCAACATCAAGATGAAGATAAAGATCAAATTCTAGTATCAAATTGAAGATCATTTGGAAGAAAGAAAAGGACTCAAAAATGGATTCAAAGTCACATTTCAAGAAGAGTTCAAAAGGATCAATCAAACAAGGTCAATTCAAGTGAGTATCAAGGATGATTCTTTGGAGAGAGGTCACTTCTCCCTTTCGTAGGGGCTTGCCGCCTTTGGTAGGTTAACCAAGCGAGGCTTGGAAGGCTAACATGGAAGTGGTGATCTAAAGTATGATTGGAGATGCTTAGTTGAAGAAATCAAAAGGGTTGATCTAGAGAGCAAGCAACACCCAAAAGAGAGCAAATCATGGCAACTCAAGTGGTATTCATATATGAAAGCTATGTTCAAATGAATAAGCAAGCCAACCACAACATTGAGCTAGTGCACTTGATCATATGGGTGAAGATTTGTTCTATCAATTGGTATCTATTGGTCTTCACCATGGACTTCACATTGCTATTTGGAGCTAAATTGGAATCAAAATGACTATCCTCTACTCCAAGATAGCAAAGGTATCATTGTAATGTGCATGATCATTTCATCCCTTACTAGTATGCGGTTAAGTGCATATAATACATGCTTAATAGGATCATGCATAACAAATGAAAAGTTTAAATTCATAGCCTACCACTATTGCTTGTTTGATTATATGATCTAGTGGTTAGTATATGGATTTGTTCATGAGCTAGTGAACCCAAGTACTTGATCTAGAAGATGAGCATTCAAGTGTCTAATTCAACGTGAGTAAGATAACCATTGAAAGATGTGTGAAGAAGCTTACTCTAGAGCAAACCGAGTTAGATATCTTGTGCAAGTTTAATAGTTCAAGTCACAAATGAGAGGCTCATGGCAAAGAGTTCAAGAAGAAGACAATAATGCAAATGGATATCAAGTTTAAACTATCATTCAAGTGGTATCTAGACTCATCATTTCTTCACATGGTATCTATTCAAAATGGTATATGATCTTTCAAGTGATATTTACCAAGTGGTGTCTAGATCGAGCTCACAAGTAGTATCCTACAAGACTTCAAGTGATCCTCAACTTTAAGTGATCAAATCAAGCAAACCATCCCTCACCAACAAGAGCTCAAGTTTATCAAGTGAATGACCCATGCTACATAAGAAACGACGCCCCACCTATTGGTATCAAGGTCAAAGATCCTGCACATGGTGTCATTCCAACACATATGGTGGTGTCCATCAAAAATCAAGACTCAAGTGTCAACCATCTACCCTAGTGTCACCCTTTGTATGAAAAGAGCATACCTTTTATGGTCATTGATGACAAAGGGGGAGAAAGTTCCAAATATATGATATGATAGGGGGAGATATGGTAAAGATATGTCAAGGACAAAGGGGGAGAAAACAAGATGGACATGGATCAAGAGGGAGCAAGATTGGATAATGCAAAGGAAAGGATCAAAATTCTTGAATAAAGAGAGCACACAAGTAGGGGGAGCAAGCTCATGAATACATGTTTGATGCATTTGGCTGTGCATTACATTTGCTTGCTTGCATTGCATATGTTCTAAATTCTATGCTTGTATGCAATATTTGCTAGAGCTAAGACTTGGATGATGATTGTTTTCCTTTATTTGGTATTTAAAGGTTAGTCTTAGTGTAACAAGTGGTAACCAGAACCTTGATTATAATGTTGATCTCATGTGGTATCTAGTTTCACTTGTCTCTAGCAAGGTCGATGCTAAGGATGAACTCAAATGTGGTATACACGCTTCAAAGGTACAATTCTATCTTGTATACCTTAGCATCACTTAGTAGTGCTAACACTTCCACAAATTTCATATTCATGCATGTGTGCAAACTTGAAACCAAACCATTTGAGCACACTTGTAGGGGGAGTTAACACTACAAAGTCGGGTTGTATGGTGCTTATCCAAATCTTCTCATATGGTCTTAATGTTGGATAAGTAACATAGAATCCAAACCAAGTTAGCAATTTACATTCTTGTAAAGTGCTAGCTTGGAATAAGCTTAATTTCCATATCTTTATAGAGTTGTCATCAATTACCAAAAAGGGGGAGATTGAAAGGTCCTAGTTTGGTTTTGGTAATTGAGTGACAACTTTATGTGGACTAATGGTGTTTATGTGAGATACACAAGTGATAAGTCCACAGGTGATCATGTATGAGAAACATATGCCATAGAGGTGAAATGGCTTGAAGAATGTTGCAATGCTCATGCATGTGATGAAGAATGAGCTTATTGCATATGTGACATGACATGTGGTCATGTGGCTAAGATGGTGAAGATCAAGGCAAGACTTGGCTTGATGGACCGGTTGCGAAGGTGAAGGGCAAGTTGGAGGCTTTGAAGCCGTTGGTACCGAGTGTCGGGAGGCTTGAGCAAAGACTTGGCGCCGAAGAACCGAAGCAATGGTGAAGAGCAAGTGAGGTCAAGATCGATGGACCATGGAGGCCATGTGATGATATGAAGTGGATCATATCATTTGATATAGGTTGGTGCATGTGTTGCATCAACACCGGAGGAGATGGAATGGAGGTGATCATGTATGAGAAACATATGCCATAGAGGTGAAATGGCTTGAAGAATGTTGCAATGCTCATGCATGTGATGAAGAATGAGCTTATTGCATATGTGACATGACATGTGGTCATGTGGCTAAGATGGTGAAGATCAAGGCAAGACTTGGCTTGATGGACCGGTTGCGAAGGTGAAGGGCAAGTTGGAGGCTTTGAAGCCGTTGGTACCGAGTGTCGGGAGGCTTGAGCAAAGACTTGGCGCCGAAGGACCGAAGCAATGGTGAAGAGCAAGTGAGGTCAAGATCGATGGACCATGGAGGCCATGTGATGATATGAAGTGGATCATATCATTTGATATAGGTTGGTGCATGTGTTGCATCAACACCGGAGGAGATGGAATGGAATGCGCAAGGCAAAGGTATATTTGTAGGGCATTTCATTTCACCGGTCATAGGTGTGTAGAGAAGTTAATGACCGGGTTTAGGATAGATGGCCGTACTATCAAGAGGAGCAAACTTATTTGCATATCAGTCATCTAGTGCCACTTGAGCGATCTAACATTGCAATGTTACTAGGATCAAGTGGCGTTGTGAGCGCAAGTGAAAATCCTTTGAAAAATGATTATGAAAATGCTAACACACATACACATGATGTTGTACACTTGGTGGTGTTGGCACATTTGCAAAGGAGAAGTTGTTTGAAAAGAAGTCGTGCTGAAAGGAGGTGTGGAGAAGTGGGAGAAACTAGTGTATAGTCCCTCTCCCTCCTGCCGAGCTTGCGAGGCAGGATTCAGCGGTTTTCGGAGGTGAAGTGTAGTGCTCTGGGAGCATCGGACGCTGGTCCGAGGGGCATCGGACGCTAGGCCGAGCGTCCGATGGGAAACCCTAGTTTCAGTCTGTTGCAGTGGGAGCATCGGACGCTGGTCCGAGCGTCCGATGGCAATGACGTGGCGTGAGCTTTCTGTGCTGGGAGCATCGGACGCACACTAGCGTCCGATGTGGATCCATCTGACGCGTCCGATGTAGAATGGAGCTCTCGGGGAGCTCTCTGCATAGACATCGGACGCTGGCCCTTAGCGTCCGATGCTAGGGGTCCGGCGCGTCCGATGTAAGGGCGTTTCTGCGCAGATTTGAGCAGAGGCATCGGAGCGTCCGATGCTAGGCATCGGCACGTCCGATGCCACTTTAACTGGCGTGGGAAGTGATATAGCCGTTGGGATCGCTCGGCCGAAGTTATTCGTGGGGGACACGTGGCGAGCATCCAAGCATCGGACGCTGGCCTCAGCGTCCGATGGTCCCGATCCGGAGCGTCCGATGGTGGCGCAGTTTGCCCAGTGAAGGGACAACGGCTAGTTAGCCCTTGGGGCTATAAATAGCGTTGGTAACCGGCCTTGGGCTGGTGGTTGAGCACTCTAGAGCCTTTGTGGCTTGTGTGGATGTGCTTGGGAGCCCTCTAACTCGCTTGTGCTTGCTAGTGTGCGAATCGATAGGGAGTGAGTGATCGCTAGTGCGTTGCATTGAGAGATTGCTTCGAGTGGCACTAGGTGATCGTGTTGCAAGCCGGTGGTGCTTGTTACTCTTGGAGGTTGCCACCTCCTAGACTGGCTTGGTGATTGTGTCTCCGTCGTGAAGCCCGCAAGAAGATTGTGCGTGGCTCCGGAGAAGGCTTTGTGAGGGGAATTGTGCTCGCCCCGCGGGGATCGCGAATGTAACACCCCAGGTGTTTGACGCCAGTCAAGCAGACAGTTTAACACAGACATGTTCTATCAGGTGATGATCGAGAGATAATTTATAATATTGTCAGTGGTGACAGATGTTTTGGGATCAACCTCAGAGACCGAACCCAGTTTGAATCATTCGAGAAATAATTAACAGAGCAAGTTAATGGTGATTGCCCAATTCTAGAATATTCAACATATCTGCTAAACATTAATTTTTCAGGTGTCCCACCTCAGTTCATATCTATAGTGTTTGGTGGAAAAGTTTCGCGAAGTTTGAAATCAAAAAGTCACATGAAATGACGAGTCACAGCTTTACCTATAATGGCTTATTAAGCGAAGGAGATCATTGAGTTCTATTAAGTCTTGCAATTATGCCCAATCAACTCTATATGGACTCACGAACAAAAGTTATGAAAGGTTTGTGTTGAGCAAATGTCAAGAAAATGCCTCAAATGGCCTAAACCTCTAAATTAAGGTCATATCAACTTGCTGCTTTGACCAATATGAAAGTGCAGCTTCTATTCATATTCTGAGATTTGACCTTTAAGCAAAGTTATAGATCATGACGTGTACAGCAAACTTTGTTAAAGGACCCAAAGCTGAATCCATTTCTAACCATGTCAAAAAGAGGATCAAAGTCTGAATCTGCTGCTATTTTCAACATGAAAAATATTGGCTAAGTCTGAAATGCAGTGTCAATGACGTTGGCAAGCCGCGTTCTCCAAATTTTGTTAAACAACTCAAGTTGGTCCAAAAATAAGAGTTGTAGGTAATCCTTTGGAGAAGAGCATACAAAAAGTTGCACTCGATTTGACGAAGTTTGGATTATGATTTTTGGGTTTAATCGCAGCAAGGTCGTCCGTCATTAAGTTGCTGACACTGTCATCTTTGGAGCTAATTACCTGCTGCTCTGTAACCGTAATGGCTGTGAGTCCTTAATGAAGTTTGAAGAGCAGCACCAGTGCTACAACTTTGCTTACAGGCGCCAGGTTCGAATATGCCCGAAAGATGCCGTTTCGTGGCGTCCAAGATTGCACAGTGCTGCGTACCACGTGTTCGATGAAATGGCGACGTGTAGTCCATGCACCAGAGCTCGCCCCTCCATTGTTGCCGCCTGTCCTCGCCTCCCTGCGCTCTCTTTGTCGTTAGGGTGAGGTCGCGGCCACCCGGAGCGCTCTCTATTCCATTCGCTCTCACCCCGACCCAACTTCCTCTCCCTAGCTCGCCGCCGCCATGGCCGCCATGGCCAAGCTCGCCGCCACCGCCGTTCTCTCACCCGGCGTCTCCCCAACCTCCGATGACCTTGCCACCGTCTTCCTCTACTTGCGCCGTGCCTCTCCCGCTCCTTTCTCGGCCTCAACGCTCGCCGGAGGACGCCGCCGCCGGAGCTGTCGCCGCGGCGGCCACTCCTCTTGTGGCCGGAGCGCCGCGGGCAGCGGATGGCCTGGTCGGCCTCTCCCTTGGGCACGGGAGGGTCCCGGGCTCGCGGTGGGCTTGCTCCGCCGCCGTCTTCCGACCTTCCGCCGCCGCTGGCCGGCCGGAGTGCCGCCGGCGGCCTCCCTCTCTCTGTTTTGTGCGTACAGGAGGAGGAAGAAGCCCTCTCGGGCGTGAATAGAGGAAAATCCAGGGTGTTTTCTGCAGATCTCGTGACTCAGTTGAATAGTATGAACAGTGCCAAGAAGATTTGGTGAAATCTCAGGGTTCCCGAAGCAAAAGTGCTTTTCTTTTTCCTTTTGTTTTTCAGAAATCTGTGATGAACTTTGGAAAATCATAACTAATTGTAGGAAAATCGTAAAATAGCAAATGGGGACTTTTTGGAAAGCTCTTGAGCAGATCTACATGCTGGTGCATTAATATGATAGCTTCCAGTAGAGAGTTTTTGCGTGAAAAATAGATCTTTGCTATATAGGGTTTAATATGTTGCCACTGTTTGGTTGCTCCTTTTGATGAGAAATTTTTATGATAGCTTCCTGACATGATGTAGATACTCTGTGAATAATTTGGTAATTTTTGGTTTACCAGTTTTAGAGTTATTAAGTAATCTTGCTCTCAACCGATTAAATAGGTTTAATTATTAAATGTGTCATGCATGTGTGTAAAAAATGGAAAAGATGATTCCATGACCTTGCTAATATGTTGTAGTAACCATTGCAAGTCTAATATGGTCATGTGTTCATATAAAATCTGAAGTTTCTTATTTAACTTACTCTCACATGGTTAATTATAAATAGAAACTAGTTTAACATATAGTTGGCAAACTATGGCTTGTATGCATGTAACTTTCCAAGCTTTGCTCACATACTAATACTATGATTCATCTCTGAAAGTTGGAGCTATGATTCATGTGTGCTTGACATCTCCTAAATATATTTATAGGCTATATATATGCTAGCGAAGGATAAATATTGTTAATATGATCATGCATGTGCAGTTTATGTTGTGTGCATGTTTTCATTAAGATAATAATGTTTGCTGTGAAAGTGTTGTATATGAAAGTTGTAGATGACATCTTAATCTTGCTTGTCACCAAATTGCATGGCCATAGGCTTAATAATTTAAGAGATATGGCTGTTGCAAATTGAATGTCAAGCTTTGCCTACATTCTGTCCAGATCTGAATGTTTGGCTTGTTACACCTAGTTATGTTATGATTCATGCTTAGGTGTTTATAGAAAAGTTGTATTACTTTTCATAAGCTTTCTAAATTGTCTTAGATCATGTTTGTTGGAGTTCTATAACTTGAGTTATAGCTGTTTTAGTGTAGATGGGTAAATCTGTCCAAGTCTAGACAGAGGTGCCTAATTATACTAATTAGACCTTGTTAATTTGTGAATCATCTTAAGATGATTATAGATGATTTGTAGACAACTTAATAACCTTTCTAAAAAGTCTAGGGGCAAGTTCCCAGGTACTATAGATCTTTAGTTATGGTTGTTTTAAGTTACTGTTGTTGATGTGTGGCTAGTTCTGTCCAAGTGTGGGCAAAGCTGCACTAATCATGTTGTTTGACTTTGTTAATGATTGATTCACCTTGAGATAATAATAATAAAGATTTAGATAACCTTGTAATCTTTCTATAAGGTCTAATTGCATGTTCATGTGATGTTTATATCTTGAGTTATGCTTCTCTGAAGCTCTGTCAGTCCTGCTGTCCAACAGTTGGACAGAGCTGCATAGTTATCTATTTTTGAGTTAGATAACCTTTGAATTAGCTCTTGTGGTAAATAACAAAGTTGTATATAATCTTGTTAGCTTTCCAGAAAGTCTTTGTTCACTTTGTTTGGAGGTCTGTAGCATGAGTTATGATTAAAAGAGTGGACTGCTATCCTATCATTCAGAGTTTGTGTTTGTGTTCTATTACTTGTTTGTGTAATGTGCTTAGAGGTGTGCTAAGTTATCCCGATTGCTTATGTGAAACCATGATGAATGCTTGATAATAGTACTTATGCCAAGTAATTTCTAGTTGTTGCTTGTGCTACGTATTTTATGTATTATTTCTATGCATTCATACATATGCATTGTGCATCCCATCTTAGGTGCGATAGATGGTGAACGTCAAGTGAAGGACGTGATGATGTAGCTAAACCCGAAGACGGTGTTCGGTGGATTATCCCGAAGATGCGGAGTTGAGCAAGTGCTACAGCGGAGATGCTCGCCAAGCGAGTATCACCTAACAAACACTAACCTAGTGTTGGTTCCCAGGCAAGCCCCGAAGCATTTTAAGTCTCCCAGCTTTTATAATTAATTTACTTGAGTATTTTATATTGTGATGCATTAGGTATAGGAGTTGATTGAATCCTAAATTGCTGCATTGCCCTTCCTTGATTATTGTTTACTCCTACCTTGTCATCCTGTTACTTATTTATATGTAGAATTGCTTAGCCTGCTTAATAAAAGTAGTAGTTAAGGATGTTTCCGTAATACCCCTGATGGGTATTTACCGGATCACGATTGGCTATATTTGCTATCGTGGAAAAAGAACCTGAGTAGTAATGAAATACGGTCAACTGGAAGGCAAAGCACAAGTTTGGAAACTTGGGGCAGTCCGTCCGTTGGATTGTGTAGGTTTGTATCGATGTTGGCCCTCGTTCATTTTTGAACGCGCCCTTTTACTTAGGGATATGTCGGTGCTGTAATCATCGACCCCAAAGCCGGTTAGACGCTGTTCGGGCTGGTTTCAACCCGTGTCGCACCCTCTAGTATGGAAACACGATCTGCCTCGGAATGGCCATCGTATAGTTCTAATTGGGTGGTCCGTGCTTGAACCGCGACGATTACTACCACGAACAAGCATCGAGCGGTTACCCAATGCATGGACCCGATGGGGAAAATGTGGCTTGGTATTAAAGGTTTTTCACCAGCTAGTTTGAAATTCGATTCGAGTCGCCGTCTCCCCCGGTTAGTGGGAAACTATGGCGAGCTTCACCACGATACAACTCCATGTGACATTTAATGGTTCAACTAAAATATTGATAAGCAAACCTGATATGGTATTATGTATTTGTTTGCTAGATTCAAGTGAGTGCTCTAGTACAGGTGCAAAACCTAGAGTTTAAGGAATAGGATAAAAGATAATTGCTCATATAATTAAATGATGAACCCTTTATCTCAAGCTCCTTTTGCAAATAAAGTTAGCCAGCTCCACTATTTATATCAGCCTTGCATACTCCTTGGTGTCTCTTTATTTTTGGTTTCCGACGGGTAAGTCTAGCTGAGTACATTCGAGTACTCAGGGTTTATCCCACCTTGTTGCAGGTGAAGGTCAGATCTGCCGAAAGGTTATGGCCAGTGCCGGTGGGCTCGGCAGTTCCCTATTTCTTCTCTTTATGCTGTTGTTGGAGGATGTCACTCAAGCTAGCAAAGTATTTCAACTTATATTATAGTATTCATTCCAAAGCTATGTTGTTTCAAAGTAAATCAACTTGTAATATTATTTGTGAACTCTATTGTAATTTTATTTCCGCTGCAAAGCTCCATGAACATGATCTGTATTTGCTTGACCATGCGATCTTGCCTGAGATATTGGAAAAGTTTGAAATCCATCAGGATTTCATGGACTACCGGGTTTATATGGGCTCAAGTGTGCTAATTCAGCTGCTTCGGCAGAGGTTTTCGCACTTGTGCTCTTATAAATTGGTCGGTTCTGTCACAGCTGGTATCAAAGCAAGGTTAGGCATAATATAGTCATGTACATGGTTTCAAAACAATTTTTTTTTAGTTTTTGAAAAGCCTATTTTATCTAAAAACCTTTAGCTAGTAGGCAAGTTTGTCAAAACCTAATTTGTAAAAGAATGTGCTAGCGACAACCTCCAGTTATGCCCAATTAGGACTTTCAGGTGGCTTAGTTAAGTAATACTAACTTGGGGGGTTTACTTTCTTGCAACGACACGTCGACTCAAAAGGTACGTATAGATGACCGCACTATGCTACCCTGTGGTCTAATGTTGGAGGTAGTCCTCACATATGATGTACTCATATATGTGGGGTAGTTGAATTTATTTTATGCAACGTCGCACCTACGCGGTCATTTTGACCGGCGGACAGTCCGCCGTATAAGGCGCGGACAGTCCGCGAGTCGCGCAGGGACTTTGCAGCAGTGTTGCTGTTTTTGCTTCGTAGCCGGCGGACAGTCCACCAGGGTTTCACGGACAGTCCGCCCCTGGCGCGGACAGTCCGGCACCAGTGCGGATACATGGATGTATGTCGGGTCTCTGAGTGATGAGTGATTGTCAACTGGGATGATGCGCATGTTCTTTGGCTTGTGTTGTGCAGGTGTCGAGCACGGATGCAGTGATCGAAGGCGAGGTGAAGGTCAAGTAGAGACGTGCCGTGCCGATGGACCGAGAGTGGCGAAGGGCGGACGTGAGGCTTGGACTGAGGGACCAGAGGCCCGAGGATCAGCTGTGGTGGCTGGCAGCCTGTGACGACGACAAGTGAAGAAGTGCGGTCATGTGTTGCCTGAGTTGTGGACTCGGGGACACGTGTCGGTGGACGGGGTGCACGGGAGGTGCATCCCATCTACGACGTCGGTTTGGTGGTAGAGCCAGAGAAAAACCATCGGATGGACAGTTTCCAGGTTTGGGCTTCAAAACCTGGGCGTGGACGGTTTCCGAGTTTGGCCACAAAACTCGGGCTGAGGGTTTCCGAGTTTGGCCACAAAACTCGGGCTGAGGACGGTTTCCAGGTTTGGGCCTCAAAACCTGGGCTCTGAGGGTTTGCTGAGTTTGGCCTCAAAACTCAGATGCTGGTGGGCTGGTTTCCCGGTTTGGGCCTCAAAACCGGGGGTTGGCTAGAAAAGGCTGGTTTCCCGGTTTGGGCCACAAAACCGGGGGTGCAGAGCGAGGGCGGCACGTGGCGGCAATCGGGAGGTTGCGTCGAGGCAACGCTTCGGTTTGTGCGGGCGTGGCCGTCGGATACACCTACCACCGAGTTCGTCCAGAATAACCCTAGGGTTTAGCTGGTTCGCTCTGTAATTAGAATAGAGAGGGGTAGAGTAGGAAATAGACTTAGGCTAGTAGTAGGATAAGTAGTCGGGAGACACCATCCTCCCACCTATCTCAGTCATTTGCTATTTCACACTTAGGGTTTCCTGCTCTCCTAATCCCCTGCTGTAGCTAGCTGAGATCCGCGGAGAGACTTGCCTCTGTGTACTGTTGATTCCGAGGAAGTGAGGCCGTATCCTCACGGTTGTAGCGTGTGTTTTGCGCCACGGTTGCAGATTCGTGGTTGTGATTCGCGTTTTTGTTCGTGTTCTTCGCGGAATCCTTTTTTTCCACGTTCTTCCCGTCGCTTGATCTCTTTGCTCGGTTCATCTTTTGCAAATCCACTTGAACCAAGTTGTTCTAGATCGTGAGGCACTTCTTTCCACCGAAGGAATTAATCTCTAACCTCACGGTCTAGGAGATCGATCGATTTTTGTTTCGGGCCAAGTTTTCTCCCTTCCCCCGAAATTCTTCGATCCATCGATTTGGAGATAGGTTCGAGCCATGATCTCTTAGAGATAGCTCACTATACTCTTTGTGACTCCTCTCACCAAGTTTGATCCCTAGAGGATTTGTTTTGGGTAAGATCGAGTTGAATCGGTGGACGAATAGGGTGCTGTCGGGGTGACCGGACGCTGTCCTCGTGTTGACCGGACGCGTCCGGTGGTTGAATATCGCGCATCACTTTTCTGACTTGACCGGACGCTGGTGTTTGCACCTGACCGGACGCTCCGGTTTTACTGTTCACGTGTTTTGGCTTGTGTGACCGGACGCACTGTGAACTGATCGGACGCTCGACTCTGGTGAGTCCGGTCCAACACAGAGAGCACCGAAATCCGTCTTTGGCTGACCGGACGCGTCCGATGTCTGTTGACCGGACGCAGGGTGAGTCCGGTCAGTGTTGTCTCAGCGCGTTTTCGTTCGCGATTCGTTCGTTCTTTGTCGGATTTGGTTTCCGTCTTTTGCGTTGGGTTTCTAGAGTTGTGTAGTGTCCCGCTGTGCTTCTTGGAAGCATCCACCCTACATCTAGGGTCGTGGACACTAGCAAGCTCTAAGGTTTGTCGTTTGGGGTGATTCTCGGGACAGTGGCTACTAGTTTCCGAAAGGAAAATTTGAAGCTCCCATTCACCCCCCCTCTGGTCGCTTTCTGAGTGCTTCTCGGTCCTTCAACCAGCAGCCCGGACAGTCCGGCACCAGCAGCCCGGACAGTCCGCGAATCGGCTGTAGGTTGAGTTTTAGTGCTTTTGCTCTCCCGGCTTTTCCGCTTCGTTTCTGGACTTCTCGTTTGCTCCTAGAGTTCACCTAGGAACCTCTCTAACTATCTTTGCTACGTGTTAGCATAGGTATTTGGAGGAATCCCGACGTAGCCCTCACTAGTACAGAACAGGCCTATTGCCCCAGGCCATTTTGGCCTTTAGCCCCGGACATGGAGCCGGGGCTAAGGAATCGGGACTAAAGCCCCGACCTTTAGCCCCGGTTCCATGGCCCGGGGCTAATGGAGGGACCTTTAGCCCCGGTTGGTAACACCAACCGGGACTAAAGAGGCCAGCAACGGTGGCCCGGCTGGAGGCCCCTTTAGTCCCGGTTGGTTGCAACGGTGGCCCGGCTGGAGGCCCCTTTAGTCCCGGTTGGTAACACCAACCGGGACTAAAGGGGCCTCCAGCCGGGCCACCGTTGCTGGCCTCTTTAGTCCCGGTTGGTGTTACCAACCGGGGTAAAGATCCATCTGCTTTTTTCTTTTTTCTTTTTCTGTTCTTTTCAATTGGTTATTGTTTTTGGTTTTACAATTACATTAGGTTTTCTAATACGTATTCTTCGCTGCTAATATATTCTATTATATTAGGCCAGTTTCAAATACACGTATTATTCTTCGCTGCTAATAAATATATATAAACACATAAAATTTACAATTACACACAAATGAAATATGAAACTATACATATATATATATTATAGAGCTAGCTATACACACATATGTACATAAAATATACAACATTATCCATCATGCATGCTTAACTTGATATTTACACACAAATATAATACCGTTCCTAACTTAGAGGTCATACAAGTGTTCATCTTGGTTTGGCTTCATTGGTTCGTCTTTATTAAACCAATACTCGGTGCCAGACTTAAGGACATGGTCATTAAGGAAGCCCACGATGGTCTCTTGAATTGCTTTGAGGCGGACCTTATCCATCACCTGGTTCTTCAACCATGTCTCCTTCAATTTGGATTAAAATAAAAAGAAAGTATTAACATACATAATATTTATGTAATAGCAACAAAAAATAAAATAAATTTATTTACATGTTACGTACTTGCTGACTCTGTAAAGGAGTTCTTTTTTCATACACCGTCAGAAACTCGCAAACATAGTACCCACATAAATTGTTTCCCGGTGACTACCGTAGAACCCACTGTACAATATGTAAAAAGAGTACTCTCGGTTGAGCGTGCGTCTGCTGAGTGATGCTAATTAAGGTAAAGAGGCGGGGAGGTACTCTACAACTTACATTTAGGAGTAGAGGATCAGGAAGTTGCGCTTTCAGATCCGGACGGTGTTTCTGAACAAACCAAGTCCAAACCCTTCACAATAATTGGAACGTTAATTAACTATTGCAGAGTTAAAGAGCTATAGCAGGAATCAATATTTAAAGATCACATTACCCTCGGATAATATTAATCATATCTTGGTAATCTTCTTGTGGTTTTCTCAGAGAGTCATAGATTAGCAAACGACTCTCGTGGAGATCGATTACCATTAGAATCCAGTGAAAACTGCATTTATGTTTATATAGTCAACACATATATATATCTTTATGTCAACCTATAATAAAATGTGCATATGATAACAAAACTCACCTAAAGTTGTAGGGGAATAGTATATATCTTTTGTCCCTTTGGTTTACCAAGAACCTCCGCAAATTACTCTCTGTTTGAGTTTTCCATGCATCCGAGTGAGTATTGCTTGGGTGCTTGAAGACGATATATGGATCGATGAAACCAATCTCCTTGTCATTTTTACGCCTTAGTTGTCTCATCATGTTTCTGCACATGTTTAGAAACGCTTGCTAGCAGTGTGAGGATAATTACTTATACATATACATAAGCTAAAGTGAGATTATTAAAGGAAACAATCACTTACAGGCAGAAGCAGCTGACGAGAGATTTGTCGAGAGCGTCCATGTGGCAGAGCTGATGTAACTCATTAAACTGAACATATATGATGTCATCACCACGGAAGTAATCATGGTCTCTAATTCTGACGCAAATGTAGTCATCAGCTTTTCTGCCACACGTCGTAAGGTACCACTGATTTAGCAAGTGCATCTGTGTACCAAGATCCCTCAGGGCCGCTGGGTTGTATAGACTTTGGCCATATACATATGCCCTCTGCCATTTATCAACTTCTGGAGCACTTTTGATGCCTGCTTCTCCGAGTATGTTTTCCACATTCAAACCAGTTTCCTCGAAAAATGCGAGCAGTTGCGCAGGATCAACGTCTCCATATGCTCGTTGTATGATTTCCATGTTTGTACCGTATTCATTATCAACAACTAGATCTGGCACTGATTGCTTCTCTTGTTCCCCGAGCTGTGGGACACCCTTTCCTGCTCTCTTCTTTGCCTTCTTGGCCTCCTCAAGTGATTTGCTAAGTGTGCGATCATAGTCTGATTTTGGCGAAGCCTTACGGGCAGCACGTACCTTTTTTTGGTGAGCGTCCACAGTTTGCCTTAGTTTTTCAGGACGAACAAAAAGGTACGGCTTCTCCGAGTTTCGCTTTGCTCGACCACTAGCAATGGCAGCTTCGAAGAACTTGTTACAGTCTTTTTGCACTGCAGCGTCAGTCTCCTCCTCGGTCATGTCATATGCAAGTTTTGTCATCTTGGGAGCTGGTTTTCTCACAGGTGCTTTCTTCTTCGGAGGTGGTGGGGCTGACGCCTTTGTTTGTGTGACAGGCCTCTTCTTTGTTGGCGGTGGAGGTGTTGGAATCCGCCGTGGAGATGGGGCAGGTGGCGGTGTCGGAGCCCGCTTTGGAGGAGATGGTTGGGTCGGTGGCGGTGTTGGATCTCGTCGTGGAGGAGATGGGGCCGGTGGCGGCGTTGGATCACGCCGTGGGGGAGATGGGGCCGGTGGCGGTGTTGGATCCCGTCGTGGAGGAGATGGGGCCGGTGGCGATGATGGATCCCGTCGTATTTGATCTTGATCATCATCGTCCGCAACACTGTGATCATGTGGTGAATGTAGAATTGGACTTAGGTTGGGGGATGTCCTGCTGCGAAAACAACATGGTATGAGTATCCATTTATACTATTAGCTCACCAATACTATTAAGTTTCATTCACTAATTTCATACACACCTAGGGATAGGTTGTTGAGGAGGAGGAGGTGATGCGCCAGGAATTATGATATAGCGCTTGCGCCAACATATGAATGTCTTCTCCGCTTCTCCTAATGTATTCTCGCCATCACCTCCTTTAATGTCAAGTTCGACATTCTCGTAACCTTTTACCACCCTGTCCACCGAGACGCTAGCATATCCAGGAGGTATTATTGCTCCATGACTTCTTGGTGTCTTCGTAGGATCGATAGGAGATACAACACCTATAGCCACCATGACTGTGGTATTCCCCTGTGGAATGTGCAGTTCACATGTCGTGAGAGGCTCGGTGATGTCGTCCACAGGAAAGCGCAGTGCTGCGTCTGGGACCTCTGTGGAAGCGCAACTGCTTTTCATTTGCTCAGGGGGGCTGATGTTGACTCCCGGCTCTGATGCAGATTGACTTTGCATTGCTAACTGCACTTGCCTTTTTATTTCCTTGTTCATTCTGCCTTCAAGTGCTTTTTCTCGCTCAACTGCTTCAAGAGCCACGACCTGTGACTGAATAACCATTTCTTCTAACCGGCGCATCCGCTGTGCCTCCTCCTCCTTCTTTCTCGCGCGGCTTCTATAGGTCTCTTTGTCCTGAGGGAAGGCATGTACCCATGACAGCTCCCCATAGCCTCTGGTTCTCCCACCATGTTCAAGATTCTCCAGGGCGTATGTCAGCTCGTCCTTGTCTCTGTTCGGCTGCCACCTGCCACTGGCAGCCATTTCTCTAGCATAAACAAATCTTTCTGCTGCTCTTTGGAGTTTTTCGCCATAGTGTACCCTTCCTGTTTGTTGGTCCAGGCTTCCTCCATGACCAAAAAACCAATACTTGGCGCGCTCAGCCCAGTTTATCGATTCTGGATCAATGCCCTTGGCTTGCAACTCTCGTTCCATTCTTTCCCATTTAGGAATGACACTCTTATAGCCACCTGATCCCAAGTGATGGTGGTATTGTTTTTGTCGGGCATTCTGCTGGTTCCTTCTGATCCGTGCCTCACTCTCTTCTGATTTCTTGAATTCTACAAACTCATCCCAAAATGGCCTCAACTTGACGTAGGCCTTAGTGTTGAAATCCGGAGTTTGGTCCTTCTTGATAAATTTGTTGTATAAGTTCTTCTTCTAGCCCTGGAATAGTGTTGCCATTTTCTTCATAGCCCAGTCCCGAACTCTGGCCTTCAAATTTATATCTTCTGTTTCAAGTGTGAAATGTGCAAGGACCTCTTGCCAAACCAGTTCCTTATCAAGATCAGAGACAAAACTTATATCAGGAGCACTTGCCTTTTTCTTCCATTCACGAGCACTGATCGGGATCTTATCCCTTACAAGGCACCCACAGTGGGCAACAAATCTCTGTGCATGTTCTCCAAGTACTTGGCCTGTTTCCTCGTTGAATTCTGAGATAATGTACCGGCCCTCCAACGGCTTCTTCGGACCTCGTACGGTCCTACTCTTCCCGGTAGTCGTTGTCGATCCGGAGGGCTACATATGTAGGAACAGTAGATTATAAATACATTTATAAATAATTTAGAATTTCATGTGCACATAGAGATTATTGTAGGTATATACCTCGCCAGTATTTTCTTGCATTATTTCTTCATAATCGGCAAAGTATTGAATTCCGTCATCTACTTCTTGATTATTGTTATCATCACCTGCTAAATTTTGATTAGCGCCGCTGTTGATTAATTCGTACATTTCCTCCTCCATGTTGTCAACTGGGTCGGCCATTTCTGCGAATGACATGGAGGATAATAAACACCATATTTTTGCAACTAACGTGCATAGGGTTTCGGGTTTTGGGTTTCGGGTTTAGGGTTTACGGTTTGGGGTTTAGGGTTTAGTGTTTTGGGTTTGGGGTTTAGGGTTTGGGGTTTAGGGTTTGGGGTTTAGTGTTTCGGGTTTCATGTTTGGGGTTTCGGGTTTGGGGTTTAGGGTTAGGGGTTTGGGGTTGAGGGTTTGGGGTTTGGGGTTTAGGGTTTGGGGTTTAGTGTTTAGGGTTTCGTGTTTGGGGTTTCGGGTTTGGGGTTTAGGGTTAGGGGTTTGGGGTTGAGGGTTTGGGGTTTGGGGTTTAGTGTTTGGGGTTTCGGGTTTGGGGTTTAGGGTTAGGGGTTTGGGGTTTCGGGTTTAGGGTTTAGGGTTTGGGGTTTGGGGTTTAGGGTTTGGGGTTTAGTGTTTAGGGTTTCGTGTTTGGGATTTCGGGTTTGGGGTTTAGGGTTAGGGGTTTGGGGTTGAGGGTTTGGGGTTTGGGGTTTAGTGTTTGGGGTTTCGGGTTTGGGGTTTAGGGTTAGGGGTTTGGGGTTTCGGGTTTAGGGTTTAGGGTTTGGGGTCTAGGTTTTGACAACATTAAAAATAACATATATCCATGAAGACTATATTCGTAAAAATAACACTACCGACATGATCGAAAAGTCATATCCAAGTGATTATTCTATAAACATATCCAAGTGATTATTCCATAAACATATCCAAGTGATTATTTCATAAACATATACATGACCGATATAAATAAATGTTTACATATCTAAAGACCAAATTATCTAAGTGATTATTCCTCCTCCATCTAACACATGCAAAGGACACACCGTTGATGAGAGGACGACGACGGACGACGGCGAGGATGATGTCGCGGTGAGGACGACAACAGACGACGCCGAAGATCACGTTGCGGTGAGGATCACACGGTGAGGATGACGGCGGACGGCGCGGTCAACGCGACCAATCTCTTTTATCTACATGTGTGTAAACATAATATTTTGTTAGGGTAAAAACCATTTTCTATTTTCAATTCATATGGATTTCTATTTTCCTTTTCCTATTACACACAGTGCACACACACTTTAATTACACACTGCACACACACATGCATACACTGCACACAGTGCACACACACACGCACACGCACAAACACTTCACACACACACGCACGCGCGGTGGCACTCCTCACCGGCAGCGCGAGGACGGAGGCACACGGCCGGAGCGGCCGCGAGACGACGGCGAGGACGAGACACGACGGCACAAGGGGAGCAACGGCCGGCGGCGAATGGCGAGGATGTCACGACGGCGGCGCGCGGCAAAAGCGAGCTCGACGGCAGAGGGCGCCGCGAACGACGGCGAGGGAGGCCGAGGGACCGCGCGGACGACGGCGAGGGCCGAAGCTCTCTGAGGCCGATGGCGGCGGCGACACGAGGGAGGCTGAGGACGCCGCGCGCGCGGAAGGGAGGCCGAGGGCACCGCGGAGGACGGCGAGGGAGGCCGAGGGCACCGAGGACGACGCCGAGCGGGAGGACGAGATGGCGGCGAAGACGGAGGCGGCGGCGCAAACTCTGACGTCGATCTGAGGAAGGAGGAGGGCCCTGTGCCCTATATACGCGGGGCACCTTTAGTCCTGGGCCGTGGCACCACCCGGGACTAAAACACCTTTAGCCCCGGTGCATAAGCCCACCCGGGACTAAAGAGGGGGACCTTTAGTCCCGGGTGGTGCTACGGCCCGGGACTAAAGGGTCTTCTCCCGCCTTTATTTTGGGTTAAGGTACCTTTAGTCCCGGGTGGTGCTACGGCCCGGGACTAAAGGGTCTTCTGTCGCCTTTATTTTGGGTTTTCTGTGTTTTGGGTTTTGAATTAAGTTTTGGCTATATTAATATGTTGTAATACTTGTTACTTGCATAGTAAATTCAATATTAGGCATAAAATTACTTAAAAATAGCAGTTGTGTTTCCTTTTACATTATTGTATTGTAGAAAATTTTGTAACATAAATTCTTTTTTCTTTTCTTATAATAACAAATATAAATGTAAATAACAATTTATATTTTGTTAATGCAAAAATATAATGTTAAATTTAAATATCTGAAACAACTGGTGCTCGATAGGAAAATATTTTTTGCATTATATGAACGTTAAATTTTGGGTTGTTTATCTTTTATTGTCCAAATGCACGATAGAGAAATTCACTGTTAAATTACAATTTAATTTTAAAAGATAAATTTGTGTAGTTCATATACGTTTCTGTGTCATATTGGTCTCAAAATTTTTCTTAGGTTGTCACGTGGCACGGGTGAGGCAACCAACAAGTTTGTGTTTTTTCGGAGATGGTTTGCTTCTTTTTCCGGTTTAATTGAATTACCGCACACTCTCACCCAATAATTATAGGGTCAATTAGGCCTACCAACAAAATAATCCAGAATGGAGCCAAACTTGTGGGGCATCGACACTGATATCAACGAACCATGACTATGCATAATCATTATTAGTTACACGAAAACTGTAATATATATCAAGCGGGTACACTGGTGATCTTTTTCTTCACGTATGTTCCTTGGTCATGATCATGTCGTAACCATGGAGTCTCCTCAGCATTTAGCAGGATGCTTGGGTCTTTGGTCACACTGAAGGGCGGTATTCGGTCATATTTTTCATAATCTTCTGACATGTCTGACTTTTCCTCAATTCCCACGATGTTTCTTTTTCCTGAAAGAACTATGTGGCGTTTGGGCTCTTTGGTTGATTTATCATCATTTTTCCCTCTCTTGGGTTTTGTAGACATGTCTTTCACGTAGAACACTTGAGTCACATCAGCAGCAAGGACGAATGGTTCACCTTTGTATCCAATATTGTTGAGATCCACTGTTGTCATTCCATACTCCTTGTCAACTGTTACTCCGGCTCCGGTCGCCTTGACCCATTGGCATCGAAACAAAGGGACTTTAAAATTAGGTGCGTAGTCTAGTTCCCAAATCTCCTCTATGCGGCCATAATATGTTTGCCTCTTCCCAGATGGGTCTATGGCATCTACGCGAACACCACTGTTTTGGTTCGTGCTCCTTTGATCTTGGGCCATGGTGTAAAATGTGTTTCCATTGATCTCATACCCTTTGTACGTGAGGATGTGCCATGACGGTTGCCTAGCCAACAAATATAGTTGCTCATCAATATTGTTATTACCCAGACATTCCTTTCGCAACCAAGTGCTAAAAGTATTCATGTGCTCACGTGTTATCCAAACTTCATTCTTCTCTGGAAATTGGGATCGTAGGAACTCCTTGTGTACATCGATATATGGATCCACCACGGTTGAGTTTTGAAGAACTGTGTAGTGCGCTTTATTGAAATAATCATTCCCCGTACCGATATATGTTTTCTTCCCTAGTGTCCCCTTTCCACATAGCCTCCCCTCGTGCCGCGATTCAGGAACACCAATCGGGTCAAGGTCAGGAATGAAGTCAACACAGAACTCAATGACCTCCTCTGTCCCGTAGCCCTTGGCGATGCTTCCTTCTGGCCGAGCACGTTGGTGAACATATTTTTCAGTACTCCCATGAACCTCTCAAAGGGGAACATGTTGTGTAGGAACACAGGACCGAGAATATGAATCTCCTTGACCAGGTGAACTAGGAGGTGTGTCATGATATTAAAGAAGGATGGAGGAAACACCAACTCAAAGCTCACAAGACATTGAACCACATCATTCTGTAGAGTAGCCAGTTCTAGTGGATTAATTGCCTTCTGAGAAATTGCATTGAGGAATGCACAGAGCTTCACAGTGGCAAGACGTACATGTGGAGGTAGAATTCCTCTTAAAGCAACCGGAAGCAATTGCGTCATAAGCACGTGGCAGTCATGCGACTTTAAGTTTAGGAATTTCTTCTCTTGCATATTTATTATTCCCTTTATATTGGAGGAGAATCCAGATGGGACCTTGATGCTGTTTAGGCATTCAAACATGATTTCCTTCTCTTCATTGCTAAGAGTGTAGCTAGCAGGTCTTAAGTAATGGCGTCCATCATCTGTCTTCTCTGGATGTAGGTTGTCTCGTTCTTTCATGCGCTGCAACTCTTGTCGTGCTTCAAGTGTATCCTTAGACTTCCCATACACACCCATGAATCCTAGAAGGTCGACACAAAGATTCTTTGTCAGGTGCATCACGTCGATCGCGTGGTGGACCTCTAGTACATGCCAATAGGGTAGCTCCCAAAATATTGACTTCTTCTTCCACATGGGTGCGTGTCCCGTAGCGTCTTTCGGAACAGGTTCACTGCCTGTCCCCTTTCCAAAGACTACTTTCACATCCTTGATCATCTCAAGTACATCTTCCCCAGTTCTGTTGCGAGGCTTGCTCCGGTGGTCTGTCTCACCTTTAAAATGCTTGCCTTTCTTTCTAACCTGGTGATTCATCGAAAGAAATCGACGATGCCCAAGATACACTACCTTTCTACATTTTTTCAAATATACACTATCCATGTCATCAAAACAATGTGTGCATGCATTATATCCCTTGTTTGACTGTCCTGAAAGATTACTTAGAGCAGGCCAATCATTGATTGTTACGAACAACAATGCTCGCAGGTCAAAGTGTTCCTGTTTGTAATCATCCCACACACGTACACCTGATTTACTCCATAAAAGTAGGAGTTCCTCAACTAATGGCCTCAGGTAGACATCGATATCGTTGCCAGGCTGCCTCGGGCCTTGGATGAGCACTGGCATCATAATGAACTTCCGCTTCAAGCATAACCACGGAGGAAGGTTGTACATACATAGAGTAACAGGCCACGTGCTATGACTACTGCTCTGTTCCCCAAAAGGATTCATCCCGTCCGTGCTTAAACCAAACCTTAAGTTTCTAGCATCTTTTGCAAATTCTGGGAATTCTCTGTCTATTGCTCTCCACTGGGACCCATCTGCAGGGTGTCTCAACATGTTGTCTACCTTACGGTCTTCTTTGTGCCATCGCACCAACTTTGCATGGTCCTTGTTTCTGAACAGACGTTTCAGGCGTGGTATTATAGGAGCGTACCACATAACCTTGGCAGGGATTTTCTTCCGGGGACGTTCTTCACCCTCAACATCGCCAGGGTCATCTCGCCTGATCTTATATCGTGACGCGTTACATACAGGGCATTCATCCAAATTCTCGTATTCCTTGCCACGGTACAGGATGCAGTCATTAGGACATGCATGTATCTTCTGGATTTCTAAACCCAAAGGACAGACCACTTGTTTTGCTTCGTACGTAGTGCCGGGTAATTCGTTAGGCTTCGGAAGCATCTTTTGTTTTATAATCTTCAATAATTGTCCAAATGCCTTGTCAGATACACCATTCTGTGCCTTCCATTGTAGCAACTCAAGTGTTGTGCCTAACTTTTTTTGTCCATCTGCAGCAGACGGATATAGTAATTTCCTGTGATCCTCTAGCATACATTCAAACTTAGCCTTCTCCTTTTCACTTTTGAAATCTCTTTGTGCATCACGAATGACATCACCAAGAGCATCATCTTCAGCGACTGTGTCTCCTGCACTTGCCTCTTCTTCACCTTCCTCCATTGCAGTATCACCAAAGTCACCGTATTGAGCAATAATGTTATCGTCAGGGTCCAATTGTTCTTCTTCACCTTCTTCCATCATAACCCCAGTTTCTCCATGCTTCGTCCAACAACTATAGTTTGGCATGAAACCCGACTTGAACAAGTGTGAGTGAAGACTCCTTGAGCTAGAATATTCCTTCGAATTATTACAAAGGGCACATGGGCAGCACATAAAACCATTCCGCTTGTTTGCCTCGGCCACTCTTAAAAAATAATGCACGCCATCAATGAACTCTTTTGAGCGACGATCGACATTGTACATCCAGTGACGTGTCATCGTCTGCATTATATGACATATCACATAATTATATCGATCTCTCATTCTTATAAACAAATAAAATTATAAAATGTCTGACATGAAATTTAGTAAGAATCACTGGTGGCATAAAAGTAGTAGCAGTTGAACTTGTCTAATTAATTAATTATTACATCAAGATAACAGTGCAGCCTAATCCACTTGGCCACAACCAAAGCAACTAACAACACCTGCACATTTTTCCCACATCACAGTCCAACAAGATGTACTGTCTGCCACTCCAACCGGATAGGAAGGTAAGTAGGGGTAGGTGCAGTAGGAATTGAGTTGATTCTTGAGTTAAAAGCATCTAGAGCTGCAGAAACTTCCTCAAAAGACTTGTACTTTTTATGCACAGCTCCCTTAACTTTGAGGACATACTGACTGCACTCGGCCCAGCTGGTGTAAATACCTGGTTTGGTGCCCTCGAAAACAACATACCAAGCAGGCATCCTTCTGCGTTTTGTAAACTAAAGTATTATATATTTCTAATTTCTGTAAACAACTAATTTAACTGATCTCTATTTCTCCAAAATAATAAAATATACTAATTAAACCGGTCACATTTTGTAAACTAAAGTATTATATATTTCTAATTTCTGTAAACAACTAATTTAACTAATCTCTATTTCTCCAAAATAATAAAATATACTAATTAAAACGGTCACATTTTGTAAACTAAATTATTATATATTTCTAATTTCTGTAAACAAATGATTTAAATGATCTCTATTCCTCAAAAAAAAACTAATTAAACTGTCACATTTTCTAAACTAAAGTATTATATATTTCTAATTTTTGTGTAAACAAATGATTTAAATGATCTCTATTTCAAAAAAAACTAATTAAACCGGTCACATTTTCTAAACTAAAGTATTATATATTTTGTTTTTCTAAACCGGTCACATTTCTCTAAAAGACTAAAATAAACTAATTAAACGGTCATATTTTGTTTTTAGATTAATAATTTGAACTATCAAGTCAATGAACTCAAAATAGCTACAAAAATGAATAACTTAAGCTAGTAACCTTTCAACGAGTCGATGGCGGTGTAGATGTGATGAAATAAATCAATCGCCGGAGATGTGTTAAGAAACAAAAATCACCGGAGGAGAAGAGAGCAAACAAGCAAGCAAGAGCAAGCAGTGACTGAATGAAGAAAAATGAAGACAGGAGCTCGGGCACGGCTGGAGGTAGAAGAACATTTCAAATATAGGGAGGGACATTTAGCCCCGGTCCTTATTCCCAGCCGGGGCTAAATGTTGGCATTTAGCCCCGGCTGGGTACACCAACCGGAACAAAACCTTTTAGTCCCGGTTGGTGTTACCAACCGGGGCTAAAGATGCCAACATTTAGCCCCGGCTGCATACACCAACCGGGGCAAAACCTTTAGTCCCGGTTGGTGTTACGGCCCGGGGCTAAAGGCCGGTCTTTAGCCCCGGTTGGTAACACCAACCGGGACTAAAGGCCCCTCTGACAATTGAGCCGTTGAGCTGGGGAGCTTTAGCCCCGGTTGGTGTTACCAACCGGGGCTAAAGGACTTTCTAGTCCCGGGCGCAAATTTTTCCGTGGCTAATGCTGATTTTGCAAATCGTCCAAAGGCCTGTTCTCTAGTAGTGCCTCTATCTACGTTCGGGAGTCGGTTTTTGGGGCCGAACTTGACTTGGAGTTTTGGGAGTTTTGGTTTGCTCCCTTGTGTGGTGCCTCGCTGTGATCCTAGGGATCATCCACCCTCTTTCTAGGGTCATGGGCATCGCGTTTGAGTCCGAAGCTTTTGGGTGTTGATTTTGTTGGGATAGAGGCCGTAATTTCTGAGAAGAAATTTTAGGCTCCCATTCACCCCCCTCTGGTTGCCTTGCTTTAGCATTTTCGGTCCTTCAATTGGTATCAGAGCCAGTTAAGGATCTCTCTACCTTAACCGGTTTCGGATCCGCGAAGGCGACCTTTTAGAGTGGTTTTGCTTCCGACATGGTTTGCCGGTGTTTGAGCTTTTATCTTGCTAACACTAACGGTGCTTTTAGAAAGTGCACCAAGTTCTTCTTCAAGCATGTCTTTGTCTTTCAGCTTGAACGGTTCCATGGACGACATCTTGGGAAGAAGGAGGAGTGCAGTTGATGAGAGGGATCGCGAGGTGAACGATCTGCTGAACCTTCTACGACATGACGACCTTTCACCAGAGGATCTCCTTTGTCAACTTGGCAAGGCCAAGAGAGGTACACTTGCTCGTGGTCTTGTGACCTTGCACAACCTATATGAGGCTTGCTCTAGGAATGATGAGCTTTGTGATACCTTGCGTAGAAAGGTTGAAAAATTAAAATGCTCCATTGCTAGGTTGAAGTCTAGTGCCTCTTTGCCTTGCACCTCTTGTAATGACATGGTTAGGAAGAATGATGAGCTAGGCTTTTCTCTTGCTAGCTTAAAATCTGAGAATGAATTGTTGAATTCAAATGCTTCCAAACCATGTTTAGTTTGCATTGACTTGCGCAAGGACCTCGATTGTGCTAAAACTGAATTAGCCTTGCTTAAGTCAAATGCTTTGTTACCATGTGTTTATTGTGAGTCTTTGTGTACTGAAATTGATGAACTAAGATTGACTCACATCACATGTGTAGATGAACTTGAGCATGCTAGGGCTGAAATTGTTGAAATAAATTCTAGGCCTTGTAGCTTGTGCTCTTTGAATAAAGATGCTTGCCATGCTTCTAATACTATTCATGATTCTTTGCTTGATGTGAATGGTGATGTTTCTTCCACCGATTTCATTTGCACATCTTGCACTGATTTAGAAAAAGAAGTTTTGGCTTTGAAACAAGCGTGTGATGATATGAGCGCCAAGTTGGTTGAGCACAATGATCTTGAGAAAGAGATTGAGCTCTTGCGTACCACATATGCCGAGTGCATTGAAAAGGAGATGGAAAATTTGAGGAACACTCCTTGTGGTACTTGTGATCGCCTCATGTTTGAAAATGAGGTTTTAGCCAAAAGATGCAAGAGTCTTTGTGCTAAGTCTTTTGAGTCACGCAATTCTTCCAACTCCGATGTTGATAGTTATAAGTCTGCATCTTTGCAACCGGAGTTGAGTTCTTATGTTGCGCGTGAGTCTTTTGACCTTAGCACTAGTGCCAAGGTTTCGGATAGCTCTTTCATAGCTACTCCCAACCTTGCTGTTTCTTTGAATGATGTCCAAGGGACTTCTCATGACAAGGGTGCTTCTCACATTTTTGGGACTCGTGCTCCCAATCCGATTTTCCATTGCACTTTTTGTAAGAAGGATGAACATTCATTTGATTTTTGTTTTCGCCGTGTCAAACATGAGCGACGTATTTGAGCTAAGGCTTTTAGGAAGCCGCGTAGCCTTTCCCATGGCACGTGTGCTCCTAGTGTTGGCACCAAGTTGAATGTTGATGCTTCTTGTTCTAAGTCCCAAGGGACTTCTCACTTGTCGGAGAATGGTGTGCCTTCCAATAGGCCTTTGTACCATTGCTCTTTTTGTGACAAAGATGGGCATCAAGAAAGCTTTTGCTATCGGCGTGCCAAACGCTTGCGCCAAGCTCGCTCTTCTAGGAAGTTGGTGGTTCATAGCCCTTCTCATGGCATGAACGCTTGTGTTCCTAGTAAGAAGCCCCTCTTTGTTGATGGGTTTTATGACTCCTTTTCTATTGGGATAGGTCATTGTCGTGGACATGCTTCTAGTGCTTCTTCTCTTGGTCCACGTCATGTTTTTCATGGTGCTTCTATTGGTTTTTCTACAAAAACCTTGGAAGATGTTTGCCTCTTTTCCCGTGGTACGACTCGTTCTTCTCCTCGAGTTGTCCTTTTGAGGAATGCTTCCAAGGGTGTTTCAAAATTGCATTTGAACCGACATTTGCATCATGCTAACCCACATGATAAGTTGAGATTTGTGACCAAGTCCTGGATTCCCAAGTACATGCTTGCTAACCCTTCGGGATCCAAGACTCGGGTTACTTTGTCCTCTTGTGTGTAGATATGAGGACACGGGGTGGAGAACATGCGCCTGATGGAGCTTGATCTTTTAGATATGATCAAGTTTTGATGGTTCTCTGCATCCCGCTTAGATTTGCCTCCAAAGAGGTTTTTGTTACTCGGTGAGCCTTCTTATACACTCATACCTTGTACATTCATGTTCTATTTCTTGTGGTATGAGATGGACTATCATGTGCTCACTTGTATAGTTCTTACGTGTACATTTTTCTTTTGTATCATGTTTTGTTTTAGTCTAGCATGTGCTATCTTGTATATCATGTCATGCTAAGTCTTGTGTACAGTTTTGGTGGTTATTCCACTTTTCATGCTAGTCTGTGATCCTCATGAACATTATGCCATGCTTTACCATACTTCTCCATGAGCTTTACTTGTAGAGGTATGATGTTCATTAGGTATCACTTTTCAGGTGCTAGTTTTGGTTAGCTACATGTATCCTGTTGATATGATTAGGTTGAGCACTAGTCTTTCCACAATTTTATCATGTTACATGCTTTTGGATCTATTGCTATCATTATCTTGCATTGTAGCATGTGTTGAGGTTTAGGTTGTGTTTGGGTTGATCATGTCTCTAGGCTGCAGTTTGCTATACAGTGCTTTATCCTGTTGCATGGTAGTCTTGACTAGGTTGAGTTCAGATCTCCTTGCGGTATCATTCATAGGTAGATCTCTTTTTGTTGAGAGTTCACCTTATGCTTATTATGTGACTAACCGTTTTCGTGGAGACCTTGAGGTCACACTAGATGAGACAATGCCTTGTGCTTTCTTCTGCTTTTGAGTGTGCAGGAGAACAGGAGCCTGGAGAGAGCATTTCGGCTCACGGACCCGATCCCACTTCTTCAACGACTTGGGGTTCCGTTTGAGCAGCTCTTCAGCGAGCACTAGCTGCACCTGTGGGAGCGACAACATCAGGCGTGGGGGAGACGACTTCGGCGTGACAGGCGCCCCGGAGATTTTAGTGGATTCAGGCGTCCTCTCGGGTATCACACCAGCAGGAGGTCATGCACTTCATGAGGCACCTCCGACACACTTCTGAGTTCAGATTTTGGTACTCTTCTTCTTCGACCTCTTTCAGCCGTGTGGTCTTTCCGATATGGATTTTTGCTGGCTGTTCGCTTGAGCGTTTCTTGGGTCTTTTCTTGTGAGTTCGGTGTGTGTTTCCCTTTTAGTTGGGGAAGCATTTTGCTTGTTGTATATTAGTTGGTCTTCTCCGATACCCTTTTGTTTTGGGTTTTTCTCTTTAGGCTAGTTTTTGCTTTGTTTTTGATAGACTAGCTTTTGCGTGCATTTCATCATGTATATTAGTGCATTTTAGAGCTTCATGTTTAGAGCAATGAGAATGAGATTATGCTCTTTTTGGTATGCCCTGTTTATACATGATGATGTTTGTAGCTTAGGCTGTTTTTGATCACTTGATACATGTTATGAGCTAAGCTATTTTTGCAAATGGTGAACTTGATTAATCAACTGTGAAACCTTTAATTTGTTCACCATTGAGAGTGGCAACTAGCATGGGTAGGATGTGTTGAGATCACTTATGCTATCTTTTGTATGCTAGGTTGCTATGTCTCTTGCACTGAGTCATTCACTTGCTTGGATTGTTCATATGTACATTGTGCTTAAAATTTGATCCAAGTTTAGTGAATTGAAAAGATCGAGATGGGATTGCATGTGTCAGCACCTCACGGTATCGAGACTGTTTCTCATTGCACATTTGAGTTAAACTTGAGCCGTGTAGTGTAAGACCGAAACCAGTGCTTTAAGCTTCTGATTGCTTTTCTTGCATAAGCTTAGCCCGGTTGAAAAGTTAGGCAATGACCATGCTTTCAACCTCTCGCAATCACATGCTTTAATTTGAACTTGTGTTAATACCGCTGCAATCTCCGATAAAATTTGAAAAAAAGACAACACAAGTTTATGCTTCATTCTATGGCATGATGATTGAACTTTGCTAGGGGTAGTTCACCTTTTATACTTGAGTTAGCACTTGTTTGATTTCCTGTCTATTCATGCTAAGTGCTATTTTAGTGGTGAACTCCTTTTCAAATGGCTTAAAACTGCTCATATGCTTAATTGTTCATATTTCGTATTCATTTGATCAGTTTGAGCCTTTGCTAGCATTTGTATTGATTGCTATACCTTCAGGGCAGCACCCTATTGAGCATCTTTTCATTCTGATTGCTATACACTTGAAGCTGTTGCATTGTGCATATCATGCATTTTTAGCTTAGTGTACATACCCCCAGCTCCGATACTCTTTGTGGTCACTTTCAGTGCTGTTCACTGACCCCCATATGCTTTTGGTTGATGACTTGTCTTGTGTTTGTGTCAACTTTGTGGAAATATGTCTACACCCCTCAGCATGTTCCCTTTTGTCAAGGGGGAGAAGCTATTTGCAAGGGGGAGTTTATGTGTTGGCACAAAAGGGGAGAGTCTTGCATTTTGGGGAGAGCTTTGAGCTAGGGGGAGTTTAGCTCTTTTATGTCCTTCTTCAATTGGTATAGCTCTTTTATGTGTTTCAATTGGTATCCATCTTTTAGTATGGAGTGTATTTGGTGTCATGAGCTTTGTTGCATAGTCTTTGTGTATAGGCTTGCTTTCAGGGGGAGTTGTTTTGTTTTGCAGCTTCTCCGTGTGCTCCGAATGTTTATGCTCTATTTGATTTTGAGCTTCTCTTTGTGTTTTCTCAGTCGGTATCGAGCCTGCTAGTCGTGTTGAGCCATTTTTGCCTCTGTCTTGAGGGACTAGTAGTTTTTGCTTGGTATTTTTGATTGGTTTGGAGACTTCAGCTAGTTGTGTCGAGCCACTTTGCCTCTGTCTTGAGGAACTAGCTGTTTTCACCAATTTTTGGCTGTTTGTGATTGGTATCGAGTCTGCTAGTTGTGTTGAGCCTCTGTGCCTCTATCTTGAGGGACTAGCAGTTTTGCATTCTTATGCATTGTTTCAGCCTCAATTGGTATCGAGCCTTGAGCTAGTGGTGTTGAGCCTTTTTATGCCTCTTCTTGAGGGCTAGCTCATTTTTGACTTGGTTGTGTCGAGCCGTTGCCCATGCCTTTGGGAACCAAGTCTTTTGCTCTATGTGATCGAGTTTTGCTCTTTGTTGAGTTTTTGCTCCGATCCTTTGCTTGGTTGCGTTGAGCCATTGCCCATGTCTTTGGGGACCAAGTTTTCGGTTTTGGTATCTCAAACCATCTCTTGTGCCTAGTTTTTTGTCAACTCAATCATCAAGGGGGAGAAATTTTCAAACCCAAGTGGTTAAGTACCTTAAATTTCGAAACCCAAGTGGATAAGTACCTTGGTTTCTTTTGTGGGTTTCTTTTGTGATGATTGTTTGACAAATTTATTTGAGATTGGTTTTTGAGTGCCTTTTGGGATTCATGAAAACTCTTGTTTTCCCTTGACTCTTTGGTTGTGTGGAGGCTTTGCCCGCTTTTCCCATTTCCTTTGGGACCGAGAGTTTTTATTTGGAGTTTTCATGATCCTTCCTCATATCAAGTGGCCTTGTGTTTGCTTTTACTTGGCTTTTGGGCACTTGAATGAGGCTTGCCTTCAAACCCTTCCTTTGTGGTTTTATTTTTAGTCAATGCATTCATCAAGGGGGAGATTGAGAATATATATGATGAATGATTGACTTTGATGAGGAAGGTTTGAGGCTTTTCCCGGTTGAGTCATTATATGCTATGCGCTTAATGTTTATGACTAACTGGTGGCGTTGAGTTGTGTGTGTTTACCGGGTTGGTGTGCGTGTGTGTGCAACATGTGTCTCTTGGCTGTGTTGATGTGCAGGTGTGGAGCTCGGATACAGTGGTCTATGGCGAGGTGAAGGTCAAGTAGAGACGTGTCGTGCCGACGGACCGGGAGCGGTGAAGGATGGGCGTGCCGTGCGGCGGACGTGCCATGCCGATGTACCCAGAGCGGTGAAGGGCGGACGTGAGGCTTGGACCGACGGACCGGAGGGCCAGAGGACCAGCTGTGGTAGCTGGCACGTGGCATCGGCGAGCAAGAGCACATGGGGATGTGCGATGCATCGGCCGAGTCGGGAGGAAGACGATGGCATCGTGGCACTTGGCGGGAGGTCGGACACGGGCTTGCGTGCGGCGCGAGTGCCGTCGGCCGAGTCAAGAAGGAAGGCGAAGGCGTTGTGCCCGGCGTGGAGGCTGGACATGCATCGGCATCGGTGCCGGTGGTCGGGGTGTGCGAACCACATCCCGTCTACGGTGCGGGTTCGGTAGCTGAGCCTCAAAAAGCTACCATCGACGGTTTCCAGGTTTGGACCTCAAAACCTGGGGTGTCCGGTTTCCGAGTTTGGGCCTCAAAACTCGGGGTGGCCGGTTTGCCAGGTTTGGGCCTCAAAACCTGGGCTGGCGGGTTTACCAGTTTGGGCCTCAAAACTGGGGATGGTCCAAAAGGACGGTCGACGCGTGGCGGCGTGGAGAGGCTGGCGCGGCGGCGAAGCTATCCACAAGGAAGGCGCGGTGGTCGACATGACGGCACGTGGCGGCATCAGGGAGGTCGCGTCGAGGCGAAGCTACCGGATGTGCGGGCGTGGCCGTCGGATGAAAAAGGCTAGGGTTGGACAGTTTTACCCCTGGGTGGTATTTGGGTTGAGTGCTTAATGTAAGGGCGTTTTGGTCTTCGGACATGCGCCTATATATATGAGGGGGCTGCTAGGGCAGACGGATCCTTGGACGGTGTCTCTCTCATTTTGTTCCTGTGAGAGAAGGCTAGGGTTAGGGAGAGTTGGCTCTTGTTCTTGAGCTTTTCGCCATCCAAGCTTTGTGTTGCTAGGAGTGGCTTGTAGCCCGACACCGAGTGCTTAATCAATCATCCATTCCTCTGAATCCAAGGATCAAATTCGTGGTTGAATTCGCGTTTTGAATTTGTTCTTCGCGTTCTTCTTTTCTCCACGTTTTTCCCCTCACTCGATCTCCCTCTACGATGCGTCTTTTGCGATTCCGTTTGAATCAACTTGTTCTTTGAAGTGAGGAGAACATTTCCACCGGAGGAATTCATCTCTACCCTCACGAACAAGTAGATCGGGTCGAAATCGTTTTTGTTCTTCGTTCTTCCCCTTTTCTAGTGTTCTTCGGATTTCTCATGGTTTAGTTGGGTTGAAGCGATGATATCCTAGGATTAGCTTCCCAACACGTAGAAGAACACTTGGGAGAAGTTTGGTTGCAGCCCCGTTCGATTTGGTGAAGATCCAATCGATTTTGGTTTTGTCCC
Source organism: Coix lacryma-jobi var. lacryma-jobi (assembly GCA_009763385.1). NCBI lineage: Eukaryota > Viridiplantae > Streptophyta > Magnoliopsida > Poales > Poaceae > Coix > Coix lacryma-jobi. Next base: position 10,326,894 of record CM019828.1, read on the forward strand.
GTGCAGTTTTTGCACTTTCTGGGCAGTGGCGGACTGTCCGCCGTTTGGTGGTGGACTGTCCGGCCATCGGGCTTTGGCCAGACCAGAACAGCGCAGCGCGCACTGCTCACGGTCATTTTGACCGGCGGACAGTCCGCCGTATAAGGCGCGGACAGTCCGCGAGTCGCGCAGGGACTTTGCAGCAGTGTTGTTGTTTTTGCTTCGTAGCCGGCGGACAGTCCGCCAGGGTTTCGCGGACAGGCCGCCCCTGGCGCAGACAGTGCGGCACCAGCAGCCCGGATAGTCCGCGAATCGGCTGTAGGTTGAGTTTTAGTGCTTTTGCTCTCCCGGCTTTTCCGCTTCGTTTCCGGACTTCTCGTTTGCTCCTAGAGTTCACCTAGGAACCTCTCTAACTATCTTTGCTACGTGTTAGCATAGGTATTTGGAGGAATCCCGACGTAGCCCTCTATCTACGTTCGGGAGTCGGTTTTTGCGGCCGAACTTGACTTGGAGTTTTGGGAGTTTTGGTTTGCTCCCTTGTGTGGTGCCTCGCTGTGATCCTAGGGATCATCCACCCTCTTTCTAGGGTCGTGGGCATTGCGTTTGAGTTTGAAGCTTTTGGGGGTTGATTTTGTTGGGACAGAGGACGTAATTTCTGAGAAGAAATTTTAGGCTCCCATTCACCCCCCCCTCTGGTCGCCTTGCTTTAGCATTTTCGGTCCTTCAAGCGTGCCAGTCGGTGAGTGGTGGAACCTCTCAACCTCCTTAATTGCATGCCTCTGCTCTGGGGACAACTGGTCCTCGATCCTGAGTCCGCCAGTACTGCCACCGCGCTCTGCATGCTCTGCGGCGTCTGCCACTGCCTGGGCCTGAACTGCCTCGCGCTCCTGACGAGTGCGCTTGCGGCGCACTATGAGCTTCCCCTTCCCAGGTCTCTGACCAGAAGGGGGGGGACGCGGAGGTGAGTCCCCTGGGCCGCCACTGACGTTCTTGCGGCGCGGCATGGCTGACAAGAACGGGAAACCAACTGCCGGTGAAAGAAGCACTGAACTGAAACCCCTGGCAAACAGCTGACAAGAAACCCGCTGACCAACTTACGGACCAAAGACTCCCCCTATCATTGATCAACTGCCGCTGTCACTCGCGAGGCTTGGCCTCGATCCGTACCCGCGGGCTTGGCCCCGGGTTATCTATCACTGACAACTGACGAGCTGACACGACCACTGACTCGCTGCAAAGAATGGATAGGACATTTATATAGGAGGCATATATTCTAGAGACGAGAAACCTATCGGAAGCAAAGCATATAGATAAGAAAAGAACGGGGCTTCGCTACCTGATGATCCGACGAACCAAACGCTAGAAGAGATGAGAGTCGACGTTCGGGCACCCACGGACCACACCAAAGGGGACTGCAAGGGATTGGAGTGAAAACGGGGTCAGAAACAAGGTGAATAGCCTGTGGGGCATTCTATCGAGCACCTTATGGACAGGGTTAATGCAGCGGGTGATGGTGCTTACTGAAGGGGTCGGCCGGCCGGAGAAGAGTTCACCGGAGTAGGAAACGAGCACGGGGACGGGGAGGACTGCACCGGCGAGGCAGAGATGGGCAGCTCCGGCGAGGGGAAACTCCGGCAAGGGGGGGTGCGGCCCAGGTGAGCTCCGACAGCGACGAGCGCACGCAGGCGATCTGCGGTGGGGGCGCGCGGCTGCGTGCGCGGCGGAGCAGAGTGGGGCTTATTGTGCCGCTTAAAGGGGCATCGAAAGCGCCGATGGATTCACATCGGACGCTCTGATGCCTGTCCAGAGAGCTCAAGAACGACCAAAATCATATCGGAAGCATCCTTTGCCTCGACATCGGACGCTGGGCAGCATCTGATGGAGCATCGGAGGCTCCGGTGGAGACACATCGAATGCTAACAAAACACTGTACCAGCCGGGGCTGTCTACAGTGCAGGCATCGGAGGCTGGGCCAGCTTTCGATGTAGCATCTGATGCTGCTTCCGATGCAGCATGTAGAGCAGTTCCGAAGATCTTCGTTGCGGCTCCCTCTCCTAACCAAGTTCCAACTCAAATAAGAGCAAATAAACACCAGTTGGAACCTAGTATGAGCATCCTCGCATAAACCCTCGATTTTAGAAATATGTTGCCATAGGCTACTTACCATTTTTATGGAAAATAAGCGATAAACCCTGAGGAGACAACATGAGGCCACCAAAACTAGGGGACACAACCATTAGGAGCCTCAAATGCTCCCCCTAGCGGTGGACGAACACACCGGTTGCTCAAAACTTAACTGAAGAGAAACGACAAAGCAACACACATGCATATGCAATGCAATACGGAATTTGAATCTAGGTTGCTTGTCAAGTTTGCTCATGGGTAAGCTTCTTCACACGCTTTTTAAGGCGGTTATCTTAACCACGTCTGACAAGCCTATATGCATAGCATAATTTAAACATGGCATATTATACAATGCAATGCAAAGACAACCCCCTTTCACCTTTTGACAAAGTTACTTAGATCAAGCACATTGAGCTCACTTCGCAATCTACAAAGGGTGTTTTCATCTAGGGGTTTTGTGAAGATATCCGCCAATTGATCTTCGGTTCTAACTCCCTCTAAGGATATGTCTTTCTTGGAAACATGGTCTCTAAGAAAGTGATGGCGAATATCTATGTGCTTTGTGCGAGAGTGTTGAACCGGGTTGTTAGCAAGCTTAACCGTGCTCTCATTGTCACACAACAAAGGTACCCTTTCAAGAACTACACCATAGTCTAAAAGGGTTTGTTTCATGTAAAGAATTTGTGCACAACAAGCACCCGCGGCTATGTATTCCGCCTCGGCGGTAGACAAGGCCACACTATTTTGCTTCCTCGAACTCCATGACACTAGTGATCTCCCAAGCAAATGGCACCCTCCGGATGTGCTATTTCTATCAATTTTGCAACCCGCGTAATCCGAATCGGAATACCCAACGAGTTGGAAGTTAGCTCCTTTGGGATACCAAAGGCCAATGCTTGGGGTGTGCTTTAGGTACCTAAGGATTCTCTTCACCGCTATGAGATGTGATTCCCTAGGATCGGCTTGAAAGCGAGCACACATGCACACACTAAACATGATGTCGGGCCTAGATGCGGTCAAATATAACAAGCTACCAATCATAGAACGGTAGAGAGTTTGATCAACCGGGTTACCTCCTACATCTAGGTCGAGATGTTCATTTGTTGGCATTGGAGTCTTGATAGGCTTGCAATCATCCATGTTGAAGCGCTTGAGGAGGTCTTTTGTGTACTTCTCTTGAGATATAAAAGTCCCCTACTTCAATTGCTTGACTTGGAAGCCTAGGAAGAATGTGAGCTCGCCAATCATGGACATTTTGAACTCCTTCGACATCAAGTCACCAAATTCCTTGCAATAGGCTTCATTTGTTGACCCGAAGACGATATCATCAACGTAGACTTGACAAATGAAGATCTCTCCATCAAGCTTCTTGGTGAATAGTGTGGTGTCGACCTTCCCAATGGTGAAGCCCTTTTCAATGAGGAAGTCCTAGAGGCGCTCGTACCGCGCTCTAGGGGCTTGCTTGAGCCCATATAGCGCCTTGGACAACCTATAAACATGATTAGGATATCTAGGGTCTTCAAACCCGGGAGGTTGATCAACATAGACTAGTTCATTTATGAAGCCATTTAAAAATGCACTTTTCACATCCATTTGATATAACTTAATGTCATGATGTGATGCATATGCGAGGAGGATACGAATGGCTTCGAGTCTTGCAACCGGTGCAAAGGTCTCTCCAAAATCCAATCCTTCGACTTGAGAGAACCCCTTTGCCACTAGCCTTGCCTTGTTTCTAACAACCTTGCCTTGATCATCTTGCTTGTTTCTAAACACCCATTTTGTTCCAATGACTCTTGCGCCTTTTGGTCGCTCCTCTAGTGTCCAAACTTGGTTGCGGGTGAAGTTGTTTAGTTCTTCATGCATGGCATTCACCCAATCCGGATCACCTAGAGCTTCATCTACAATAATAGGCTCAACAAGAAAAACAAAGGAGTGATGTTCCATAAATAAAGCAAGTTTTTGAGAGCGAGTCATTACACCCCTTGTCGGACTCCCTATGATGAGATCTTGAGGATGGGCTTGTAGTAGAGGAGTAGTCCTTCGATCAACCACTTGAGGGGCCGCTTGTGGAGCATCAACATCTTGAGCTTGTACCACCATTTGATCATGGGAAACATGAGTGTCTTCATTTGGATCCCTCCCATCTTTGTCATCATCTTGTGGTACATTGGATGAGGATGACTTTTCAATGACTTGTACATCATCATCACCATCCTTAGGCTTGATGGCTCCAACCGGCATGTTCTTCATTGCTTCCCTCAATGGTTCATCACCTACATCATCAAGATTTTCATGCTCTCCTTGAGAGCCATTAGATTCATTGAATTCCACATCATATGTTTCTTCTACCATCCCGGTGGCATGGTTGAATACTCGATATGCTTTGGACTTCAATGAGTAACCAACAAGAAAACCAATATCACATCGGCGTTGAAACTTCCCTAGGTGTTGGCGCTTCTTGTAGATGTAGCATTTGCACCCAAACACTCTAAAGAAAGATACATCCGGCTTCTTGTTGTTGAGTAGCTCATAGGGGGTCTTGCCAAGGAGACGATGGGGGAACAACCGGTTTGATGCATAGCAAGCGGTGTTGATTGCTTCCGCCCAAAATCTTTCCGGTGTAGAGTACTCATCTAACATTGTCCTTGCTAGGGTGATTAGTGTCCGGTTCTTCCTCTCAACTACCCCATTTTGTTGTGGTGTGTAGGTTGCGGAGACTTCATGCTTGATCCCAACTTCATCACAATATTCTTCAATGTGGGTGTTGTCAAACTCTTTTCCGTTGTCACTTCTAATTTTCTTGATCTTCATGTCAAATTCATTTTGGGCTCTCTTGGCAAACTTCTTGAATGAAGGGGTTGCTTCGGATTTGTCATGAAGAAAGAATACCCAAGTGTATCTTGAATAGTCATCAACAATCACTAGGCAATAGAGATTTCCACCCAAACTAGCATACGTTGTTGGCCCAAATAGATCCATGTGAAGTAGTTCCAACTCTCTTGATGTTGACACAAAGGCTTTGGTTGGATGAGTGTTTGCAACTTGCTTGCCGGCTTGACATGCACTACATAATTTGTCCTTCTCAAATTTGACATCCTTCAAGCCTCTAACCAAATCCTTCTTCAATAGCTTGTTGAGAGTGTTCATTCCCACATGAGCCAATCTTCTATGCCATAGCCAACCAAGTGATTGCTTAGTGAACAAACATGTCTTCAAGTTGGCATCTTCGGAGGAGAAATCCACTAAGTAGAGATTGTTGTATCTAAAACCTTTGAACATCACTTGTGTATTATCTTTCTTGGTCACAACCACTTCTTTGTCGGTGAACAAACATTGAAAGCCAAGATCACATAGTTGCCCAACGGATAGCAAGTTGAAGCTCAAGGATGCAATAAGAAGCACATTGGAGATGGTGTGATCATTTGAAATAGCCACTTTGCCCAATCCCTTGACATTGCCCTTTGAGTTGTCACCAAATGTTATCTTTTCTTGGTCATCGACATTCTCTTCTAGTGAGGTGAACATCCGGGGATCACCAGTCATATGTTGTGTGCAACCACTATCAATCACCCAATGAGATCCACTGGTAAGCATGTAGTGAGCATTGAAAGCAAAGGGCCTAGCATGCTTGGGCAAGGGTGTGGGTTTTGACTCTTCACAATCATGAGCAAAGTGTCCTTTTTCACACTCATAGCATCTTCCAATCTTCTTCTTCTTTGGCTTTGTGATGCTCTTGTGTTGCTTCATCTTTTCTTCAAGAAAGCCAATGCCATTTCTATTTTTCTTCATGATGGTGTTCATGAGAAGCTCACTTTTAAGACATTGGCCCTTGGTGAAGTTCCTCAAACCGGTGGTGAGGTGCTCTTTCTCCTTCTTGAGCTTGTTATTCTCTTGTTGGAGTTGCAATTGAGATGGTGTCATCTTGTAATCTCTCTCCATCTTCAATCTCTTGTTCTCTTCTTTTAGCATGTCTAGCTCAAGTGTCATGCTATAGTCATCATCATGAGTTTGAATGATAACTTGCTTGGTGGTTGTAAGCTTCTCTAGATCAACCTTGAGCTTTGCATTCTCACTCTTGATCTTGACATAATCATCATAGTGATCGGCCTCAACCACTTTCTTGCCCTTGCCACTAGCTCTTTGCTCATCATGCTCACTAACCAAGTCCTCACAAGATGTTGCTATGTCACACTTAACAACAAGGTTAGGGGCATCATGTGTCTCATGTGAAAGCATATCATAAGCAATGGTGAGGGTATCATAATCTACTTTCACTTGAGTATATTGTTCTTTGAGCAAAGTATGACTAGTGGAAAGATCACTATGCATCTTATCAAGTTTTTCATTTTTAGCTTTGAGCTCTTTGTTAGAGGACTTGAGCTCCTTGATGGAAGATGCCATAGTAGCAAGTTCATTTTTCAACTCATCACTAGCATGCATAACATTGTCATATTTTTCAACAAGAGCCTCATTATCATGAACAAGCCTTTCATTTTTAGCTCTAGTCTTTCTTATGATTTTAGTATAGTTGTTTAGCAATTCAACAAGTTCATCATAAGAAGGAGCTTGAAACTCTCCATCACTATCATCATCACTAGAGTCATCTCTATGTACCTTCCGGTCACCATTTGCCATGAGGCATAGGTGTGTAGAGGATGATGGTGGCGGTGGTGGTGGTGGTGTAGAGGATCCAATGACTAGAGCGGCCACCTTCTCCTTCTCATCATCACTATCTTCATTTGATGAGCCACCGGAGGAGTCAATGTCGGTGAGCCAATCACCAACAATGTAAGCATTGCCACCTTTCTTGTGGAATTGCTTCTTCTTCTTGCCATCCTTCTTGTAGGGCTTCTCATTCTTCTTCTCATCTTCGCTAGATGAGTCATACTTCTTGCCCTTGTTCTTGTTCTTGTAGCTCTCTTTCTTGGGCTTGGGGCATTGATGAGCAAGATGGCCAAGATCTCCACAATTGTAGCAATCCATTTCGGAGATTGGCCTTCTCTTGCTACTAGTGAAGAACTTCTTCTTTCTTGAGTCAAAGTTGACTCCATTCTTGTGAAGCTTCTTCAACATCTTGGTGGTCTTCCGCACCATGAGAGCAATGTTTGAATCATCTTCATCATCGCTTGTGCTCTCATGATGCACCTCAATAGCCTTGGACTTGCCCTTCTTGTCATGGCTTGCTTTGAAGGCCAAGTCTTTCTTCTTATCGATGGAAGAGCCACCACTTGGTGTGATGTGCATGTACATCTCATGAGCATTGATCTTCCCCAAGACTTGTGTTGGTGTAGATGTGGAAAGATCACCTTGATGTAGCACCGTCACAATGTGTCCATACTTGTCAATGGGAAGGACACATAAAATCTTCCTCGCAACATCGGATGGTTGCATTTGTGTGAGGCCAAGACCATTAAGCTCCTCTACAAGAACATTCAAGCGTGAGTATATTTCATTGGCATTTTCATGAGCAAGCATTTCAAAAGAATTCAACTTTTGCATAACCAAATGGTAACGCTCCTCACGCTCACTCTTGGTTCCCTCATGGAGCGCACAAATGTTATCCCATAATTCATGGGCATCCTTGTGGTTCCGGACACGGTTAAACACATCTTTGCAAATGCCTCTAAAGATGATGTTTTTGGCCTTTGCATTCCACTTCTCATTTTCTTCCTCATGAGGGGTTAAGCTTGTACCCTCCTTAGGCTTGGGAAAGCCGATGATTGTGGCTTGGCGGCATTTAACATCTACCGCTTCTAGGTACGACTCCATACGGATTTTCCAATATGGAAAGTCATCTCCCTCAAACATGGGCGGTGGTCCATCACCTCCGGACATCTTAACTCTAGGCGGTTAAGCCTAAATCGAGAGCACGAGGCTCTGATACCAATTGAAAGGATCAAGATGCCCAAGAAGGGGGGGGTGAATTGGGCGTTTCTAAAACTTCTTGCAAGAATTAAAACCTATTAAGCCCCAATTAACCCCATAGTGCCTAGAAGAGTGTTTGACTAGAATCAACCGCACAAAAGACTATCGCTAAACCATTTCTACTCTAGCATGGCAAATCAACTTATGAAATAACAACAAGTAAATGCGAAATTGAATTGCTCAAAGGTAAATGCGAAGTAAAGAGAGTAGAGATGACACGACGATCTTTTTGCCGAGGTATCGAGGTGTCGGCACACCCCCTAGTCCTCGTTGGAGCACCCGCGCAAGGGTATTGCTCCCCCTTGATCCGCGCAAGGATCAAGTGCTCACTACGAGCTGATTCTTCACCACTCCGGCTCGGTGAATCGCTCGCTACCGGTCACAACATGACTTGGGTCATCCACAAAGCCTCCGGATGATCACCAATCTCTCCGATCGCCACCAAGCCGTCTAGGTGATGCCGATCACCAAGAGTAATAAGCTAGAACTCTCACTTGACCAACACAAGGCCAAAGAGATGGATGGATGCACACTTGCTACTCAATTCTCACTAAAAGGTCACTAATTCTCTCAATTAGCAAATCTCTCAACCTCACTAGGGCTCTTGCTCTTTCTCACACTCACAAGGTGTCTCTTAGCAAAGGAAAGTGGCAAGAACACTCAAATGGATGAGGAGGTGGAGTATATATACTCCCCCAACCGGCCATCCAAAAACAGCACACGACAGGGTTTCTGCAGGGGCATCGGAGGCGCCGATGACCTCGACCAACAGTCGACTGTACAACCTGTCAGACTGTTTAAAGGAGCATCGGACGCTGGGCAGCGTCCGATGCCCCTGCATCGGACGCATCCGATGCCCCTGCATCGGACGCATCCGATGCCATTTTGACCTCTCTGGAACCTCTCTGCATGGCCATCGGATGCTGGCCCTCAGCATCCGATGCCAGCGTCCGTTGCCTCCTACAGTTCACTCGCAAGTGAACAGTGACACGGGAGCGTCCGATGTGGCAACATCGGAGCCTCTGATGCCACGCACCAGACTAAACCCTAGTCGGGGTGACCATCGGAGCCTCCGATGCCCATAAGGCCAGCATCCGATGCCCCTTACAAGGCCAAAACGAACTCGGATCGTGACGCGGCCTAAACGACTTTTGTTCCTCTCGACATAAGGCACCTCTCTGAGCTACCTAGGGCTATGAAATAACAAGTGTGCACCACACCTACCTCAATAGACTCATCTAGGTCAAGCTACTGATTCACGCTCCCCTTTATAGTACGGCCAAAGGAAAAACAAAGACCTAAGACTACCTAAGTGTCCTCCAACACCATGCGACACTTAGCCTAGCCTACCACTGTCTTCGTCGTCTGTCCTTTGAAAACTGAAACAATTTCCATCGCCAGGGGATATGAACTCCATATGCCCGTATCGTCGCCATTACCGTGACCTAACTCATCCATGTTTCTGCAAAACACACGTTAGTCACAGTAATCTTGTGTTTCATCCAATCACCGAAACCCACTAGGGGCCAAGATGCATTCAATGTTGTTTGGTTCAGCCATCCTTATCCACGATCCGTTCATGGCGCTAAGGGCACGTACAACAGGTCTCTTGACCCCATCTGTATCATGCTAATTTTGTAGAAAAAACCCCACCAATGCCAAGAGCGAAGCCATCGTCGTCCCTTGAGGCGACGGGTAGAGCTCGTGGCCCGAGGCCGAGTCGACAGCTTGAGCACCGTTGTACGGTCGATTCACCAACTAGAGGGTGCACGGATCCGGTGCACGCACGCGCGATTCAGTTTGGGCATGCGAGAACCTTCACCTTCGGTTGCGCTCTTCCTTCTTTGGGGCCGGCAGTGCCGACCTTCAGTACCACGCCTGTGTCCGCTCCCGTCGTCGCCTGGACGCAACTGCAGGATCCATCACCACTACTAACGGCAAGCGCAGCGACTGCCAAGAGCCCAAGACCCTTCATCGCGGTAAGGCACCGCATCCAGGTAGATGTCGATGCAAAGGGGGAGGCATCTGCGGCCGTGCATAGATGCAAGTGGGGCGGGAGGGAAAGGGTGGCAGTTGAAGCGGAAGGATAATGGCGTGGTGGCTGCGAGTGACCAGGAGGCCATGGTTGCAGCAGTAAGGATCCCATGGCTGCGTATGACAAGGATGCCATGAGTTCATGACTGTCTCTGCCATGGCAAGCTTTAGATGAGATAACTTGGTAAACGGGACTGCCGCGCACAGGCACGGAGGCAGTGGTGGGGCGGGAGGGGCTCGAGGCCCCCTACCGTGACCGAGATAGTGAAGCCCCATATAGTCCCTGCTTGCAATTTCAGCCGTAGATGTATAAGAAAGGAGGGGCTGAGATTTTCTGAACGTGAAAGATGACTATTTAGGCCATAGTAGAACTAAGTCGTTGCAGGACTACTTCAAAATATTATATAGTTGTCTATTGTGAGGGGTCATAGTACAGCTAAGTCATTGTAGGACTTTTGTTCAGCCCTTCCTAAATTTTTTTACTAGCTTCGTCTCTGGTCGCGCATATTCTCCCGGAGGTGTCCAAGCCGAACACGATGGGAGGTAGGGGAAGGAGGTGTCGCTGACGGTTGTGACCGGTGGTCAGCGCGACGAATAAGGCTTTTGGATTGTTAAGTAATTAGGCAATTTCCAGATTAAAATCAGAGTATAAATCATGCTAAATTGATCATCTAGATATTTCAGATTGTATTATTTACTAGCATAATAAAAAAGACATAACATGATCTCAAATATGATAACTGGTGTAAGCATAGCTCGTACACCAATTAGATTAAACAGCAAGAACAAAGATATTAGATTTGGTGTAAGTATAGTTCGTACACCAGATAGATTGAACAGTATCAATAAAGAGATTAGATCTGGTGTAAGCATAGCTCGTACACCAGATAGATTGAACTGTTTAAACCAAGATATTGGATCACGAGTAGTGTACCTTTCTGTTGACGGAGAAGATGGTGGTGGAGACGGTGCTGGCAGATCGTCGATGAGTGGTGGAGGAAGAGCTAGAAGCAGTTAACGATGAATACGCCTTGACATAGCGCTACCTGACTTGGACGATAGACTACCCGTTGTGGAAGACAAGAGCAGTCGCGCGACGAGCGCTTCCCAAAAACCATATTCGTCCTCTCCCGGCGCAGGATCGCAAAGACGAGGGTTCCGGTGACCTGCTCGTCTGGTTGCTGGTGCACGCAAGCGAACGGACTGGAGAAGATTAGACGACAGTGCAAAAGTGAGATGAGGCAAAACCCTAGCTCGAGAGATACCGAGATACATTTTGGCGCGACCGATAGGCTGCTTATATAGTCCTGTTCAACTAACCTCGTGTCGTCATTACGATCTAAATCATTTTAGGACTCTAAACTTGTAACCGTTCAGGACTCTGCAACTTGAATCTAAGAAACCAAAAATTAAAACTGCAAAAGGAGACCGCACTCCCGCAAGGCAAGGAGCCGGATTTCGGCGGACCATTCACGCAGGTGCCGCGCACCCGTGCCAGTCGCCCCGCCCCTCCCCACCCGGCCCGGCAAGGCGAGGCGAGGCGAGCGAGCGCGCACGTGAGGGCTTCTCTTTCTCCTCCTCACGCTAGACTTGAGGAAGTGGGGAGGACTCTCATATTTAAGCAAGTCTCCCTCCTCTTCCACTAGCAAGGTGAGACTAAAGAGTTTCACTTTCCCTCTTTACACACATGAATGAGCCTTTGAGATTTGTTAGGAATTTTAGAATTTGTTATTGGGCCAAGCCCATATAAAATTCTAACAATCCCGATAAGATCTCAAATGCTCATTTAGAGATTTTTCTGTTCCAGCTACTGTTTGATATACTAGTTTTTTAGCAGAGACCGTTAAGTTGAACTTCTGCCGATAACCTCAAGTTACACTCATTCACAACTTGAACAATGGATCTGACAGGTTTTTGTCTGTTTATATACAAGTCACAGCTATTACTCCGGAGTTTCTTTGAAGGACCGAAAACGGCGACTAGAGGGGGTTGAATGGGAGCCGTAAATTTTTTCACGAAATAATTTCGGTTGCTGTCCCAAAATCACCGCGAAACCCGTACAGCAAACACCGTGATGTCCTCGACCTAACGAGTGAGTGGATGTTCCCTAAGAACACAGCGGGATACCACAACAAGCTCAAAGGATTTTATCTAGGTACTCCCGTCACCAGTTAACTTGGGTATTGTCGGGTACCAGAAAACGGGGTACCCTTAGCAAAGCAACTAAGGGGCCACTACCAGAATCACGCGCACTGTAGCAGCAATCAGTCGACCGAACCAAGCAGCTTGCTGATGCTACACTTGCTCCTTGATGGCTTTGTTCACCTTGTGCACCTGAACGTGGCTACAGGAGGGGAACATCAGGTGCTGTGTTGCTGTGGCAGAGAGCAAACAGAGAGCAAACAAAAATTATGAACAGCAAGAACAGAGCAGCTAACAGAAAGAGGGAGCGGACCAGTAGAAGAAAGCATGCACGGGTTCCGAGCTCTGTCGGCCTTGGACTGCAAGGCTACAGTGCAGGGCTGAGCGCACCAAGGCGGTCTGCACCGTTGCCTCCGACACCAACCTGGAGTGCCTAACGCGAAGCTCCAGTAGCCCCAGCGAAACAGAACAGAGAAGATGAACTCGAGCAGAAAAGAGGTCATCATAACAAAAATGAAACTCGACCAAACAACCATGAAAAAAATCCCAAAAAAACTCGGGCAATCTATGGCATGTCTACGACCTACTCCCCGAAAATCATTGCTTGGAATTGACCTAAACTCCGGAAATTTCATATCACGTCCAAGAACACCAAAAACTGCCCGAAAATAAAATCGTTGATTTCTCCGTGCTCGAGTGGAATTGGATCGATTCAATCAAGGAATAGCTTCATCACTTGTCATAGCACGAATCAACGCAAAAAGAAACGAACCAAAACGCTCCAGAATCGACGAACAAAAACTCCCCAAAAAATAGCTGCGAAAATCACGCGGACTGAACACAGCAGATCGAAACTCCGGCAGATGAAAGCCAGAGGAGACAAGGTAGTTACGGTCACTTTTTCTGGATTTACAGTACACAGATGAAAGATTCAACTGCGGGACACTACAACAGACTACAGACTGGAAAATCCTAGCAAGGAGGAAATAAAAGCCTGACTAGAGTGACCAGGTGGGATGAGAGGAGTCATCCCTTATTTATAGCCTAGGATATTTCTCTAGCTCCAAACTACCCCTACTGATACAAGAGCGAATTAACTAGATTGAGGGCATTTTAGTCCAACTCTAGAGAATACACCGAATATGCTAATCCGACGGCTACGGGCCTTCTCATGAGAACGCTTCGCCTCGACGCGAGCTTCTCGATGTCGCCACGTGTCGCCCCGTTCCACCTCGGAACTATCACCCGGGTTTTGAGGCCCAAACCCGTAAACCGTCCTGCCTGAGTTTTGAGGTCCAAACTCAGAAACTGGCCTGCCCAGGTTTTGAGGCCTAAACTTGGAAACCGTCGCCGATGGGTTTTCGAGGCTCTACCACCAAACCCGCGCCGTAGACGGAGCGTGGGTCTCATGCCCCGTTGCCGACACCGATGTCGACGCATGTCCAGCCTCCACCAAGCACGACGTCTATGCCTTCCTCCCTGACTCGACCGACGGCACTTGCCCCATGCAAGCCTGTGTCCAGCCTCCACCAGGTGCCACGACGTCATCGCCTTCCGTCTTGACTTGACCGATGCTGCCGACATCCCCATGTACTCTTGCTTGCCGATGCCACGTGCCAGCTACCGTAACTGGTCCTTCGGCCTCCTGGTCCCTCAGTCCAAGCCTCACGTCCACCCTTCACCGCTCCCGGTCCGTCGGCATGGCATGTCTCTACTTGACCTTCACCTTGCTATCAACCATTGCCTCCGAGCTCCACACTTGCACATCAACACAGACAGGAGACATGTCGCCCACTCATGCCAACACGTGAGCCTGTTGACCAATCACTCATCACAAGGACGAACCACAAGGGCACATATCAACCTTGTGTTCACAATCTCCTCCTTGATGAGTGTATTGTCAACACAACACACAAACACTAAATCAAGAGAAATAGAAGAGAAAGAAAGAAAAGAAGAGTGCTCATTCAAATGCCCGAAAAGCCAGCAAAAAGTCGAAGAGGGCGATTTGGAATAAGCAAAGCTTGGTCCCCAAAGACATGGGCAACGACTCGACGCAACCAAGCAAAAGGTCAGAGCACAACTCCTACACAAGAGCAAAACTCAATCAAAAGAGCAAAGACTTGGTCCCCAAAAACATGGGTAACGGCTCGATGCAACCAAGTCAAACAAACCTAGTCCTCAAGAAGAGGTAGAACAGACTAAACACCACTAGCTCAAAGCTCAAAGCACCAAAAACTGCTAGTCCCTCAAGAAAGAGGCAAAACGGCTCAACACGACTAGCAAGCAGCAGAAAAGGTGTAACTCCCCCTGAATGTAAGCCTAGACTCAAAGACTATACAAAAGCTCGACACCAATTATGAAACTCTCTCGACATCAAATGAGAAAGACATTCTCGCCCTTGACAAATGCTTCTCCCCCTTGCTACAAGTCTCCCCCTTGTTGCAAGAAATGTGCAAAGTGCCTCTAGTGCCAACATTTCTCCCCCTTGTTCATACGAAGGGAGGTGTTTGTGCTCTATTCTCCCCCTTGTTGACACATGCACAAATTAAGTCATCAACCAAATGCACATGGGAGTGTATTGGAGCTAAAAGATACCAAAAGACCAGAGAGGGGGTGAATAAAAAGGCATCGGAGCCTAAAGCTACATATGCATGAAATGCACAATGCAAGCTTCAAGTGTATAGTAATCTGAGTGAAAAGATGCTCTCGTGGGTGCTGCCCTGAAAGTGGAGCAATGTAAAAAAGTAATAGCAAAGGCTCAAACTGATCAAATGAATATAAAATATGAACAATTAAGCATTTGAGCAGTTTTAAGCCATTTGAAAAGAAGTTCACCACTTAAATAACTGTTTACACCAGATTTTGGATCGGAAGGAATTTGTGTTTTGTAAGCACAAATGGCTGATTTGTTAGAAAAAGAATCGGCCAGAAAATAAAAGAAGCCTACATGGATCCAGACGCGACCAGAAGAAATTATATGGACCGGGTATGATGGGCTTTGAAGACGTGTCGGGCTTGGCCAAGGAGTTCAAGTCCGAATCGTCATTTTATTAATATGTATCCTAGTCGTAATAGAATAGGAGTCTACCGGGTTATAAATAGCTAGAAACCCGATTTTGTAAAGACAATCACAAATCAATCAACAAACCGGCCACCGGCCAAAACCCTAGGAGTAGGAGTAAGGTAGAACCCGGCGGAATCTTCAATCAGGCAGGGCTTCATCGGCTCAGACCGACCTCCGGTTTGCTTGTAAGTTTTCACCAATGGCTCGTGTTATCGTTCAATAAGGCTATATTTGGCATCGACCAAACTCTTGTTTAGCTATGACATGGGTTAGTTATCGGTTTAAGTTCGTCTTTTGTGAGACTGTCTTGACTCTGATCAATCTCTTGCTTTAGTCGATCTTGACTAGTTATCGGCTCTATTAGTTTTGGCAAGCTAATAGATTCATTAAGTTATCGATGTTGTTTATGCTTTAATGTTTTTCTTTAGATTTAAACAATATCTTGCCCAATCAAGATTGACAAACTAGCTTAAGCTTAAAAGCTGTTTAGTTTCGGCTATCCATAGGCTTCACACGCTTACACCAAGGAAGATAGTCGATCTAAGCTTCTCATCGACTATTTTGTCAATCTTGATTGTTACATGTTGTGCGTTCGAGATATCCGATGAAATCGTGGTTTGATCTAAGAAACTGGTAGATTTGATCTGGTGCAGATACATGAGTGTATGTCGAGTCTCGAGTGATGAGTGATTGTCAATGGGTTTGATGCGCATGTTCTTTGGCTTGTGTTGTGCAGGTGTCGAGCACGGAGATAGTGATCAAAGGCAAGGTGAAGGTCAAGTAGAGACATGCCGTGCCGATGGACCGGGAGCGGTGAAGGGCGGACGTGAGGCTTGGACTGAGGGACCGGTGGCCTGAGGATCAGCTGTGGTGGCTGACAGCCTGGGACAGTGACAAGCGGAGACTTGCGGGACACGGTGTTGCTCGGGTCGAGGACCTGGGGACACGTGTCGGTGGACGGGGTGCACGGGCGGTGCATCCCCTCTACAGTGTCGGTTTGATGGTTGAGCCAGAGAAAAACCATCGGGTGGACGGTTTCCAGGTTTGGGCCACAAAACCTGGGTGCTACGAGTTTGCCGAGTTTGGGCCACAAAACTCGGCTGAGGACAGTTTCCAGGTTTGGGCCTGAAAACCTAGGCGCTGGCGGGTTTCTGAGTTTGGGCCACAAAACTCAGGCGACGGACGGCTGGTTTCCCGGTTTGGGCCTCAAAACCGGTGGTTGGTCGTGAAGACAGGTTTCCCGGTTTCGGCCACAAAACCGGGGGCGAGGTCCGAGAAAAGGACAAGCAGAGCGGTGGCGGCACGTGGCGGCAATCGGTGAGGTTGCGTCGAGGCAACGCTACCAGTTGTGCGGGCGTGGCCGTTGGATCACCACTATCTTCGAGTTGGTCCAGGATAGCCTTAGGGTTTGGCTGGTTCGCTCTGTAAATAACTAGGGGTAGAGTGGGAATTAAAATTAGGATAAGTAGGGGGAGACACCCACCTCCCAAACTATCTCAGTACTCTTTCAGTCATTTGCTCTTTGCTCCTAGGGTTTTCCTGCTCTCCCAATCCCCTGCTGTAGCTACTGAGATCCGCAAAGAACCATACCTCTGTGTACTGGAGATTTTGAGGAAGTGAGATCGTAATCTCACTATTGTAGCGTGTGGTAGCCACACGGTTGCAATTTTGTGGTTGTGATTCGCGTTTTGGTATTGTTCTTCGCGGGTTGCTTTTCTCCACGATTTTCCCGTTGATCGATCTCTCTACTTGGTGGGTCTTTTGCAAATCCGTTTGAATCAAGTTGTTCTAGATCATGAGGCACTTCTTTCCACCGAAGGAATTTGCCTCTAACTTCACGAGCTAGTAGATCGGTTGATTTTTTGTTTTGGATCGGTTTTTGCTCCCCTTTTCTCGAATTCTTCCAATTCACCGATTTGGAGTTAGGTTTGAGCCATGATCCCTTTGGGATAGCTCACTAACCTCCTTGGAACTCCTCATACCAAGTCTAAGCCTTAGTGCTTTTGATTCGGAGGAGATCGGGTGATTTTCGTGGAAGAACAGTGTTGTTTCGGGACCATCGGATGCTGGAGTCGTGAGCATCGGATGTTGTGTTCTTCACATCAGACGCATCCGATGCCACGTGTCATCTGGCAGTGTTTTTAAAGGAGCATCAGACGCTGACCATCGGTGCATCCGTTGTCATCGGACGCGCCGGAGGTCTAGCATCGGACGCTAGGGTTTCACTGTAGCAGCTTCCGATGTCTATGCAGTAAGGTTCCAGTTCTGTTCATTTTCCATCAGAAGCATCCGGTGCCTGGCCATTGGATGCTAGCCAGCTTCTGATGCAGGTGTTTCAGCACTGTTTCATCTGTGGTTCGTTCGTCCGTTGTCGGTTTTGACTTTCGACTTTTGCGTTGGGTTTCTAGAGTTGTGTAGTGTCTCGCTGTGCTTCTTGGAAGCACCCACCCTACCTCTAGGGTCGTGGACACTTGCAAGCTCTAGGGTTTGCTCTTGGGGTTGATTCTCGGGACAGTGGCAACAAGTTTCTAAAAAGAAATTTGAAGCTCCCATTCACCCCCCTCTGGTCGCTTTCTGGTAGCACTTCCGGTCCTTCATCTGGCATGTTTATTACGGCTGTATTTTCGAACCCCACTGATACGCATGGTAGGTTAAACTTGCTCGATCTTGAACCAAACCGTGGTTTTGACGGATAGATCTTGTTCGTGCTTCATGGACCCTGTATCAGCTAAAATAGCCGATCCAGTTATGCTTTCTTCATAATGTGTACTTTTAAGCGGTCTAAAACTAATTGATCTGCTCGTTGTATTGGACGTGATTTAGCTTGGTCATCATTATGGCTGTATGGAGACACCCCACTGTTGATGTTCAAGTTACTTTATCGATCTATTTGTTATTATGGCTGCATGGAAACACCCCACTGTTAACGAATAGAACTGCCTATGCAATTAGTCGATTTATTGGTTTTATGCTGTTTAAACGTACACATAGATCTTTACTTTACTCACATGTTTAAGCTTTTTGGCTGTTCTTGTTCTAAATGCTTTCTTTATATATACGATAGCCATTTTGCTTCAAATATTGTCAATGCTTTAATCTTTCCTTGGGAGTTGACTTTGTAGTCAATATCCTGTGACAATGGCTATATCAGAGCCACATAATTTGGAATTATCTGGCATCAAACCGGTAGGTTCCATGATTTAATGTTTTTCTCTTGTCCTTGTCAATTGCAGGTCAAATTGACTGGTACGCCCCGAAGTCGCTCTCACTAAGATTTGGCACCGCCATCCCTTGAAGGTCCAGGAGGTCAAGACCTTGCTCTTCACCGCCTCTGAGGAACATGGTCGAGTGTGTTGGTCCATTCGGTCAGATTTTTACGCCAACAATAACACTAAGCATGAATAGACATGAAATCCACAAGTGCTAACTTAAGTATCAAAGGTGAACTACCCCTAGCAAAGTTCAATCATCATGCCATAGAAAGAAGCATCAACTTGTGTTATTATCAAATTTTTATCAGAGATTGCAGCGGATTAACACATGTTCAAATGTAAAGCATGTGATTGTGAGAGGTTGAAAGCATTGTCATTGCCTAACTTTCTAACCGGGCGAAGCCTATGCAAGAAATGCAATCGGAAGCTTAAAACACCGGTTTCGGTCTTACACTACACTGCTCCAGTTCAACTCAAATGTGCAATGAGAAGCAGTCTCGATATAGTGATGTGCTGACAAATGCAATCCAATCTCGATCTTTTCATTCCACTAAACTTGGATCAAATTTTAAGCACAAGTTCATAATGATCAATCCAAGGAAATGAATGACTCAGTGCAAGAGACATAGCAACCTAGCATACAGAAGATAACTCAAGTGATCTCAACACATCCTACCCATGCTAGTTGCCAATTTCAATGGTGAACAAATTATAGGTTTCATAGTTGATTAATCAAGTTCACCATGTGCAAAAATAGCTTAGCTCATAACATGTATCAAGTGATCAACAAGAGCCTAAGCTACAAGCATCATCATGTACTAACAAGGCATATCAAAAAGAGCATAGTTTCATTCTCATTACTATTGACACGAAGCTCGAAAATGCACTAAAGTACATGATGCTATGCATGCAAATGCAACTATGAGACACTAAGCCAAACAAAAGCAAACCTAATCATAATGCTATTAGAGCAATATGTACATCAGTCAAAGCTCCCCTCAACTAAAAACGGAAGAACACACCAATCTCACCTCTCAACCTAGCAAAAGTTGATTGGTCTAAAGGCTTGGTGAAAATGTCTGCAAGCTGGTTGTGGGTGTCTACATGCTACAAGTCGATGTCGCCTTTCTCGTAGTGATCACAAAGAAAGTGAAAGCAAACATCGATGTATTTGGTCTTGGAGGGTTCTTTGCAACACTAATGGCTCTTGTGCTATCATAAAGCAAAGGGACCCTTGCAAAATCTAGACCAAAATCACGCAAAGTAGCAACCATCCACAATAGCTGCGAGCAACAAGACGTGGCAGCAACATACTCGGCCTCGGTGGTAGACTGGGCTACGCTAGACTGCTTGCGAGAGGATCAAGACACAAGAGAAGAGCCAAGAAACTAACAAGTCCCAGAAGTAGACTTACGCTCAAGCCTACAGCTGGCAAAATCCGCATCGGAATAACCACAAAGCGAGAGGGTCGAAGAGGAAGAGTACCAAAGCCCGAACTCAGGAGTGTATCGGAGGTATCTCATTATGCGCTTGATCACCTGCTTGTGAGATGTCCGAGGGGACGCCTGAAAGCGAGCGCACAGACACACTGCGAAGTGTATGTCTGGCCTCGTCGCCGTCAAGTACAGGAGAGAGCCGATCGTGCTACAGTACTCCTTCTGGTCCACGGGCTCTCCGTCCTCGTCTGCGTCCATCGCAATCGCTATCGCCATGGGCATTGTGAGATGCTTGGCCTCGCCCATGACTCACCCATCATCCTTGTAACACCCCAAGTGTTTAACGCCAGTCGAGCAGACAGTTTAACACAGACATGTTCTATCAGGCGATGATTGAGAAATAATTTATAGTATTATCAATGACGACAGAGGTTTTGGAATCAACCTCGGAAACAAAGCCTCAGTTTGAATTATTTGGGAAATGATTAATGGTGTCAGTTAATAACGACCGCTAATTTATGAATATTCAAGATTAATTCTAAATATGGATTTTTCATGTGACCCACCTTCATTCCTATCTATAGTGACTGGTAGAAAAGTTTCGTGAAGTTTGGAATCAAAAAGTCACATGAAATGACGAGTCACAGCTTTACCTATAATGGCTTATTAAGCAAAGGAGATCATTTGAGTTCAATCAAGTCTTGCAATTATGCCCAAGCAACTCTATATGGACTCACGAACAAAAGTTATGAAAGGTTCGGGTTGAGCAAATGTCAAGAAAATGCCTCAAATGGCCTAAACCTCTAATTTAAGGTCATATTAAGTTGTTGCTTTGACCGAAGAGAAACTACAGGTTTTGTACCAGATATGAGGTTGGACCTTTAAGCAAAGTTATAGATCATGACGTGTACAACAAACTTTGTTAAAGGACCCAAAGCTGAATCCAGTTCTAACTGTGTCAAAAAGAGGATCAAAGTCTGAATCTGCTGCTATTTTTTTTCAACAGGAAAATTTGGCTAAGTCTAATTTCAGTGTCATCTACGTTGGCAAGTCGTGTTCTCCAAATTTTGTTAAACAACTCAAGTTGGTCCAAAAATAAGAGTTGTAGGTAATCCTTTGGAGAAGAGCATACAAAAATTTGCACTCTATTTGACCAAGTTTGGACTGCGAATTTTGGATTTAATCGCAGCAAGGTAAATCCTAGTTAACTCTTTGACACTGTCAACTTGGGAGCTAATTACCCGCTGATCTGTAAGTCTAATGGCTGAGTGTCCTTAAGGAAAGTTGGAGAGCAGCACGAGAGCTGCAACTTTGGTTAAAAGCGCCAGACCCGAATATGCCCGGAAGATGCCGTAAACGGCCGTCCAAAATTGCAAGACATAGCACGCCACGTGCTCGACGTTTCGCCCCAAAGGAAACACGCGCTCCGCATGCACACAGCCGAGCTCCACGCGCCCACCCTCTTCTGCCGCGCACCCTGCTCAAAGTGGCGACGTCTCAAGCCTTGTTCTCCACTCCCAGACACTTCCTCTCTCGCCTCCTTGCTCCCTCTCTCTCTCCCTCGCTCTCCACCGCGCGGAACGCACGCGAATGCGTCGCGAACCAAGCCATGGCCGCCATGGCCAAGCTCGCCGCCACCGCCGTTCTCTCACCCGGCGTCTTCCCAACCTCCACTGACCTTGCCACCGTCTTCCTCTACTTGCGCCGTGCCTCCCCCGCTCCTTTCCCGGCCTCAGCGCTCGCCGGAGAACGCTGCCGCCGGAGCAGCCGCCGCGGTGGCCACTACTCTCGTGGCCGGAGCTCCCTCGGGCAGTAGCCGGCGTGGTCGGCCTCTCCCTTGGGCGCGCGAGGGTCCCGGGCTCGCGGTGTGCCTGTTCCGCCACCGTCTGCCGGCCTCCCGCCGCCGCTGGCCGGCCAGAGTAACGCCGGCGGCCTCCCTCTCTCTGTCTTCTGCGTCCAGGAGGAGGAAGAAGCCCTCTCGGGCGTGAATAGAGGAAAAGCCAGGGTGTTTTCTGCAGATCTCGTGACTCAGCTGAATAGTGTGAACAGTGCCAAGGAGATTTGGTAAAATCTCAGGGTTCCCGAAGCAAAAGTGTTTTTCCTTTTCCTTTTGTTTTTCAGAAATTTGTGATGAAATTTGGAAAATCATAACTAAATGTAGAAAAATCATAAAATAGCAAATGTGGACTTTTTGGAAAGCTCTTGAGTAGATCTACATGCTGGTGTAATAATATGATAGCTTCCAGTAGAGAGTTTTTGCGTGAAAAATAGATCTTTGTTATCTAGGGTTTAATATGTTGCCACTGTTTGGTTGCTCCATTTGATGTGAAATTTTTATGGTAGCTTCCTGCCATGATGTAGATACTATGTTAATAATTTGGTAATTTTTAGTGCACCAGTTTTAAAGTTATTAAGTAATCTTGCTCTCAACCGATTAAATAGGTTTAATTATTAAATGTGTCATGCATGTGTGTAAAAATGGAAAAGATGGTTCCATGACCTTGATAATATGTTGTAGTAACCAATGCATATCTAATATGGTCATGTGTTCATATAAAATCTGAAGTTTCTTATTTAACTTACTCTCACATGGTTAGTTATAAATAGAAACTAGTTTAACATATAGTTGGCAAACTATGGCTTGCATGCATATAACTTTCCAAGCTTTGCTCACATACTAATACCATGATTCATCTCTAAAAGTTGGAGCTATGATTCATGTATGCTTGACATCTTCTAAATATATATATATATATATATATAGGCTATGTATATACTAGCAAAGGATAAATAGTGTTAATATGATCATGCATGTGCAGTTTGTGATGTGTGCATGTTTTCATTAAGATAATAATGTTTGCTGTGAAAGTGTTGTATATTAAAGTTGTAGATAACATCTTAATCTTGCTTGTCACCAAATTTCATGGCCATAGGCTTAATAGTTTAAGAGATATGGCTGTTGTAAATTGAATGTCAAGATTTGCCTATATTCTGTCCAGATCTGAATGTTTGGCTTGTTACACCTAGTTATGTTATGATTCATGCTTAGGTATTTATATAAGAGTTGTAGTACTTTTCATAAGCTTTCTAAATTGTCTTAGATCATGTTTGTTGGAGTTCTATAACTTGAGTTATAGCTGTTTTAGTGTAGATGGGTAAATCTGTCCAAGTCTGGACAGAGGTGCCTAACTATACTAATTAGACCTTGTTAATTTGTGGATCATCTTAAGATGGTTATAGATGATTTGTAGAAAACTTAATAACCTTTCTAAAAAGTCTAGGGGCAAGTTCCCAGGTGCTATAGATCTTTAGGTATGGTTGTTTTAAGTTGCTGTTGTCGATGTGTGGCTAGTTCTGTCCAAGTGTGGACAAAGCTGCACTAATCATGCTGTTTGACTTTGTTAATGATTGATTCACCTTGAGATAATAATAAGAAAGATTTAGATAACCCTGTAAGCTTTCTATAATGTCTAATTGCATGTTCATGTGGTATTTGTATCTTGAGTTATGCTTCTCTGAAGCTCTGTCAGTCCTGCTGTCCAACAGTTGGACAGAGCTGTATAGTTATCTATTTTTGGGTTAGATAACCTTTGAATTAGCTCTTGTGGTAAATAACAAAGTTGTAGCTAATATTGTTAGCTTTCCAGAAAGTCTAGGATCACCTTGTTTGGATATATGTAGCTCCAGTTATGTCTGTTTAAAGTACATGGTGTGTTGCTGTCCAAACTGTATAAATGAACCGAACTTGTTTGCTATAGCTTAATGTTGATTATGTGATCTTTGATGCTATGTCATGACTTGGTAATGTTCAGATTGTGCATTTCATGTTATTAAACTAATTAACCTTATGTATTATATAAATATGTTAGATAATGATGGTTGACTTGCTTAACTAATGTAGGAGCTATATGTGCATACATGTGTTCCATTGTGATGCCTGATATAGTCTTGATTGATTGTTATAGTTAGACACTACGAATGCCTATTGAACCATGTGTCATACTTTGCTTTAATAATAACCTGCTGGAGTGATCATGACATGTTGGATGTTAGAGCTATGTCTTCTTTTAGTAGTTATCCTGATTGTTTATGTGAAGTAATTAGTAATGTTTTGTTATGCGCCTTATGTTTGCTTCATAAGCTTTTCCCTTGCATTCATACGCTTGCATTGCGCATCTCATTTAGGTAACGGTAGATACATCATGAAGGACGTGATGATGAGGCTAAACCCGAAGACGGTGTTTGGTGGATTATCCTGAAGATGCGGAGTTAAGCAAGTGCTACAGCGGAGATGCTCGCCAAGCGAGTATCACCTAACAAACACTAACCTAGTGATGGTTCCCAGGCAAGCCCCGGAGCATATTAAGCCTCCTACCTTTTGCAATTAAAATTACTTGAGTCCTTTTATATTGTGATGCATTAGGTTTAGGAGTTGGGATGAATCCTACTTGCTGCATTACCATTCCTTGGTTATTGATTAATATTTACCTTGTTATCCTGTTATTTAGTTACCATGTAGAATTGCTTAGCTTGCTTAATAAAAGTAGTAGTTAAGAATGTTTCCGTAATACCCTGATGGGTAGTTACCGGATCACGGTTGGCTATATTTGCTATCGTGGAAAAGAATCTGAGTAGTAATGAAATACGGTCAACTGGAAGGCAGGGCACCAAGTTGGAACTTGGGGGCAGTCCGTCCGTTGGATCGTGTAGGTTTGTATCGATGTTGGCCCTCGTTCATTTTTGAACGCGCCCTTTTACTTAGGGATACGTCGGTGCCGTAATCATCGACCCCAAAGCCGGTTAGAAGCTGTTCGGGCCGGTTTCGACCCGTGTCGCGCCCTCTAGTATGGAAATTGCGATCTGCCGCGTGAGGCCATCGCCAGGTTCCAATTGGGCGGTCCGTGCTTGAACCGCGACGATTACCACCACGAACAAGCATCGAGCGGTTGCCCAATGCATGGACCCGACGGGGAAAGTGTGGGCTGGTATTAAAGGTCTTTCACCAGCTGGTTTGGAATTCGATTCGAGTCGCCGTCTCCCCCGGTTAGTGGAAAACTATGGCGAGCTTCACCACGATACAACTCCATGTGACATTGATGGTTCAACTAAAATATTGACAAAGCAAACCTGATATGGTATTATATTATTGTCTGCTAGATTCAAGTGAGTCCTCTAGTGCAGGTGCAAAAACCTAGAATTAAGGAATAGGATAAAAGATGACTGCTCATATAATTAAATGATGAACTCCTTCAACTTGACCACCTTTTGCAAATAAAGTTAGCCAGCTCCACTATTTATATCAGCCTTGCATACTCCTTGGTGTCACTTTATTTTTGGTTTCCGACGGGTAAGTCTAGCTGAGTACATTCGAGTACTCAGGGTTTTATCCCACCTTGTTGCAGGTGAAGGTTAGGTCTGCCGAAAGGTGATGGCCAGTGCCGGTGGGCTCGGCAGTTCCCCACTTCTTCCCTTTATGCTGTTGTTGGAGGATGTCACTCAAAGCTAGCAAAGTATTTCAACTTATGTTATGGTATTCATTTCAAAGCTATGTTGTTTCAAAGTAAATCAACTTGTATTATTATTTGCGAACCCTATTGTAATTTATTTCCGCTGCAAAGCTCCGTGAACATGATTTGTATTTGCTTGACCATGCGATCTTGGCTAAGATGTTGAAAAGGTTTGAAATCCCTCAGGATTTCACGGACTACTGGGTTTATATGGGCTCAAGTGTGCTAATTCACTGCTCCGACAGATGTTTTCGCACTTGTGCTCTTATAAATTGGTCGGTTCTGTCACAGCTGGTATCGGAGCAAGGTTAAGCATAATACTGTCATGTGCATGGTTTAAAACAAAGTTTTGGTTTTGAAAAGCCTATTTTATCTAAAAACTTTTAGCTAGTAGGCAAGTTTGTCAAAACCTAATTTATAAACTATATGCTAGCGACAACCTCCAGTTATGCCCAATTAGGACTTTCAGGTGGCTTAGTTAAGTAATACTAACTTTGGGGGTTTTACTTTCTTGCAACGACACGTCGACTCAAAAGGTACATACAGATGACCGCACTATGCTACCCTGTGGTCTAATGTTGGAGGTAGCCCTCACATATGATGTACTCATATATGTGGGGTAGATGAATTTATTTTATGCAACGTCGCACCTACGCTCAGGTAAGTGTGAGTTGTGAGAGCATGACCAAACAACCGTTGGTCTAGGGAAGAGCTAGTTTGGTACTGGAACCTGTACTCATAAGCACACGAATGCGGGTGAAGGTATTTAATTGCGGGAGTAATACTATTCTGATGGGTGCATATACTACTTACGTGTATACTGGGTATGCACCTAAGATAGTATCTAGATTTAAATTCCTGCAATGTATTTATATATGTTGTGGGAATGGGCTGAAATGAGATTTTCTGCAGGTACGCTAACCTCGAATGCGTATGCATAGTTGACGACTAGTTATAACGAGAGTGCGTGTTATGCCACTGACCTAGAACGTGATTGCCGCCTCAGGCTGGCAATTTGTAAGGACGTAAAGGACGAGCATGCATCTTGTTTGTGCTTTCCTCATGAACATGCTTCTCTCACCCTTGTTCTATTAAGAAACAACTTGTTGTCAAATGTGACTAATATAATGGTAAAATATGAATGGTTGTTTGTGCATAGAAATGCTTCTCCCACCTTTATTCCTGTAATGGTGAAGTTGTTGTGAACTAGTGCTTCAATGTGATGTGATAGATTGCATGAGAAATGTGAGAAGCAATTAGTTGTTTGATGTGGTGTGTTGACCTGAGCTAGATATAATGTGGTCTTGTTCATGATGTTTGCTAGTGTGCGATGTTTATAGGAATGCTTCCATGTTAGTTAAACAAGTGATTGCTTGTTATAGGCTAGAAGTAAGTACCCTATCTGATGTTGCCTAGATAACCCTGTTAGTTTATCATGTCGTGTGATTGTCTTGCTTTATATGATGTATGCTAGCAAGGTAGTTAAGCAAAAAGTTTCTAATGACTAAGTTCTTCCCTATGTTGAAGTGTCTTGTTGTAACCAAATGACTGGTGTAGTGTTGTTCTGCTTGTATAGCAAAACTATGCTAAAGTTTGTAATTCAATGTTTTGAGTTAGTTTTGTCTCGAAATGCTTCACCTAAGGAAACAACAAAACTTGTTGTTTGAAACTATTTTGTATGCAGTTTTGTTTGGGTTTGCTAATTGCTTCCTAAACTTGTTAAATGTGATAATGAAGCTAAGTTTGCCCAAAGGTTACAATTCTAGCTTTGTTAGCTTTGTGTTAACATACTTTAGCAAGGAAATGTACTAAACATGTTGTTTAATTGCTTTTCCATGTTGTAAAAATGTAATCCTTTTCATGCTTACTTTCCTTGCAATGATGAAAACTAGAGTTATATGAATTAAGAGTTTATGCAACTAATTTTCATAGCTTTCTAGTCTCATGTTATTGCAAGAAAAAAATAAAACTTGATGTTAGACAACTTTAAATAGATTAAACCTGTTTAAGTTGTTCTAAGCATGATTACTTGCTAGACTTGTGTAGGTTGTTTTACTTACTTCAAAATATTAAAAATGCTTGTAGTAGCCTACTAAAAGCAGGAGTGAGCTGCTCTAATCTTCCAGAGTTCTCTGGGTATAGATTGGATCGCTCTCTGTTTCACCTTGCTAAGTTATATAAGGAATTTAATTTGGGCTAATCATGAACTTCTGTAACATGTTTAAGATGTATATATAAACTATTTTCATAAATGGTTATGCCTAGAATTATGTTCTTATGTGCACCAAGCTTTATAGTTGTTCTCTAATCTAGTTTTGATCTTTACTAGCCATATGCTTTGTAAGAATTAAATACTTGCAAACCATTTAAGTGGGCTGCAATCTTAGCATTTATATCATGACTAGAATGTTTTCGAACTGTTGTTATGCTTGCTCGTACCCCAGATCAAGTTGTTGTATGTGTCTTGTTAATTGTTGTTACCTAGTGTCTCTTTATTCCTTCTTGGAATGTAGACTAGCATGAGCTTATTGCTTGTTGTCAGTTTATTAGACTAAATAAGTGAGTTGTTAGCTTTAAGTTGTGAACTGCTTATAGTTAACAAACAATTATGCCTTAGTTTCCTTGGTGTGTTTGCTTTTAGATAAAGAGTTATGTTCCAACTTAGTAAATAGGAAATAATATAATGGCAACATCTGTCCACCATATTTTGTGTGTCTATGTCTGTTTGTGTGCTTTGGATAGATGCTTGGTTGGTTTGAGCTTGGTGATTAGTGTTGGTTGCTTAAGCTGTTTGGTTGTGTCTTCCAATGCTTGTTAAGGCTATGTGTAGATGTTCTGTTATCTAAGTGATGCTTTGGTTAGTCAACCTTTGTCCTTAGTGAGTACATGAGTGGTATGTCAACCTTCGTCTAGAATCGTGCTCAAGCCCTCTCGACCTTCCGAGATGCCCCGAGTAGAACCTTTGTTGCTTAAGGCCTGTGTTTGTGTGTCTAGTTTGATAGTTTAGAATGCTTGTGCCAAAGACCTGTACCTATGCCTGTCCATGACCTTGGTTAGACCATCTAGCCCAAGTTAAGCTTCCTAAATGCTAGTTCCAAACCATGGTATGCCTATGCTTGTTTGTGTAGCCATGCCTTTGCCTAACCTATAGACCCAAGCTTGGCCCCCTTTTAAGTGTTTCCAAGCCATGGATGTTTTGTATCCCTTGTGAAGGCCCTTGTTGGTTTAACCAGCCAAGTTAAGTTCCTGCTAACCTCAGCCTTTTGACCGTACTTTGTCTTGCCCAGTTATGGAGACCATGCCCAAATCTTTGTTGTATCCGCCCGGTTGCCCTTTCGATGCTGCTTGGTAAAATCAAGTTCGTCTAATCTTTTGCTTGTCATGACCTTTGTGTGCACAAGGCGTATCTTTGTTGTCTTGTGTCGTGTTCTGTCCTGGAAATCACCTCCTTTATGATTTCCATACCTTGTGATCATCCTTGTCTTGCTAGCATGTGCCTTGCATGTGACGCCTTCTCCATGCAAGATTTATCTGCGTCATGTAGGATTTCTCATTGGTTTTGAATTCAATAATGATGTCTTGGTTAAGAACTAATGGTGCCGCGACGAAACCGAGAGCCTCCTGTGGATACGCGGCCACATGGTTGTGCTGCTCGGCACGCGCTGGTATCGTGGTTTCTAGTCGAGATTCATTAGGGAAACTATGCCAATGTGTTATCTTTCATGAAGCTTTCTCGTTGTTATCTCCTATATTCCTTCAAAGAAATCTGTATGGCAGATCAGATGTGGCAGTGTTTCTTTTTGAAGATGACAAAGAGGATTACCTTTTCCAGAATCAATCAGTAATGAAAGCAGTAACAAACTGAAAGAGGTGGTAGACAAAGGACTTTGTTTAATCTACAACAATGACCGAACAACATATATGGTCATAGTGCAGTGAAGTGGCACAAAATAGTTAAGGTGGATATGCACCAGCTATGGGATATGTAACAGAGATGGTGTGTTATTGGATAAGATACTTGAGAACCGAAAAGTTTTCTATCTGAACTTAACAAGAATTTATGCGTGATGATCTTATAATCAACCCAATCCTCCCAGATATGCCTGATTCCGTGTTGACATTGGTGGTAAATGCACGCCCTGATGTTCAACATTGCTTGTAGTAAAAGCTGAAGCCTTAGAGCTTTTTAGTGTTGAGAGACAACTGATTAGTTTCGGCCATGGAAAGGCTAATATCGAGTTCAGAAATAACTCTTGGGTAGCTATGAAGGCTATTTCTCACCGAACAGTGTTATATCAGAAGTCTGTGAACCAACTAACGTTGTTTGTGGTACTCGTACATCCTAGTTTCTGTCGTGTTCAGACCAACTCTATCTCGGAGAAATTACAATGGCAGTACAAGATACTACACCAGCCTAGTAACTCAGTAAAAATTACACCTGGAATAAGGACTGCTTGGTGATATGTTTGGCTACTATGAAAAGATTATTCTAAACTGTTTTGGGTGAGGCTAGAAAGAACATTCAGAATCAGTCGCTTATTCTTGAGCAGTTAAGGTATTCTACAAAAATCAACTCATAAAAAGTACGAATTGATGGCAAATAGAAGTGTCAAACAACAGATTTCGGATTATGTCCCTGCATTACTGAGTGAATTTAGGGAAGTCACTCTATGGCCAAGGTAGTTCGACAAGTCAGTTCCACTGAGTTACAAATACATCATGAAGAAGAATAATGTTGATCTGCTTAGTAGGACAGAAATTTGGTAGTAGATATTTTACCCAAGAGGTTGCATCAAATTCAACCTAAGTTTCTGTCGTTGTTTGGAGATGGGATTTTTCCGTAAAGAAGGGTCGGCAAAAGAGTGGAATGGATTGAGTCAGCTATCACATTCACCGCTCTCCCAAGAGACTCAGATAATACAGTGTTGTCCTCAGAAAAACAGAACTGCACACATAGGAATCTTATGTAGCTTTCCATCAACTGCTATCTGCTAGAACGTACATTTACCAATGGTATACAGAGGTTGTTGGTCAGCCAGTTCCTCCAAGTCTCGAAGGAAGTTGCTTTGTAATTATGTCGGCCAGACGAAGGTCCAGTAAATTGGCAATATTATCTTGGATTCCTCTTAAAAGTAACCATACAAATTTTGGTTTCCGTATAGATTTATCAATAATGTGTTGAGTGTATCTCAATGATTAACGTGAATCAACAAAGGAAATTTTTCAAACAAGAGCGAGCAAGCAGAAGACGACTTGAAAGATTTGAAAGTTGTTCTATTCCAGACCGTTCTTTTCTGCTGGGAAGTCAGTACCTTAAACTTTTGGTAGCTAGTAAGGATAAGTGATATGCTTCTCTTCTCTTGAAAAGTCTTTCGTCCGGAATCTCGGGACGAGATTCTTTTAAGGGGGGAGGGGTTGTAACACCCCAAGTGTTTAACGCCAGTCGAGCAGACAGTTTAACACAGACATGTTCTATCAGGCAATGATTGAGAAATAATTTATAGTATTATCAATGACGACAGAGGTTTTGGAATCAACCTCGGAAACAAAGCCTCAGTTTGAATTATTTGGGAAATGATTAATGGTGTCAGTTAATAACGACCGCTAATTTATGAATATTCAAGATTAATTCTAAATATGGATTTTTCATGTGACCCACCTTCATTCCTATCTATAGTGACTGGTAGAAAAGTTTCGTGAAGTTTGGAATCAAAAAGTCACATGAAATGACGAGTCACAGCTTTACCTATAATGGCTTATTAAGCAAAGGAGATCATTTGAGTTCAATCAAGTCTTGCAATTATGCCCAAGCAACTCTATATGGACTCACGAACAAAAGTTATGAAAGGTTCGGGTTGAGCAAATGTCAAGAAAATGCCTCAAATGGCCTAAACCTCTAATTTAAGGTCATATTAAGTTGTTGCTTTGACCGAAGAGAAACTACAGGTTTTGTACCAGATATGAGGTTGGACCTTTAAGCAAAGTTATAGATCATGACGTGTACAACAAACTTTGTTAAAGGACCCAAAGCTGAATCCAGTTCTAACTGTGTCAAAAAGAGGATCAAAGTCTGAATCTGCTGCTATTTTTTTTCAACAGGAAAATTTGGCTAAGTCTAATTTCAGTGTCATCTACGTTGGCAAGTCGTGTTCTCCAAATTTTGTTAAACAACTCAAGTTGGTCCAAAAATAAGAGTTGTAGGTAATTCTTTGGAGAAGAGCATACAAAAATTTTCACTCTATTTGACCAAGTTTGGACTGCGAATTTTGGATTTAATCGCAGCAAGGTAAATCCTAGTTAACTCTTTGACACTGTCAACTTGGGAGCTAATTACCCGCTGATCTGTAAGTCTAATGGCTGAGTGTCCTTAAGGAAAGTTGGAGAGCAGCACGAGAGCTGCAACTTTGGTTAAAAGCGCCAGACCCGAATATGCCCGGAAGATGTCGTAAACGGCCGTCCAAAATTGCAAGACATAGCACGCCACGTGCTCGACGTTTCGCCCCAAAGGAAACACGCGCTCCGCATGCACACAGCCGAGCTCCACGCGCCCACCCTCTTCTGCCGCGCACCCTGCTCAAAGTGGCGACGTCTCAAGCCTTGTTCTCCACTCCCAGACACTTCCTCTCTCGCCTCCTTGCTCCCTCTCTCTCTCCCTCGCTCTCCACCGCGCGGAACGCACGCGAATGCGTCGCGAACCAAGCCATGGCCGCCATGGCCAAGCTCGCCGCCACCGCCGTTCTCTCACCCGGCGTCTTCCCAACCTCCACTGACCTTGCCACCGTCTTCCTCTACTTGCGCCGTGCCTCCCCCGCTCCTTTCCCGGCCTCAGCGCTCGCCGGAGAACGCTGCCGCCGGAGCAGCCGCCGCGGTGGCCACTACTCTCGTGGCCGGAGCTCCCTCGGGCAGTAGCCGGCGTGGTCGGCCTCTCCCTTGGGCGCGCGAGGGTCCCGGGCTCGCGGTGTGCCTGTTCCGCCACCGTCTGCCGGCCTCCCGCCGCCGCTGGCCGGCCAGAGTAACGCCGGCGGCCTCCCTCTCTCTGTCTTCTGCGTCCAGGAGGAGGAAGAAGCCCTCTCGGGCGTGAATAGAGGAAAAGCCAGGGTGTTTTCTGCAGATCTCGTGACTCAGCTGAATAGTGTGAACAGTGCCAAGGAGATTTGGTAAAATCTCAGGGTTCCCGAAGCAAAAGTGTTTTTCCTTTTCCTTTTGTTTTTCAGAAATTTGTGATGAAATTTGGAAAATCATAACTAAATGTAGAAAAATCATAAAATAGCAAATGTGGACTTTTTGGAAAGCTCTTGAGTAGATCTACATGCTGGTGTAATAATATGATAGCTTTCAGTAGAGAGTTTTTGCGTGAAAAATAGATCTTTGTTATCTAGGGTTTAATATGTTGCCACTGTTTGGTTGCTCCATTTGATGTGAAATTTTTATGGTAGCTTCCTGCCATGATGTAGATACTCTGTGAATAATTTGGTAATTTTTAGTGCACCAGTTTTAAAGTTATTAAGTAATCTTGCTCTCAACCGATTAAATAGGTTTAATTATTAAATGTGTCATGCATGTGTGTAAAAATAGAAAAGATGGTTCCATGACCTTGATAATATGTTGTAGTAACCAATGCATATCTAATATGGTCATGTGTTCATATAAAATCTGAAGTTTCTTATTTAACTTACTCTCACATGGTTAGTTATAAATAGAAACTAGTTTAACATATAGTTGGCAAACTATGGCTTGCATGCATATAACTTTCCAAGCTTTGCTCACATACTAATACCATGATTCATCTCTAAAAGTTGGAGCTATGATTCATGTATGCTTGACATCTCCTAAATATATATATATATATATATATATAGGCTATGTATATACTAGCAAAGGATAAATAGTGTTAATATGATCATGCATGTGCAGTTTGTGATGTGTGCATGTTTTCATTAAGATAATAATGTTTGCTGTGAAAGTGTTGTATATTAAAGTTGTAGATAACATCTTAATCTTGCTTGTCACCAAATTTCATGGCCATAGGCTTAATAGTTTAAGAGATATGGCTGTTGTAAATTGAATGTCAAGATTTGCCTATATTCTGTCCAGATCTGAATGTTTGGCTTGTTACACCTAGTTATGTTATGATTCATGCTTAGGTATTTATATAAGAGTTGTAGTACTTTTCGTAAGATTTCTAAATTGTCTTAGATCATGTTTGTTGGAGTTCTATAACTTGAGTTATAGCTGTTTTAGTGTAGATGGTTAAATCTGTCCAAGTCTGGACAGAGGTGCCTAACTATACTAATTAGACCTTGTTAATTTGTGGATCATCTTAAGATGGTTATAGATGATTTGTAGAAAACTTAATAACCTTTCTAAAAAGTCTAGGGGCAAGTTCCCAGGTGCTATAGATCTTTAGGTATGGTTGTTTTAAGTTGCTGTTGTCGATGTGTGGCTAGTTCTGTCCAAGTGTGGACAAAGCTGCACTAATCATGCTGTTTGACTTTGTTAATGATTGATTCACCTTGAGATAATAATAATAAAGATTTAGATAACCCTGTAAGCTTTCTATAATGTCTAATTGCATGTTCATGTGGTATTTGTATCTTGAGTTATGCTTCTCTGAAGCTCTGTCAGTCCTGCTGTCCAACAGTTGGACAGAGCTGTATAGTTATCTATTTTTG
Source organism: Coix lacryma-jobi var. lacryma-jobi (assembly GCA_009763385.1). Classification (NCBI taxonomy): domain Eukaryota; kingdom Viridiplantae; phylum Streptophyta; class Magnoliopsida; order Poales; family Poaceae; genus Coix; species Coix lacryma-jobi. Next base: position 10,360,995 of record CM019828.1, read on the forward strand.
GGTTAGATAACCTTTGAATTAGCTCTTGTGGTAAATAACAAAGTTGTAGCTAATATTGTTAGCTTTCCAGAAAGTCTAGGATCACCTTGTTTGGATATGTGTAGCTCCAGTTATGTCTGTTTAAAGTACATGGTGTGTTGCTGTCCAAACTGTATAAATGAACCGAACTTGTTTGCTATAGCTTAATGTTGATTATGTGATCTTTGATGCTATGTCATGACTTGGTAATGTTCAGATTGTGCATTTCATGTTATTAAACTAATTAACCTTATGTATTATATAAATATGTTAGATAATGATGGTTGACTTGCTTAACTAATGTAGGAGCTATATGTGCATACATGTGTTCCATTGTGATGCCTGATATAGTCTTGATTGATTGTTATAGTTAGACACTACGAATGCCTATTGAACCATGTGTCATACTTTGCTTTAATAATAACCTGCTGGAGTGATCATGACATGTTGGATGTTAGAGCTATGTCTTCTTTTAGTAGTTATCCTGATTGTTTATGTGAAGTAATTAGTAATGTTTTGTTATGCGCCTTATGTTTGCTTCATAAGCTTTTCCCTTGCATTCATACGCTTGCATTGCGCATCTCATTTAGGTAACGGTAGATACATCATGAAGGACGTGATGATGAGGCTAAACCCGAAGACGGTGTTTGGTGGATTATCCTGAAGATGCGGAGTTAAGCAAGTGCTACAGCGGAGATGCTCGCCAAGCGAGTATCACCTAACAAACACTAACCTAGTGATGGTTCCCAGGCAAGCCCCGGAGCATATTAAGCCTCCTACCTTTTGCAATTAAAATTACTTGAGTCCTTTTATATTGTGATGCATTAGGTTTAGGAGTTGGGATGAATCCTACTTGCTGCATTACCATTCCTTGGTTATTGATTAATATTTACCTTGTTATCCTGTTATTTAGTTACCATGTAGAATTGCTTAGCTTGCTTAATAAAAGTAGTAGTTAAGAATGTTTCCGTAATACCCTGATGGGTAGTTACCGGATCACGGTTGGCTATATTTGCTATCGTGGAAAAGAATCTGAGTAGTAATGAAATACGGTCAACTGGAAGGCAGGGCACCAAGTTGGAACTTGGGGGCAGTCCGTCCGTTGGATCGTGTAGGTTTGTATCGATGTTGGCCCTCGTTCATTTTTGAACGCGCCCTTTTACTTAGGGATACGTCGGTGCCGTAATCATCGACCCCAAAGCCGGTTAGAAGCTGTTCGGGCCGGTTTCGACCCGTGTCGCGCCCTCTAGTATGGAAATTGCGATCTGCCGCGTGAGGCCATCGCCAGGTTCCAATTGGGCGGTCCGTGCTTGAACCGCGACGATTACCACCACGAACAAGCATCGAGCGGTTGCCCAATGCATGGACCCGACGGGGAAAGTGTGGGCTGGTATTAAAGGTCTTTCACTAGCTGGTTTGGAATTCGATTCGAGTCGCCGTCTCCCCCGGTTAGTGGAAAACTATGGCGAGCTTCACCACGATACAACTCCATGTGACATTGATGGTTCAACTAAAATATTGACAAAGCAAACCTGATATGGTATTATATTATTGTCTGCTAGATTCAAGTGAGTCCTCTAGTGCAGGTGCAAAAACCTAGAATTAAGGAATAGGATAAAAGATGACTGCTCATATAATTAAATGATGAACTCCTTCAACTTGAGCACCTTTTGCAATTAAAGTTAGCCAGCTCCACTATTTATATCAGCCTTGCATACTCCTTGGTGTCACTTTATTTTTGGTTTCCGACGGGTAAGTCTAGCTGAGTACATTCGAGTACTCAGGGTTTTATCCCACCTTGTTGCAGGTGAAGGTTAGGTCTGCCGAAAGGTGATGGCCAGTGCCGGTGGGCTCGGCAGTTCCCTACTTCTTCCCTTTATGCTGTTGTTGGAGGATGTCACTCAAAGCTAGCAAAGTATTTCAACTTATGTTATGGTATTCATTTCAAAGCTATGTTGTTTCAAAGTAAATCAACTTGTATTATTATTTGCGAACCCTATTGTAATTTATTTCCGCTGCAAAGCTCCGTGAACATGATTTGTATTTGCTTGACCATGCGATCTTGGCTAAGATGTTGAAAAGGTTTGAAATCCCTCAGGATTTCACGGACTACTGGGTTTATATGGGCTCAAGTGTGCTAATTCACTGCTCCGACAGATGTTTTCGCACTTGTGCTCTTATAAATTGGTCGGTTCTGTCACAATCCTCATCTCACTTTCCTGCTCAGAAGATCTGCAAGCTTGCTAATAAGAATGTGAGAGGAGCCACCAAAGATGATATCATCCACATCAATCTGAATAGAGTCAGAAAGTATGTGTCCAACACCTCTAGGATCAAAAGGGGCAACAAAAGCAGAATGAGCAGAACGAGACATGAAAAAACTGGACTGCTCCTCGTGCTGATCAAAGCCACCGATCATCTACGGAGGGGGTAAACCTGCTGAAAGCTCTGAGGCGCCTGCCTCGCTGAAGTCATCTCCCCCTCGCCAGATGTTGTCGCTCCCTCAGGTGCAGCTAGTGCTCGCTGGAGATGCTGCTCGAACGGAACCCCAAGTCATGAAAGAAGTGGGATCGGGTCCGTGAGCCAAAGATGTTCTCTCCCAGCTCCTGTTCTCCTGCAAACTCAAAAGTAGGAGAAATACAAGGTATTGCCTTGTCCAGTGTGACTTCAAAGTCTCCACAAAACGGTTAGTCACATAATAAGCACTAGGTAAACACTCAAAAAAGAGGCCTACCTAAGAAAGATACCGCAAGAAGACCTGAACTCAAACTAGTCAAGACTACCATGTAACAGGATAAAGCACTACAGAGCAAAATGCAACCTAGAGACATGATCAACCCAAGCACAGCCTAAACCTCAACACATGCTGCAATGTAAGATGAAGATAGCAATGGATCCAAAAGCATGTAACATGACAAAGTGTGGAAAGGCTAATGCTCAGACTAACAAACATGTCAACAGGGTACATGTAGCTATGCAAAACTTGCACTTGAAAATGATACATAATGAACATCATACCACTACACAAATTAAGCTTATGGAGAAGTATGGTGAAAACATGGCACAACGTTCATGAGAATCACACACTAACATGAAAAGTGGCTAATTCACCAAACTGTACACAAAGCTAGCATGTCATAAGATATACAAGGTGGCACAAGCTAGACAAAACAAAAAGCATGATACAAAAAAGGAACATGCAAGAGCTATATAAGTGAGCATATGAAAAACTATCTCATACCATAAGTAATAGAACATGAATGTACATGGTATGAGTGTATATGATAGTTCACAAAGCTGCACAAGCCTCTTGGAGGCTTCTCCAACGGGGTGTAGAGAACCATCAAAACTTGATCACATCTAAAAGATCAAGTTCCATCAAGCGCATGTTCTCCACCCCGTGTCCCGCATCAATAGAAAGACAGGGAATGAGCAAAGGACACAACACTGGGGTTAGTAAACTGTGAAGTATACCAGTGTTGTGTCATTGGCCCAGAAAAGGTGTTAGGAAAAACACCAAACTGTCCTCGTTCCATGGAGGAATAGCGATCACCACAAGACTGAAACTGTGGTCCGCTATGGAACGGAAAGCCTCCAGCCATACCTCGTCCCATCTGGGGGTAGCGATCACCACGCTGCTGAAGACGTGGTCCGCTATGGGACGGTGCAGCAAAGCCACTTACACGGGGCTCACGGCCATACGAAGCACGACCAGAACCACACCGGGCACGACCACCTCGTGGTCGAGCTGCCTAGGGCCTAGCAACCTGAGGGGGTGCACCTCTAGTTCCAGCCCTCTGCCTCTGAACACCCTGAACATGCACACCATGGAAAGGGTGGTGCATGGCCTGGTTGTTTAGCTCCAACTCCCTCCGAGCATATCTCTTCCACCAAAAACAAAACTTAGCTAAGTGACCCTCACGGTGACAGTACTCGCACTGGAACCTCACCACTTTCTTAGGTTGTTGGTTTGCTCTCTTGCAGGGGTTGTTCACTCTAGCTGCCTGCTTGCCTCTCGGAAGGGGGTCACTAGAGATGTCGGGTACAGTGTCAAGTGGGTTTCTAAGATGGTTCGGTTTTGGAATCCACACTTGCTTTTGAGGTGGAGCTCTCGGGAGTTCTTCAAAGACCCCATTCTTGGTAATAGGCTTGGGAGTTGGGAGGCTTAGGTAGGGTGATCTTGGTTAGTTTGGGAGTAGCAAAAGGTTTCTCACTTGGGTTCATACCGCTACACTCACCAATCTTCCCAAAAGAATTAGCGCCCTTCCCACCTATAGCAAAGCCTACACCGGGACTGCCAGTTCCCCTCTTGAACTAACTGATCATCATGCCCAACTGCGGCTCGCTACATGATATGACACCCAACTCAAGATGGACCGAAGGTATGTGTTTTCTTCCTCGGTTTGCATCTTGTCATGCCGGCTATTGGCAATCTCGAGCTCCATCCCCTCACATCGCTCACATCGAGCGGCACAAGTGCTAACTGAGCTGGCCTTCTCTAGCTTGGCAAGCTTGACATCCTTCTCTGCCAACTCAGTTCGCAAGCCTAGACAAAGCTTGCACGCACCCAACAAGGAAGGTCTAGCCTTGACCTCATCAAGCTCCTTCCTCAAAATGGGACATGCTTTACAATCACCCACCAAGTCAAGCCTCGACTTCAACTCATCATACACTTTTAGCAAAGAGGCATACTTGGATTGAAGGGTGAACGACCGGAAGTGCTACCAGAAAGCGACCAGAGGGGGGGTGAATGGGAGCTTCAAAATTTCTTTTTAGAAACTTGTTGCCACTGTCCCAAGAATCACCTCAAGAGCCAACCTAGAGCTTGAATAATGTCCACGACCGTAGATGTAGGGTGGATGCCTCCTAGAAGCACAACGAGACACTACTCAACTCTAGAAACCCAACGCAAAAGCCGGAAACCAAAACCGACAACGAACGAACAAACCGCGGACGAAAACGTGCAGAAGATCCTGCATCGGACGCTGCCTAGCATCCGTTGCGTAAGCACCAGATGCGTCTGATGCAAAATGGACAGAACTGGGACCTTACTGCATAGACATAGGACGCTGCTACAGTGAAAATCTAGCGTCCGATGCTCGACCTCCGGCGCGTCCGATGGCAGCGGACGCTCCGATGGTCAGCGTCTGATGCTCCTTTAAAAATGCTGTCAGATGACACGTGGCATCGGACGCGTCCGATGTGATGAACACAGCGTACGATGCCCCCGACTCGAGCGTCCGTTGCCCCAAAAACAGCACTGTTCTTCCGTGGATTCAACCCGATCTCCTCCGAATCAAAAGCTCTAAGGCTTAGACTTGGTGTGAGGAGTTCCAAGGAGGTAAGTGAGCTGTCCCAAAGAGATCATGGCTCGAACCTAACTCCAAATCGGTGAATTGGAAGAATTCAGGGCAAAGGGAGCAAAACTCGATTCGAAACGAAAATCGATCGATCTACTAGCTCGTGAGATTAAAGATGAATTCCTTCGGTGGAAAGAAGTGCCTCACGATCTAGAAGAACTTGGTTCAAACGGAATCGAAAAAGACGCAACGAGTAAGGAGATCGATCACCGGGAAAATCATTGAGAAAAGCAACCCGCGAAGAACAACACCAAAACGCGAATCACAACCACGAATTTGCAACCGTGTGGCTACCACACGCTACAATGGTGAAATTACGGTCTCACTTCCTCAAAATCTCAAGTACACAGAGGTATGGTTCTCTACGGATCTCAGTAGCTACAGCAGGGGATTGGGAGAGCAGGAAACCCTAAGTGCAGAATAGCAAATGACTGAGATAGTTTGGGAGATGGGTGTCTCTCCCTACTTATCCTAATTCTAATTCCCACTCTACCCCTAATTATTTACAGAGCAAACCAGCTAAACCCTAAGGTTATTCTGGACCAACTCGTGGTTGGTGGTGACCCGACGGCCACGCCCGCACAACTGGTAGCATTGCCTCGACGCAATCTCACCGATTGCCACCACGTGCCACCACCGCTCTGCTCATCCTTTTCACGGACCTCGCCCTTGGTTTTGTGGCCGAAACCGGGAAACCTGCCTTCACGACCAACCCCCAGTTTTGAGGCCCAAACCGGGAAACCAGCCGTCCATCGCCTGAGTTTTGTGGCCCAAACTCAGAAACCCGTCAGCGCCCAGGTTTTGAGGCCCAAACCTGGAAACGGTCCTCAGCCCGAGTTTTGTGGCCCAAACTCGGCAAACCCGCAGCACCCAGGTTTTGTGGCCCAAACCTGGAAACCGTCCTCCCGATGGTTTTTCTCTGGCTCAAACATCAAACCGACGCCGTAGAGGGGATGCACCACCCGTGCACCCCATCCACCAACACGTGTCCCCAGGTCCTCGACCCGAGCAACACCGTGCCCCGCAAGTCTTCGCTCGTCGCTGTCCCAGGCTGTCAGCCACCACAGCTGATCCTCAGGTCACTGGTCCCTCAGTCCAAGCCTCACGTCCGCCCTTCACCGCTCCCGGTCCGTCGGCACGACACGTCTCTACATGACCTTCACCTTGCCCTCGATCACTGTCTCCGTCCTCGACACCTGCACAACACAAGCCAAAGAACATGCGCATCAAACCCGTTGACAATCACTCATCACTCGAGACTCGACATACACCCATGTATCCACAATCTCCCCCTTGATGAGTGTATTGTCAACTACCAACACAAATCATAATGGAAGATAGAAGAAGGAAGAAGAAGGAGAGAGAACTCGACCAAATGACCCAAAAGCATAGCAAAGCCGAAGAAGGTCAAGTGGAAAGAGCAGGACAACTTGGTCCCCAAAGACATGGGCAACGGCTCGACACGACCAAGCAAAGCAAAGCTAGCCCTCAAGAAAAGGTAGAACAGGCTCAACACCGCTAGCAGGAAAGCTCGATACCAATCGAAAGATCAATTGAAGTTCAAGCAAAAATAGAGCTAGCCCTCAAGAAGAGGTAGAACAGGCTCAACACTGCTAGCGAGAAAGCTCGATACCAACTGAAGCGAAAACAACTAAACTGCTAGTCCCTCAAGATAGAGGCACAGAGGCTCAACACAACTAGCAGAAAAACTCCGAACCAATTGAAAACTCCACCAGCAAACTCCCCCTCCAATAGTGCACACAACTTGTATATGATATGATTTCTCCCTCTTATGATTTGACATTTTCTCCCCCTTAGTTGATAATGCACTATCAAGCAATTTTCTCCCTTCCAAAATGCATATGAGTCAAAAATGCAAGTTAGCAGCTTCAGGAATATCGTCAATAGAATGAAAAAATGCTCTACAAAGTGTAACTCCAATGACTAAGCAACATATACAACATGCCAGCAAAGGCTCAAACTGATCACCAAATACGAAATATGACCATATGAGCAAAATGAGCAGTTTTAGCCAAAAAGTATTCACCATCAAAATAGCACTAAACATGTATAGACAGGAAGTCAAAAAGTGCTAAACATGTATACAAGGTGAACTACCCCTAGCAAAGTTCAATCATCATGCTGTAGAATGAAACATATACTTGTGATTTCAGATTTTAATCGGAGTTGCAGCGGTGAAATTACACAAGTTCAGAATTCAGCATGTGACTGCGAGAGGTTGAAAGCTTGTCATTGCCTAACTTTTCAACCGAGCTAAGCCTGTGCAAATGCAATCAGAAGCTTAAAGCATCGGTTTCGGTCATACACTACACGGCTCAAGTTTAACTCAATGTGCAATGAGAAACAGTCTCGATACCGTGATGTGCTAACAAGCAATCTCATCTCGATCTTTTCAATTCACTTAAAACTTGGTTCAATTTTAAACAGAATATGAATATACCAAGCAAGTGAATGACTCAGAATTAGAGACATAGCAACCTAGCATATATGAAAAGCACAAGTGAATTCAACACATTCTACACAGGCTAGATGCAGATCTTAATGGTGAACATTTTCTAATTTTAAGTTCATCAAGCATATTCACCATTCATAAAATAGCTCAGCTCACAACATGTATCAGTGATCAGAAAGAGCATAAGCTACAAGTATCATCATATAGCATCGGAGCATACTAGATAGAGCACAATCACATTCTAAAGATTATATACATGAAGCTTAGTAAGTAAAGATGCATGATGAAATGCAAAGACAAACCTACCAAAGATGAAAACAAAACGAAAGAAAAGAAGTCAGTCTATAATACAAGAACCAAAATGTTTCCCCATCTAAAAGGGGAAACACACACCAAGCTCACCTCTCAACCTATTAAAGGTTGATTGGTCCAAAGGCTTGGTAAAAATATCTGCCAACTGATGATGAGTATCGACATGGCGAAGGTCGATATCACCCTTCTCATAATGGTATCGCAAAAAATGAAAACGCACATCAATGTGTTTGGTCTTAGAATGCAGCACGGGGTTCTTAGCAACGCTAATAGCACTCGTGCTGTCATAAAGTAAAGGCACGCGAGAAAAGCTCAAACCAAAATCACGCAAAGTGGCCATCATCCAGAGCAACTGAGAACAGCAGCTAGCCGCAGCAACATATTCAGCCTCTATGGTAGACTGAGTGACACTAGACTGCTTGTGAGAAGACCAAGATACAAGAGAAGAACCTAAAAACTGACAAGTCCCAGAAGTGGACTTGCGCTCAAGTCGGCAACCAGCAAAATCGGCATCAGAATAACCGCAAAGGGAGAGGGTGAAGGAAGCAGAATACCAAATCCCAAACTTTGGAGTGAAACGAAGGTACCTCATAATGCGCTTGACCGCCGAACGGTGAGAAGTGCACGGCGACGCCTGAAAGCGTGCGCAGAGACACACCACGAACTGGATGTCCGGGCATGTCGCCGTCAGGTACAGCAGTGACCCGATCATACTCCAGTACTCCTTCTGGTCCACAGCTTCTCCATCCACGTCCGCATCCAGGGCCGTCGTGGTCGACATGGGTGTTGAAAGAGGCTTGGCCTCACCCATATCGAACTTCTTCAATAAGTCCTTGGTATACTTGCCCTGGTGCACAAACGTCCCTTCTCGGGATTGCTTAATTTGTAACCCGAGAAAGAATGTCAACTCGCCCATCATGCTCATCTCAAACTCCCTGCTCATAAGATCTGCAAACTTGGCAACCAAAGCATGAGAAGAACCACCGAAAATGATATCATCCACGTAAATCTGGACCAAGAGACTGTTTTTGCCTTGCTTGAGGAGAAAAAGCGTTTTATCCACACATCCCATTCTAAAACCCTTAACAAGCAAAAAGGTTTTCAACCTATCATACCAGGCTCTAGGGGCTTGTTTCAAACCATGGTTTGGAAACTTGGGATTTTCAAAACCGGGGGGCTGTTTGACATACACTTCTTCTTCTATGTAGCCGTTTAAGAAGGCACTCTTGACATCCATTTGAAAAAGTTTAAACCCTTTGGATGCAGCAAAAGCCAAGAGTATCCTAATTGCCTCCAAACGAGCTACAGAAGCAAAAGTCTCCTCATAGTCTATTCCCTCCTTCTGACTATACCCCTGGGCTATAAGTCTGGCCTTGTTTCTAACAATGTGGCCATCCTCTCCTTGTTTGTTTTTGAAAACCCATTTTGTCCCAATAGGATTACAGTCTGGAGGAGGTGGAACTAAAACCCAAACCCGATTTCTTTCAAAATTTTCTAACTCCTCATGCATGGCATTGACCCAATCTAGATCAGATAAAGCGTGTCCAACATCTCGGGGTTCAAAATCAGCAACAAATGCAGAATGAGCAAAGTGAGAGATTTGTTGTGACCTGGACCGAGTGACACGTTCGTCGATGCTGCCGATCATCTGTTAAGGCGGGTGTTGGCGCTGAATGTGTCGTGGTGCCTCCTGAGCTGAAGAAACCTCCCCCTCAACAGCAGCTGGTGCCCCCTCGGGTACAAATGGTACAGCCCGAGGTGGCGGATCCCACGGCTCCCAAGTAGTCGAAGAAGATGGGTTGGGGTCGTGAGTCGTAGTAGAGGCCGCTCTTTGCGGCACAGCAGGTGGAGGTGGTGCTAGATCATCCATCCCTTCAGCACCCTCGTCCTCATCATCAAAAAGAGGCTCACCAACCTCATGATCACCTGCACGCTCAAAACGAGAAGAAGGACAAACCATGGTCTCGTCGAAGGTGACATCAGATGTCTCCATGACTCAGTTAATATCAAGGTTAAGTACACGATATGCACGAGTATGAGTGCCATAACCCAAAAATACACTGTCAGAAGAACGAGACTCAAACTTGTCCAGGTTGCCTTTCTTAAGTATAAAACAGTGGCAACCAAAAACTCTAAAATAACTCACCTTGGGTTGTCTTCCAAAACGCAACTCATAAGAAGTCTTTTTCAAGAAAGCTCGGAGCAAAATACGATTGGAAATATAGCATGCAGTGTTCATAGCCTCGGCCCAATACCGCCTAGGAGTCCTATGCTCATCAAGCATCGTCCTGGCCATCTCAACAAGGGTCCGATTCTTCCTCTCTACAACACCATTCTGTGGCGGTGTGTAGGGGGAAGAAAACTGATGCTCCAAACCCAAAGAGTTACAAAACTTCTCAAAATCTGAATTCTTGAATTCAGAACCATTATCACTACGGATAGCTCGCATCGAGTTCATAGCGAACTCGTTCTGAAGACGCAAAATCAGATTGCAAGCAAAAGAGAAAGTCTCAGTCTTCTCAGTCAAAAAGAAAACCCACGAATATCTCGAAAAATCATCAACAACAACAAGAACATACCACTTCCCCCCCAACCGAGCTCACCCGAGCCGGACCAACAAGATCCATGTGTAAAAGCTCTCCAGGGCGCTTAGTCATGACCTGAGTCACTGGATGGTGGGGAGCAGCAACCATCTTCCCATGTCTACAAGAATGGCAAACAAGATCCGTCTCCATCGATAATTTGGGCAATCCTCAGATTAGGCCAAGTGAGCTAAGCCTTGCAAGCAAGTCGAAGCTTAAGTGACCGAGTCTCCTATGCCACTTTCAGAGATCAGAGGAGGAAGGACCAGCCACTAGACAACGGGAAATACCAAATGACTCCGAGAAATTCGCACGAAAGACTTTCCCAAAGGGTGAAATCAAACATACAAGATTGCTCTGAGGATCTAAAATACGACTGAGATTCGGCTTAAAATGAATCTCATAGTCATCAATCATCATCAAAAAGTTGCAAAACAGAAAGAAGGTTTAAATGCAAGTTAGAAACAAGAGCATCATCACGCAACACAAAGTGCTCATTAACTCGCACTGACCCACGAGACAATACCTTACCTTTGCTATTGTCACCGAAGGTGATAAACCCCTTTCCGGCAACAGGACTAAGACTGGAGAACCACTTGGCATTTCCGGTCATGTGTCTCGAACACCCGGAATCCACCAACCAAATGTCCTCCAATCGTTTTACCTACATCAATAAAAAGACATAGGGTGAGCAAACGGTCCAACACTGGGGTTAGTGAAATATGAAGAATACCAGTGTTGGGTCGGCTGCTCAAAAGAACGATTAGTTGAAAAACCATTCCTAGCACGCCTACGGGGAAAGTGATCACCACGCACAGGAAAATGTGGTCCGCTAAGGGAAGAGCGTCCATCGCGATACTCAAAACGCGGTGGAGGATAACGATCAACAAAGCCACCGCCACGGGGTCCGTATCCTGCAAAGTCAGGACCCCGCCGGGCAACACCTCCCTGAGGCCTCGGACCTTGAGGCATTGTACCTCTAGACCTAGCAGCTCTCCTCTGAACATTCGGCACATGTACATCATGGAAAGGATGGTACATGTCCGCATTGTTCATCTCCCTAGCATGGCGCTCCTCTCTCTTGCGCCGAAAGCAAAACTCCCTTAAGTGACCATCTCTCCCACAGTGCTCACAATGGTACCTCACCGCTCTCATAGGGGGTTGTTGGTACTCACGGTAGTGGGTATGGATCACTTTGCCTTTCTGTGGCATGAGCTCCTCTTGGATGGGTGGCATGGTGTCTAGCTTGTTCTTGAGGTGGTTTGGTTTTGGAGCCCATGTCTGTTTCTTGGGTGGAGCTCTAGGAGGTTCAACAAACACTCCATCCTTGGTGTTAGGCTTAAAAGGCTCTTTGGGTGGAAGCTTGGTAAGCTTGGGAGTAGTGGTGGAGTTGGGCTTCTCACTCGGGTTAAGACCACTCGACTCTCCAATCTTCCCAAAAGAAGAAACATCAACACCCTGAACAAAACCTACACCTGGACCTCCAGCAGCATGCTTAAACTGGGCAATCATCATCCCAAGCTTGTGGCTCACCACAAGACACCCATGACAAGATGGTCCGAAGGTATGTGTTTTCCTCCTCGGTTTTCATCTTGTCATGCTTCACATTTGCAATCTCCATCTCCAAACCCTCACATAGAACACACCTAGTCACACAAGTGCTACCTGAGCTGGCCTTCTCAAGAAACTCAATCTTGGCATTCTTTTCTGCCAACTCGGACTGCAAGCCTGCACAAGACTTGCACGCACCCAACCACACGGGTCTAGCCCGAAGCTCATCCACCTCTCCAACCAAAGCAGCATACTTACCTCTCAAAGTGAGAAGGTCAGTCATGTGCTTGGTGCACATCTCACACTCACCCTCCTCAGAAACAACAACGGTGGACTTAGCAAACTCAAGCTCCTTCACCGTATCCTCCCACTTCTGCCTAAACTCCTTCCGCTCTCTAGCAGCACGCCTAAGCAGCTTATCTTGACTAAGAAGGGCAGCAGTAAGTTTCTCGACCTCAGCAGAAAGCTCGTCGGGGGTCTGAGATACCTGAGAGGTGTCGTCGTCGTCGTTGTTCCGAGGAGACTCCTCCAGCTGGCTGTCGACCTCCTTGCCGAGGGCCATGGTGCAAAAGCCCTCATTGTCGGCGAAGAAGCAGAGGCTATTCAGCTTGTCCTCAATCCTCTTCTTCTTCTCGGACTCGTCATCGCTTGAGACAGTGGAGTCGTCATCCGAGTCGTCCACATCGCTGAGCGTGGCAAAGAAAGCACACTGCTCAGCCTAGGCCTTCTCCAAGTACTTCTTATTGATGTACTCCTTGTTGAAGCCACCCTTCCGCTTGTGCTAGGGAGGGGTGTACTTCTCCTTGAGCTTGCCAGAGTCGTACTTGTGCCCATGATCGCCCTTCCCAAATGCTTGCTTGTTCTTCTTGGGACAGTTGGCGATGAAGTGGTCGGGATCGCCGCACTCAAAGCATCCAGAGCGTCCTCCTCCGCGGTGACGGTTCATGCGGTTGTTGTGAAACAGCGAGAACCGGTTGGCAAGCAAAGCCAACTCATCATCCCCCATGAACTCCAGCTGCTCCTCTATGACAGAAAGAAGAGAAGAAAGTGCAAATCCTCCAGAGGGGTTAGCAGAAGAGCCAGAAAGCAAAGCCATAGACGGGCCAGAAGGATTTTCATAAGAAGCCCTCGTCATGGCATCAATCTCACTGGACTTGAGCTTACTGAAGAGCTCGTCGCATGTGAGGGTCTCATAGTTAGGTGATTCGATGATCGCCTGAACCTTGGAGTCCCACACCGACCGATCGAGAGTATGTAAAAGCTTCAAAGCTCTCTCATGATCGTCGAAAGGCAATAGCTTCTTGTTAGCCCTCATCCTGTTGACAATCACCTGAAAGCGAGCGGATAAACTTTCTATGCTCTCGCCAGGCATATGTCTAAAGTTCTCATACTCCTCCGTGTGCGACTCGTAGAGGCAAGATTTGACTTGAGTGGTTCCCTCATGGAAACGCATGAGGGTTGCTCAAATCTCACGAGCCGTGGGGAGATGAGAAACGCGATCAAACTCAGACATGCTCAAATAGGAGAAAAGTGCATTACGGGCTCGGCTATTGGCATCATGCTCATTGATCTACAGCTGAGTAGCACGAGCAGCCAGGACCACGTAATCGGCCTTGTTGCAAATCTCCCAAACAGAAGAACCCATACTCTGAAGATAGGTCGACATGCGTATCTTCCAATACGCATAGTTCGTCCCATCAAAGAACGGCGGTTTGCCCACGCCGCGATCCATGTCACCTTCTGTGGATCTGGAACTGGCTAAGGTGGAAGATCCTTAACCCGCTCCGATACCAATTGAAGGACCGGAAGTGCTACCAGAAAGCGACCAGAGGGGGGAGTGAATGGGAGCTTCAAAATTTCTTTTCAGAAACTTGTTGCCACTGTCCCAAGAATCACCTCTAGAGCCAACCTAGAGCTTGAATAATGTCCACGACCCTAGATGTAGGGTGCATGCCTCCGAGAAGCACAGCGAGACACTGCTCAACTCTAGAAACCCAACGCAAAAGCCGGAAACCAAAACCGACAACGGACGAAAACGTGCAGAAGATCCTGCATCGGACGCTGCCTAGCATCCGTTGCGTAAGCACCGGACGCGTCCGATGCAAAATGGACAGAACTGGGACCTTACTGCAAAGATATCGGACGCTTCTACAGTGAAAACCTAGCGTCTGATGCTCGACCTCCGGCGCGTCCGATTGCAACGGACGCTCCGATGGTCAGCGTCCGATGCTCCTTTAAAAATGCTGTCAGATGACACGTGGCATCAGATGCGTCCGATGTGATGAACACAGCGTTCGATGCCCCCGACTCAAGCGTCCTGATGCCCAGAAACAACACTGTTCTTCCGTGGATTCAACCTGATCTCCTCCGAATCAAAATCTCTAAGGCTTAGACTTGGTGTGAGGAGTTCCAAGGAGGTTAGTGAGCTATCCCAAAGAGATCATGGCTCAAACCTAACTCCAAATCGGTGAATTGGAAGAATTCGAGGCAAAGGGAGCAAAACTCGATTCGAAACGAAAATCGACCGATCTACTAGCTCGTGAGATTAGAGATGAATTCCTTTGGTGGAAAGAAGTGCCTCACGATCTAGAAGAACTTGGTTCAAACGGAATCGAAAAAGACGCAACGAGTAAGGAGATCGATCACCGGGAAAATCGTGGAGAAAAGCAACACGCGAAGAACAACACCAAAACGTGAATCACAACCACTAATTTGCAACCGTGTGGCTACCACACGCTACAATGGTGAGATTACGGTCTCACTTCCTCAAAATCTCAAGTATACAGAGGTATGGTTCTCTGCGGATCTCAGTAGCTACAGCAGGGGATTGAGAGAGCAGGAAACCCTAAGTGCAGAATAGCAAATGACTGAGATAGTTTGGGAGGTGGGTGTCTCCCCCTACTTATCCTAATTCTAATTCCCACTCTACCCCTAATTATTTACAGAGCGAACCAGCTAAACCCTAAGGTTATTCTGGACCAACTCGTGGTAGGTGGTGATCCGACGGCCACGCCCACACAACTGGTAGCGTTGCCTCGACGCAACCTCATCGATTGCCGCCACGTGCCGCCACCGCTCTGCTCGTCCTTTTCACGGACCTCGCCCCCGGTTTTGTGGCCGAAACTGGGAAACCTGCCTTCACGACCAACCCCCGGTTTTGAGGCCCAAACCGGGAAACCAGCCGTCCATCGCCTGAGTTTTGTGGCCCAAACTCAGAAACCCGTCAGCGCCCAGGTTTTGAGGCCCAAACCTAGAAACCGTCCTCAGCCCAAGTTTTGTGGCCCAAACTCGGCAAACCCGCAGCACTCAGGTTTTGTGGCCCAAACCTGGAAACCGTCCTCCCGATGGTTTTTCTCTGGCTCAACCATCAAACCGACGTTGTAGAGGGGATGCACCGCCCGTGCACCCCATCCACCAACACGTGTCCCTAGCTCCTCGACCCGAGCAACACCGTGCCCCACAAGTCTTCGCTCGTCGTTGTCCCAGGCTGTCAGCCACCACAGCTGATCCTCAGGCCACCGGTCCCTCAGTCCAAGCCTCATGTCCGCCCTTCACCGCTCCCGGTCCGTCGGCATGGCACGTCTCTACTTGACCTTCACCTTGCCCTCGATCACTGTCTCCGTGCTCGACACCTGCACAACACAAGCCAAAGAACATGCGCATCAAACCCGTTGACAATCACTCATCACTCGAGACTCGGCATATACCCATGTATCCGCAAAGGGTGGTAAAGTTGGTTGTTGGCGGTGCTTACCGATAACTTTTATAAGCCAACCAAGGACAAAACATAACATACTTGCATACATATGTTATCACCTTGACCTATTTCCACTTGTATTGGAGAATTATTGTTTTACAGGCATTAACAAAGAATACAGTGGAAAAGGCAAGAAGAATACGCTTTTTGACAAAGCATATAATCAAGAAATAAAGGAAGAAGCCCATCAAACTCTGAATCTAGGCTAACAACCCACATAGAAGACATCCAGGCCTAGCCAACAGCCCACCACGCGAAGGCGGTGGCCAGAGGTGGAGCCAGGGGAGCGGCCGCACCCATGGTGCGGGCGCAGCGCCCCCGGCGCCCCTCGGGCCCACCTTCGGAGGTCAGTTTCATGGCGGCATGCAGAGGTGGTTCCTTGAGGTTTCCAACTTTAGATCCACTGAACCGACCATGTTGTAGTATAAAACTAGGGGTAGGGGCTCTCCTCAAATCATCTCACATCTCATACATTTTACATTTTACTTGGATCTCTCTACCTTTAGTTAGTCTTCTAGTAGTTGGAGCAAGTGCTACTTGCAAGAGAGGAGGAGAAGTTGTAAGGATCAACTTGGTATGAATAATACTAAGTTCCTCTTTTCATACTTGTTCTTTTTCTCTTATGATCAACACTGCTATGTTCTTGAATTAGAGCTATGTTCTGGTTCATCGTTCATCGTTCTAGAACTAGTTCATAGTTTTAGACCTATGTTCATCATGAACACGAGCACGGTTCTTCATTCATCATGTTTAGATCTTGCTAACTTAAGATTATGTGTTGGATGGTGTTTTACCGTGCCTTCGGGTGCGCTTACATCTTTATCGGGGAGGTGTAAGTGTTCGTCATGGACGCGAGAGTGGTTCTCGGGTATATGGAGATGGGTAAATGCCTGGATTAGTCCACGGTTGAGGTGGTAGGCGGCAGGTGGTGACAGCCCTGTCCGTCCCTTGTAATCCCTCATGTTCGGCTAGGGGGTAGGAGTCTAAATTGCCCGGTGTATCTTGCTGGCAGACCAGTGTTCCCGGGTCTCCTAATTCATCCAATGCCTAATGTTAATGTTAACATGATCATGACATGTATACTTAATTCATTAAC
Source organism: Coix lacryma-jobi var. lacryma-jobi (assembly GCA_009763385.1). NCBI lineage: Eukaryota > Viridiplantae > Streptophyta > Magnoliopsida > Poales > Poaceae > Coix > Coix lacryma-jobi. The sequence continues at coordinate 10,378,144 of CM019828.1, forward strand.
ATAACTTTGTTTAGGATCTTATGCTCCATAGGTTATTCTTTATTCTTTATTCTTTCTTCTATCCCCGTAGAAGCTCTGCTTATCTTATGATGTGTATGTGATGATCACCACTATCAAACTACTGTTTATCCTCGTACTATGATTAATTGGTCAATTATGCAAGTATTATATTCTTGTCATGAGTATATCTTGAATCTTTGCATCTAGCTTTCCATGTGGTAAAATATAAATAACGATACCTGTAATACTCCCGGTGAAATGCTACAACGGTAACCCTGTGCGCTTGTAGACCCTGTCTATAAACGAATTGGTTTACTAGGCCAACCTCTCAGGTCGTCGCTAAAGTTACACGTCCTGGTATATGAAGTGCCATCGCACTTCAGCGCCGATACCGGATGTATAGCTAGAGCGACTGCGTCTGAGGTTGACACTGACATCTTTTGGTAGCATCGCTAGGACCCAACATACTCGGTGTATGTCGCTAAGGAATGTTACAAGCATTTCCTAGTGGCCGATGCCGGGGATGATGGCCTTTCCTAGTGATGACGCTAGGAGATGTCAACATTGGTCATGTGCACCACACACTCCTCACACTCCTCCTCCTTAGAGACATGCACCTCAGACTGTGCAAGCTCAAGATCCTTAAGCACTACAGCTAACTTCTCCTTGTACTCCTTACGCTCTCTAGCTGCGCACCTAAGCAACTTGTCCTGGCTAAGCAAAGTGGCGTTTATAGACTCAAGCACAGCAGAGAGACGGGCGATGGTAGAAGAGGTCGATACCTCCGATGAGGTGTCGTCATCACCGGGAATCTCCTCCGCGAGGGCGTTCACCTCCTCACCTAGTGCCATGGTGCAGAAGCCTCCGAGGGTGGAGTCGCTGAAGAAGCACAGGCCATTGAAGCGGTCCTCCGTCTTCCTCTCAGACTCATCGTTGCTGGAGCGAGTGGTGCGATCGTCGGAGTCATCATGGAGGTCGCTGATTGACACGAGGAAGGCACGTTCTTGCGCCTTGGCCTTCTTGTAGCACTTCTCCTTGAGGGCCTCCTTGTCGAACTTGCCCTTGACCTTCTTCTTGCCGGTGGTGTACTCGCGCTTGTCCTTGCGCCTAGAGTGGTTGTTCTTGCCGGGGAAGACCTTGTCCTTCTTGGGGCAGTTCGCGGCGAAGTGGTCGAGGTCGCCACACCCGAAGCATCCGTCCCTCGCACCACCACGCCAGCATTTCAAGCGGTTGTTGTGAAACCATGAAAACCGGCTGATGATGAGTGCGAGCTAGTCGTCGCCTAACACCTCCACCTGCTCCTTCGTCACTGAAAGCAAAGAAGACAAAGCAAAAGATGACAGTGATGTGTTAGCGAAAGAAGTCGACCCATGCTTGCTCGAGACCAAAGCCATGGTGTGCGAAGATGAGTTCTTCAGCTTGGCCTGGGTCTGCAGGTCGATCTCGGTGGACTTGAGCTTGCTGAATAGCTCATCCATGGTGAGCCTGGTGACTCAATGATAGTCGACACCTTCACCTCCCATACCTTCCGATCAAGGGCATATAGCAACTTGAGTGCCCTCTCATGATCATCATAAGGTAGGTTGACCCGGTTGACACACATCTTGTTCACAATCGTCTGAAAATGTGTGAACATGCTATCAAGCGACTCTCCCTCCAACTGCGTGGAGTTCTTGTACTCCCGCTTGTAGGTCTCAAAGAGTCTGGTCTTGACCTGAACGGTCCCCTCATGATAGCTCTGAAGCTTCACCCAGATCTCTCGAGCAGTCTTAAGCTCGGAAACATGCTCAAACTCTGGAAGGGAGATGTTGGCTAAAAGCGCGTTACAGGCCTTGGCGTTCGTGTTGTGCCGGTCAATATGGATCTGACCCACGCGAGCCGCAAGCATCTCGTACTTCGCGTCTTCATAAATTTCCCAAACGGAAGAATCGATGCCGTTGAGATAAACACGCATCCGAATCTTCCAATAGGGGTAATTTGTTCCACCAAAGAACGGAGCCTTGCCTGAACCACGCTCCATGTCGCCTTCACGGATCTAGAACCGATTAAGGTAGAGAGATCGTTGACCCGCTCCGATACCAATTGAAGGACAAAAAAACGGCGGCCAGAGGGGAGAGAATGGGAGCCGTAAATTTTTCCACGAAATAATTTCGGCCACTGTCCCAAAATCACCGTGAAACATGTGCAGCAAACACTGTGATGTCCACGACCCAACGAGTGGGTGGATGTTCCCTAAGAACACAGCAGGACACCGTAACAAACACAAGCACAAGCCACCCCGAACCTAAGGACATAAAATAAGATACTTCATTCCTATAAGGAAGAAGCGAGTTTCCGAATCTAAAATACCCGAGTCAACTGGTGACGGGAGTACCTAGATAAAATCCAAAGAACGGTAGAAAGCCAACGCAAAAGACGGAATACAGATCGGATCTACTAAACGCAAAATACACATGAAACAAGATTGCTGTAGCTGAAAATCAACAGGCCTGAAATCGCTACAGTAATCACGTGCACTGTAGCAGGAATCAGTCGACCGAACCAAGCAGCTTGCTGCTTGATGGCTTTGTTCACCTTGTGCACCTGAACGTGGCTACAGGCGGGGAAGATCAGGTGCTGTGCTGCTGTGGCAGAGAGCAAACAGAGAGCAAACAAAAATTATGAACAGCAAGAACAGAGCAGCTAACAGAAAGAGGGAGCGGACCAGCAGAAGAAAGCATGCATGGGTTCCGAGCTCTGTCGGCCGGGGACTGCAAGGCTACAGTGCAGGGCTGAGCGCACCAAGGCGGTCTGCACCGTTGCCTCGGACAACCTGGAGTGCCTATGAGCAAGCCCAATAAACTTGTCTAATAGCCAAACCATGTCATGTACAGACCACTTTTATAGCTGATTTATACAACAACTAAACCTCTTCACAGATTCCAAACATATTTTTAATAATGTGGGACCCGCTGGTACCCATCCCATCATCCCCTCTCTCCCATTCTCATTGGCTGGCAAAAAATGGAACCGGCGCAGGAGCCTCGAAGCTCGTGACGAGCCCGGCATCAAGTTTGTCGCCCATCACGTTCTCTCCCGATTTCTCTCTCTTCCGCATCAGATTTTGCTGAGTTGTCTTAGCTATTAGCCAAGCTGACATGGCTTATTGTACCTGCTCTAACGCGAAGCTCCAGTAGCCCGAGCGAAACAGAACAGAGAAGATGAACTCGAGCAGAAAAGAGGTTAGCACAAGAAAAATGAAACTCGACCAAACAACCACGAAAAAAATCCCAAAAAAAAAACTTAGGAAATCTATGGCATGTCTAGGACCTACACCCCGATAATCATTTCTTGGAATTGACCCAAATTCTGGGAATTTCAGATAAGAACACCAAAAAGTGCCCGAAAATAAAATCGTTGATTTCTCCGTGCTCGAGTGGAATTGGATCGATTCAATCACGGAATAGCTTCATCACTTGTCATAGCACGAATCAACGCAAAAAGAACAAACCAAAACGCTCCATAATCGACAAACGAAAAATCCCGCAAAAAATAGCTCCGAAAATCATGTGGACTGAACACACTAGATCGAAACTTCGGCAGATGAAAGCCACAGGAGACAAGGTGGTTACGGCCACCTTTCCTGGATTTGCAGTACATAGATGAAAGATTCAACTGCAAGACACTACAGTAGACTACAGACTGGGAAATCGTAGCAAGGAGAAAATGAAAGCCTGACTGGAGTGACTAAGTGGGATGAGGGGAGTCATCCTTTATTTATAGTCTAGGATATTTCTCTAGCCTCAAACTACCCCTACTGATACAAGAGCGAACTAACTAGACTGAGGGCATTTTAGTCCAACTCTGGAGAATACGTTGAATATGCTGATTCGACGGCCATGAGCCTTCTCATGAGAACGCTTCGTCTCGACGCAAGCTTCTCGATGTCGCCACGTGTCGCCCCGTTCCACCTCGGAACCATCACCCGGGTTTTGAGGCCCAAACCCGTAAACCGTCCTACCTGAGTTTTGAGGCCCAAACTCAGAAACCGACCTGCCCAGGTTTTGAGGCCCAAACCTGAAAACCGTCGCCGGTGGTTTTTCGAGGTTCTACCACCAAACTCGCACCGTAGACGGAGCGTGGGTCTCACGCCCCGTTGCCGACACCGATGTCGACGCATGTCCAGCCTCCGCCAAGCACGACGCCTTCGCCTTCCTCCCTGACTCGACCGACGGCACTTGCCCCATGCAACCCCGTGTCCAGCCTCCGCTAGGTGCCACGACACCATCACCTTCTATTTTGACTTGACCGATGCTGCCGACATCCCCATGTACTCTTGTTTGCCGATGCCACGTGCTAGGTACCGCAACTGATCCTCCGGCCTCCTGGTTCCTCAGTCCAAGCCTCACGTCCACCCTTCACCGCTCTCAGTCCATCGGCACGGCACGTCTCTACTTGACCTTCACCTCGCCATCGACCATTGCCTCCGAGCTCCACACCTGCACATCAACACAGCCAAGAGACATGTCGCCCACTCACGCCAACACGTGAGCCTGTTGACCAATCACTCATCACAAGGACGAACCGTAAGGGCACGTATCAACCTTGTGTCCGCATTCTTAACTTCTTAACAGACTTCAAACGTCTTTTAACGTTTCTTGTTGACTTTGCGTTATCCCTAGCACTATCCACTTTAGTGATCACTGTTTGATTATCACAGCACATAAGGATAGCCGGTTTTGGTTTTTCAACCACCGGTAAGTCAGACAAGAGCTCACGTAGCCATTTTGCTTCTGCAGAAGCTGTATCAAAAGCAGCAAGTTCTGCTTCCATGGTTGATTTAGTCAAAATAGTTTGTTTACGAGACCTCCATGACACTGCACCACCTCCAAGGGTAAAAACATACCCACTAGTGGTGTAGATCTGATCATTATCAGAAATCCAGTTTGCATCACTATATCCCTCTAGCACAGCTAGGTCCCTAGAATAGTGAATTCCAAAACTCATTGTACCTTTGAGATAACGCAAAACTCTTTCAAGTGCATGCTAATGATTATCACCTGGGTTGGACATGTACCTACTCAACTTGCTCATAGCAAATGAGATATCTGGTCTGGTTGCGCTAACTAGATACATGAGTGAACCAATGATCTGAGAGTACCTCAATTGATCTCTAGCAATCTTTCTATTCTTTCTCAAAGTCACACTCAGATCAAAAGATGTTGGAGAAGGTTTGCTATCCATAAAGCCAAATCGACTCAAGACCTTCTCAACATAGTGAGATTGCAATAAAGTAATCCCACTCACATCCTTCATCAGCTTAATGTTCAGAATAATATTAGTTTCACCCAGATCTTTCATGTCAAAGCTCATTGACAGAAAAGACTTGACCTCATTAATAGCATCAATATTTGTTCCAAAAATAAGAATATCATCAACATATAAACATAATATAACAGATTGACCCCCAGCATGTCGATAATACACACACCTATCAGCTTCATTAACAGCAAAGCCTGCACTAATTAAAGTAGTGTCAAACTTCGCATGCTATTGTTTAGGTGCTTGTTTCAAGCCATACAAAGATTTCAATAACTTACACACTTTTTGCTCTTCACCTTTTACTACAAACCCATCTGGCTGATCCATATAAATCTCCTCATCCAACTATCCATTAAGAAAAGTTGTCTTCACATCCATTTGAAGAACGAGAAAACCAAATGAGGCAGCCTGGGAAATTAATACTCGAATAGTGGTTAATCTAGCAACTGGTGAATAAGTATCATAGAAATCCTCACCTTTTGGGTATAACCCTTTGCCACAAGCCAAGCCTTGTACTTGTCAATAGTACCATCAGGTCTAAGCTTCTTCTTGAACACCCACTTACACCCAACAGGTTTACAACCAAAAGGCAACTCAGATAACTCCCAGGTTCCAATAGAAAGAATCGAGTTCATCTCACTACGAACAACTTCTTTCCAATCATCTGCATCTGAAGATGCATATGCTTCTCTAATAGAAGTGAGAGTATCATCCACAAGGTACACAATGAAATCATCACCAAAAGATTTTGCAATCCTTCATCTCTTGTTCCTCATAGGAACTTCATTATCATCCTCCTCAAGGACTTTGTTAAGTGGTTGCTCAAATGACTTAAGCGGAGACTCGATAGGTGTAGTAAAGGCAGGAGTTTACTCAGAGGAAAACTTAGCATTGCTACACATATCTTTCATAGGAAAAATTTTCTCAAAGAATGTAGCATCATGAGATTCAAAAATTGTATCCACATGCATATCAGGAACTTCAGATTTTATTACTAAAAATCTATATGCAATGCTATGATGTGCATATCCTAGAAAGATGCAATCCACAGTATTTGGCCCAAGCTTACGCTTCTTAGAAATTGGAACATTGACTTTCGCCAAACATCCCCATGTGCATAAGTATCTAAGTGATGGTTTCCTTCCAACCCAATACTCATATGGAGTTATCTCTTTATTTCTATTTGGAATTCTATTTAGGACATGACTTGCAGTCAATAAAGCTTCCCCCCACCATGCCTTAGATAGACTAGTGTTTCATCTTTAGTTTCAAACAAGTAAACAAAACAAAATCTAATTGCATCATCAATTAAAGTCATGAAATATCTTTTTCCACCTTTTGTCAACACACCATTCATCTCACAAAGATCAGAATGTATGAGTTCTAAAGGTGCCAAGTTTCTCTCCTCTGCTGCCTTATGAGGCTTTCGAGGTTGCTTTCATTGCACACAACTATGGCACTTAGAACCTTTGGCAATAGTGAAATCTGGAATTAAACTCAAGCTAGCCAAACGTGACATCAATCCAAAGTTCACATGACATAAATGAGAATGCCAAACATTAGAACTATCATCAATTGTGCCACAAATATGATTAACTGACTTGTTACAAAAATCTGTCAAAGATAGGCGAAACAAGCCTCCGCAATCATAGTCTTTACCAATAAATTGTCCATGCTTAGACATAACTACTTTATTGGACTCTAAGACTACTTTAAACCCATCTCTCAAAAGAAGAGAGACGCTAACAAGGTTCTTGCGTATTGTAGGGACATGCTACACGTTCTTCAGCTGCACGATCTTCCCCGAAGTAAACTTCAGATCTACCGTGCCAACACCACGAATAGAAGCATGTGACCCATTCCCAATTAGGACAGAGGAACCTTGTAGCCCCTGATAAGAAGAACACAGAGAGCTATCAGCACACATGTGAATATTAGCATATGTATCAACCCATCAACTTGGTGATTGAAACACTGATAGTACAGTAGGAAAATTACTATACCTATCATCAGCATCGCTAGTAGTCACACGGTTAACACCCTTCTTTTTCCCTCTGCGGTCCGCTCGCTCTGAACACTCCTTGGAAAAATGCCCAAGCTCTCCACAAGTGAAGCAAGACAACTCCACTTTACTCTTCTTTTTCTTCTTAAAGGCAGTTGTAGTTTTGGCATTGAAAGACTTAAACTTTCCTTTGTTCTTGCCATGGTTTTTCTGGACGAAGCGAGCACTAGCTTTTTTCTCGTTCCCCTTTTCAGTGTTATCTTTAGCCCAAGTCTTTTCCTCAACATCAAGAGATGCAATCAGGTTTTCAACTAATATTTTCTGTCTCTTGTGTTTAAGGCTTGTGGCGAAATTCCTCCAAGAAGGAGGTAACTTTGCAACAATGCAACTAGCCACAAATTCATTAGGTATAACACACTTAAGGTGTTCAAGCTCTCTAGCCAGATGCTGTACCTCATGAGCTTGCTCGACTATAGATTTGTTCGCAACAAAGTTGTAGTCGTGAATAGTCTCCATGATGTACAGCTCTTTGCCAACATCCGAAGCACCAAAGGTAGCAATCAGATAATCCCACGAAGTCTTTGTGTCTTTAATATGCAGAGTTATATCAAATATATGATCAGCAAGGACATTCTGCACAGCTCCCACAAAGATTTTGTTGGCTTCCTAGAATCTTCTCTGATCTTCTTCAGAGATATTTCCCTCGGGCATACCAGCGCTCACCCAGAACAATTTCATAGCCGTCAGCCAATTAGTGACCTTGACTTGCCACCTCTTAAAGTGCTCTCCAAAAAAGATTTCTGGCTTTGGTGCATCAACAAAACTAGCCATTGATAATTCTGGAAACCTATAATAAGGTTTTCGGATTGTTAAGTAATTAGGCAATTTCCAGATTAAAACCAGAATATAAATCATGCTAAATTGATGATCTAGATATTTCAGTCTGTATTGTTTACTAGCATAATAAAAAAGTCATAACATGATCTCAAACATGACAACTGGTGTAAGCATAGCTCGTACACTAGTTAGATTAAATAGGCCTGGATATCGAGCCAGCTCGGCTTGTTACAGCTCGGCTCGTTAGCAAGCTGGCTCGACTCGGCTCGTTATACTAACGAGCTAGAAGAGCAGCTCGGCTCGGCTCGTTATACAGCTGGAGCTGGCTCGTTTGGCTCGCGAGCCAAATCATAAAAACATAATTTCTCAAAGTACACAAATTTAACAAAGAATAATATCTATATATGAAAATATAATTTTCCTTGTATGATTATATCTTCTTAAGAATAAATATGATTTCTACCACATTGTTGGACACCTGGACATTTTACGATAGCTAATTTGAGTTTGTTGGCTTGTCAATTAATTGGCTCGTACGAGCTAACGAGCAGCTCGCGAGCCAGCTCGAGCTGGCTCGTTATAAATCGAGCTGGCTTGTTATAAAACAAGCTGACTCATTATAAAATAAGTCGAGCTCGAGCCGAGCCATTAACGAGCGAGTTGAGCGAGGTAGTGAGTTTCGAGTTTTTTGTCCAGGCTTAGATTAAACAGTAAGAACAAAGACATTAGATCTAGTGTAAACATAGCTCGTACACCAGATAGATTGAACAGTATGAATAAAGAGATTAGATCTGGTGTAAGCATAGCTCGTACACCAGATAGATTGAACTGTATAAACCAAGACATTGGATCACGAGTAGTGTACCTTTCTTTCTATTGATGGAGAAGATGGTGGTGGAGACGGTGCTGGCAGATCGTCGGTGAGTGGTGGAGGAAGAGCTCGGAGCAGTTGACGACGAATACGCTGGACGTAGCGCCGCCTGACTTGGATGGTAGACAACCCGTTGTGGAAGACGAGAGCAGTCACGCGACGAGCGCTTCCCAAAAATCTTATCTGTCCTCTCCCGGTGCAGGATCACAAAGATGAGGGTTCCAGAGACCTGCTCGCCCGGACACTGGTGCACGAAAGCGAACATTCTGGAGAAGACTAGACGACAACGCAAAAGCGAGATGAGGCAGGACTCTAGCTCAAGAGATACCGAGAGACGTTTTGGCGTGGCCGATAGGCTGCTTATATAGTCCTGTTCAATCGACCTCGTGTCGCGATCATGATCTAAATCGTTTTAGGACTCTAAACTTGTAACCGTTTAGGACTCTGCAACTTGAAGGCCAAGAAACCAAAAACTAAAACTGCAAAAGAAGACCGTGCTCCCGTAAGGCAAGGAGCTAGATTTCGGCGGACCATTCACGTAGGTGTCGTGCACCTGCGCCAGTCACCCCGCCCCGCCCGGCCCGCCCCGGCGAGGTGAGCGAGAGCACGCGTGTGGGCTTCTCTTTCTCCTCCTCACACTAGACTTGAGGAAGTGGGGAGGACTCTCATATTTAAGCAAGTCTCCCTTCTCTTCCACTAGCATGGTGCGACTAAAGAGTTCCACTTTCCCTCTTTGCACATATGAACGAGCCTTTGAGATTTATTAGGAATTTTAGAATTTGTTATTGGGCCAAGCCCATATAAAATTCTAACAATCCCCCACCAGATCTCAAATGCTCATTCAGAGATTTGTCTGTTGCCGCTACTGTTTGATATTGTTTCCCGAAAGGAAACATCTCTCGACTAGGGAGAGTCGCCCTAGAGCGTGAATGAATAAATAAATGCGCAGACGTGCCAGTATAATATTGTATACAAAAATAAATTAAATGGACAACGAAACTCAGGGAACTCTGATCTTTATTAATTCTGTAGTGAATTACAAAGTACACGTTCCCACTTGAGATTTATTTTTCATTGCGCCTAATACATCTGAAAGACAGGTCGATGTGCAGTTCTCGATTCCCGTGGCCTCGTGAAGCCGCCGGTTAATTACATCTGTGAGTCAACCTGCAGAAGACCTCCGATTAAGCTACGATGATGGACGTGTCTTTGAGTCTTGAGTGTTGCAGTCTCCAAGTATGCATGAGTAATAATGGAATATTAAATGACAATGAATTGTTACAGCTCATCGATCAGTGACACGTGCTGTCTAGCCTCGTCGGTCACGGAGTTTAGAGTGAAATATGTGAAAAATGTTCGGCCTCATCGGTCACGAACAAGTAAATGTCTTGCCTCGTCGGTCAAGACTAAATATCTCCGGCCTCGTCGGTCACAGAGTAAATTGTCAATAATATTCTCCTAGCCTCATCGGTCAAGGAGTTGATCACACTTCACCACAAACACACTGACATGCTCGACGATTACTGAATTTTGTGAAGCACATATCAACAATGGATAAATTAACACTTAGCATGCGAAGCTAATTGCTCACTAATTATACAGGATAATATTTTTCTTATTGAATTGCGGGGGCCATATGAACTCGATTGACCCTTCTTACAGAATAGCCTTTCCAGCTTGGATTACAAGGACTGCATGTGTATCAGCTGCACCAAGCACCGAAAGGGCTTATTCATCACAGAGCGAGAGGGCCGCAACTCAAAATAGGCCACATACTAGTCACCTGCTAATTTTAGTACTTCAAACATACTGACAGCTTTACACTTCAAGGCAGATTGCTTATTACAAAACATATACTGACAGGTTGTACCAAACTCTAAAGCATACATCTAGTGAAAATTTACATTCCTTCAGTGCTTGCCAAGTTTCAAGCTGTTCTTCAGTACTGCAATTCTTAGAACAATTATTCTATTCTTCACAATTAGGCATGAACAGGCACCTGCTAAATGGATTTCTACTGACTCTTGTGTCTTCTCTACTGATCTCCCATAGTAACCCACATCGATGAACACTACCAGATACAAGCACTGCAACACTAATGACCCAGTAATATTTCTACAGGAGTGTGCTCCTTTTCTCTGAAACAGTGTGCACATGAACTGAGTTACTCTTCATATCTTAGATAGTACTGCTTTACATATCTGATCTCTGCTTCTTCTACTGAATCTCACTGTTCTAGTGCTTCAGATATTCTGAGAAATAATACAGTATATGTTAACTTGATATTTCACCACACGTGCTAATCACTGTACTATATACATTACATCTTGCTTGCTTATTATACAAAGCACATATCGACACACGGTGCCCGTTCGTCGGCATTCCGTCAGCTCGAAGAGGGGCGCCGAGCATAGCGGCGGCCCGAAGCGCAGATCGAGGAGATCTTTGAAGCGCCCCCACGCCGGCGTGCCTTCGTCCTCCTGGAGCTGCATGAACCACTCCTGGGCGACGCCGTCGAGGTTGTAGGACGCCATCCAGACGCGCTCCTCGGCCATGGTGCGCTGTTGACGAAAATAGGACTCACACTTGTTAATGAAGAGCCGCGGATCAGACTTGCCGTCGAAACGGGGGAAGTCCAGCTTCTGGAATTTGGGGGGCCGATCCGGTTCGCGCGGGTGCTCCACGCGAGCACCGCCGCCGCTGTCCGATGCCGAGGCGGACTTCGCCTTCATAGATGACATCTCGTCCTTCATCTCCTTCATCTCCGTCTTGAAGGATTGCAACATCGCCATGAGGTCAGCCATGGTTGGCTCCGCCATGGTGGTGGAGTGGCTCGTGGAAGTGGTGGAGGCTGTGGGCGAGGGTGGTGGTTGGGGTTGAGTGGTGGCGGCTGGGGGTGGCTGGAAAGACGAGGATCGTCGGCTCAGAGATACCAAGCTGTCCAGAACTGCGGCGCCCAGGGTAGGAGGACCTCGACTCCGCAGATCGTAGTCTCGGTCCGTGGTTGCCGGCAGGGTTATATCCCCACGCCAAGCTTCACGTCGACCGGGTTATGCCCCCAGGTCGCCGGCTTAAAGAGAGAGAGGTAGGAGATTAGATGGGAAATAATCTTCGTTCCTTCCAAAGGTTACTGCCGTACAGCATATATAGCCAATCCCCTTACAGATGGAGAAGGTTCTCCTTAATTATAGGACTAAACCAAATAAGGTAAAGATAGCTACTTTCCCTCCTGATCAATCGCCTGCCGATCCTGCTCCCTTGATGCTCGCTCGGCCGCCCGGCGCACGTCACGAGCTCTCCTGCGCCTGGTATACGCTCGGCCGTAAATGACACACATCTTCTGAAAGTTCACATGACTGGGCACCATCAACATACTCGCTGCTGTCTTTCGGTGCTTGTCAAGTTTTGCAGGTCCAAACTAGCGTGTTGTTGTTCTTCAATACTGTAATTCTTAGAATTATTATTGACAGGCACTCACTGAATGGCTTTCTACTAGCTCTTGTTTATTACACAGCACACTCACTGGCAAGCTATTGAAACTTGGAGCACACATCTACTGAACATCTTGATGCCTCCTCTCCTTGCATTTCACAGCATGAGGGTCAGCCTCATTCTTCAGAGACCGATCTCTGAACAAACTACCGGCCACAGCCAAATACTGCAGTGCTGTCCAATGACTGAAAACACACTTGCCCAAATACTGTGATGTTCAGAGTTGTTTCTTTGTTTTTCAGAGCCATGGACAGCCATGTTGTCACTCACTGCAACTTATTTTACTCTGCAATTTCCAGGAGCTTCAATGTATCATCACTAATTTGTTTAGTACGAAGGATAAGAAAACTCGTAGCCTGCTCTAGCGTACAATGGTATTATTCCCCTCTCTCTTGTTAACTGAACTTGACCATCAACATTATATCTTGGGATCTGACTTCTCCCTCTATATCAAACTACAGTTGCAATTCCGTTATGCGCCCTCCTTGGACTGTCTGACTCCCAAATTTAGTTGCCCTCGCTGAACCTGCAAGTCTCACAATTTTGAGATATCTGTAATCCTTTATTCACACATCCACACTTCCAATTAATAAGAAACTAAACACAGACCCTCTTTCTTCAGCTGAAACTCTGACTTGCATTTACTAAACTGCACCATTGCCCATTCCTCCTCTCTAATGCAGTACAACACCTCTGCTTTCTCATGAAATTCTGACTTTGCCTACTTTTGACGAACACACAAGTCTGCTATCACTGCCTTGATTACTTGCTGCATTCTTCATACTTTCCCTTCCACTAATCTCTATATCTCTCTCACTTCCAACTGTAACTGAACACACTTCTACTCACCACCAAAATTCAGACTCCCTTTCTCCTTACTAAATCTGATTCTACTAAGGGATAAAATCTCCACTGCTCTATCACTTCGATCAATGGGCCTGCAATCTCTTCACTCCTCATGATATTGCTTTTTAATCTATGCTCATTACTTGGCACACAGGTTGTTTCAACCTGACCCTCTGAACATAAATATCAATTGCACTATACTACTGCCCTCCTTAATCTGCCACTTCTATGAACTGCTACTTGCTAATTTGATTTGAATCATCAACTACAGCTTCAACCAAGAATAACACCTCTACAGGAGCCTTTCTTCACTTCTATCTAATTCCACTAACACAAACGAGAGTGAGTTGAATTCTGTTTACATTACTAATTTGCAATAGACACATGCCCTTCAACCGCCCAACCTTCTCTGAATCTAAATCTTTTTCCCCACACCCGCACTAATCACAACCAACTCTTTCTCTTACTGCTGCTAAAACAACGTACTCAGACCTCACGTAGTCATGCTACCATCATCTCTCTCTCTGGCTTCACCTCTATCACCAACTGATCAACAAGGTACCCAATAACAGGGATTCTCACCATTCGATGCAGCCATGGTGTGATTGATCTCCGGCACAGCGCGCGATGTCGATCTCCCTCGATGCGGAGCTGCGTCGGGCGACGGTGGCGGCGGCGGTGGTTGGTCGCGCGGCGGAGCGGACTGCGTCTGCACGGGCGTGGAGACGGGCGGCGCCTGCAACAGCGATGGAACGGGCGGCGGCGAGAGCCTGTGTGAGCAGCAGCCTGGCGGCGATGTTGGCGATGGAGTCCGGTCCTCCCGCCAAGAGAGACCCCTTGCCTTTATAGCGAAGGCCGGGAGGTTGAGCGGTGGACGAGCACCGAGCGTGGAGGCGTGGGCGCTGAGTCAAGTGCCGCTCCGCCATCGTAGGCTCGTGGCCGAGGCTTCCGGCTGCTTCCCCTCCGTGGCCGTAGAACGTGCGCCCCTTTTCTTCGATGGTGATTTTGGGGAAAAAAAATTGGATGAGCACCCGTACCCTTCTAGCTGACCGGTGGGCCAAATACTAGGGAAATAATCTTCATGTGCTAATTACGGCTCCTATACACAGCAGGCTGGCAGCATAGCACATCGTATCTTCGTAGCTTGTATACACGTATATAACCGTTTCTCATCTCCTTATTATTTTAACGGAGTGAATAAATATCTATCCTCATGTCCGGATAAATGCACAATTATGTTCTTCACATATACCCTTTTATTGTAACATAAATCCAGCGACGTTTGACATAATCAATATCCCACGTGTATATCAAAATAAATAATATTTTGTACCAAAATTATTAAACATGAATATTGGCGATCACTAGATTAAATATTTTTTAAACCGTAGATCGTCAATATTGACCTGCAATTCTTGTCGAGTCATATGGACAAAAATAAATTATTGGTAGACCCGGGTGCTGATTGGGCATATATGTTTACTCGACACAACTTACTTTACGGGGCAATATCACTGATCATGTCACCGTAAAAATTTCCCAAATATATCTTGTGCGAACATATTTCCCTCGATATCAATAATCAAAGCACTTGTATTTTTTTTATGACCGAGTAATGACCGTCAAACCGGCCCAACCATGAATAAAATCCATCACTTAATATGCAAGCATTAGTCGAGGTAACGCAAGCTTATAGACGAGCACAAATATTACGCCGCGCATAAAATGTTACGAAATATCATATTACAAATGCCCCCCGCCAAGTTAAGCGCGCACACGGAGTAGTGCGGGCTTAGCTTGGTGACACACGGATGACCTGTTGACGTACTAATCATCACTGTTTCTCATTTGAAAATAAATGGTCAATTGGATTACCATGACTCAAGTATCCAGCTTCAAGAGAAAGTCTGGAAAGCCTGCTAGGCTCGAAGAAAAAAAATGTTTGATCACTTTCTTTTATCTGTCACCAAACATGTGTCTCCTCCTGTGGGAAAAACTGCCCCCAACACTTGCAGGAGGGAAAGAGAAAAAGCAAAACAGCGGTACTGAGAGGGTAACGACGGATGCCCCTAGCTGTTCTTGTGTTTACCAATCTCAGCCAAAATCCATGCCAAGAAATAAAATATGTTATGTTGCCGCGAATGACCATGCCACAACTCAACATGATTATGTTGTAGCGAAAATCCATGCTACTGAGATATTATAAGTAATCGCGGCGAATGACCATACCACAATTCTGTAACAACTATAAGTAGCGAAAGTCCATGCTACCGAGATATTATAAGTGATTGCGGTGAATGCCCGTACCACAATTCTGCAATAATGTAACGTAGCGAAAGTCCATGCTACTGATATATGATAAGTGATTGTGGCGAATGACCATACCACAATTCTGTAAACTTATGTTGTAGCGAAAGTCCATGCTACAGAAGAATTACTAATCTTTGTGGCGAAAGTCCATGCCACTCATGTCATTGTTTTCAACAGCTAGGCGAACGACCATGCCATAAGCTATTGCATCGCTAGTCTTCATTGCGACCGCCTTGCTAACCGCGGAGCCAGCCAACGAAGTCAATAGCAATCTTCTTTGATTAGCGGCGAAAATCCATACCACAATTCAAAGGAATTTTATCAATTCTATTGCGACCGTATAACTGCCACGGTGCCGACCAATAGGATTGAAGGGTTTCACAGATCCGTACGAACCGCACTGGAGTACTTCACTGCTCCCAATAGGATGTAGCAACATAGAAGCTACAACAAATGTGGTGCTATAAAATAAGAGAAGCAACAAAGCTTGTTTGTGATTTTTTTTTGAAAAAAAATGTAGGCTCGTTCTTTGTTCACTAAGCTATGAAATGACCTGAAGTATGGCTGCATGGGATCCAACCTTCAGATGTCAATGAATGGTTGTGGTGATTTTAGTTATCTATTTTTTTTGTGCTTGTGTGTAGTAATCACATGTCCCCATGATTGTTGCCAAGATAGGGAAACCTCCTAGACTATTTTCTCAGCTAAAGCACACTAGAAACCCCATACTCTTCAAGCTGCCATATCTAAAGGTGGAGTCATGATTTGGATGGGTAATCGGCTATATGAGAAATTGCCTCAATTTTCTTGCGAGGGTGGTGGAAGGTAGTCACTCTCTAGTGCAAAGAGTCTTCACCGACTGAGTCGTAATTTATTTGCGGCCTTTTGGCACACTTGATGGACTTGTCCTTTACTTGGACACTTGACTTGGATTTTTTTTTGAGACTTTATTGACTCGTCTCTTTTCTTCAACACTCGACTTGGAGTTTTGAGGATACACTTGAATCTTTTTCTTCAAACCTTTGAGCTCCCACCTTCCACACTATGTGGATCTAAACCTCGCAGGCAACAATTTTCTTTTTTTAGGACCCTTGTTTATACCATGCCGGGGTGGCAAGAAGCTTCACAGCAAACTGCAACTTGTGTTGAGAAGGTAGCCCTCTCTTGCTCTTTTTCCTAGTCTTCCCCGGTGGCATGAGGTTTATGCTTCAAAGAGATATGGGGTGTGTAGTGGCTTGTCACTTCAAATTTAGACCTGGTCAGCTCCACACCTCAGCCACAAACAAGTAGCATGTGCTCACTGGTGTGCAACGTGCACCATTGATTCTCATGTTACATATGACCATTCCGCAACCATCCATTTCTTTCTACCAGTGAATTCCTAAGCCACCATACTCTAAGTCATGAGCTAAGTGTCGTAGAGAAGGGCCTCATTTGTTGATGTTGGGTGGGATAACACCCTTGAAAATAAATAAAAGAAAACATTTGAGAAGAGAATGCAAAAAGTAACGAAAGCAAAAAAAAAGTCCTTCCTTTTTAAAAAAATTATCCGAGGGGAGGAAAAACAGGTTAACCAGACCCTTTACACGAAATATTTCTTCACGAATCGACCATTGATAGGGGGCATTGGACGAACGCCCTCCTGGTTAATAAGTTGATAGGCGCCACCATCATATACTTGTTCCACTACAAAGGGGCCCTCCCATTTGGGTTCGAATTTCCCTTTGCTTTTACCAGTAAGAATTATAGGACGCCTCAGGACAAGCACTAGATCGCCTTTTCTAAACACACGAGGCTTCACAAGTTTGTCATAGGCTGTGACCATATTACGTCTATAGTATTGCAAATTCTGTAAGGCCCCCAGGCGTTCTTCTTCGAGCGCATCTAATTCTTGAAGTCGAAGTTGAACTTGCTCATCTTGTGTAAGTTCTTCATGAACAGCGATTCGCAATGCAGGAAGCTCTACTTCTAAAGGTAGAACAGCTTCAGTGCCAAAACAAGGGAATAAGGGGTTGACTGTGTTGGTGTGCGCACAGTAACCCGATATGCCCATAATGCTTCATAGAGACGGTCATGCCAGTCCCTCTTATGTTTTGCGACTGTCTTCTTCAGAATGTTTGCGAGCGTTTTGTTGAATGCCTCGGCCAATCCATTAGCTTGGGCATAGTATCCTGTTGAATAGTTCCACTGAATCTTGTATTTTTCAGCAAACCTGATGATTTTGTGTGATCTAAAAGCAGGTCCGTTATCTGAGGTTATGCGATGGGGCACTCCAAAGCGATATATGATATTACGCTCAAGGAAATTAATTATATTATCAGCCTTGACTTCTCTTAATGGAATAGCTTCAGCCCATCTAGAAAAATAATCTGTGGCTGCCAGGATGAATTTTTGCCCTTTAGAAGAAGGTGGCTCGATGGAGCCTATGACGTCAATGCCCCAAGCATGGCCACGAAGGTATAGTGGGATGGAGGGGCGCTGGTGGTTGATGTTTAAAATCTCCATGTATTTGACAATTATAGCATGCTCGTGCTATCTTGATACAATCAGCCATCATATCGGGCCAATAGGCTCCCGATAATTTAATACTATGATACATCCTTGGGCCGCTTTGATGGCCACCACAAACTCCTGAATGCACTTCCTCTAAAGCCTTGTCAGCCTCACTTCTAGATAGACATCGAAGGGGCAGTTCATGTCCATAAGATCGCCGATACAACACACCAGCCTTAAATATATATGAAGGGAGTCGTCGCTGCAACTGACGCCTTGCTACAGGATCGCTAGGCAAAGTCCCATGTTTAAAATAATCTAAAAATGGTTTACGCCAATCTCCATCATCGGTGTCTGTGGTCAACACAATATTTACTCCATAATTCTCTGGAATAAGTTCAAGCACCGCAGGTAAGAGCCATCTTTCCTCAACCCTAATCTCTGCCTCTCCATCAGGTAACGAGAGGGATGAAGCTAATTTTGCAAGTGTGTCTGCTGATGCATTCTTGCTTCTAGGTACATGATTAACTTGTACATGTTCAAATTTCTCCATAAGCTTGTGAGCAGCTTCCCAGTATGAAACCAGTTCAGGCTTGCGCACTTCATATATTCTATTGACTTATCTCACGATGAGCTGAGAATCACCATTATGAGTGCTCCGGTAGACCATCCAAAAAAGTTTGCACGCATTTTAATGTAACCTAACCTATATCTATATACTATAAAACAGCGAAGGAATTGAAAAATACCTGTTACTTAAAAATTTTCTACCCACCTAAGATCTCTACTCTTGGATGTGTATTGACAGGGCCGTGCTGGCAAAATACGAGGTCCTGTTCTAAACTCTAAAATAGGCCTTGTATTTAGAAAGAAATTTGTAAAAATATATATACATGCTAAAATATATATATCACACACCAGTGAGAATATAAGACATTTTGGCTTTTTAAGAGTATATATTGTTTTAGCTACGTATCTAGATATAATGTATATCTAAGTGTATAGTAAAACTATGTACTAAAACTAGAAAAAAATAAAGCGCTTTATGATTTTGAACGAAGAGAGTACAAGATAATTACTCAAAAGAAATCATTCCAACAATACTAAAGGGGTGTTTGGTTTCCACCCCCTAAAGTTTAGCCACTAAAGTTTAGTCACTTTTAGTCACTAATGTTCCAAACACCCCCACTAAAAGTCACTTTTAACACTACAACTCTAGTCACCTCCACTAAACTTTAGTGGCTAAACTCTAGGGGGTGGGAACCAAACACCCCTTAATATTAGAAGAGAAAGACACAGTTACCGAAGAAAGTTCTCTCAAAATTTACATTCATCAACTCATCCGGCAGTTTAGCACTACTGACAAATCAGCTCACTTTAGATTCCCTGGCCTGGCTGCCTACCGAAGATGGCAAGTTACCATGTGTTGAGCGGGCCTCCATATAGTCAGATGGACGGATATATGTGTAGAGGTCGATGAACTGCATGACGCAAACTTGAGACATATGTGTTGCGAGTAGAAAACTTGCGAGTAATGTAAATGAGACGGAGGAATAGAGATGAACACTCAGGTGATTCTTTCATTAATTAGACGGTATTTATAATACAATGGGGGTGGAAGTGGAAGGTGGAAGCCCCGGTTGATGAGTCGCACGATAGAGTCATGCCCCACGTTCCGTGGACGTGGGATTCCCCGTGGAACCGGGGAAAGCTCGCACGACGGAGTCGTGCCCACATCCTACGGTGATAGCTCAGTAGAGAGCGTGCGTGGGATTCCCCGTGGGAACGGGGGAAAGACTCACATGACATGATCGTGCCCACGTTCTGTGGACGTGGGGTTTCCTGTGGGAAAGGAAAAGCATCCCACGTAAAGGAAGACCTGGTAAGCCAGGAGTATCCTAGGATGAGGATGAGATCATCCATCTGAATTAGTTGTAACACTCCCCCTTGATCGAATCCGTCCTTGAGATCAATGAATAGTATTACTCCTCCAAACATTCCTGTAGGACAAAAAGAGGAAAAATACGGGTAGATATGCTATTAAAAACTCCTTTAAAACCCGGTGGGAAAATAAGGAGAAATACATAGCACATAATGATTATTGCCCCTTTGTAAACTTATGAGAAAAACCTTTTCAGGAGAAAACTCATGTATAGTCTAGATGACAATATATGTCTTTGATATTCCTTTAAAAACCTCTGTGGAGGAAAACAAGAAATATGACATATCCTTGTGTTAATATTGTCTCATTAAAAACTTTCTAAGAGAAACCTTGTGAGGAAAACTCATAGAAAGAAAAGAGTGCAATATGATGTTGTGGGCAGGACAATATCTAGGAGATTTCTCCCCCTGAACCTTGCAAGTCTCTAAGTCGTCGCATACCAATTCCTTTGACACATTTCTCGAATGGAGAAGCTGGTAGGGACTTAGTGAACAAATCAGCGAGGTTATCGCATGATTTGGCATGCAAGATCTTAATTTCTCCGTTCTGCTGTAATTCACGAGGATAGAACAACTTAGGAGAAAAATGTTTGGTGATATTGCTTTTGATGTACCCTGTCTCCATCTGTGTAACACAAGCTGCATTATCTTCATAGATAATGGTTGGTGAATCGATAGCACCAATACCACAAGACTGTTGTATGTGATTGATCATCCTGTGAAGCCAAACACACTCACGTGAGGCCTCAAACAGTGCAACTATCTCACAGTGATTTGTAGATGTAGTCACCAAAGTTTGTTTGGAGGACTTCCATGAGATAGCTGTGCCAATGTGTAAGAACACAAAGCCTGTTTGTGCTCTGCCATTATGGGGATCGGATAGATACCCAGCATCAATGTAACCAATCATATCCGAATTTTGGTCCCTTTTGAAAAAGAGTCCAAGATCTCTTGTGCCATTTACATATCTGAGGATATGTTTTACTCCAGTCCAATGTCGTTTGGTGGGAGTAGTGCTGTGTCGAGCTAGCAAGTTCACTGCAAATGCAATATCAGGCCTGGTGCAATTTGCAAGATACATGAGCGCTCTAATGGCACTAAGATATGGAACTTCAGGGCCCATAATTTCTTCTCCATTGTCCTGTGGTCTGAACTGGTCAGTCTTCATTTCTAAAGACCGAACAACCATAGGAGTTTTGGAGGGATATGATTTGTCCATATTGAATCTCTCCAATACTTTCTAGGTATAGGCAGATTGATGCACAAAAATTCCAGTTGGAAGGTGCTCAAGCTGTAGGCCTAAGCAAAATTTGGTATGACCCAAATCCTTCAACTCGAACTCCATCTTAAGATGTTTGCATGCTTCATCAATATCTTGTTGGTTGCCGATGATATTTAAATCATCAACATACACAGATATAATGCAAAATCCCGTTTGGGACTTTTTGATAAAGACACATGGGCAATCATCATTGTTAGTGTATCCCTTCTGCAGAAGGTATTCACTAAGTCGGTTGTACCACATCCTTCCCGACTGTTTTAAGCCATAGAGTGACTTTTGGAGTTTTACACAATACATGTTGCGACTTGCGTTTTGATTCGGTATAGAGATTCCATCAGGAACCTTCATGTATATGTCCGAATCGAGTGACCCATAAAGATATGCTGTCACTACGTCCATCAACTGCATAGATAGACGATTTTGTACTGCCAGAGATATTAGATATCGGAATGTTATTCCACTCATCACTGGAGAATATGTCTCATTGTAATCAATGCCGGGTCTCTGCGTGAACCCTTGTGCTACAAGTCTCGCTTTGTATCTCACCACCTCGTTGTTTTCATTCCGTTTCCGGATGAAAACCCATTTGAATCCCATAGGGAAGACTCTTGGAGGTGTAGGTATTGCATGAGAGAATACCTTCCTTTTAGAAAGCGAGGTTATTTCTGCTTGGATTGCATCCTTCCATTGGTTCTAGTCCGAGCGCATTTTGCACTCTACCATGGTCTTAGGATCTGGATCATTTTGGAGGATTTCTGCAATCATTGCAGAGAAATAAATGTCGACAACTGTAGTCTTTCGGTCATATGATTCTCCAGATTCGAGATAATTGATGGAAATTTCATGTACCCTTTCCGACGCAACATCATTTCCCAAAATGGTTGCATCAGGGCATTCCGATGTCCCAGCATCAGTAATAGAGTGCACTGTTGATGCGGGATGTGAAGGTTGAACCTCCACTGGGTGTTCCTCAACATGGGGTTGAGTTGCATTTACTGAGTCAGAAGATTTATTCTTCCTTTTTCTTTGCTTGCTGGAAGCTGCATCCGTGGAAATAGCCGTACTTCTCCCCCTCTTACTTGGGAGTTGAGTAGTTTTTGTTGGTACCTCTACTCTTTCCGGCACATTTCTCGCGGGATTATAGGATTTTGTAACACCCCTATAATCAATAAATGCATCTGGCATGTTATTTGCAATGTGTTGCAAATTAATAATTTTCTGAACTTGGAGTTCAGTCTCTGAAGTACGTGGATCAGAGTTTGAGATGTCTGTGGCATCCCAATTAATTTTCTGGTATTCTTTGTGGTTTTTGAATTCTCCCCATAATGCCGGGAAATGATCCTCATTGAAGATACAATCAGCGTATCGGGCCGTGAATAGATCCCCTGTAAGGGGCTCCAGGTATTTTATGATCGACAGAGATTGATATCCCACATAGATCCCTAATTTTCTCCCCTGTAAGGGGCTCCAGGTATTTTATGATCGACAGAGATTGATATCCCACATAGATCCCCAATTTTCTGTGAGGGCCCATAGATGTACGCTGCGGTGGTGAGATCGGTACGTATGTGGCGCAACCGAACTTTCGCAGATGGGAAATGCTTGGAGGATTTCCACGTACTAGTTGCAATGGGGAGGTTGCATGATATGCAGTTGGACGCAAGAGAATTAAGTCTGCAGCGTGTAAGACTGCGTGACCCCAACATGAGGTTGGTAGATTGCTATTCTGTAATAGTGGTCTTGCAATAAGTTTTACTCTCTTAATGAGAGATTCGGCCAACCCGTTTTGAGTATGGACATATGGGACTGAGTGCTGAACTTGAATTCCGAGTGCCTCAAAATAATCATTGAAGGCGCGAGAGGAAAATTCAGCGGCATTATCCATCCTAATTGACTGGATTTGATGTTCAGGATGTTGCGCTCTAAGTTTGATAACTTGAGCGATGATTTTAGCAAATGCATGGTTCCGTGTGGAAAGGAGGCACACATGAGACCATCGTGTGGATGCGACTATTAGAACCATGAAATACCTGAACGATCCAGATATAGGTTGGATGGGCCCACATATGTCTCCTTGAATGCGTTCAAGGAACTTTAGCGGTTGGGCTCGAATTTTGAGGTAAGAGGGCCTCAAAATTAATTTCCCCGTAGCACATGCGGTGCACGTAAAATCCGAAGATTGGGGAAATTTTGCATCACTTAGAGTATGACCAACAGAATTATTTATAATTTTCCTCATCATCCCGACACCAGGATGGCCAAGGCGATCATGCCAAGTTTGGAATGCATTGACATTCTGGAAAATTACTTTGTATGCAACATGTTGTACGGGTTTAATATATGTATAGTACAATCTAGACGAGGGTGAGGGAATTTTTTCAAGTGTGTCTTTGCTATATCCATTGTGCTTTGTAATGAGAAGGGACTCCTCATTATTGTCATCATGAGTCTCAATATGAAACCCATTTTTCCGGATATCTCTATAACTCAACAGGGTACGAGTTGAATCAGGATACAGGAGTGCATCCTCGATTGTTATCGTTGTACCCATAGGGAGCGTGATAGTGGCCCATCCAGAGCCTACTATTACAGCATCGCGTCCAGCGATTGTTAAAACATTTCCTCTAATCTTTGTAAGAGTTTGAAAATATTTTATTTCCCTGAGTATAGAGTTAGTGGTGCCACTGTCCACTAGGCATAATTCCTCATCCATCGGATTGACTCCCGTACAATCTATATTAAATGGAGAATAAATAAAATAAAAATTCTCGACAAATAAATATAGAATGTTAATATGACATAGATATTAAGCGTGCATAATACAACGAAAATATCAAAGTGTTGAATGTCACATAACAATTATTACAACTCATGGGCATGATGGAAATAAACATATCTCAAAAGACTAGGAGCCTAAGAGTAGTCTCCAAATGGATCCTCAGAAGTGTATTCTAAGATCATGTTGTCTATGTCATCTGTGTTGCCACCCGGTGGAGGAAGAGCCTTGGTGTTGCTTGGTTCCGCTGGGGCGGATATGTAGCTTCCTTGGGCTGCCTGTGCATTGGCATCAGGTTGGTAGTTGAAGTGCGCTTCAAACTTTTGTCCACCTTGGTTGGAGCGTCCGTCATTGGAGCGTCCACGTCCCACGGAATTCAAGTACAGATCCACTAAGTGCTTTGGGGTGCGACATTTCTTAGTCGGGTGGTTGTAGCAACCATATTTTTCACAAGTGCTGGACTTGTCTTTGTTCGACTTAGAATTGTTCTTTCCCTTAGCACCATGAGGCTTTCGCTGTTTCTTTCGCTTGTTCTTGCCAGAGGTCTTACGATTATCATTTTTAGTGACATCCTTTTGTGTTTGCTTTTGAGCTGTAGCATGTACTTCAGGCAAAGGCTTTGCACCCACAGGGCGCTGGTTGGAGTTCCATATGAGGAGCTCATTGTGCCTTTCTGCCTGGAGTAATGTTTTAATCAACTCAGAATAAATAGTAAACCCCCTTTGATGGTATTGTTGTTGAAGGATCATGTGAGCGGGAAGCATGGTAGACAGGGTTCTCAATTTTCTCCACATCACTAGGTTCCTTTTCACAAAATTTCAGCTTGGAGCTGATTTTGTGGACAACATGGTTGAACTCTCCTACAGATTTAAAATCTTGTATACGGAGGTGGTTCCACTCATGGCAAGCCTCTGGGAGGAGGACCGCCTTCTGCTGTTCATACCGTTGTTGCAAGGCAAGCCAAAGAGCACGCGGGTCCTCTTCCAACAGATACTCAGATTTGAGATCTTGATGGATGTGGTTCCTTATGAGAAATAAGGCACTGTACTTGGTTGTATCAGTCAAGGCAGCTGCACCTCTCCTGGGGAGCTGCAATTGCCTGATATATTCCGCGCAACGACAGACTCACTTTGAGATCCATCGCCCATGTTGGGAAATTGTGTCCATCGAGAGCGAGTACCTCAAACTCTCGATTGGCCATTGTTCCTACATGTGTTGTTGCCATAGATTTAATTAATTAATTAATTAAAAAAAACTTAGGCATGGTTGTAATAATTAAATACAAATGCGAATAGTATCAAGGTAAACTTGATTTAAAAAATGGGATTTTTCTCGATTATTGGAACAAGAGGTAGTCACCATGAAGGTGTAGACCTTATTTAGTTGTTTCACATCGAGGTGTAGTCCTTGTATGTTTACATTAAATTGGAAGTGCACTTTGAGGAATAAATCCCGCAGTAGTACGTGGCACTACCTTGTGATTGCCAATTTAATAGTAAACAAAAGGTGACACCGAATGAATCAATGTTCCATGAGAGACAAGATCGACCATAGCATTTGTATAAATACATGTTATTAGGGAATTGTAATGAACAAAACGCATTGAACAAGTACTAAAATTGTATTCATAATGCAAAATAAATATTTACAATGCGGTACATCAGGAATCTAAAACTGCGGTAATTAGATTAACTAAACTGATATAAATAAAGTAAGAAAATACTTTAAAAATTACTATAAAAAGTAATACAAGAACTGCAGTAAATAAAATAGAGATAACTACGTGGATGGGCTGAAATCATGGGGAAAACAGCCCAAAAACGCTACTTTTGGTCCACCTGGCCCAGGCTGAGGGCTCGCAGGCCCCAACCTGGGCCTGGGCCGGCCATTCAGCCCATGAGGGGGGGTGGGAGAGGCGCCCAATAAGAGTGGGCGGTTAGGGTTTGGAAACCCTAACCGCCTCCACCCTTCCCGCCGCCGCCACTTGGGGCCGGCCGAGGCCAGGCCGCGGGAGCGCACGGGGTCGTCGCCGCTCGGGACCGGCGCGAGGCCGCTCGGGGGCTGGCGAGGCGCGGGGCCGGCGTGAGGCTGCTCGGGGGCCGGCGAGGCGCGGGGCCGCCTCCGCCTGACCGCCGCCAGCCGCCGAGGTTCGCGCGCGCAGCGCGGGACGCAGGCCGCCGCTCGGGCGCGCGGCGTCGGCCGCCGCCGCTCAGGCCCGGCGCGAGGCCGCCTCCGCCTGGCCGTCACCGGGCCGCCAGCCGCTGCCGCGACCGCCCCCTCCCTCTCCCCCCTCCCCCTCGTGGCGCTCAGGCCGGAGGAGCAGCGTCGCCATGAAGGAGGCGCCGAGCCGAAGGCCCATGGGGGACCGCGATCCAAGTGCGGATGAGTCGAGGAGGACGGTTTGCTGCTGTGGTGATGCGTGCCGGTGGAGGAGGTGGAGCAGCCAGCGCCGGATCGATGATTGGGCTCTGTGCCACCCTCTCCGCCGATGGCGTCAGAGTCGGGAGCGCCGCCGCCATGTCGCACAGCTGCGGCGGACCAGCAACAGCGCTTGAGGGAGCTGTTGACAACTCCGGCTCGGAGTCCAGCGACAAGCACGGGCCGAGGCCGTGCATTGGGCAGCATGGCGGAGCCGGTAGTGGTGATGCCGATCTGTCTGCCTCTGCCGGTGCTGGTGGTGCAGCTGATGCCGTCGGAGACGGAGTTGGTGCCGCGGGAGCCGGAGGTGGAACTGGTGCCGCTGGAGCCGGAGGTGGAACCGGTGCCGCCGAAGGTGTCGTGGAGGACAACGTCGAATGCCGCGACGGTGATGCGGCGATCACTACGTCGTTGCAGCGACGGCGGTGTCCGCCAAACCGATCTCGACGACGGTGTTCGCCGCGAAGGCGATCAACGGAGCGCTCACCAAGAACCTCGCGGAGGTCTTGGAGGAGCTCCCGCTGGATTCTGTTGTGAGCGAAGTTGATCCCCAGCGTATGGGCACGATGGTATGCCATCATGACCAACTGGAGAAGGAGGGAGGCACGGGGAACAAGGCGATTAGGCATTGTTACCTTAGAATCCCCTCGGCGATCTATCAACTGAGCTAGCGATTCCTTCCTCTCGGAAGAAAAGAGCGTGGAGCGAGGGTGCTAATAACATTTTGCGAGTAGAAAACTTGCGAGTAATGTAAATGAGACAGGGGAATAGAGATGAACACTCAGGTGATTCTTTCATTAATCAGACGGTATTTATAATACAATGGGGTGGAAGTGGAAGGTGGAAGCCCCGGTTGATGAGTCGCACGATAGAGTCGTGCCCACGTTCCGTGGACGTGGGATTGCCCGTGGAACCGGGGAAAGCTCGCACGACGGAGTCGTGCCCACATCCTACGGTGATAGCTCAGTAGAGAGCGTGCGTGGGATTCCCCGTGGGAACGGGGGAAAGACTCACACGACAGGGTCGTACCCACGTTCTGTGGACGTGGGGTTCCCCGTGGGAAAGGGAAAGCATCCCACGTAAAGGAAGACCCGGTAAGCCAGGAGTATCCTAGGATGAGGATGAGATCATCCATCTGAATTAGTTGTAACAATATGCATGCGCTCGTCGTATTGGACCTAATCAGCTGATAGACTATTATTTTTAGGGCCCCTAAGAATCTGAGGCCCTGTTCGATCGCACGGGTTGCACGCCCTCGTGCACGGCCCATGTG
This sequence comes from Coix lacryma-jobi var. lacryma-jobi, assembly GCA_009763385.1. NCBI lineage: Eukaryota > Viridiplantae > Streptophyta > Magnoliopsida > Poales > Poaceae > Coix > Coix lacryma-jobi. Next base: position 10,405,986 of record CM019828.1, read on the forward strand.
TTGAGGACTGCACCGACGGCGAAGATGCCACCACCGCCGAGCATGGACACCCTGCGGGTGATGTACCCGGCGAAGAGTTGTCGTCGTCGTCGATCAATCACGACATGAAAAAGAAATTGTCGCCAAACACACCAAAAGGGCCGGGAGCGCATCTAGCAACAATCAACACAACGTTATCTCTTCGTTGCCTTCCATGGTGCATGCGTGTCTTAATGGTAGAATGCCTGAGTGGTTCCGTGGTTGATGCTACTATATTATTATTCTTGGTTTTGTGGCTATGTTACTGAGTGGCAAGTAACTGAGGGCTTGAGTAAATTATATTTTCCTTGGCTAAGTGACCGGATGGCTAATTGGCAGGCTAGCTATCCTGCGGGTCGAGTGTCCATTAATAAACTCCATCCATTCCGAATTATAAGTTGTTTTAACTTTTTTTAGTACATCTATTTTGCTATATAATACATAGCAAAATAGATGTACCAAAAAAGTCAAAGTGACTTATAATTTAGATCGGAGGGAGTAATATCAATTTTGTATGCATAATACAATTGTATCTTGGGCTACTATATATATTATAGGATGGTAGTTGCTATAGTATGTCATTTCAGTAAAATTTTAGTTTTCTATATCTTTATCTTCCCACAACATAATATAAACTCATGTACATAATATGCAAATTCGCATATCATACAATTACATGTATTAATTACAAGTTATACGTCTGTCAACATTGGTCGAGTATATAACATTATTAAAAAATAATCATGATGCCTCATTAATAAAATTTAAGAATGAAATTTTGCTTTAATTACTTTAAGTATCCAACAACCTTAAAAGTTTTTATATATTTTTTAGAATAACAGGTTTCCCTGATTTATTATAGAAATAAAGTAACAACATTCAGGTCGTTGAGCGTTTTACAAATTACCTGCCAAACAGAAAGAGCCACAAGGCCAACACGTACGAGGACCAAAGCACTCAGAACCAGCATAAACTGTAACCCTATTACTCAAAAAAAGGTTAATCATAAACACGTGAAATGGCGCAATTTCTAGTGAAAACCTGACTATGCCCGACAGCAATGGATGGTGTGTACTCGACGCGCTCTCTTTTTTATATGGATGGTGTGTACGATGGTCCCCTAAATCGATAACTGTGATAGGACTGCTCCCCATGATCATCATTAATCTACGAGGTGTGCTTTATCTTTCACTTTCAGTGATCCTATTTTCTTTAACTTATGTAATTTTTGTAAGGCATGTGTGGTTATTGTTTTTCTGATTCTTTTCAAATTGTGTTAGTATGAGTAGTGTAAGATTCATTTTGTGTGTATCACAAGCTGATCTAATATCCTCCAGACCTCAATATGAATCTGTGCCAACAAAGTTTAATTTTGTTGTTCAGGTGGTCGTTTCATCACATTGCAGTTTTGTTGAGCTAATATGTTAAATTGTGATTCACTCATATTCAAAGTCTTACTCAGTCAATATTTTTTATTGTTCAGCTCGTGCAAAACACTATCAAGGATATTGGATTATTTAGCAAGGGACACCTAACAAAATCAGCAATCTAAATCTTAGTTGTCCTATACATTTTTGGTGGGTTTCCAAATAAGAGCCAATGGAATAAGCTTAACGCATGAGTGAAAGGAGTACCCCTGAATAGACCATTCCGCATACGGAATATGACACTACTACAGAAACATGTCTTTAGCCCCGGTCGGCAAGGGCCTTTAGCCCGGTTGCCGAGCCGGGACTACGCTTCCGGGACTAAAGGCCCCCCTTTAGTCCCGGCTCCGGCCACCGGGCTAAAGCCCCCCCCCCCTTTGGTCCCGGTTGGTAATACCAGCCGGGCTAAAGGGTGCTGCCACCGCAGCAGCACCCTTTAGCCCGGCTGGTATACCAGCCGGGGCTAAAGGGTCCCCTGGTTTTTCCTTTTTATTTTCATTTCAGTTCTGTTTTCAGTTTTGTTTATTTATTTAATAGGTTTTCCAATATATATTCTTTGCTGCTAATATATATAATTTATATATATTAGCAGCATAACACAATAAGCTTATTGCATGCATATATAATTGAACTATAGAACTACATATATATATAAATATATGTACATAAAATTACAAGCAATATACATATAGAAGTTGTCCAAATATCTATCTACACAAGTTGTACTCCAAAGTTAGTACTGTAAACCTATTACAAGTTGTACTCCATCTAAAGATCTACAGGGCATACAAATGATCATCATTGTTTGGAATCAACGACTCGTTGGTATTATAGTAGAACTCGCCGTTTGGATTTATGAGTTGTTCCCGAAGAAATCCTGCTATTGTCTCTTGTATTGCTTTCAATTGGCCTTGTAGCATCACTTTTTTTCTTCAACCAGTCAGTCTTCAATTGGAATTAAAGAAGATATTAGTCATATCTATATTATCAATATTAAGTCTATAAAAATGAAATGAAACATGTTACGTACTTTGATGATTTCTTCAGAATTCTATTTGATTCTATCATCATGTACTCACAAACATAGAATCCGCATAAGTTGGTGTCTTGTTTTGTCTCAAAATCCACTGTAGAATGAAAAGATTCATCTCGTAATAAAGATATGATATATGACATGATATAATAAAGATACACGTACATTGACGAAGGTGTAAACTTACTAGTAGTCGTGGCTTTATTGTAAGTGAGGCCTTACACTGACTCATATGTTCTCGAGCAATGAATTTTCCAAACCCTAATCCGGCCAATGAAACATTAATAGTTGGATCATTATTTAATTAGTATACATATATACAAGCTTAGTCTATACTTTAAGCATGCAAGCTAGGGATCGAAAAATTACCTTTGGAGGATGTCTATCATATCTTGGTAATCTGCTTGCGGTTTGCTCAACGAGTCATAGATTAACACATTGCTTTGTTTGAGATCGATGACCATCAATATCCAGTGATAGCTGTTCATACACATGATTCATATATATATTATTAGGGTTAAGTAAAATAAAATGTGCACATACTTATTATTAACTATATATGTCTCACGCACTTAAAGTTGTATGGGAAGAGAATTCTTTCTCTATCTTTTTGGTTCACGAAGAACCTCATGAGATTTGTACACGACTCATCGCTCCAAGTCGCTGAAGGGTTTGGAGCCTTGAAAACAACATATGGATCAACAAACCCAACAGAATTGTCGTGTTTATCTCTGAGCTGAGTCATCTGATACCTGCAAAATATCGAGTCGATCCACAAGTATGTGTGTAAGAATACTACTATATATACATACTAGAGAGTTCAATGAAAACTATAAAAGAAACACTTACAAACAGTAGCAGCTAAGGAGCGATTTGTCCAGTGCATCCATATGACATAGCTGGTGTAATTCCTCCATCTGGACTAAGATTAGGTCATCGCCACGGAAGTAGTGATGGTTCCGAATTCGGAGAGAAATCCAATTGACATCACCGTCTTTAGAAGCCTCCATGCACCATTTGTTGATTGCAAACATCTGCGTACCAAGTACATGTAAGTGATTGGGTTCATTAGACGCCTGCCCGGTGCAAAATTCTCCTCCATTCATCAACTACTCCTACTTCCGCTCGTGGAAACTCTAGCCCAGTAGCAATATTTTCAATGGTGTCATACGGGAGACCGCTGTCAATGAAAAAATCTTCAATGGAGTCCATCTCAGACAAAGTGGTCTCTCCAGATTTCCGCTGTACTCTGCCCATGTTTGAACCATACTGATTTTGCACAACTAACGGGGACAAAGGTCTTGATGTTTCCCCGAGCTGTGGAACACCCTTTCCCACTTTCTTCTTGCTGGATTGTTGTTCTTTTGCGGACTTCATAAGAGAGCGTTCGTAATCTGATTTTCGCGGAGCCTTTCGGCCTTCACGCATCTTGATACCATGTTGGTCCACCCTTTTCCTTAACTCCTGTGGGTTCAACAAGAGGTAAGGCTTCTCCGGGTTCCTCTTCGCTTTAGCAGCGGCCTCACATTCATCTAAAAAATTTCGCACATCTTTTTTCATCGTAATTTCTAACTCCTCATCAGTCTTTTCATAAGCTAATTTCTCTTGGGCTTTTTTTCTGATGCAGGAGCCTTCTTCTTTGGAGGTGGGGCCTTTGGTTCTGTGGCGGCAGACCACTTCTTAGGGCCGCGCGGTGGAGGCGGCGGTGTTGGAGCCCGCGGTGGAGGTTGTGGCGTTGGAGCCCGCGGTGGAGGAGATGGTGGGCTCGGTGGCGGTGTTGGAGCCCGCGGTGGAGGTTGTGGCGTTGGAGCCCGCGGTGGAGGAGATGGTGGGGCCGGTGGCGGTGTTGGAGCCCGCGGTGGAGATCTTTGTGCAGGAGATGGGGTTGAAGCCGTGTCCTCCAACACATCGTCACCGCCCGCAGCACTCTGATGCGCTGGGGAATTGTAACACCCGGTTTTCCGAAGAATACCAAGTGCCCACTATATGTGTGCCCAGGAAGTCCACAAGACACATATAGCAACAAATATGGAATTTCTCAAAGACAATGCTTTATTATATATCGAAACATAGATACAACAAGACTTACATCTAAATCAAAGTAGAGCGGAAACTACTCTTCGGGACTCCAAACTCCACAGGGACGGTTGACTGGGGGAACACTCGCCTAGAACTCTTGAAACATCTTCGGAACTGCTCACTTGATTCCACCATCTGGTACCCATCCGGGATTTTCATTGATTGTACGCAAAGCAAGGGTGAGCGCACCATACTCAACAAGTATAACATGAGGGATGCAAGGCTCAAAAGGCTAGACACGGCTGAACTGCGGTAAGCATTTTTAGTTAGTCATATTTTATTTATTAGACCTATGTCTCTAGGTTATGCTTAAGCTCCCATGATGAAAGTTAATTAAGTATCATCAAGATTATCATCATCCACATTATTCATAGAACTGTCTCAAAAAGGATCCAGGCCGCTCATGACCGAGAGCACGGCTGATATATCAGTTTATAATTAACTCTGCAGAGTGTGTACAACTTTACCCACGAGTCGTGATTGCCCTTTTGCCCGAGGCGGCCAACCTCTTAACTCACTACCAAGGTAAGTCGGCAGGGATCACTACGAAGCCTTTCCCAAGTTGGTCTAACAAGTCGTAGCCGCTAAGGTTTCAGTCTCCCAAGAGTTATGAACAACCTCCCCACTAAGGTAACACCCCATCCTCCAAAGTAATTACCCTAGTGGGACCGGGCCATAACTACATGGTACCCCCTCTTGCCCTTTCGGTAAGCTACAGACGAGCTAGAACACTCAGAGTACTTAGCTAAGACCAGAGCCATGTAGTCCTCGTGGTTGTACTTTAAATCCTGGGTTGCCGCTTTAAGATTCAGAACCAACATTTGTTCCATAAGTCATTAATCAAGATTATCACTTTAATATTTAATATTTGCAAGCTAAGCAAAACTACCCATATGCACAACCCAAGGTAACAAGGAATTCAGGATAACAAAGTTCTAGGTAAAATCTCTAGGGTTCATCATATTAGACACATGCATATGAAAAGGTGATTAAAAGGTTGCTGGAAAACAAAGAAACTCATGTTACACTTGCCTTCCAAAACTCATGTTGTTGGTCCCACCTCTTCAAAGGTCTTCTTCTTGATAACCCTGGACAGCTTGAAAACTAAATGAGTTCATCGGCACCACACAATCATCCAAACCAGTCATCACATGCAAACAAATAACATTTCTATTAGAACAGTACACCAAATGCTAAAACAAGATAAAAAGCTTATAAAACTATTCTACCGCATTTCTACGAACACGTGAGCGCAAGAATCACTCTAATCGGATTTAAAACGAGAAATTTATGTTGAAAACAAGGTTCAATGGCATTTTTGTAAATAAACCGAAGTTGTTTTTGAATTAAAACAAATAAAATCGCATTTTCTGCGCAACAGTGGATGGTGGGTTCTATTCTTGGAAAGCACAGGGGTCAAAACGAATAAAAACCAGGCCGATTAAAACTGCGGTGGACTGCGGGTTTATTTTCGAAAACGTTGGGGGCTTTTCTGCTAAACGACGGGCGTGGTCGGCTGACCAGGCCGCTTCGCTGACCTGGCTGCCACGCGTCGCGACGCCACTAGCTCGGTCCACCACGCGGGCTAGTGGATGTGCCGCGCTGGCGGTGTGGACTGAGTCTACGGCTGTGCCCGTGCACCGGTTATAAAACGAAAGGGTACCTTCTAATCTTGGTCACCCGATGGAAGATCGGCGGTTGGGAGGGCTTCGGGGAAATGGCCGGCGGCCGAGCAGGTTTCCCCACTGCGGCGCGCCATGGAAGCTGGATAGAGCTCGCCGGCGAGCCTTCGGACCGGCGTTCTAGGCCATCCTGGGCTCAATCGAGACCACAGGAGTCGCCGAGACATAGCGGACTCAAAGGTGGGGTCAGGTGGGGTTGGAGGTCACTAGAAGGGCGACGCCACACGGTGGCGCCATGGATGAGATTCGGGGCTCGGCGATTAAGGCGATACTGAGCCTTAAACTTGAAAAAGAAGGGATGGGAAGGGAGAGGGGCTTACCACAAGCGCCACAGAGGGGGTCTTGGCGACTGCAACGAGCTCAAAGGAGCTAGATGCTGCGACGGATTGGGAATTAGGGTTCGGGGCAAAGGATGTCTCGGCAGGAGCTACGACCTTGCTTTTATAGGGCCAGGGAGGGGCGGCGAGGGGTCATGGGTACTCCACCGGGCTCGAATGGCGGCGTAGTGGCCATAATGGCCACTACCGAGCCGTTTCGGGAGAGGAGGGGCATGGAGGCGGCGGGCACCGAGTGGGCGCGAGGTAGGGGAAGAGGTGGGGACGCTGACGTGCGGGCCCGGGGTGATAGTGTGGCTGACGGGCGGGGACGGCTTGTCAGCGAGAGCGGCGGGGAAGGCGGGTGCGGGCGCGCGGGGCGAGCGGCGAGAGGGACGCTGGGCCGCGGAGTTGGGCTGGCGCGAGGGAGCAGGCCGAGCGGGGCGTGGGCCAAGCCAGGCTGGGGAAGGAGAGAGGGAGTGGGCTACTGTGCACCTTGGTTGGGCCAAGCCCAAGCGGAGAGAGGAAGGGCGTGCGCGGGGCCGACACGGCTGACCTGCGGGGTCGGCTGGACAGGTGGACACGGGTACGCTGGCAGGCGGCCCCGGTTGCTAGTGGGAGCGGGCGAAGCGAGCGCGGGTGCCGTGCGGCGAGCGAGGCCGCGGGGCACTGGGCTGCTGCTGGGCTTGCGCGCGCGAGTGAGAGGGAAAGGAGGCGGGCTGAGATCGGGCCGGTGTTTGCGCGCAGGAGAGGAAAAAGAAGGTGGGCTGGGGCGCCAGGACGGGCCAAGCCCAAGCGAGAGTGGGAGAGGAGGAGAAGGAAAACGCGGGCTGGCCAGCTGGGCCCCGTCTGTGCACTTGGCCAGAAGGGAAGGAGGAGGGAGGGAGATAGGGATTGGGCTGGCTTTTGCTGCTGGGCTGGATAGGAGAAAGGGAGAAAGAGGAGATTAGAAGAAAGACTTTTCTTTTTATTTTGAAAAGGATTTTGTTCAAATTCAAACTAGGTTTGAATTCAACACCACCCAACACTATTCCTACACTGATACAAAATATTATGCACCGGCATGAATGCAACAAAAATGTTTCTAAGCTCTAGGGTTTTTTAAATATTTAAAAATTATTACTTGACCTAGGTTAAATGCCCATAAAATTAAACAAAAGCTCAAATTTATTACTAAAATTGGAAACTGAATTTTAGGGTGTCACAGGAATAATGACGAACTGGACTATAGTTCCTGCTACGCAAAACAATGAATGATGTGAGCATCCAACTAATATATACATATAGGAAGTTAGTGTAATAAATTTGTTTCTCTCGTTCACGCGCACACTACCTGTGGTGAGGATCTTGATCAGTAGGAGGAGGTTGCGGTGGTGACACTCCAGGAATAATAATGAAGCGCTTGCGCCGAGCAAATAAATATCTTCTCCGCTTCACCTAAAGTCTTCTCCCCATCTCCCCCTTCGATTTCCAGTGCACAGCGCTGCCACACCTGTCTCAACCCTATCCACCGAAACGCTGGCATATCCGGCTGGCACTGGTTGACCATGGATTCTTGGTGTTCTTGGGCGGTCGATAGGGTTTACAACACCGACAACCACCTTTTTCGTGGCATTTCCATCTGGAATGTGTAGCTCACAAGTAGTAAAAGGTTCTTTAACGTCATCCACGGAAAGCGTATCTTGGAGTCATCTTGAATGGTTGGTACTTCCGTGGAGGCGCAGCTGCTTTTCATCTGACCTGGGGGGCTAATGTTCGCTTGAGGATGTTGTGATGATGTACCTTGCCCAATCGTCATTTGACTAAGTGCCGCTTGCACTTGCCTTTTGATTTCCTCCTGCATCCATTCTTCACGAGATTTCTCACGCTCTTGTGTTTGAAGAACATACTCCTCCAACTTGAAGAGTCGCTCTGCCTCCTCGCCCTTCTTTCTTTGGCGGCTTCTATAACTTTCTCGATCCGCTTCGAAGGAATGCAGCCACGAAACGGCCCCAAAGCCTCTCGTACGCCCACCGTGCTCAGGATTCTCCAGCGCGTACGTGAGTTCATCCTTCTCTCTGTTGGGCTTGAACTCGCCAGCCAACACCGCACTTCGTGCTTGAACTAGCCTCTGTGCTGCTCTTGAAATTTGCGGGCCCCAATCAAGCTCCCCGTCATTAGGGTTTATGGTTCCCCTATGAGCGTAGAACTAATTCCTGGACCGTTCACTCCAATTTCTTCTTATTGTCTCTGGGACTACCCCCTGGCAAGCATCTCCTGTTCCTGTCTCTCCCACTTTGGAAGGGCAGTCTTATAGCCACCTGATCCTAAATGATGGTGGTATTTCTTCTGAGCTGCATTCTGTTTGTTTACTCTAACCCTGACCCGGCCTCACTCTCTTGTGATCTTTTGTACTGTACAAATTCATCCCAATCGGCCCTTATCTTAACATACGCCTTAGAGTTGAAACCTGGCGTCTCGTTATTCAGCACAAACTTGTGATACAATTTTTTCTTCCAGTCCTGAAAAAGTGTGGCCATCTTCTTCATTGTCCACTCCCGAATTCGCCTCAGCAGCTCCTCATCATCCGTGTCGAACGAGAAATGAGCTTGGATGTCATCCCAGACTAGCTGCTTGTCAAGATTGGAGACATAACTGATCTCGGGAGCACTTCGCCTCTCTTTCCATTCACGGGCACTTATCGGAATCCGATCTCTCACAAGGAACCCACAGTGAAAGACATATTTCTGTGCATGGGGTCCTAGTGGTTGGCCTGTAGCCATATCGAATTCGGAGATTACATGACGGCCCTTCAACGGCCTCTTCGGCCCTCGTTTTGGTCTGCTCTGCCCCGTCGCAGACGTCGATCCAGAGGGCTACATATAGGTAAAGACACGAAGATGAAACCCTAATACAAGTTGAGATAAAACCTAATCAAGTAATAAAGTAAATGTAAACCCTAACACGACATATTGTATATATATACCTCGCCTGTATTGCCTTCTTCCATCTCAACTTGTTGTTCAGGGGATTTTCATCATGCATGGTCATGTCTTCGTAATTCAATAAGTATTGACTCCCGTCATCGTCGCCGGCGATGATATTCATCATTTCCTCCTCCATGTTCTCATTTGGGTCGGCCATTTCTGCGAATATTAAAATATTAGGGGTTTAATTAGGGGTTAAGGGTTTAGGGTTTGGGGTCTCGGGGTTTAGGGTTTAGGTTGTCGGGGTTTAGGGTTTCAGGGTTTAGGGGTTTAGGGTTTCGGGGTTTAGGGGTTCGGGGTTTAGGGGTTTGAGGGTTTAGGGTTAGGGTTTCAGGTTTTAGGGTTTCGGGTTTTAGGGTTTGAGGGTTAGGGTTAGGGTTTCGGGTTTTACGGTTTCGGGGTTTAGGTGTTCGGGGTTTTGGGTTTTAGGTTTTCGGGGTTTAGGGGTTCGGGGTTTAGGGTTTCGGGGTTTAGGGTTTCAGGGTTTAGGGATTCGAGGTTTCGGGGTTCAGCATTTCGGGGTATAGGGGTTTGAGGGTTTAGGGTTAAGGTTTCGGGTTTTACGGTTTCGGGGTTTAGGGGTTCGGGGTTTCGGGGTTTACGGTCTCGGGGTTTAGGGGTTCGGGGTTTCAGGGTTTAGGGTTTAGGGTTTAGGGTTTTAGGGTTTAGGGTTTAGGGTTTAGGGTTTAGGGTTTTAGGGTTTAGGGTTTAGGGTTTAGGGTTGGGGACGCTGACTTGCGGGCCCGGGGTGACAGTGTGGCTGACCGGTGGGGACGGCTTGTCAGCGAGAGCGGCGGGGAAGGCGGGTGCGGGCCGCGCGGCGAGCGGCGAGAGGGACGCTGGGCCGCGGAGTTGGGCTGGCGCGAGGGAGGGCCGAGCGGGGCGTGGGCCAAGCCAGGCTGGGGAAGGAGAGAGGGGAGTGGGCTACTGTGCACCTTGGTTGGGCCAAGCCCAAGCGGAGAGAGGAAGGGCGTGCGCGGGGCCGACACGGCTGACCTGCGGGGTCGGCTGGACAGGTGGACACGGGTACGCTGGCAGGCGGGCCCCGGTTGGTAGTGGGAGCGGGCGAAGCGAGCGCGGGTGCCGTGCGGCGAGCGAGGCCGCGGGGCACTGGGCTGCTGCTGGGCTTGCGCGCGCGAGTGAGAGGGAAAGGAGGCGGGCTGAGAGCGGGCCGGTGTTTGCGCGCAGGAGAGGAAAAAGAAGGTGGGCTGGGGCGCCGGGACGGGCCAAGCCCAAGCGAGAGTGGGAGAGGAGGAGAAGGAAAACGCGGGCTGGCCAGCTGGGCCCCGTCTGTGCACTGGGCCAGAAGGGAAGGAGGAGGGAGGGAGATAGGGATTGGGCTGGCTTTTGCTGCTGGGCTGGATAGGAGAAAGGGAGAAAGAGGAGATTAGAAGAAAGACTTTTCTTTTTATTTTGAAAGGATTTTGTTCAAATTCAAACTAGGTTTGAATTCAAACCACCCAACACTATTCCTACACTCATACAAAATATTATGCACCGGCATGAATGCAACAAAAATGTTTCTAAGCTCTAGGGTTTATTTTAAATATTCGAACATTATTACTTGACCTATGTTAAATGCCCATAAAATTAAACAAAAGCTCAATTTATTACTAAATTGGAAACTGAATTTTAGGGTGTCACAGGAATAATGACGAACTGGACTATAGTTCCTGCTACGCAAAACAACGAATGATGTGAGCATCCAACTAATATATACATATAGGAAGTTAGTGTAATAAAATTTGTTTCTCGTTCACGCGCACACTACCTATGGTGAGGATCTTGATCAGTAGGAGGAGGTTGCGGCGGTGACACTCCAGGAATAATAATGAAGCGCTTGCGCCGAGCAAATAATGTCTTCTCTCCGCTTCACCTAAAGTCTTCTCCCCATCTCCCCCTTCGATTTCCAGTGCCACGCTGCCACAACCTGTCTCAACCCTATCCACCGAAACGCTGGCGTATCCGGCTGGCACTGGTTGACCATGGATTCTTGGTGTTCTTGGGCGGTCGATAGGGTTTACAACACTGACAACCATCTTTTTCGTGGCATTTCCATCTGGAATGTGTAGCTCACAAGTAGTAAAAGGTTCCTTAACGTCATCCACGGGAAAGCGTAGCTTGGAGTCATCTTGAATGGTTGGTACTCTTCCGTGGAGGCGCAGCTGCTTTTCATCTGACCTTGGGGGCTAATGTTCGCTTGAGGATGTTGTGATGATGTACCTTGCCCAATCGTCATTTGACTAAGTGCCGCTTGCACTTGCCTTTTGATTTCCTCCTGCATCCATTCTTCACGAGATTTCTCACGCTCTTGTGTTTGAAGAACATACTCCTCCAACTTGAAGAGTCGCTCTGCCTCCTCGTTCTTCTTTCTTTGGCGGCTTCTGTAACTTTCTCGATCCGCTTCGAAGGAATGCAGCCACGAAACGGCCCCAAAGTCTCTCGTACGCCCACCGTGCTCAGGATTCTCCAGCGCGTACGTGAGTTCATCCTTCTCTCTGTTGGGCTTGAACTCGCCAGCCAACACCGCACTTCGTGCTTGAACTAGCCTTTGTGCTGCTCTTGAATTTGCGGGCCCCAATCAAGCTCCCCGTCATTAGGGTTTATAGGTTCCCCCATGAGCGTAGAACCAATTCCTGGACCGTTCACTCCAATTTCTTCTTATTGTCTCTAGGACTACCGCCTGGCAAGCATCTCCTGTTCCTGTCTCTCCCACTTTGGAAGGGTAGTCTTATAGCCACCTGATCCTAAATGATGGTGGTATTTCTTCTGAGCCGCATTTGTTTGTTACTGTGACCCGGGCCTCGCACTCTTGTGATCTTTTGTACTGTACAAATTCATCCCAATCGGCCCTTATCTTGACATACGCCTTAGAGTTGAAAATCTGGCGTCTCGTTATTCAGCACAAACTTGTGATACAATTTCTTCTTCCAGTCCTGAAAAAGTGTGGCCATCTTCTTCATTGTCCACTCCCGAATTCGCCTCAGCAGCTCCTCATCATCCGTGTCGAACGAGAAATGAGCTTGGATGTCATCCCAGACTAGCTGCTTGTAAGATTGGAGACATAACTGATCTCGGGAGCACTTCGCCTCTCTTTCCATTCACGGGCACTTATCAGAATCCATCTCTCACAAGGAACCACCCAGTGAAAGACATTTCTGTGCATGGGGTCCTAGTGGTTGGCCTGTAGCCATATCGAATTCGGAGATTACATGACGGCCCTTCAACGGCCTCTTCGACCCTCGTTTTGGTCTGCTCTGCCTCGTCGCAGACGTCGATCCAGAGGGCTACATATAGTTAAAGACCCGAAGATGAAACCCTAATACAAGTTGAGATAAAACCTAAAGCAAGTAATAAAGTAAATGTAAACCCTAACACGACATATTGTATATATATACCTCGTCTGTATTGCCTTCTTCCATCTCAACTTGTTGTTCAGGGGGATTTTCATCATGCATGGTCATGTCTTCGTAATTCAATAAGTATTGACTCCCGTCATCGGTCGCCGGCGATGATAATCATCATTTCCTCCTCCATGTTCTCATTTGGGTCGGCCATTTCTGTGAATATTAAAATATTAGGGGTTTAATTAGGGGTTAAGGGTTTAGGGTTTGGGGTCTCGGGGTTTAGGGTTTAGGGTTTCGGGGTTTAGGGTTTTAGGGTTTAGGGGTTTAGGGTTTCGGGGTTTAGGGGTTCAGGGTTTAGGGGTTTGAGGGTTTAGGGTTAGGGTTTCAGGTTTTAGGGTTTCGGGGTTTAGTGTTTGAGGGTTTAGGGTTAGGGTTTCGGGTTTTACGGTTTTGGGGTTTAGGGGTTCGGGGTTTCAGGTTTAGGGTTTCGGGGTTTAGGGGTTCGGGGTTTCGGGGTTCGGGGTTTCGGGTTTAGGGGTTCGGGGTTTCGGGGTTCAGCGTTTCGGGGTTTAGGGGTTTGAGGTTTATGGTTAGGGTTTCGGGTTTTACGGTTTTGGGGTTTAGGGGTTCGGGGTTTAGGGTCTGGGGTTTAGGGGTTCGGGGTTGAGGGTTTAGGGTTTCGGGGTTTAGGGTTTAGGGGTTCGGGGTTTCGGGGTTTAGGGTTTCGGGGTTTAGGGGTTTGAGGGTTTAGGGTTAGGGTTTCGGGGTTTAGGGGTTCGGGGTTTCGGGGTTTAGGGTTTGAGGGTTTACGGTTAGGGTTTCGAGTTTTAGGTGACTTGTAATCGCCAACATTAAAAATAACATATATTCGTAAAGAGGCAATTCAACATTAAAAATAACACGAAGAAGCATATCTGTCAAAATATTTCTAAGTGTAAATACATGTTTAAACATATCCAAGTGATTTTCTATGGCATTCCAACATGACACATAATTTTCTATGAACACATATTTCTAAGAGTAATAAATACATGTTTAAACATATCCTTGTCACGTGATTTACAGACCGTGGACGAGAACGACGACGGCGGATGACAGTGGACGGCGGCGAGGTCGGTGGAGCGGTCACCAGGACTACAGGTCGACACGGCCTGTCACTTTTATCTACATGTGTAAACATATATTTGTTAGGTTAAAAAATATATATATGATTTTCCTTTTTCTATAAATATATCTATTCATATTCATTATCTGTATACTCCCTCTGTATCCTATTTAGAAGTCGTTTTGGAAAATATATATACACCACTTTACAACAAATATTTTAAAGAAACAAGTGGTCAAAGTTATGCTACGAAGACCGTGTCGCTGTCCTAAACGACTTCTATTTGTGATACGTAGTATATCCATTTCTATAAAAAAAGAAATGAAAAGTTAAATAGAAATAATATATATAGAAAAAGAAAAATGTATTATATAATAAATATAAAATAAATATATAATAAATATATAGATATATAATATGAAATATCTCATAATATATCTTATTATATAATATATTTTTTTTATAATATATATTTTTTTTTTTATATATATATATATTTTTTTTTCTATATATATATATTTTTTTTTTATATATATTATTTTTTTTTTATTATTTTTTTTTTTTACATTTTCCATTTATATTCACTCCCTCCACACTGCACACACACCGCCATGCACACACACCACGCACACGCTGACACACGCACACCACGCACATCTGCTCGACGGCGGCGGAGGACGAGCTCGACGACGGCGCGGAGGTGCTCGACGGCGGCGAGGAGGCTCGACGACTGCTGCGAGGACGATTAGCCGGCGCAGACACACGACGGCGATGAGGACGAGGGCGAGGACAAGGGAGGCCGAGGGCGCGCCCAGCCGGCGTGGAGGGAGGCTCGACGGCGACGAGGACGGAGGCCGGCTCGGAGGTGCTCGACGGCGGCGAGGACGACGCCGTACGGCGCGGAGGGGAGAGGGAGGCCGAGGGCGTAGAGGGAGGCCGAGGGCGCAGCGCGGACGACGGCGGGGAGGCCGAGGGCGGCGCGGAGCTTGACGGCGAGGACACAGCGGGCGCGAGGGAGCGGCGCAAGGACGACGGCGATGGAGGCCGAGGGCGGTGCGGACGGAGGCGTCGGCGCAACTGCGTCGATCTGGGAAAGATTGGAGGGCACTGTGCCCTATATACCCGGGAGGGCCTTTAGTCCCGGGGCGTATTACGCACCGAGACTAAAGGGTCTTTAGTCCCGGTGCGTAATACGCCCCAGGACTAAAGGGTTGGACCTTTAGTCCCGGTCGGGCTTACACACCGGGACTAAAGGGGTCTTTAGTCCCAGTTGGTGCCACCGCCCGGGACTAAAGGGTCCTTTCCCGCCACAGTTTTGGGTTTTCAGTATTTTAGGTTTTGTATTAAGTTTTCACTATATAAATATGTTGTAATTCTTGTTAATTGCATAGTAAATTGAACAGTAGGCATAAAATTACTTAAAATAACAGTTGTATATCCTTTAACCTTATTGTATAGTAGAAAATTTTGTAGCATGAATTATTTTATTTTTTTATAATAACGAATATAAATGTAAATAACCATTCATATTTGGTTAATGCAAAAATTTAATGTTCAATTTAAATTTAAAAAATTGTTGGCTTTCAATAGAAAATTTATTTTCATATCATTTGGACGTTAATCTTTTGTTTATAACCTAAAAAATCATTGCCCAATTTCGTTCTACGCGACGCGACAGATGCAGTAGTTTTTTATTTTTAAATTTAGTTTTTTTTTAAATATATCTTAAATCTTTCTAATTGAACAGAAAATTAAATATTTGATATACTTTCTTTTAAAAATTAGTATGAGATTCTTTTTGCTTTAGTTTATTGAAGAAAATGTTAAATTTTAGTATCTTCTTATATGTATTTTGATGATTCACATCAAGAGAAGCACATAAATCAATGATCACTACTACTAAATATATATATAATCCATTATCAAATAAAGGAAGTCTTAATTAATTAATTATTACATAATATCTTTACAACCACTATTAAGCGGGCACAACTGCGAACCTCCTCTTGACATATGTCCCTTGGTTATGATCATTCCTTAACCATGGAGTTTCCTCATTGTTTAACAAAATGCTTGGGTCTTTGTTCACTTTGAATGGCGGAATTCGATCATCTCTTTCATAATCACCTGACATGTCTGACTTGTCCTCAATTCCGACAATGTTTCTTTTCCCTGAAAGAACTATATGGCGCTTTGACTCGTTGACGATCGAGTTGTTATCATTTTTCCCTCTTTTTGGTTTTGTAGACATGTCTTTCACATAGAACACTTGACTCACATCCGCGGCAAGGACAAATGGTTCATCTTTGTACCCAATATTGTTGAGGTCCACTGATGTCATCTCATACTCCTTGTCGACTGTTACCCCACCTCTGGTACCGGTCATCTTGACCCATTTACACCGGAACAAATGGACTTTAAAATTAGGTGCATAGTCTAGTTCCCATATGTCATGTATGCGGCCATAATATGTTTGTTTATTCCCATTTGGATCCGTGGCATCCATGCGTACACCACTATTTTGGTTGGTGCTCCTTGCGTCTTGGGCTACTGTGTAAAATGTATTCCCATTGATCTCGTACACTTTGTACGTGCCGATATGCCACGATGGTTGTCTGCCAACAAATAAAGCTGCTCATCTATGTTGTCATCACCCTGACATTGTTTTCGCAACCAATCGCCAAAGGTTTGCATGTGCTGACGTGTAATCCAAGATTCGCTCTTCCCGGTCACTTGGATCGAAGGAAATCCTTATGTACCTCGATATATGGATCGACCAATGAGGAGTTCTGTAGAACTGTGTAGTGTGCTTTATCGAAGTAATCGTCTCCTGTACCGATATATGTTTTCTTCCCTAGTGTTCCCTTGCCACTGAGTCTGCCTTCGTGTCGCGATTCGGGAACGCCAATCGGGTCAAGGTCTGGAATAAAGTCCACACAAAACTCTATGACCTCCTCTGTTCCGTAGCCCAGGGCGATGCTTCCTTCAGGCCGAGAACGGTTATGAACATATTTTTTTAGGACACTCATGAACCTCTCGAATGGGAACATGGTGTGTAGGAACACAGGACCGAGAATAATGATCTCCTTGACCAGGTGAACTAGGAGGTGTGTCATGATATCAAAGAAGGATGGAGGGAACACCAACTCAAAGCTGACGAGACATTGAACGACATCATTCTGCAAAGTAGAAAGTTCCTCTGGATTGATTGCCTTTTGTGAAATTGAATTGAGGAATGCACATAGCTTCTCGGTGGCTAGACGTACATGTGGAGGTAGAATTCCTCTTAGAGCAAGAGGAAGCAATTGGGTCATAAGCACATGGCAGTCATGGGACTTCAAGTTTTGGAACTTCTTCTCTGGCACATTAATTATTCTCTTTATATTGGAGGAGAATCCAGATGGGACCTTGATGCTGTTAAGGCATTCAAACATGCTTTCCTTTTCTTCTCTGCTAAGAGTATAGCTAGCAGGGCTTAAGTACTGGCGCCCGCCATCTGTCTTCTCCGGATGCAAGTTGTCTCGTTCTTTCATGCGCTGCAAGTCCTGTCGTGCTTCAAGTGAATCCTTAGGCTTTCTGTAGACACCCATGAATCCAAGCAGGTTCACACAAAGGTTCTTTGTCAGGTGCATCATGTCGATCGCATGGCGGACCTCTAGGACATGCCAGTAGGGTAGCTCCCAGAATATGGACTTCTTCTTCCACATGGGTGCGTGTCCCGAAGCGTCTTTGGGAACAGGTTCGCTGCCTCGTCCCTTTCCAAATACTACTTTCGTATCCTTCACCATTTCGAGTATATCATCTCCGGTTCGGTTACGAGGCTTGGTTTGGTGGTCTGCCTTACCTTTAAAATGTTTGCCTTTCTTTCTTACTGGGTGGCCCACAGGAAGAAACCGACGGTGCCCAACATACACGACCTTCCAACAGTTTTTCAAAAATAAACTATCAAGGTCTTCAAAACAGTGTGTGTGCATGCATTATATCCCTTGTTTGTCTGGCCTGAAAGATTACTTAGAGCTGACCAATCATTGATTGTTACGAACAATAATGCTCGCAGGTCAAAGTGTTCCTGTTTGTACTCATCCCACACGCGTATGCCTGGTTTGCTCCATAGAAGTAGAAGTTCCTCAACTAATGGCCTCAGGTAGACATCGATGTCGTTGCCAGGTTGCTTCGGCCCTTGGATGAGCAACGACATCATAATGAACTTCCGCTTCATGCATAACTACGGAGGAAGGTTGTAGATACATAGAGTAACTGGCCAAGTGCTATGAATACTGCTTTGCTCCCCAAAAGGATTAAAACCATCCGTACTTAAAGCGAACCTCAAGTTTCTAGCCTCATATGCAAACTCTGGGAATTCTCTGTCTATCGCTCTTCACTGGGATCCATCAGCTGGGTGCCTCAGCATATTGTGTACCTTACGGTCTTCTTTATGCCACCGCAACAACTTTGCATTGTCCTTATTTCTGAACAAACGTTTTAAGCGTGGTATTATAGGAGCATACCACATAACCTTGGCAGGGATTTTCTTCCTGCTTGGACGTTCTTCACCCTCTACGTCGCCAGGATCATCTCGTCTTATCTTATACCGTGATGCTTCACATACCGGGCATGCATCCAAATTCTCGTATTCCTCCCCACGGTACAGGATGCAGTCATTAGGACATGCGTGTATCTGCTGGATTTCTAATCCCAAAGGGCAGACGACTTGTTTTGCTTCGTACGTAGTGGTGGGCAATTCGTTCGCTTTCGGAAGCATCTTTTTCATTATCTTCAATAACTGCCCAAATGCCTTATCGGATGTACCATTCTTTGCCTTCCATTGCAGCAGTTCCAGCGTAGTACCTAGCTTTTTTTGGCCATCTTCAGCAGTGAGATATAGCAATTTCCTATGATCCTCTAGCATGCGCTCAAACTTGACCTTCTCCTTGTCACTTTCACATTCTCTTTGTGCATCACGAATGGCATCACCAAGAGCATCAACATCAGCTGTCACATCTTCTGTCGCTGCCGCATCTTCTTCACCATCTCCCCACACTACATTATCATCAAAGGCACCGTACTGAGCAATAATATCAGCGTGGGCCAATTCTTCTTCACCTTCTTCACCATCATCCATTACAACCCCCTTTCTCCATGCTTCGTCCAACAAATATAGTTTGTTACGAAACCCGACTTCAACAAATGCGTATGAAGAGTCCTTGGGCATGAATATTCCTTCAAATTCTTACAGACGGCGCATGGGCAGCACATGAAACCATCCTGCTTGTTTGCCTCAGCCACACCTAAGAAATAGTGCACGCCAGCAATGAACTCTTTGGAGCGGTGATCGACATTATACGTCCAATTGCGTGACAACATCTGCATTAAATATTACAACCATGCACTTAGTAGTTTCTCATGTTATTGCACAACACTCATGACATCACATGATTGATTAATTCAACCAAGCTTGACTACAACGAAGACTATCGCAGCTAGCACTAAAAAAACTAAAAATAAAATGCACTTAAGCAACATAATTAGTTTGCGTCCGATCCCAACTAAATAGACAGATCATTCGCTTCATCAGCATGGATGGGCTGCTGCCGCTGACTCACTGCCTCATCACCTTCAGCGGCAACCTCCTGTGCAACAGAATTTCGTACATGCTGAACGTACTCTTCCTCCCAGTACCAACCTTTACATCCGCCGGTGCCCTCCCACTGCAATTAGACGAAGAATAAGAAATTTAAACAACATCATCAAGCAAAACCGATACGAATGAACCATATTAATCAAATGCGGGTAAATAATAACCCACCTCATGGTTCGGACACTTGTAGAATATACGACCCTTGTTGATTTCCTCTTTTTTCACTCGGTACTTCTTCACAATCTTCTGCTTACACTCGCCGCAAGCAATGAGAGAAAGATCCGACCGCAAACGCTTCGGATCCCGATGATGAGAGGCTGAGGACCCGGTCACGGTTGCCATCTACTATATCCATGCTCATTTTTTAAACTATTACATGCAAATTCCTATTTTTCTAAACAATTATAAATAAAAAAGACTAAATTTTTCTATTTGTTTAGATAATCAAAAAATATGATATAACAATACCAATTTCCAAATTATCTACTCTCTATATTTATTGTTGCAAACTATTATAAATTCCACATTTTTCTAAAGAAAATATACTAAAAAGACACTAAAATTCAATATTACTCGTCTTGCATAAGTATGAAATATAGAATGGATACTACCTAGCAGTAGAAAACTATCAAGTGATTGTGATGAACCAATTTAAACTACTCAACTCTCTATACTTGTTCTTGCAAACTATATATTTTAATTAAATTCCTCTCATATTCAAAAGACATGGTAGGAGATGAAAATAGTTACCTCTAAACACAAAGAGACGATGACGGAGTCAAAGAAGATCACCAATTGACGCCGGAGACGAAGAACAATGAAGAACAAGCAATAGCAACAGCAAGAACAAGCAAGAAGCTCACTGAAATGGGGCTAAAAGGTGATCATTTATCCCGGGGCAAGCCACAAACCGTGGCTAAATCTTTAGTCCCGGTCCGTGGCACCAACCGGGACTAAAGAGTGC
The DNA here is from genome assembly GCA_009763385.1 of Coix lacryma-jobi var. lacryma-jobi. Taxonomy (NCBI): domain Eukaryota; kingdom Viridiplantae; phylum Streptophyta; class Magnoliopsida; order Poales; family Poaceae; genus Coix; species Coix lacryma-jobi. The sequence continues at coordinate 10,426,559 of CM019828.1, forward strand.
CCTTTAGTCCCGGTTGGTAACACAGACCGGGACTAAAGGGTCCCTGTCCCGACAGCTCTGCGCAGTAGCCGTTGGGGCAGGCCCTTTAGTCCCGGTCCGTGAAACCGACCGGGACTAAAGGGTCTATTAGTCCCGGGCGGCAAAAACACCGAGACTAAAGACGATTTTGAGAATCGGCCTATGACCCTGTTCTGTAGTAGTGTGAGAGGAGCAAGAAACAATGCCGCCATCAGCCACTCGTACAGACACCGATTGCTGTAAGGATTGAACACCAGACAGGAATTATGCTATTTTGCTATCCACCGATTGCTGTAAGGATTGAACACCAGACAGGAATTCTGCTATTTTGCTATCCAGGAAAGAATGCGTACTGCCAGAATCCACCAAAATATGGACAGGATGACCCTAAATAAAACCCTGGAACTGCAAGGTACGGGGATGAACTTCAGATGAAACTGCCGCAGCAGACAGCAACATGAACAACTGAGTATCTTCAGCAGGACTAGAAATATCCGTATTGACAGACAAACCATCCTCAATGAAAGCCTCCTAACAAAGGTCCCAGACTTCATGCAAGGCGTGCAGCTGAAGAGCCGGAGCACATATGTGGCCCTAGTGCCATTTCTCACCGCAGCGCATACATAATCCTCGTGCCTTGCGACAGGAGCGAAGGGACTGGAGCTTGTCATCAATAGAAAAACGCCTGTTGTCAGTCCGCCGATCATTCGAAGGGCGCTTCCCGTCCACAGGGGTAGCAGGCAGCGTTGGACGCGCTGGCGGTGGAGGGAGCGGCAGAGCACCTCGGAAGGATGCCTACTTGGAGAAGGAGGAGCCGTTGGCATGTTTGAGCTCCCGATGCCGTGTAGGCTCCACGGCCTCTTCCTACAAAAGGGCAAGGGAACAAGCAGCATCGAGATCCGAAGGACGTTGAACGAGGACAACAGAATGGATGTCTTCACGTAGCCCGTCGATGAATCTGGTGGTGTAGGACAGAGTATCTGGATATGGTGTATAGGAGGAGAGTTGCTCAATAAGGTCGACAATCTTATCAACGTAATCCAGAACAGAACCTGTCTGCTTGACAGGGAACAATTGATGTAGGAGCAATTCGTGTTGGTCACCACAGAAACGCTCATGAACCATAGCATAGAAGGAGGACCAATCAGCATGAGTTAGACGATGGGCGACAAACTGGATCCAGTGTTTTGCTGAATCGGTGAAGTGCATGGTCGCCACACGCACCCACATGTGCGGATGAAATGAATACATGTCAAAATACGATTGAGCTTGGATAATCCATAGTTGGGGGTGGTGCCATATAATTGAGGGAACTGGATTTTGGGTAATTGGCCAAGGTGGGATAGAGTGTTGGTATGATCAGGGATAGGAGGGAGACAGGCTACCGGGTTTGGAAGAGGATAGGGAAGCAGAGGGGGAGGAGGGTGAGGAGGCGGTAGCATACCATTGGCCGGGGTCGGCACTATGGTTGGAATCGATCCATAGCACCACTCCCGTGTAGTCGCTTCAACGCGGTGCCCGTTGGGCCAGACGGTCATTCCTCCGGCAGATGATTGCGTGGCGACCAACTCTAATGACAGCGAAAGACCCGACTGGGGAAGAAGAAGTTTTAGCGAGCCGCACTTTGCCTGGTACTTGAGATGATTCACCTCCTGATGGAGATCATTGAGATTGCCGCCCACTTCCGGATGCCACACTTCGAGGACCGCCACAACAGACTCCACCGTCGTGACCCGATCATCCCGCTCGTCGGTGATCTCATGGAAGCGTATGAGCTCGAGATCCACCATCCGGTTCTCGAGATCGGTCACCCGCTCGTCGATGTGGGATCCCCAGTTGTCGGTGATGATGGCGGCGCTGTACTGCGAGGCCGTGAACTCTCCAGCGAAGAGATCTGTCAATCCACCGCCTCGTTCCACTCCTGGCACTCCGAAGTTGCGTCGTCGAATCTGCGCTCCCACCATTCCCAATGCTCGTTGGAGTCAGAGCGGAGGTCGTCGATGCGCTTGAGCACCTCATCGAAGAGAGAGCGGACGTTAGGATCCATGGCTCCCTTCTCCCGCTAAAGCCATGTGAAGTGTTGGTGATCCTTCGATGGATCCAGCCCGCTGTAATGCCCAGGAAGGTTGCTTTGATACCAGGTTGTCAGCACCGCTCGATGCGGCGGTGCTGAGGGAGTCAGAGTTGGGGAATATGGGGAAGACAGTGGCCCGCCGGACTGGCTATCGACCGAATATGTTTAGATAAGGTTCAATACAGAGTAGTTCGATGTCCCCCTCTCCTTTCCTTCTGCCTATTTCTAGTTCCCCTCATTCTTACGCTGCTCACAGATAGTACAGACCCAATCTGGGTCGGCCAACTTTGAGCTCTTAGTCTTGGGCCAATCACTTCTCCTGGGCCGGCCTTGTACTGCATGCCCAGGGTGTGGGGTTGTGACAAGGTCCCTCGCCTCTAGACCGTGCCTCCTTCTCCAATCCGCTGTCCAGTGTCTGCGGCGAAAGGCCAGCCAAAGGAAATCTTCACCTTCAGTGGTGCCCAAATTTTCCAAATTAGTTTGTATCCCGAGAAACCCACTGAGCCGGCGTGCAGCATCATGTACGCCAATTTCACCGAATATTCACCATTAGGCGTCCATCACCATATGGTTTTGTCTGGTTGGTCAGAGATATGGACATCGGCGACTGCATTCCAGAGATACAGGAAATCAATGATCGCTTGAGAGGAGAAGTCGCCAGCCACATAGCGAGCCCATGATCTATCCTGTAGACCTTCCCTTACAGTTTGCTTCTCCCTGATGTTAGAATTGATCTCATCCATTTTGACCCAACGGTCAGGACAGACCCCTTGACCATGTCCTGATCGGGGACGCCCAACCCAATAGCAGGCTGGTGGGCCCTCATCGCACAGTGCCTATAAAGAGGAGGTGGGGACCAGGGGCTCACAACACGAGGTTCACTACCGCCATAGTTTCCCCACCGGTCCTAACCCTAATCCGATCTCTAGGGTGGCACTGCCAGCGGTGGGAAGCACCACCAGCGTCCTTGTCATCGACACCCCTCGTCGGTCGCTATAGCTTCACCACCGTCGACCCCACTACCTCCCTGTCAGCACAGGAGCATCACCGCCTTGCCATGTGACGCTCCTACACCGTGACCAGAAGGACTGGACCTCACCTCCCTCGGTAACAAGTTTTTCATTCATCTGAGTTAAGTTTTCCCCTAGTCGATCCTAGAGATCTATCAATAGTATCAAAGCTAATCTAGTGGGTAGATCAAGTGTTGGGAAAAGAAGTGGGGAAACCCTAAAGTTACCGCATTGCTCGCTGGCATGCAGGAAGAGAAAAAAAGCAGAGAGGGGAGGGACTTGATCCATTAGGACCGAACCCTAACCCTAAGACACAAGACAGATGGGGAGCACCTACCCAAGGTGGGCCCTCGCCGCTATCACCGCCGCCGCCACCGTCCATCGACGCACGCGGGAAAGCCGACCGAGCAGAGCGCTCGCCGGTGGAAAGAAAAGGCACGATCTGTTTGGATCCACCTGAAACCCAAACCCTAGATGGTAGAGGGACCTACCTGGGTCCTCCCTCAGATCGTCACCACCGCCGTTAGGTTGGTACAAGGTGCCGCCGCCACCGCCCTGCAAGATGAGCTCCGCCGCCGCGCGGAGATGTCGCATGGGCCTCGTGTCGGGCTTTGTCAGGGCGCCGTCGTGGTGTCGCTCGACGGTGCCGCGCGTGGCTCCGGCTGCACGTGTGCGCCGACGAGGGGTGCCGGCCCCTGCCCTAGGTTCTCGGTTGGGAGCTGCGAGAGACAGGGAAACGAAAGAAAGAGTAGAAGGAAGAGTTTAGTACATGAAATGTGTTTTATGTACTCTCTATGAAGAAGAATGTATTTCAGTCTCAGTCATTATGAGAAAAGTTGTAATAAGCAATATGCATATTTAATTTGACCAACGTTAAATTAAATGTGTATGTCACAGAATATTCGGATTAATTTCTGAATTTGACGATTGAATATGAGAGCCAATTCTGGCATTAATGTCCCTTATGGGGAAATGTCCCGCACAGCGATAGAAGTTTTGATGAAGTACTTATACTGCATGGTGGGAAAAGTTTGTTATAACTCATGTGCCTATAGTATATCCCATATCGGGAGAAAGAAAGAAAAATTTGGATAGCTTCTATGCTACCTCAGTATTGACTATGCACTTCTATTGTGTCCACCGTTCGCCTAAACAACAGTTTAGTTCGTTTACACACCGTTTAAACGCTACACAGTGGTATACCGTTTCCATTTAATTGGTCATTTTTACCGTTTAAATGGTCGTTTTGCCCATTTAAACACCCGTTTTGGTCCGAATAGTGGCTAAACGGCAGGTGACCGACTGTTTATCGTTTACTATTTTTGAAAAACATTGATTGTGTCATGGTCATTAAGTATTCAATGAGCTAAGGCCATGAGGGGAGCAATCCCAGATAAAGGAAATATGCAAGCATGACTTGCAAAAGTACAGTTAATAAAGGACTTCGTTAGGTTCTTGAAGTGGAATGTGGAAAGTATACTCTTGTACGAATCAAGAGATGACTTTGTTTGCATGACATGATCGTGTGAACGAAGCAAGTTATAGATGTCTCCTCGTTCACAAGAGTTCTAAATAGTTTTGAAATTATGGCAATAAAGTTTTTTGCCATATTTCGAGGGGGAGAATGGTGAGATGCAAATTGAGAAAGAGAAGATAAAGATTAACTAAGAGAGATACTCTCCATTCCCCTAAGTAATGTGATGCATAGTATGCATTGAGGGCAGAGTGATCTATATAGATAAAAGTGACTGTCGGGGGAGTACAACAGTCATAATAATGATACTCCTAAGCAAAGAAATAGCTAAATTCATGGACCTTTATGGTTTTGATAGACAAATAGCATAGTAAGCTAGTATTTGTACTGGACGATCCTCAAAGATATTAAAGCGGTGCTTAAGGCACCATATGAGTTTTGACAGATTAAACCCAAATAAGAAATTTGAGAAAGCACCATCTTTATAGAAAGATGGGATAATCTGGGGGAGCATAGTATGTAGAGATCTAAGACTTGAAGAGAAGTGAGACTGCATGCCCACTCCAATGACTCAAGAACAATTATACCTGTTGATGTTGTATGGCTTATACAACACCTCTTGTTGGCTCTTCTAGAAAGATGAGTAATGTAAACAAGGATCTTATAATACAGGAGCCTAAAGAATCAATTGCCTCTTGACAATGAAAGAGCAACAACAACCCATTGAAAGAAGTGCCATTTTGGACCTAAAAGGTCCCAAAGAATAAGAAAATCAACCTCTTCTGATGAAGTCATTCCTAATGGAGCCAAAACAGTGGGTCGTAATGGGTCTACAAGACATAATGTGGCTTCAAAGGGAATATAGAAAGACATAGCGCCACTTGTGGCGAAAGGATTCTCACAAAAGAAAAGAAAAACACTTTAACGAGTGTTAATGACACATAATGATTTAGAGTTACATTAGATAGATGTAAAGATGACAATAATTGATGGGGATTTGTATGAAAAGTTTACATGGCACAAACCAATGGTTTTGTCATGGAAGAAAAGAATATAAAGGATGCCGCTTGAAGAAATCATTTAAGGATTAGAGCAAGTCTCTAGAAAGTGGTATTTAAAGATGAAGAATCAATTAAAAGGTTTGAGTTTTAAAGAGAATAAGAAGGACAATGGCATTGTGCAAAGTTCAAGAATGGGAAATTCGTTTTCCTAAGCTTGTATGTGGATGATATCTTGCTTGCTAGCAGTGGTGTTAATCTGCTATTGGAGAAGTAGTCCTTGTCCTAAGTTACATAAGATTGATCTCAGTGAAATGTCATTCGTTCTAGGAATTGAAACTTACCGACATAAAGAAAAGGAGTATTAGAACTGTCTCAAGTGTATACTTGAGAAGCTTCTAAAGAAATAAAGTATCTATGTGTGTAAACATATGTCTGTTCCTATGGTCAAGGGTAATAGTTTTGGGAACTTTCAGTGTTCCAAGAACAGATGTGAGATCGATAAAATGGACGTCCTATATGCTTTGGCTATTGGAAGCTTAATGAGTGCACAAGAATTTACCCTAACATAGTTCAAGTATCTAGGATTTTGGTAGATGTCTGATCCAAATATAAGATCACTGGAATGGGGTTAAGAATGTCTTGTATTTGTGCAAAGTTTTATGTCTCATGATGAGTAACAGAGAACGAGTGCCCTCAAAAGGTTATGGGTACAAATGTTAATCTTGGCGAGATGTGTAGTGAAACCCACATTAGTAGCTAACACTTGCAGCTAGGGTTTTATTGTGGAAAAGCTCCAAAGAAACAATAGTGGTGTATCAATGATGCATACCTATGATATAGCTTATTATGAGGCTTAAAGGGCAGGCAAAATGGTTAAGAACCTATACCTAGAATTGATAATGGTAAACAGCAGCAATAACCATTTAAGAAGTTTGCTCCTAAGACAACGGGTCAAGTGTGCTACCAAACACATTGACATTGAGTTGTACGTTGTGAAGGAGTAAGTCCAGAATCATACTTATAGAATGTGAAAGTATTGCGGATCCGTTTTTCAAAGGCATACCGCCCAGTGTGTTCAGAGAATACATAGTCGACATGGGTTTATGGTAACCTATGATTTCTAGACAATAAAGGGCCCAAGGTTAAAAGATTTGTTTCAGAACAGAGAGGTGCATTGTAGCTGTTAAATCTATGGGTGGTTGACCATGATGATGGAGCATGCTCTATGCTCTAATCTGTAATGGAATGGAACAGAAATAAGAAAGATTGGAATTTAAATTTGAATAAAAAGTTAAAGAATGAAAGAATGAATGAAGATGAGATCAATGGGAGAGAATGTTAGAATTGATCTCATCCGTCTTGACCCAACAGTCAGGACGGGCCCCTTGACCGTGTCCTGATCGGGGATGCCCAGCCCAATAGCAGGCTGGTCGGCCCCTATCACACAGTGCCTATAAAGAGGAGCTAGGGGCCAGGGGCTCACAACACGAGGTTCACTACCGCCACAGTTTCCCCACCGTCCAAACTCTAGTCCCATCTTGAGGATGGCACTGCCAGCAGCGGGAAGCACCACCAGCGTCCTTGTCGTCGACACCCTCGTCGGTCGCTACAGCTTCACTGCCGACCCCACTGCCTCCCCTTCAGCACAGGAGCATCACCGCCTTGCCATGCGACGCTCCTACACACGTGACCGGAAGGACTGGACCTCACCTCCCTTGGTAACAAGTTTTTCATTCATCTGAGTTAAGTTTTCCCCCTGATCTACTACTAGTCGATCCTAGAGATCTATCACCTGATTCTGGCAGGGTTAAGGGGGTAGATGCAAGGGGTGATGTCTCGAACTGACTCACCATTGATCCAAGCATCCTCCCAGATATGATGTGCTTGCCATCCCCTAGCACCTTCAGCACAGATGCTTTGAAGAATGTTGCACCTTTGAATAAGTCCAGGTTGGCAGCTGACTCGAAGCTCTGTCATTATCTGCTTGTTGTAGCCAGAGCCATCTTGTTTGAAGTGCATATCCAGAGAGCTTGATGTCGGTGATTCCAAGACCACCAAGTTCAGTGGGTCTGCAACAAGATTGCCAAGCTACCATACACTTTCCTTGAATAGAGACAAACTGATCAGCACCAGACCAGAAAAATTTCTGACAAATAGCATCAATTTCTTTTCTCGCCCAGGTAGGGAGATTCTCAGCGATCATTGAATATATGGGCACCGATCTGAGCACTGATTTAATCCATACCAATCTGCCACTTCTAGCCATAAGAGAGCCATGACATGGTGGCATCTTTCTGGCGACCTGCTCTACAATGGCTTGGTAATTAGACTTCGGTATTTTCCTTGTGCTAAGTGGTAGTCCAAGATACCTGATAGGGAATGGTTCAACTTGACAATATAAAATGGATACAATCTCCTCCAAATTTTCCTCCCCACCATAAATAGGTGTGATCGAGCACTTAGCCAGATTCGTGTGCAAGTCCGATGCTTCCCCAAAGATGTTCAGGATCTGTTTCACTGCTCTAGCTTCCTGTGCCTTAGGACGGATGAAGAGTATCACTGCGAACACAAGGTTGATATGTGCCCTTGTGGTTCGGCCCGTTGTGATGAGTGATTGATCAACAGGCTCACGGGTTAGCATGAGTGGGCAACATGTCTCTTGGCTGTGTTGATGTGCAGGTATGGAGCTCGGAGGCAATGGTCGATGGCGAGGTGAAGCTCAAGTAGAGACGTGTCGTGCCAATGGACCGGGAGTGGCGAAGGGCAGACATGAGGCTTGGACTGAGGGACCAGGAGGCTGGAGGACCAGTTACGGTAGCTCGCATTTGGCATCGGCAAGCAAGAGTACATGGGGACGTCGGCAGCATCGGTCGAGTCAAGATGGAAGGCGATGGCATCGTGGCACTTGGCGGAGGCTGGACACGGGCTTGCATGGGGCAAGTGTCGTTGGTCGAGTCAAGGAGGAAGGCGAAGGCGTCGTGCTTGGCGAAGGCTGGACATGCGTCGACATCGGTGTCGGCAATGGGGCGTGAGACCCATGTTCCGTCTTTGGCGCGGAATTGGTAGTTGAGCCTCAAAAAACTACCCCGACAGTTTCTAGGTTTGGGCCTCAAAACCTGGGGTGGCCGGTTTCTGAGTTTGGGCCTCAAAACTCAGGGTGGTGGATTTGCCGGTTTGGGCCTCAAAAACTCGGTGGAGGTTCCTATGTAGAACGAGACGACGCGTGGCGGCACCGCGAGGCTTGCGTCGAGGTAAGCAAGCGGTGAGGTGCGTGGCGGTCGTCGAGACGACACGTGGCGACATCCGGGAGCTTGCGTAGAGAGGCAAAGCGACCGATGAGGAAGCGTGTGACCATCGATGAGGATCCTAATAGAGTTGGACTAGAATGCCCCTAGGGCTAGCTAGTTTGCTCTTGTATGTAGGGGTAGAAGGGGTATTATGTAATAGGCTATAAATAAAGGTGACACCTCTCATCCCACCTATCCTTGCACATTGAGCATTTTATTTCAGACTCCAGATATTCGTCTGTTAGGGTTCCCTCTCTCTAGCTGCTTGTGATCCGCAGGGATGGTAATCATTCCTCTGTATTTCAATTTCAGGAAAAGAGACTGTAATCTCCTTGTCTCCTCGTTGGAGATTTTGGCTGAAATCTTTGAGTTCGCGTTTTGTTCTTCGCGTTCTTCATTTTCTCCCTTTGGCTCTTTCACGAGATCTTTCGTTTCAAGGGATGGATTGAAATCCATTTGAACCATCTTGTGCTGCATCATGAGAGTCATCTTTCCACTGAAGGATTTTCTCTAATTCCTCATGAGCACACAGATCGGGCAGATTTCATTTTGGATCTCATTTTGCCTTTTTCCACTGAATTTCTTCGATTCACTGATTTGTGGTTAGGCTCGAGCCATGATCTCAAAGGAGTTGCTCACTAACCTACTTGTGACCCCTCACACAAAGTTTGAGCCCAGGTGCTTTTGATTTGTGGGAGGTCGGGTCGTATCGGTGGAAGAACTACACTGCGTCGGGGGCATCGGACGCTGCAGATCTTGGCATCGGAAGCATGTCCGATGCCTCCCATGTACTATCTAGTTCTGTACATGGCATCGGATGCTCCGGGCTAGAGCATCGGATGCTACAGTCTAGCGTCCGATGGTCACTCAGTAAGGTTCCAGAAACCCTCACTTGGCATCGGACACCGACCGAGTCCGAGGATTTTTTACCAGCGTCAGACGCTGGCATCGGACGCTAAGGAATCACTATTCATGCATCCGATGTTCATGTAGTAAGGTTCCAGAGAGGTCCATTTCACATCGGACGCATCCGACGCATAGGCATCGGACTCTCCAGCGTCCGATGCTGCTGGAATTGAACTGATTTGTCTGTAGCTTGTTCGTTTGGCTTTGGATTTGCGTTCCGGCTTTTGCATTGGATTCTCGGCTTCCGTGCTCTATAGAAATCAGGCTTCCCGCTTTGGAAAATAGCTTGAATCCCTCAAGCAACAATAGCCTGAATCCCCTCGCGTTGCTCGAGGGAGGTTGAGGTTCCCAAAGTTGATCTTGTCACAAGTTGACTTGTGTCAACTTGGGTGAGGGAATTTTTATGGTGTCCCACTGTGTTCCTAGGGAGCATCCACCTAATCACTTGGGTCATGGACATCACATGTTTTGGCTTTGCTTTTGGGGTTCGAGTTTGGGACAGAGGCTATCCATTTCTGCAAAGAAATTTGTGGCTCCCATTCACTCCCCTCTGGCCGCCATTTTCGGTCCTTCAATTGGTATCGAAGCAGGTTAAGGATCTCTCTACCTTAACCAGTTCTAGATCTGCGAAGGCAACATGGAGCGTGGTTTAGGCAAGGCTCCGTTCTTTGATGGAATGAACTACCCATATTGGAAGATACGGATGTGTGCTTATCTCAATAGCATCGATTCTTCCATTTGAGAGATTTGTGAGGACGCAAACTACGAGGTGCTTGCGGCTTGCGTGGGTCAGTTCCAGATTGACCAGCACAATACGAACGCTAAGGCCTGTAACACGCTTTTGGCCAACATCTCTCTTCCTGAGTTTGAGTGTGTCTCTGAGCTTGAGACTGCTCGAGAGATCTGGGTGAAGCTTTAGAGCTATCACGAGGGGACCGTTCAGGTCAAGACCAGACTCTTTGAGACCTACAAGCAGGAGTACGAGAACTTCACACAGTTGGAGGGAGAGTCAGTTGACAGCATGTTCGCACGTTTTCAGACGATTGTGAACAAGATGTGTGCCAACCAGGCCAACCTACCTTATGATGATCATGAGAGGGCACTCAAGTTGCTATATGCCCTTGATCGGAAGGTATGGGAGGTGAAGGTGTCGACTTTCATTGAGTCACCTGGCTATGACACCCTCACCGTGGATGAGCTATTCAGCAAGCTCAAGTCCATCGAGATCAAGCTGCAGACCCAGGCCAAGCTGAAAACCCATCTTCACATACCATGGCTTTGGTTTCTGGGAAGCATGAGTCGACCTCTTTCGCTAACACTTCACCGCCATCTTTTGCTTTGTCTTCTTTCTTTCTTTCAGGGAAGGAGGAGCAATCTTTTGCTTTGTCTTCTTTGCATTCAGGGAAGGAGGAGCAGGTGGAGGTGTTAGGTGACGACGAGCTCGCACTCATCATCAGTCGGTCTTCACGGTTTCACAACAACCGTTTGAACCACTGGCGTGGTGGTGCGAGGGACGGATGCTTCAGGTGTGGTGACCCCGACCACTTTGTCATGAACTGCCCCAAGAAGGACAAGGTCTTCCCCGGTAGGAACAACGGCTCTAGGTGCAAGGACAAGCGCGCAAGTACACCGCCGGCAAGAAGAAGGCCAGGGCAAGTTCGACAAGGAGGCCCTCAAGGAGAAGTACTACAAGAAGGCCAAGGCGCAAGAACGTGCTTTCCTCGCATCTATCAGCGACCTCGACAATGACTCTGATGATCGCAACACTCCTTCTAGCGACGATGAGTCCGAGAGGAAGACGGGGATCACTTCAACGGCCTATGCTTCTTAAGCAACTCCACCCCCGGAGGCTTCTGCACCATGGCGCTAGGCGTAGAGGCGGGTACACCCCCCAGAGGAGCTCCACGACGACGAGTACAAGGAGAAGTTAGCTGTAGCGCTTAAGGATCTTGAGTCTGCTCCTCTGAGGTGCCAGTCTTGTCTAAAGAGGAGGAGTATGAGGAGTGTGTGGTGCACATGACCAACTTTGCCACCCTTAAATCCAAGTATGCCTCTTTGATAGAAGTCTATGATGAGTTGAAGTCGAGGCTAGACTTGGTGGGTGATTGGAAGGCATGTCTCACTTTAAAGAAGCTGGAGGAGGTCAAGGCTAGACCTTCCTTGTTGGGTGCATGCAAGTCTTGTCCAGACTTGCGAACTAAGTTAGCAGAGAAGGATGCCAAGCTTGCTGAGGTAGAGAAGGCCAGCTTAGTTAGCACTTATACCGCTCGATGTGAGCGATGTGATGGGTTGGAGCTTGAGATTGCCAACTGCCGGCATGACAAGATGCAAACCGAGGAAGAAAACACATACCTTCGGTCCATCTTGAGTTGGGTGTCATGCAACGAGCCGCAGTTGGGCATGATGGTCAGTCAGTTCAGGAGGGGAACTTGTGGACCCGGTATAGACTTTGCTATAGGTGGGAAGGGTGCTAACTCCTTTGGTAAGATTGGTGAGTGTAGCGGAGTGAGCCCGAGTGAGAAGCCATCTGCTACTCCCAAGCTAACCAAGATCACCCCACCTAAGCCATCCAAGCTTATCACCTAGGATGAGGTCTTTGTAGAACCCCCGAGAGCTCCACCTCAAAAGCAAGTGTGGGTTCCAAAACTAAACTATCTCAGGAACCCACTTGACACTCTACCTGACATCTCTAGTGATCCCCTTCTGAGAGGCAAGCAGCCAGCTAGAGTGCGCAACCCCGCAAGAGACCGAACCAACAACCCAAGAGAGTGGTGAGGTTTGAGTGCGAGTATTACCACCGTGAGGGTCACCTAGCTGAGTATTTCTTTCGGAGGAAGAGAGATGCTCAGAGGGATTGGAGCTAAACAACCAGGCCATGAACCACTCTTTCCATGGTGTGCATGGTCAAGGTGTTCAGAGGCAGAGGGCTAGGCCCCGAGGTGCCCCCCTCAGGTTGCTAGGCCCCAGGCAGCTCGACCATGAGGTGGTCGTGCCCGGCGTGGTTCCGGTCGTGCTCCATACGGCCGTGAGCCTCGTGTAAGTGGCTTTGCTGCACCGTCCCATAGCGGACCACGTTTTCAGCAGCGTGGTGATTGCTACCCCCAGATGGGACGAGGTATGGATGGAGGCTTTCCATTCCATAGCGGACCACATTTTCAGTCTGTGATGATCGCTATCCCCCCATGGAACGAGGACAACTTGGTGTGTTTCCTAACACCTTTTCTAGGCCAATGACACAACACTGGTATCCTTCACAGTTTACTAACCCCAGTGTTGTGCCATTTGCTCATTCCCTGTCTTTCTATTGATGCAAGATCTTGGGTTAGAGAACACATGGCTTGTTGATTCTGGCTGTTCATGCCACATGATCGGAAGTTCTAAATGGTTCTCCAGCCTCGACCCCAAGCCCCATAAGTAATTCATCACATTCGGGGATAATAGCAAAGGTAAGGTTGTTTCTCGTGGGTCAGTCAGACTCAACGAGAATTTTGTCCTCAAGGATGTTGCTTTGGTTTCGAATTTGCATTTCAATTTGCTTTCGGTTTCGCAACTCCTTGTGGACGGCTTTGAAGTGCTCTTTAAGACCGGCTTGTGCAGAGTTCTTGATTCTCGGGGTGATCTTGTTTGTTGGATTGTTCCCTTTGGCCGTGTCTTCCGAGCCAATTTTTCTCGCTCTTTCGGCTCTTCTCGGTGTTTGGTGGCTGGTCCTTCTTCTGATTTATGGAAGTGGCATAGGAGGTTTGGACATTTGAACTTTGACTTGTTAGCAAGGCTTAGTTCACTTGGCTTAATCCGAGGATTGCCCAAGCTTAAGTTTTAGAAGGACCTTGTTTGTCACCCTTGTCGCCACGGGAAGATGGTTGCTGCTTCTCACCCACCTGTGATCCAGGTGATGACTAAGCGACCCCACGAGCTCTTACACATGGGCACTGTTGGTCTAGCTCGGGTCTGCTCGGCCGGTCGGAAGTGGTATGTTCTATTGATCGTGGATGATATTTCGAGGTACTCTTGGGTGTTCTTTATGGAGAGCAAGGATAAGGCTTTTTTGCATGCTCGAGAATTGATTTTGAGGTTGAAAATTGAGTTTCCCCTCGATACCATTAGAGCTATGCGTAGTGACAATGGTACAGAATTTGATAACTCTCAGTTTGACACCTTCTGTGCTTCTTTGGGTCTTGAGCATCAGTTTTCCTCTCCTTATGACCCCCAGCAGAACGGTGTTGTTGAACGCAAGAATCGGACCCTTGTTGAGATGACCAGGACGATGCTCGATGAGCATAGGACTCCTAGGCATTTTTGGGCCGAAGCCATCAACACCACTTGCCATGTTTCAAATCACATCTTTCTTCGGGCTTTCATAAAGAAGACTTCTTATGAGCTGCGTTTTGGATGGGTACCCAAGGTAAGTCACTTCATGGTGTTCGGGTGCAAGTGCTTTATCCTAAAGCAAGGTAATCTCGACAAGTTTGAGTCTAGGTCCTCTGATGGTATATTTCTTGGTTATGCTCTTCACTCTAGAGCTTATCATGTGCTTAATCTTGAAACTAACCGTATAGTGGAGACTTGTGAGGTCACATTCGATGAGACAATGCCTTGTGTGTCTTCTGCTTTTGAGCTTGCAGGAGAACAGGAGCTGGGAGAGATGACTTTTGTGGACGAGGAGCAGGAGAATGCCGATTGGGGTGATCCCAAGCCAACTCCACCGGTTGCCCCCGTTGACCCTGCGACGATGACTTCGACTCACGGACCTGATCCCTCTACTTCCACAACTTGTGGTCCATTTGAGCCACCTCTCTAGCGAGCACGAGTTGCACCTGAGGGAGCGATAGCATCTGGCGAGAGGGAGGCGACTTCGGCAAGGCAAGCGCCTCGAAGCATTCAGCAGATTCCTCCCCCCGCAGCAGATGATTGGTGGTATCAACCAGTGAGTCACGCTGTCGCTCTCGTATGAAATCTCTCACTTTGCTCATTCTACATTTGTTGCTACTTTTGATCCTAAGGATGTTGGACACGCCCTTTTTGATCCTAATTGGGTCAATGCCATGCTTGAGGAGTTAGAGAACTTTGAGCGAAACCATGTTTGGGCACTAGTTGCACCTCCACTAGATTGCTACCCTATAGGTACCAAATGGGTTCTCAAGAACAAACAGGGTGAGGATGGGATGGTAGTGAGAAACAAAGCAAGATTAGTGGCCCAAGTCTTTTGTCAAAAGGAGGGTATTGATTATGAGGGGACCTTTGCCCCTGTAGCTCGTTTAGAGGCCATACGGATCCTTTTAGCTTTTGCTACTTTAAAAGGGTTCAAACTTTACCAAATGGATGTCAAGAGTGCCTTCCTAAATGGGTATATAGAGGAAGAGGTCTATGTTAGGCAACCTCTAGGTTTCGAGAGTCCCAAGTTTCCAAACCATGTGTACAAACTTCAGAAAGCCTTGTATGGTTTGAAACAAGCCCCTAGAGCGTGGTATGATTGTCTGAAAGCTTTTTTTGCTCTCGAAGGGTTTTAAAGGGGACAGTAGATAAAATTTTGTTTCTCCTCAAGCAAGACAATGACACCCTTTAAGTTCAGATTTACGTGGATGATATCATCTTTGGTGGCTTTTCTCATGCACTTGTTGCCAAGTTTGCAGATCTTATGAGCAGGGAGTTTCAGATGAGCATGATGGGTGAGTTGACTTTCTTCCTCGGGTTGCAAATCAAGCAAACCCGGGATAGGACGTTCGTGCATCAAGGCAAGTACACGAAGGACGTCCTGAAGAAGTTGGACATGGGCGAGGCCAAGCCTCTCACAACGCCCATGGCAATGACGATTGCGATGGATGTGTACGAGGACAGAGAGCCCGTGGACCAGAAGGAGTACAGGAGCATGATTGACTCTCTCCTATACTTGATGGCGACGAGGCCAGACATACACTTCGCAGTGTGTCTGTGCGCTCGCTTTCAGGCGTCCCCTCGGACATCACAAGCAGGCGGTCAAACGCATTATGAGGTACCTCCGATACACTCCTGAGTTCGAGCTTTGGTACTCTTCTTCTTCTTCGAACCTCTCGCTTTGTAGTTATTCTGATGCGGATTTTGCCGGTTGTCGGCTTGAGCGCAAGTCTACTTCTAGGACTTATCAGTTTCTTGGTTCTTCTCTTGTCTTGGTCTTGTCCTCCCGCAAGCAGTCTAGCGTAGCCCAGTCTACCACTGAGGCCGAGTATGTCACTGCCGCATCCTGTTGTTCGTAGTTGTTGTGGATGGTTGCTACTTTGCGTGATTTTGGTCTCGATTATGCTAGGGTCACTTTGCTGTGTGATAGCATAAGTGCAATTAGTGTATGTAACACCCTAAAAATTTGCATTTCTTGAATTAGAGTTAAAAGGATTTATTTAAAAAATTTTGTGCTCATAAAATATAGGGAAATAAATTTTTCTCTAAATTAAAATTTATCCTAGGGTTTAGAAACATGTTTGTGCATTCATGTTGGAGCGTTTGAGTTTTCGTGCTGTGTGGTTTTGGTTAAAATTCAATTCGAATTCAAAATGGTTTGGAAACATTTTAAAAATGAATTTCATAGGAAGGGGTTTGAAAATAAAGACTTTTGTTTTTCAAAAAGTTTGGAAAACTTTAAAGTTTAGAAACTTGTTGATTCAAACCAAAGGTTCAAAAAGATTCAAATTTGCTTTGAAAATGTTTTGAAAAGGCTTTGAAATAAAAGAAAAAGTTATTCCTTTTCCCTCCGCCACCTCTCCTTGTTTTTAGCCCGCGCTGGCCCAGCCGACCGCTCCCTCACTCCCTTGCGCAAGCCTAGCCGCAGGCCCGCGCGTGCCTCTCCCTCCCCTTCTTACAAACTCGCGGCCCACGACAACAAGGCTGGCCCAGCGACGAGCCGAGCCGCACGGACGCCGCACCCCTTCTTCCGCTGACAATCCGTCCCCACTCCCTCTCTCGCTAATGAACAAGACCCGCACGTCAGCACCTCCTCCTTCCTCTCATCTCTGTTCTAGACTCCGTAGCTGAGCTCTAGTCCCTCCCCTCCCCACCTTCTTCCCTGCCTTAGCGACCAAGCTAAGTGCCTTATATAGTTCTCTGGACACCGCCGCCTTTGCCTTCCCCAAAATCCCGAGCTCTGGAGACCTAGCTTGCCTCAACCGCCGAGTTTGGATCTCACCGAGACAAAACTCAAAGCCGCCACCGTCATCTCACAAAACCGCCACTCTACTGTTGCCAAGCATCATCGCCGCCTCACCGTCCTCCCACGCCATCGCCAAGCCTTCTCCGACCTTGTCTTTGCCTCAGGTGAATCCACGGTAAGCCCCTGAGTATCCTCAAACTTTTCCCGTAGCAAACCGAGCACCCTAACCCTAGGTTCGCTTCGCGCCGCCGCTGCTTGGCCATGGCGCCGCCATAGCCGCTGCCTCCTCCCTCCTCTCTGGCAAACAGCGCCACCCGAACCTCCCTTCATCTAATCGCCTCTGTCCATCTCAGATCCAACGCACAACAAAGGCCGATACCCCTTCGGGTGCTACTTTACAGAAAAGCCCTTACAAGTTTTTGGATCTCAACCCGCACTCCCCTCTCCACTGTTCGGTGTTTTCTTCGTTTTATTTATTTAAATTTACAAAATCTAGTTTGTTTTATTTACAGTTTTGCAACTGACTTCAAACCCTTATAACTTCTTTGTTTTAGCTCCAATTTAATCCATTCAACTTACGTTAGATTCATTTCGAAAAGATCTTTCTAACCATATAACTTTTATTACTATTTTTTGTAACTAAAATTTGAGTTAGATCTAATCTAGTAATTAGGGTTTTGAATCTTGTTTAGATCGTAACTTTTCAATTTTAACTCCGATTAGTGTGATCTTCGCGTCTGTGTGTTCATAGTGAGACGTAGATTAGTTTTAAAAACTTTATCTTGTTTCTTATGATTGATGTACTATTCTAATTATAGGCTATGTTTGCTTTGCATGATTGCTATTGGATGCTTGTTTGGTGTTCTATGATCGTATGTCCAGTCGGTGAGTTATACGTTGGTGATCAAGAAGAAGTTCGTGATCAAGAGATTGTGATTAAGAGTCAACCTTTGGAAATCTACAAGTCAACTACAGAAGAAGGATCTTGAATTTAAGCCAAGTATAGCATGGGACCATCCTTGTTACCTATTCACCTTATTAATCACTTAAATTCATATAGCATGTGTCTACCTTGTTGCCTAAATAGGATTATCCGAGATGATTGATCTTATGTCTTGATAACTATGGGTTTGCATCTGGGTAGTTTGATGCTAGTGCTTTACTTAAACATGATCTTGTAACATGACCAATGTGATATGCAATAAACATCTAAAACATGACTTTTTATGGAAACATGGTATAAGAACTAATCTGTAAGTGATCACCCGGGACTTACAGTGCAACCATGGGGTCTACATGGCTCTGGTCTTAGCCCAGTAACATGAATTGTTCTAGTTTGTGAGCAGCTTATCGAAAGGGCAAGACGGGTGTACTTGGTGGACTCCGGGGAGTCAGAATCCTTAGGGGTTTCTACATATTAGAACTAACTTGAGAAAGGCTTTGCAGTGAAACCCTGCCGCACACCTCGGAAGTGTGAAAATGCCTGGCATATGGGATTCACGACTCATGGAAAAGTGTACAACCTCTGCAGAGTGTAAAACTGATATATCAGTCATGCTCACGGTCACGAGCGGCCTGGAATTCTTATAGAAATAAACAGAACATTTAATGCTTATCTAAGTTTGTGCTATTCATTATTCATGACTACCTAATCATGTGGTTATTATGGGATTATGGTAACTGTTGGCGGTGCTTACAGACAACTTTTATAAGCCAATCAAGGACAAAACAAAGCATACTTACATACATATGTTATCATCTTGACCTATTTCCACTTGTATTGGAGAATTATTGTTTTACAGACAACAGAAAGGAATACAGTGGAAATGGCGAGAAGAATACGCTTTCCAACAAAGCGTATAATCAAGAAATAAAGAAGAAGCCCACCTAAAGATCAAATCTGGGCTAGCGACCACCATAGCAACCACGAGCACCAAGCCCACGGCCCACCACGCAAAGGCGGTGGCCAGCGGGCACACCAGGGGTGCGGGCGCACCGCCCCTGGCCCCACTGGCCACAGACCTTCCGTGGCGGTTGCATGGCCACATGTAGAAGCAGTTCCCTGGGGTTTCCATGTTTACATCGCCCGGAACCGACCTCTTGTAGTATAAAAGTAGGGGTAGAGCTCCCTCTCAAATAGATCATCATCAACACATTTCTCATTCATTCCACTTTGTATTTGGAGCTCTCTACCTTAGATTAGTTCCTCTAGTAGTTGGAGCAAGTACTACTTGCAAGAGAGGAGGAGAAGTTGTAAGACTTGGTATGAATACTAAGTTCCTCTTTTCATACGTGTTCTTGTTCTCTTATGATCAACATTGTTATGTTCTTAAATTAGAGCTATGTTCTTGTTCATTGTTCATCATTCTAGAACTAGTTCATAGTTTTAGACCTATGTTCATCATGAACATAAACACTATTCTTCATTCAACATGTTTAGATCTTGCTAGCTTAATGTTATGTGTTGGGTGGTGTTTTGCCGTGCCTTCGGGTGCCCTTGTGCCCTTTTCCTGTCAATCCGTAGGGTTGGGGACCCGAGGGGGTGCAAGTGTTCTCTTATGTACATGAGAGTGGTTCTCGGGTATATGGAGATGGGTGAATGCCTGGCTTAGTCCACGGTTGAGCTGGTAGGCGGCAGGTGGTGACAGCCCTGTCCGTCCCTTGTAATCCCCACGTTCGGCTTTGGGGTAGGAGTCTAAATTGCCGGTGTATCCTGCTGGCAGACCAGTGTTCCCGGGTCTCCTAATCCATCCAATACCTAATATTATTGTTAACATGATCACGACATGTATGTTTAATTCATTAACATAACAATGTTTAGGATCCATGCTCCATAGGATATTCTTTATTCTTTTATTTTTTATTCATTCTTCTATCCCCGTAGAAGCTCCATATATCTCATGATGTGTGGTGATGATCCCACTATCAAAACCACCGTTTATTCTCCTGCTATGATTAATTGGTCAACTAAGCAAGTATTATGTTCTTGACATGAGTATATCTTGAATCCTTCAGATCTTGCCTTCCCTTTGGTAAAATATAAATAACGATACTTGGAATACTCCCGGTGAAATGCTACAACGGTAACCCCATGCACTTACGGACCCTGTCTGTAAATGAATTGGTTTACCAGGCCAGCCTCTCAGGATGTCGCTAAAGTCACACGTCCTGGTATATGAAGTGCCATCGCACTTCGGCGCTGATGTCGCATGTGTAGCTAGAGCGACTGCGTCTGAGGCTGACACTGACATCTTTTGGTAGCATCGCTAGGAACCAACATACTCGGTGTATGTCGTTAAGGAATGTCAACAGGCATTCCTGGCGTCGTTACCGGGGATGATGGCCTATCCTAGTGATGACGCTAAGAGATGTCAGTAAGTATTTCTGGCGTGATTGCCAAGGATAGATCTTAACCTATCCTTTGGTGGTTGCGCTAAGAAATGCCAACAAGCATTTCTGGCGCGTTGCCGGGGAAGGCATAGATACAAAAGATTCAGATAGAACATGATCATGAACTAATATCTGTATAATTGCTAATTGATCATGCAGGATAATCTTTTACTGTTTTCTCTGTTGTGGATGAAAATACGATAGTGTATATGTGGTTTCTCTCTGCCGAAAAACTTCACCGATAACCCAGAAGCTATCGGCAGGAGAAAGAAGAAATCTTCTTCCTCCTCCACAGCCCCGCCTGCGATGGAAGTGCCACCAGTTTCTGCACCAAGCTCAACTTTCACCATGGCCAAGACCCTGCGCGACTTCTCCGTCCCCGTTGTTGCCAACGTGCCCACTGGGCCTGCTGTCAACACAGGCGACAAAGCTTTCGAGCTAAGGACTGGCCTCATCACGATGGTGCAGGCAAACCGTTCTGTGGTTTACCAAGCGAGGACGCGAATGGACACCTGCAAAACTTCTTGGAGCTCTGTGACACCATCGTCATCAAAGACATCACGCCAGACATCATCAGGCTCCGTCTGTTTCCCTTCTCCCTTGTGGGGAAGGCAAAATAGTGGTTTTACAAGAACCCGACAGATGTCGCCACATGGGACAAATGTTCGGCGGCGTTCCTTGCGAAGTTCTTCCCTGGGCAAAACAACTGCCCTGAGGGGACGAATCACTAGCTTCTAGCAGAACTCAACAGAATCCATGCCTGAGGCATGGGAACGGCTGCAAGAATACATTGCAGCCTGTCCCCATCATGGGATGGAAGAATGGCTGGTGCTCCAAACCTTCTACGAGGGGCTCATGCCCATGTCAAGGTGCGGATACATGGGTGTATGCCGAGTCTCGAGTGATGAGTGATTGCCAACGGGTTTGATCGCATGTTGCGGATACATGGGTGTATGCCGAGTCTCGAGTGATGAGTGATTGTCAACGGGTTTGATCGCATGTTCTTTGGCTTGTTGTGCAGGTGTCGAGCTCAGAGACAGTGATCAAGGGCAAGGTGAAGGTCAAGTAGAGACGTGCCGTGCCGACGACGGGGAGCTGAAGGGCGGACGTGAGGCTTGGACTGAGGGACCGGTGGCCTGAGGATCAGCTGTGGTGGGCTGACAGCCTGGGACAGCGACGAGCGGAGACTTGCGGGGCACGGTGTTGCTCGGGTCGAGGACCTGGGGACACGTGTCGGTGGACGAGGTGCACGGGCGGTGCATCCCCTCTAGCTCTGGTTTGGTGGTTAAGCCACAGAAAAACCACCGGGTGGACGGTTTCTAGGTTTGGGCCTCAAACCTGGGCGCTTCGGGTTTGCCGAGTTTGGGCCACAAAACTCGGGCTGAGGACGGTTTCCAGGTTTGGGCCTCAAAACCTGGGCGCTGGCGGGTTTCTGAGTTTGCGCCACAAAACTCAGGCGATGGGCGGCTGGTTTCCTGGTTTGGGCCACAAAACCGGGGGATGGACTTGAAGGCCTGGTTTCCCGGTTTCGGCCACAAAACCGGGGTGCGATGTCTGGGAAAAGGACAAGCAGAGCGGAGGCGGCATGTGGCGGCAATCGGTGAGGTTGCGTCGAGGCAACGCTACCAGTTGTGCGGGCGTGGCCGTCGGATCACCACCTACCATGAGTTGGTCCAGAATAATCCTAGGGTTTAGCTGGTTCACTCTGTAATTAGAGAGGGGTAGAGTAGGAATTAGAATTAGGATAAGTAGAGGGAGACACCCTCCTCCCATTTCATCTCAGTCATTTGCTCTTTGCACTTAGGGTTTCCTGCTCTCCCAATCCCCTGCTATAGCTATTGAGATCCGCAGAGAACCATACCTCTGTGTACTGGAGATTTTGAGGAAGTGAGGTTGTAACCTCACTGTTGTAGCGTGTGGTAGCCACACGGTTGCAGATCGATTACTTGATTCGCGTTTTGGTTCGTGTTCTTCGCGTTCTTCGTTTCTCCGCGATTTCCCGTCACTCGATCTCCCTCTCTAGTGTGTCTTTGTGAAATCCGTTTGAACCAACTTGTTCTTTATAGTGAGGAGATCATTTCCACCGAAGGAATTCATCTAACTCCTCACGAACAAGTAGATCGGGTCGATTTCATTTTTGTGGCGCTTTTTCGTTTCATTCACCTTCCCCTTCGATTTCCCGTTGATTGAGTTGATTTGAGCGATGATTTCTTGGGATAGTCTCCTAACTACCCCGTGATCATCCTCTCCAAGTTTGGGATCAAGGGATTTTGATTTGAATCGATTTGGAGGAGATTTGGGTGAAGGGCGACCGAAATCACCCCTCACTGGGTGTTGGCGGACAGTCTGCCACCCCAGGCGCGGACAGTTCGCGCGTCGGGAGCAAGCCGAGTCAGTGGCTGCGTTCCTCGGCTGTTTGGTCTTTTCTTGACCGGCGGACAGTCCGAGGTGTTGGTCGCGGACAGTCCAGGACTACCTAGGGACACTTCAGCAGCAGTGCGTTTCTGCACTTTTGACCGGCGGACAGTCCGCCATCCCCTAGCGGACAGTCCGCAGTAGGGGCGGGCAGTCCAGGACCTCAGGGCCGGACAGTCCGGGATCCTGCTGAGTGTTGTGTTTTAGTGCGTTTGCTCTCCCGACTTTTCCACTTGGTTTTCGGACTTCTCGTTTGGCCTTGTAGTTAACCAGAGACCTCTCTAGGTATCTTTGCTACTTGTTAGCATCGGTATTTGGGTATTTCTCGACGTAGCCTCCAATCTACGTTCGGGACTCGGGTTTTGGTTTTCAAGGGTCAAACTTGCGCCGGTGCTTTTGGAGTTTGGTTTGCTATCGCTTTGTGGTGCCTCGCTGTGATCCTAGGGATCATCCACCCTCTTCCAAGGGTCGTAGGCATCACGTTTTCGTCGTAGCTTTCGGGGTTGATTTTGGGACATTTGGCCAAAGTTTCGAGAGAAATTTTGTTGGCTCCCATTCACCCCCCTCTGGTCTTCTTGCTAGTGCTTCTTAGTCCTTCAATTGGTATCGGAGCGGGTTAAGGATCTTTCACCTTAGCCGGTTCCAGATCCACCGAAGGCGACATGGATCGCGGCGTGGGCAAACCGCCGTTTTTTGATGGGACGAACTATGCGTATTGGAAGATACGCATGTCGGCCTATCTCCAGAGCATGGGCTCTTCATTTTGGGAGATTTGCAACAAGGCTGATTACGTTGTCTTGGCTGCTCGTGTCTCTCAGCTTCAGATCGATGAGCACGAAGCCAATAGCCGAGCGCGTAATGCTCTTTTCTCCTGTTTGAGCATGTCCGAGTTTGATCGCGTTTCTCACCTCCCCACGGCTCATGATATTTGGGCGACCCTCATGCGTTTCCATGAGGGAACCACTCAAGTCAAATCCTGTCTCTACGAGTCGCACAAGCGGGAGTATGAGAACTTTCGACATATGCCTGGCGAGAGCATAGAGAGTTTATTCGCTCGCTTTCAGGTCGTTGTCAACAAGATGAGAGCGAACAAGGAGCTGTTGCCTTTCAACGATCATGAGAGGCCTTTGAAGCTTTTGCATACTCTCGATCGGTCTTGTGGACTTACTCAAAGGTCCAGGCGATCATCGAATCGTCTAACTATGAGACCCTCACTTGCGACGAGCTCTTCAGTAAGCTCAAGTCTAGTGAGATTGACGCCATGTCGAGGGCTTCTTATGAAAATCCTTCTGGCCCGACTATGGCTCTGGTTTCTGGCTCTTCTGCTAACACCTCTAGAGGATTTGCACTTTCTTCTCTCTTTTCTGTCACAGAGGAGCAGTTGGAGTCTTTGGGGGATGACGAGTTGGTTTTGCTTGTCAACCGGTTCTCTCGCGGTTCCACAACAACCGCATGAACCGTCGCCGCGGCGGAGGACGCTCGGGCTGTTTTGAGTGTGGCGACCCCGACCATTTCATCGCCAACTGTCCCAAGAAGAAGCACACACCTGGGAAGGGCGATCACGGGCACAAGTACGACTCCGGCAAGCGCAAGGAGAAGTACGTCCCCGCAAAGCACAAGCGGAGGGGCGGCTTCGACAAGGAGTACATCAAGAAGAAGTACTTGGAGAAGGCCCAGGCTGAGCAGCGCGCGTTCTTTGCCACGCTCAGCAACGTCGACGTCTCAGATGATGACTCCGCTTGCTCAAGCGATGACGAGTCCGAGAAGAAGAAGAGGATCGAGGACAAGCTGAATGGTCTATGCTTCTTCGCCGACGACGAGGGTTTCTGCTGCACCATGGCCCTTGGTGATGAGGTCGACGGCAAGCTGGAGGACACTCCTCGGGACGACGACGACGACACCTCCCAGGTATCTCTGAGCCATGACGAACTTTCTGCTGAGGTCGAGAAGCTTACTGCCGCCTTGCTTAGTCAGGATAAGCTGCTTAGGCGTGCCACTAGAGAGCGCAAGGAGTTTAGGCAGAAGTGGGGGGACACGACGAGGGAGCTAGAGTTTGCTAAGTCCACCGTGGTCGTTTTCTGAGGAGGTTGAGTGCGAGATGTGCACCAAGCACATGACTGACCTTCTCACTTTGAGAGGTAAGTATGCTGCTTTGGTTGGAGAGCTGGATGAGCTGAGGGCTAGACCCTCCTTGCTAGGTGCGTGCAAATCTTGTGTTGGCTTGCAATCCGAGTTGGCAGAGAAGAATGCCAAGATTGTGTCTCTTGAGAAGGCCAGCTCGGGTAGCACTTGTGTAACTAGGTGTGCTTTGTGCGAGGGTTTGGAGATGGAGATTGCGAATGTGAAGCATGACAAGATGCAAACCGAGGAGGAAAACACATACCTTCGGACCAACTTGTCATGAGTGTCTTGTGGTGAGCCGCAGCTTGGGATGATGATCTCCCAGTTCAAGCGTGCTGCTGGAGGTCCTGGTGTAGGTTTTGCTCCGGGTGTTGATGTTTCGTCTTTGGGAAGATTGGAGAGTCGAGTGGTCTTAACCCGAGTGAGAAGCCCAACTCCACCACTACTCCCAGCTTACCAAGATTCCACCCAAAGAGCCTCTCAAGCCTAACACCAAGGACGGAGTGTTTGAGGAACCTCCGAGAGCTCCACCCAAGAACCAAGTGTGGCATCCCAAACCGAACCACTTCAAAACAAGCTTGATACGATGCCACCTATCCAGGAGGAGCTTATGCCACAGAAGGGCAAAGTGATCCATACACCCCCCGTGAGTACCAACAATCCCCTATGAGAGCGGTGAGGTACCATTGTGAGCACTGTGGGAGAGATGGACACTTGAGGGAGTTATGCTTTCGGCGCAAGAGGGAGGAGCGCCGTTCTAGGGAGATGAACAATCCGGACATGTACCATCCTTTCCATGATGTACATGTGCCGAATGTTCAGAGGAGAGCTGCTAGGCCTAGAGGTGCAGCACCTCAAGGTCCTAGGCGTCAGGGGGTGTTGCCCGATGGGGTCCTGACTTTGCAGGATATGGACCCGTGGCGGAGGCTTTGTAGAGCGTTTCCCCCCACCACCGCGTTTTGAGTATCGCGATGGATGCTCTTCTCTTAGTGGACCACGTTTTCCTGTGCGTGGTGATCGCTTTCCCTGTAGGCGTGCTAGGAATGGTTTTTTATACTAACCGTTCTTTGAGTAGCCGGCCTAACATTGGTACTCTTCCTATTTCTCACCCCAGTGTTGGACCGTATGCTCACCCTATGTCTTTTTATTGATGTAGGTAAAATGATTGGAGGACATTTGGTTGGTGGATTCCGGTTGCTGGAGGCACATGACCGGTAACGCCAAGTGGTTCTCCAGTCTTAGCCCTGTTGCCGGAAAGGAGTTATCACCTTCGGCGATAATAGCAAAGGTAAGGTGTTGTCTCGTGGGTCGGTGCGAGTTAATGAGCACTTTGTGTTGCGTGATGTTGCTCTTGTTTCTAACTTGCATTTTAACCTTCTTTCTTGTTTTGCAACATTTTGATGATGACTATGAGATTCGTTTTAAACCGAATCTCAGTCGCATTTTAGATCCTCAGGGCAATCTTGTTTGTTTGATTTCGCCCTTTGGGAAAGTTTTTCGTGCGAATTTCTCGGAGTCGTTTGGTATTTCCTGCTATCTTTTGGCTGGTCCTTCCTCCTGATCTTTGGAAGTGGCATAGGAGGCTCGGTCATTTAAGCTTCGACTTGCTTGCAAGGCTTAGCTCACTTGGCCTAATCCAAGGATTGCCCAAGTTGTCCATGGAGAAGGACCTTGTTTGCCATCCTTGTAGACATGGGAAGATGGTTGCCGCTCCCCACCATCCAGTGACTCAGGTCTTGACACAGCGCCCTAGAGAGCTTTTACACATGGACCTTGTTGGTCCGGCTCGGGTGAGCTCGGTTGGAGGGAAGTGGTATGTTCTTGTCGTTGTGGATGATTTTTCGAGATATTCGTGGGTCTTCTTTTTGACTGAGAAGACTGAGACTTTCTCTTTTGCTCGCAATCTGATTTTGCGTCTTCAGAACGAGTTCCCTTTGAACTCGATGCGAGCTATTAGAAGTGAAAATGGTTCCGAATTCAACAATTCGGATTTTGAGAAGTTTTGTAACTCTTTGGGTTTGGAGCATCAGTTTTCTTCCCCCTACACATCGCCCCAAAATGGTGTTGTAGAGAGGAAGAATCGGACCCTTGTAGAGATGGCCAGGACGATGCTCGATGAGCATAGGACTCCTAGGCGATATTGGGCCGAAGCTATGAACACTGCATGCTATATTTCCAATCGCATTTTTCTGAGAGCTTTCTTGAAAAGACTTCTTATGAGTTGCTTTTTGGTAGACAGCCCAAGTGAGTTACTTTAGAGTCTTCGGTTGCCACTATTTTATATTGAAGAAAGGCAACCTGGACAAATTTGAGTCTCGTTCTTCTGACGGTGTATTTTTGGTTATGGCACCACACTCGAGCTTATCGTGTACTTAACCTTGATACTAACCGAGTCATGGAGACATCCGATGTCACCTTCGAAGACCATGGTTTGTCCTTCTCTCTCGTTTTGAGCATGCAGGTGATCATGAGGTTGGTGAGCCTCTTTTTGATGACGAGGACGAGGGTGCTGAAGGTTATGGATGATCCAGCACCCCCTCCACCTGATGTGCCGCAAGGAGCGGCTTCTACTACGACTCACGGCCCCGCACTTCTTCTTCCTCCTGGGGGCCATGGGTGGGATCCGCCACCCCGAGCGGTACCTTTGTACCTGGGAAGGCACCAGCTGCTATTGAGGGGGAGATCACTTCTGCTCGGGAGGCGCCATGACACATCCAGCGCCAACACCCCCCTCAGCAGATGTCGGCGACATTGACGAACGTGTCACTCGGTCCAGGTCACAACAAATCTCTCACTTTGTTCATTCTGCATTTATTGCTGATTTTGAACCCCGAGATGTTGGACACGCTTTGACGGATTCGGATTGGGTCAATGCCATGCATGAGGAGTTAGAGAATTTTTGAGCGAAATCGGGTTTGGGTTTTGGTTCCACCTCCTCCAGACTGTAAGCCTATTGGGACAAAATGGGTTTTTCAAAACAAACAAGGAGAGGATGGCCACATTGTTAGAAACAAGGCCAGACTTGTAGCTAAGGGCTATAGTCAGAAGGAGGGGATAGACTATGAGGAGACTTTTGCTCCTGTAGCTCGTTTGGAGGCTATTAGGATACTCTTGGCTTTTGCTGCATCCAAAGGGTTTAAACTTTTTCAAATGGATGTGAAGAGTGCCTTCTTAAACGGCTACATAGAAGAAGAGGTGTATGTTGAACAACCCCCCGGTTTTGAAAATCCCAAGTTTCCAAACCATGTTTTTAAACTTCACAAAGATTTATATGGTTTGAAACAGCCCCTAGAGCCTGGTATGATAGGTTGAAAACCTTTTTGCTTGCTAAGGGTTTTAAAATGGGATGTGTGGATAAAACGCTCTTTCTCCTCAAGCAAGGCAAAGACACTCTCTTGGTCTAGATTTACGTGGATGATATCATTTTCGGTGGTTCTTCTCATGCTTTGGTTGCCAAGTTTTGCAGATACTATGAGCAGGGAGTTCGAGATGAGCATGATGGGCGAGCTGACATTCTTTCTCGGATTTGCAAATTAAGCAAAGATCCCGAGAAGGGACGTTTGTGCACCAGGGCAAGTATACCAAGGACTTGCTGAAGAGGTTCGATATGGGTGAGGCCAAGCCTCTTCCAACACCCATGTCGACCACGACGGCCCTGGATGCGGACAAGGATGGAGAAGCTATGGACCAGAAGGAGTACTGAAGCATGATCGGGTCGCTGCTCTACCTGACGGCGACATGCCCGGACATCCAGTTCGCGGTGTGTCTGTGCGCGCGCTTTCGGGCGTCGCCGCGCACTTCTCACCGTCAGGCGGTGAAGCGCATTTTCAGGTACCTTCGTTTCACACCTGAGTATGGGATTTGGTATTAAGCTTCCTCCACCCTCTCCCTTTGCGGTTATTCCGATGCCCATTTTGCTGGTTGCCACGTTGAGCGCAAGTCCACTTCTGGGACTTGCCAGTTTATTGGATCTTCTCTTGTATCGTGGTCTTCTCGCAAGCAGTCTAGTGTCGCTCAGTCCACCACAGAGGCTGAATATGTTGCTGCGGCTAGCTACTGTTCTCAGTTGCTTTGGATGATGGCACTTTGCGTGATTTTGGTCTGAGATTTTCGTGTGTTCCCTTGCTCTGTGACAGCACAAGTGCTATTAGCGTTGCTAAGAACTCCGTGCTTCACTCGAAGACCAAACACATTGATGTGCGCTTTCATTTTCTGCGAGACCATTATGAGAAGGGTGATATCGACCTTCGCCATGTCGATACTCATCATCAGTTAGCTGATATTTTCACCAAGCCTTTGGACCAATCAACCATTAATCGGTTGAGAGGTGAGCTTGGTGTGTGTTTCCCCTTTTAGATGGGGGAAATATTTTGGTTCTTGTATCATAGACTGACTATTTTCTCGTTTATCTTGTTCTCTTTTGTCTTTTGCATTTCAGCATACGCTTTTACATTCTGAGCTTCATGTATATAATCTTTAGAATGTGATTATGCTCTGTTTAGTATGCTCCAATGCTGTATGATGCTTGTAGCTTATGCTCTTTCTCATCACTGATACATGTTGTGAGCTGAGCTATTTTTGAATGGTGAACCTGCTTAAGGAACTTAAAATCTGAAAATGTTCACCATTGAGATATGCAACTAGCATGTGTAGGATGTGTTGAATTCACTCGTGCTTTTCATCTATGCTAGGTTGCTATGTCTCTAGTTCTGAGTCATTCACTTGCTTGGTATGTTCATAATTTGTTTAAAATTGAACCAAGTTTTAAGTGAATTGAAAAGATCGAGATGGGACTGCTTGTCAACACATCACGGTATCGAGACTATTTCTCATTGCACTTTGAGTTAAACTTGAGTCGTGTAGTGTATGACCGAAATCGATGCTTTAAGCTTCTGATTGCTTTTGCATAGGCTTCACTCGGTTGAAAAGTTAGGCAATGACAAGCTTTCAACCTCTCGCAATCACATGCTGTATTTGAACTTGTGTGATTTTCACCGCTGCAACTCCGATAAAATACTGAATTCACAAGTTTATGCTTCATTCTATAGCATGATGACTAAACCTTGCTAGGGGTAGTTCACCTTGTATACATGCTTAGCACTTGGTTGATTTCCTGTCTATACATGTGTAGTGCTATTTTGATGGTGAATCCTTTTGGCTAAAACTGCTCAATTTGCTCATATGTTCATATTTCGTATACGGTGATCAGTTTGAGCCTTTGCTAGCTTGTTGTGGATATTTTTGAGTCATTGGAGCTATACTATGTGCAGCATTTTTGCATTCTATTGACTATATTCCTGAAGCTGCTAACTTGCATTTTGACTCATATGCATTTTGGAAGGGGGAGATACTTCTTGTTGGCACATTGTTGGTGCATTTTCTAAGGGGGAGCACTCTTTCTTTAGTGATGCATTTTTGCTTGATAAGTGCATTATCAACTAAGGGGGAGAAATTGCAAATCATTTGCCTCCCAAGTTCAACTAAGGGGGAGATTTCCTAGTTGTGTGCACCGTTTGAGGGGGAGTTTGCTTGTTTTGCTTGCTACTGAGTTTTTGAGCCTTTTCAGTTGGTTCGGAGCATTTTCTGCTAGTTGTGTTGAGCCTCTGTGCCTCTATCTTGAGGGACTAGCATTGTTGCTTTGATTTCTCAATTGGTTATGCTAGCGGTGTTGAGCCTGTTCTACCTCTTCTTGAGGGCTAGCTTTGCTTTGCTTGGTTGCGTCGAGCCGTTGCCCATGTCTTTGGGGACCAAGTTGTCTTGCTCTTTCCATTTGACCTTCTTCGGCTTTGCTATGCTTTTGGGTCATTTGGTCGAGTTCTCTCTTCTCCTTCTTCCTTCTTCTATTTCTATTATGATTTGTGTGTGTAGTTGACAATGCACTCATCAAGGGGGAGATTGCGGATACATGGGTGTATGCTGAGTCTCGAGTGATGAGTGATTGTCAACGGGTTTGATCGCATGTTCTTTGGCTTATGTTGTGCAGGTGTCGAGCTCAGAGACAGTGATCGAGGGCAAGGTGAAGGTCAAGTAGAAACGTGCCGTGCCGACGGACCGGGAGGGGTGAAGGGCAGACGTGAGGCTTGGACTGAGGGACCGATGGCCTGAGGATCAGCTGTGGTGGCTGACAGCCTGGGACAGCGACGAGCAGAGACTTGCGTGGCACGGTGTGTTGGTCGGGTCGAGGACCTGGGGACACGTGTCGCTGGACGGGGTGCACGGGCTGTGCATCCCCTCTACAGCTCCGGTTTGGTGGTTAAGCCACAGAAAAACCCCCGGGTGGACGGTTTCCAGGTTTGGGCCTCAAAACCTGGGCGCTTCGGGTTTGCTGAGTTTGGGCCACAAAACTCGGGCTGAGGACGGTTTCCAGGTTTGGGCCTCAAAACCTGGGCGCTGGCGGGTTTCTGAGTTTGCGCCACAAAACTCAGGCGATGGGCGGCTGGTTTCCCGGTTTGGGCCACAAAACCGGGGGATGGACTTGAAGGCCTGGTTTCCCGGTTTCGGCCACAAAACCGGGGGTGCGACGTCCGGGAAAAGGACAAGTAGAGCGGAGGTGGCACGTGCGGCAATCGGTGAGGTTGCGTCGAGGCAACGCTACTAGTTTTGCGGGCGTGGCCGTCGGATCACCACCTACCATGAGTTGGTCTAGAATAACCCTAGGGTTTAGCTGGTTCGCTCTGTAATTAGAGAGGGGTAGAGTAGGAATGAGAATTAGGATAAGTAGAGGGAGACACCCTCCTCCCATTTTATCTCAGTCATTTGCTCTTTGCACTTAGGGTTTCCTGCTCTCCCAATCCCCTGCTGTAGCTACTGAGATCCGCAGAGAACCATACCTCTGTGTACTGGAGATTTTGAGGAAGTGAGGCCGTAACCTCACTGTTGTAGCGTGTGGTAGCCACACGGTTGCAGATCGATGACTTGATTCGCGTTTTGGTTCGTGTTCTTCGTTTCTCCATGATTTTCCCGTCACTCGATCTCCCTCTCTAGTGCGTCTTTGCAAAATCCGTTTGAATCAACTTGTTCTTTATAGTGAGGAGATCATTTCCACCAAAGGAATTCATCTAACTCCTCATGAACAAGTAGATCGGGTCGATTTCATTTTCGTGGCGCTTTTTCGGTTCATTCACCTTCCCCTTCGATTTCCCGTTGATTGAGTTGATTTGAGCGGATGATTTCTTGGGGATAGTCTCCTAACTACCCCGTGATCATCCTCTCCAAGTTTGGGATCAAGGGATTTTGATTTGAATCGATTTGGAGGAGATTTGGGTGAAGGGCGACAGAAATCACCCACTGGGTGTTGGCGGACAGTCCGCCACCCCAGGCGCGGACAGTTCGCGCGTCGGGAGCAAGCCGAGTCAGTGTCTGCGTTCCTCGGCTGTTTGGTCTTTTCTTGACCGGCGGACAGTCCGCAGGTGTTGGTCGCGGACAGTCCGGGACTACCCAGGGACACTTCAGCAGCAGTGCGTTTCTGCACTTTTGACCGGCGGACAGTCCGCCATCCCCTAGCGGACAGTCCGCAGTAGGGGGGACAGTCCGGGACCTCAGGGCCGGACAGTCCGGGATCCTGCTGAGTGTTGCGTTTTAGTGCATTTGCTCTCCCGGCTTTTCCACTTGGTTTTCGGACTTCTCGTTTGGCCTTGTAGTTAACCAAGAAACCTCTCTAGGTATCTTTGCTACTTGTTAGCATCGGTATTTGGGGATTTCTCGACGTAGCCTCCAATCTACGTTCGGGACTCGGTTTTCAAGGGTCAAACTTGTGCCGGTGCTTTTGGAGTTTGGTTTACTATCGCTTTGGGTGCCTCGCTGTGATCCTAGGGATCATCCACCCTCTTCCAAGGGTCGTAGGCATCACATTTTCGGTCATAGCTTTCGGGGGTTGATTTTGGGACATTTGGCCAAAGTTTCGAGAGAAATTTTGTTGGCTCCCATTCCCCCCTCTGGTCGCCTTGCTAGTGCTTTCTCGGTCCTTCACATGTTCTTTGGCTTGTGTTGTGCAGGTGTCGAGCACAGACAGTGATCGAGGGCAAGGTGAAGGTCAAGTAGAGACGTGCCGTGCCGACGGACCGGGAGCGGTGAAGGGCGGACGTGAGGCTTGGGCTGAGGGACCGGTGGCCTGAGGATCAGCTGTGGTGGCTGACAGCCTGGGACAGCGACGAGCGAAGACTTGCGGGCATGGTGCTGCTCGGGTCGAGGACCTGGAGACACATGTCGGTGGATGGGGTGCACGGAGGTGCATCCCCTCTACAGCTTCGGTTTGGTGGTAGAGCCAAAGAAAAACCATCGGGTGGACGGTTTCCATGTTTGGGCCACAAAACCTGGGTGCTTCGGGTTTGCCGAGTTTGGGCCACAAAACTCGGGCTGAGGACGGTTTCCAGGTTTGGGCCTCAAAACCTGGGCGCTGGTGGGTTTCTGAGTTTGCACCATAAAACTCAGGCGATGGGCGGCTGGTTTCCTGGTTTGGGCCTCAAAACCGAGGGATGGACTTGAAGGCCTAGTTTCCCGGTTTCGGCCACAAAACCGGGGGCGGAGTCCGTGAAAAGGACAAGCGGAGCGGTGGCGGCACGTGGCGGCAATCGGTGAGGTTGCGACGAGAGGCAACGCTACCAGTTGTGCGGGCGTGGCCGTCGGATTACCAGCATCTTCGAGTTGCTCCAGAATAACCCTAGGGTTTAGCTGGTTCGCTCTGTAATTAGAGAGGGGTAGAGTAGGAATTAGAATTAGGATAAGTATAGGGAGACACCCTCCTCCCAGAATATCTCAGTCATTTGCTCTTTTGCTTCTAGGGTTTCCTGCTCTCCCATTCCCTGCTGTAGCGAACTGAGATCCATAGAGAAGAGAACAATACCTCTGTGCCCGTGAGATTTTGAGGAAGTGAGACCGTAATCTCACTATTGTAGAGTGTGGTAGCCACACGGTTGCAAATTCGTGGTTGTGATTCACGTTCTATTCGTGTTCTTCGCGGGTTGTTTTTCTCCACGTTTTTCCCGTCGATCGATCTCTTTGCTCAGTACATCTTTCGCAAATCCGTTTGAACTGAGTTGTTCTAGATCATGAGGCACTTCTTTCCACCGAAGGAATTCCCCTCTAACCTCACGGTCTAGGAGATCGAGCGATTTTAGTTTTGGATCGGTTTTTTGCTTCTTAGTCCCAAATTCTTCAATTCACCGATTTGGAGTTAGGTTCGAGCCATGATTCCGTTGGGATACCTCACTAACATCCTTGGAACTCCTCATACCAAGTCTAGGCCTTAGTGCTTTTGATTCGGAGGAGATCAGGTGAATTTCGCGGAAGAACAGTGCTGTTTCGGGATCATCGGACACTGAACCTGGAAGCATCGGACGCTGAGTTCGTCACACCGGAGCGTCCGTTGCCACGTGTCACCTGACAGTGATTTTAAAGGAGCATCGGACGCTGACCATCGGAGCGTCCGTTGCCGTCGGACGCGCCGGAGGTCGAGCATCGGACGCTACTGTTTCACTGTAGCAGCGTCCGATGCCTATGCAGTAAGGTTCCAGATTTCCCCTGTTTGCATCGGACGCGTCCGTTGGATGGTCTCCGATGCTGCTGAGTTTGCGCAGTTTCATCTGCGGTTCGATCGTTCGTTGTTGGCTTTGATTTCCGGCTTTTGCGTTGGGTTTCTAGAGTCGTGTAGTGTCTCGTTGTGCTTCTTGGAAGCATCCACCCTACCTCTAGGGTCGTGGACACTTGCGAGCTCTACGGTTTGCTTTTGGTGTTGATTCTCGGGACAGTGGCGACAAATTTCCGAAAGGAATTTTGAAGCTCCCATTCACCCCCCTCTAGTCGCTTTCTGGTTGCATTCTTGGTCCTTCACAAGGGGGCACCTGGACACTACAGCTAGAGGGGCATTCATGTCCCCTGACTGTTAACGGGGCTAAGGCCCAGATTGACAAAGTTATGGTGAACCAAGATTGGGGGGAAGGAAGAACCTAAGCTAAATCACAAAAAGGTATACATACCGTGAAGGAAGTGGATATGCCTACCGCAAAATAGATCTTCTGCTCAAGAGGCTGGACGAGAAGACGGTGGATAGAGAAGAAAGAAATACCGTCCAAGCCATGGACGCACACATGACGTGCAAAGTGTGTGGAGAAATCAGGCACTCGGGAAATGATTGCCCTGAGACCCATGAAGATGCTGCATACATCAACAATGGGTTTCGCCCGCAGGGCGGGAACTCGTGGAACAATCAGCATCGGCCTCCATATCAAGGAGGTAACCAGGGCTACAACTCCAACACACCTACATTCAAGGATCTTGTGCTAGGGCAAGCAAAGATCAATGAGAGCATCGCCAAGAAGCTTGCCCACAATGACAAGACCCTGCAGAGCATGAACTCCAAGATCGAGGGCTTGACCTCGGCGGTGAAGAACCAACTGAGCTTCAACAAAATGAGAAGAAACACAACTAGCTCAGATTGCGGCAGCCATTCTAGTTAATGACTCGGGGAAGATCCCAGGGCAACCTGAGACCCCCTCGAGTTTGTCAAGCTCATCACTGCGAGGTACAGTAAGCCCCAAGTCGGCCCATCTACCACTACTATCTTGATCCACCCTTCATGGCAAAGAAGGAGGATCCAGGCCGACCAACTATCGAGTGTGCCATTGGGGCACACAAGTTTTGCAATGCATATTGCGACCTTGGAGCAAGCATCAACATCCTCTCCAAGGCGGTGTACGAGAAGATCCTTGGTGGTCCATTGTCGGCCACCAACATCACACTCCAGATGGCCAACAACACGATCTGCAGGCCAGAGGGGGTAGCTAAGGACATCTTGATCCGCATCAAAGATAGCTACATCCCCGTCGACCTCGTCATCCTGGACACAAGAAAAGATGACGATGTCCCGCTCCTCCTCGGACAATCGTTCCTGAACATGGCTAACGCCGTGATATTCGTCTCCGAAGGATGGATCCACTTTCAGCTTCCAGAAAAGACCATCAGATGCCAGTTCAATGGCTACTTCCGCCATGAACCTGCATGGAAGCCATGGAAAGTGAAGAGCCCAAAGCCAATCATGCCTACTTCGCCACCATCAGCCAAACCTTGGCCAGTATGGCGGAAGAAAAAGCAACCACCACCAACTCCTGGGTCGGAAGCTTCTACTTCGGGAAAGTAAAGGAGGTATAGCCTTACTACCGGGCTATAAATGGCATGTCCTCAGCCAGAGGTAAAATGGTAGTTGTCCATTTTCAAATTCATTTTAATGTTTTCAAAAGTCATATTTAATTTCAAACATGCATAGAAAAAATTTCAAAATTTAAAAATTATTTGTTTCTAGAATCAATTTTTCAAAATGCATGGAAAAATGTTTTTAAAAAATCACATTCTGAATAAAAGTGTTTTTATATTACTATTTCTTATTTTTCCAAATTTTTATAAAATTCAAAAAGCATCAAATTTTGTGGAAATTTATAAAACTAGGAGAAAACAATTTTTCTAGAGTGGGAAACCAACGGCTAATTGCTCCAACTAGCCACTGGAGGCAACCAGCTGAAGGGGAGGCCAAGCCGAGCCCATAGGCACCACCAGGGTGGCCAACGGCTCCCTCCTTCCTCCAACGGCTACTAGCCATTGCCCTTGACCCCCTTTAGCAGGTTTCCACCTCTATAAATACCAAGGGTGCTCGTTGAGCTCATTTCATCCACACCTTCTCACATTTCTCACTCACTTTCCATCTCCCAACCTCATACTCCATTTCCAAACCAACTCCACAAAGTTTGAGCAAGGTACTAGCAGTAAGACCTTGCCCAAAACCCCTCTCTAGTTCCACTCCACAAAAATCATGAAGGGTTTTGGAAGAGCTCTCTCCGGTGCGATGAAGAGGGTGGCAAGGAGAAGCGCTCGCGAAAGCTGAAGCGCACCCTACTCCACCGATCAAGAAGAGAGTTTGGTGCAAGGAGATTCTCCGCCAACCGCAAGCCAAGCCGGTGCAGCAAGCGCAGACGACACCAACATCTTCCTCGAGGGAGAACAGGAGTTTCAAGCATACATGATCCTTCGGGACCGTATCTTCGTCCACACTCCACAATTCGACCCCAACCTCCTCGAGAAGATAGGTATGGATTCTGAGTTCCACACTATTTTCAAAGTGGTTGGTTGGGAAAAGGTGGACCCCCTCCTTGAGGAAGGTTCCTATTTCCTAACCATCCAATTTTTATGCATTGCGGTAGAAGTAGAGAACGGCTTTACCTTCCGCATGTTTAATACTGAATATTTAGTATCATGGAAGGATTTCGCGTCTTATGTTGGCTTTAATAGAAAATGTTCTACCGATCTTGGCCACTCACTTAAGAGTTTTAACCGCCACAAGTTTTGGGGCAAGATTTCTGGTCAAACGGTAGTTGGCAAGTTCTAGCCTCGCAATATGCAAATACATCATCCCACTTTGAGGCTTATACACTATTGGGTAGCTATGACTCTGTTTCCTAGCCAGGACATTCACTTTATTAGAAATGATAAATTAAGATTATTATTTGTGATAGTCAACAAAATTAAAATTGCCCTTGTCCGTGAAATGTTTTTAAATATGCTAAAGATGTTTTGGGTTTCCACTTCTATATCTTGCACATCACTTGTAACTCGTATTGCCAAGAGTGTTGGTGCATTGGAAGGACACGATGTTTCATACATCACCATCCCGCGCACCATCATCAATGAAGCATACTTGATACAAGGACATAACTTGAAGGTGAAAGAAGATGGAACGATTGTTTATTTCTTCCCTGGATTTATTAACGAGTATCTGTTGCCTAACCTGGAACTCGCTTTATAAATGCCGGGAATTCACCCTTCCTCTTGTTTCACAAGACGAAGCCCGAAAAAGTACATCTTCTCGCAGGTCTAACAGGAGCAGAACAAGGCAGAAAGCCAGATCAAGCTCGCAGGCACCACCACCGATGCCCGCTCCACAGCTGGGCATGCAGGGATGGTATCTCGCCGGGCAGGTACCTGGGTTCACACCCGGATATCAGCCAGGTTGGGACGACCTACCCCGGCAGGCTCTGGCTGGTCAGATGGAGTGGCCTGAAGGGAGCCAAGCAGCTTGGGCCCAAGGAACATGGGCCGAGTCATCAGATTCCGAAGGGCTACCACCTCCAGTCCCACTAAGGCAATCCATCACCTTCGAAGGCCAAAACACGAGGATTGAAGGGTTGGAGATCCGCACAGACAACATTAATGGCTCCGTGAAGGAGCAAGCCCAATGGAACCAACACTGGGACACTAGACAGGACCAGTTCGACGCTAGGCAAACAGAAGCACTTGAAGAAATGCGCCAGGTTCATGCACTACTACGACAACAACATGAGCAGCAGCTGGCGTATTGGGTGTCGCCGGGGTACTATCCACGAGGGTTATAATTGAATTTCCCTGAAATTTAAGTTTATTGCCTAAAACTGTTCATCCTACAACTTGAAACTTGTGGGTAGCATAAGCATGATCCTTGTCTAAGTTGTTGCTTGACATGATTCGATGAAATAGACTTTGCTATGACTTTGTTCTAAGTGACACTTGACATCTGGAGTGTTTTATTTTCAAAATATTAAAATTTCAAGTTCCTCAATGATCATATATCCTACCAGAGCCATATGCGTTATTCACTTCAAAAACCTCTCACTCATATGCTACTTGTTATTACATTAAGCTTTGTCAAATTATTTGTGACCTATGTTGAGATTCTTGTCATACACCCATGATCTAAGATTCACGTACACTCACAAACATCGCTGACTCTTACGCCGAGAGTTACGCACAACATACCATCCATCCATCCACCAAATAAAGCTTCATCCACTTGTCATTTCTCTCTCTCACAAAAAGTCCAAAAAGAGTTACAGGCTATGAAAAAGAAACATCCATACCAAAAAGGGTATGAGACAAAAAATATAATAACAATCCATGCCAAAAGTCATGTTGGAAAAAATGGGCAAGTGCCTGCCGTAGAATTAGGGGTATGCTCAATACCCACCTGAAAAAAAGAAATGAGAAAGATAGCCCATACTCTCAAAATTCCAAAAAGAGAGAATTGACCAAAGGAGCTCAAAACAAAAATACTTCCATACACTTGCACGTCTCAATCAAGGTATATGACTTGGATCTCCATGTGGTTCGGTCTTTGACATAGCAACATATGTGATACAAGTATGCCTCACTTTATTCTCTACCCAAAGCTCCACATAAGCCTTCATAATTGGTAGGGGAAAAGAAAGGCAACTTCCAAAAAGCCTTTGGTAAGGATCAAATACACAATGAGCAATCGAGTGTATCATTTGAGGAACTATCTTTTGAATTTTAAAATTTTCAAAACCTCTGGATTAATAGTAAATCAAAGAATGAATGACAAGCAGGTCTATGTAAATTGGTCGGTCTCGCAACCGCCAAAGACTCGGAGATTGCTACAACGCCCCACAGGTAACAATATAAAAGGGTGAGCAGAATGCCAATTCATTTAAATCAAAGAAGAATTCTCTATTATAAGCATAGCAACTTTGAAAGATGATCGACATTGCACCAACTCCTGATCAACAACCTAAAGTTGTACTACTTGCTCAGGACGAGCAAGAGGTAAGCTTGGGGGTTTTGTTGGCGGTGCTTACCGACAACTTTAATAAGCCAACCAAGGACAAAACAAAGCATACTTACATACATATGTTATCACCTTGACCTATTTCCACTTGTATTAGAGAATTATTGTTTTACAGACAACAGAAAGGAATACAGTGGAATGGCGAGAAGAATATGCTTTTGACAAAGCGTATAATCAAGAAATAAAGAAGAAGCCCACCTAAAGATCAAATCTGGGCTAGCGACCACCATAGCAACCACGAGCACCAAGCCCACGGCCCACCACGCAAAGGCGATGGCCAGCGGGCCCACCAGTGGTGCGGGCGCACCGCCCTTGGCCCCACTGGCCACCGACCTTCTGTGGCGGTTGCATGGCGGCATGTAGAGGCGGTTCCCTGGGGTTTCCATGTTTACATCGCCCAGAACCGACCTCTTGTAGTATAAAAGTAGGGGTAGAACTCCCTCTCAAATAGATCATCATCAACGAATTTCTCATTCATTCCACTTTGTATTTGGAGCTCTCTACCTTAGATTAGTTCCGCTAGTAGTTAGAGCAAGTACTACTTGCAAGAGAGGAGGAGAAGTTGTAAGGATCAACTTGATATGAATACTAAGTTCCTCTTTTCATACTTGTTCTTGTTCTCTTATGATCAACATTGTTATGTTCTTAAATTAGAGCTATGTTCTTGTTCATTGTTCATCGTTCTAGAACTAGTTCATAGTTTTAGACCTATGTTCATCATGAACATAAAACAATTCTTCATTAAACATGTTTAGATCTTGCTAGATTAATGTTATATGTTGGGTGGTGTTTCACCGTGCCTTCGGGTGCGCTTGTGCCCTTTTCCTGTCAATCTATAGGGTTGGGGACCCGAGGGGGTGCAAGTGTTCTCTTATGTACACGAGAGTGGTTCTCGGGTATATGAAGATGGGTGAATGTGTGGCTTAGTCCACGGTTGAGGTGGTAGGCGGCAGGTGGTGACAGCCTTGTCCGTCCCTTGTAATCCCCCACGTTCGGCTTTGGGGTAGGAGTCTAAATTGCCCGGTGTATCCTGCTGGCAGACCAGTGTTCCTGGGTCTCCTAATCCATCCAATACCTAATATTATTGTTAACATGATCACGACATGTATGTTTAATTCATTAACATAACTTTGTTTAGGATCCATGCTCCATAGGATATATTCTTTATTCTTTTATTCTTTATTCATTCTTCTATCCCCGTAGAAGCTCCATATATCTCATGATGTGTGTGATGATCCCACTATCAAAACCACTGTTTATCCTCCTGCTATGATTAATTGGTCAACTATGCAAGTATTATGTTCTTGACATGAGTATATCTTGAATCCTTCGCATCTAGCCTTCCTTGTGGTAAAAATATAAATAATGATACCTGGAATACTCCCGGTGAAATGCTACAACGGTAACCCCGTGCACTTGCGGACCCTATCTGTAAACGAATTGGTTTACTTGGCCAGCCTCTCAGGTCGTCGCTAAAGGCACATGTCCGGGTACATGAAGTGCCATCTCACTTCAGCGCCGATACCGGATGTGTAGCTAGAGCGACTGCGTCTGAGCTGCTGATACTGACATCTTTTGGTAGCATCGCTAGGAACCAACATACTCAGTGTATATCGTTAAGGAATGTCAACAGGCATTCCTGGCGCCGTTACCGGGGATGATGACCTATCCTAGTGATGATGCTAAGAGATGTCAGTAAGTATTTCTGGCGTGATTGCCAAGGATAGATCTGTTGGCACGAAAATCTGGTCGAAAGCGCCAACGCAGCGTACACGGTCCTCAGAGGCCGCGCAGAGCAAGGTCTTGACCTCCTTGACCTTGAAAAAAGGGTGGCGGTGCCAAATCTGGGTGAGAGCGACTTCGGGCGTGCCAGTCAATTTGACCTGTAATTGACAAGAGAGAGAAGAAAACGTTGTCAAATTGTGGAACCTGCCGGTTTGGTGCCAGACAATTCCAAATTGTGCGGCTCTGATATAGCATTTGTTTATAGGATATTGACTATAAAGTCAACTCCCAAAAAGATTGTTGAAGGCATTGATAAAAATATAAAGCAAAACGGCTATTGTATGTATATAAAGAAACATTTAGAATAAGAAAAACAGCCGATAAGCTTAGACATGTAAAAGAAAGTAAAGATCTATGTGTACATTTAAATAGCATGGAAGCAACGAATCGGACTAAATTGATAGGCAGTTCTATCTGTTAACGTGGAGTGTTTCCATGCAGCCATAATAATAAATAGATCGATAAAATAACTTGAACATCAATAGTGTGGGTGTCTCCATACAGCCTTAATGATGACCAAGCTAGATCCACGTCTAATACAACGAGCAGATCAATTGATGCCCAGACTGCTTAAAAGTACACATTATGAAGGAAGCATAACTGGATCGACTATTTTAGCCGATACAGGGTCCATGAAGCACGAACAAGATCTATCCGTTAAAACCACGGTCTGATTTAAGATCAAACAAATCTAATCTATCATATATATATCAGTGGGGTTCGAAAATACAGCCATAATAAACATGTTAGATCAGATCTATCTTCTCTTAGATCAAATCACGATTTTATTGAATATCTCGAACGCACAACATGTAGTAACCAGGATTGACAAAATAGTCGATGAAAGGCTTAGATCAGCTA
This sequence comes from Coix lacryma-jobi var. lacryma-jobi, assembly GCA_009763385.1. Classification (NCBI taxonomy): domain Eukaryota; kingdom Viridiplantae; phylum Streptophyta; class Magnoliopsida; order Poales; family Poaceae; genus Coix; species Coix lacryma-jobi. The sequence goes on from CM019828.1 coordinate 10,468,620, forward strand.
TTTCTCTCGGTGTAAGCGTATAAAGCCTTCGGGTAGCCAAATCTAAACAATGTTTGAGCTTAAACTACTTTATCAATCTTGATTGGGCAAGATGTTGTTTAAGTATATAAAAACATTAGAACATAAACAACATCGATAACTTAATGAATCTATTGGTTTGCCAAAACCAAGAGAGCCGATAACTAGTCAAGATCGACTAAAGCAAGAGATTGATCAGAGTCAAGACAGTCTTACAAAAGACAAACTTAGACCGATAACTAGCCATGTCGTAGCTTAACAAGAGTTTGGTCGATGCCAAATACAGCCTTATTGAACAATGACACGAGCCATTGGTGAAACTTACAAGCAAACCGGAGGTCGGTCGAAGCCAATGCAGCCCTGCCTGGTTGAAGGTTCCGCCGAGTTCTACCTTACTCCTACTCCTAGGGTTTTGGCCGGTGGCCGATATGATGATTGATTGATTGTGTATCCCTTACAAAATCGGGTTCCTAGCTATTTATAACCCTGTAGACTCTTGTTCTAATACGACTAGGATACATAACAATAACAAAAGATGACCCGGACTTGTACTCCTTGCCGAGCCCGACACGTCTTCGAAGCCCATCATACTCGGTCCATATGATTTCTTCTGGTCACGTCTGATTCAAGTAGGCTTCTTTTATTTTCTGGCCGATTCTTTCTTTAACAAATCAGCCGTTTGTGCTTACAAAATATAAATTCCTTGTGGTCCAAAATCTGGTGTAAACACATGCCCCCTAATTTTGGGATGAAATTTATTTTATTCCAAAAATGCCATTCCTTTCCATTTAGTCGACCAGCTAAGTCTTCCTTTTAGCCGATCAGCTGAATCTTCTCTCCCAACTGTTGTTCTCTTTCCCAAAGCCAGCCTCAAACCCTAGCCTTTGAACAAATCCGCCGCCACACAATCCAAGCAAAAACCTTTCGAGAATCAAACTTGGAGCTTTCGCAATTCAAATGGCGACTCAAAATTCCATCCTTGAGGTAAGAAATTTGGCCTCGGTATCCTTCCCTTCTGATGATCTTTTGTTATATATATCATTTATATTCTTTTTGAAATTTCAGGCACTTCATGACCAAATCCTCATCCCAATTCATGATAGTCCAAATGACTTCTTCCTCGGTCCAGTAGGCAATCTTGACCCCACTGAAGTTATTATTGCCGAGACTCAAAGAGTTCCTTTCAAGAATTCAAATTTCGCTTCAAAGCATTGGGGCAAGACCCCCTTCAGAAACTGGCCATCAATCATTTCGGGTTGGAGAGATTGGTTAATCAAAGTAGAAGCCAAGAAGAAATCAGACTGGATCCTCTGCAATTTGGATCAGTGCATTACTCTGTCTTTGGCTGACATGAAAAGAAATGAGTCGATGTTGAAGGCTGCTTGTTACTTTTGGTCTGGAACCTTCAATGCTTTCATGTTCAAGCAGGGGCCCATGACCCCGACTTTAGCCGACGTGCATATGCTGACCGACCTAAATGTCACTGGGTCCATCAATCCTCACAGCCTTCAAGTCAAGCCTTCCATCAAGCTTGGAAACCTCAAATCCGGTGGCTGGTCCAGTTACATTGTCTCCTTCAACACTCCTTAGTCCAGTGTCTCAGAATGAGAGCACATCATTTTCCTGAACATGTGGCTGGAAAAATACCTATTCTGTGGACAAGTTGTGGCCCTACTTCAAATTTCTCTTGTCTTTAGCATAGATGTTTGCCTGTGATTCAGATATCCCCTCTTTGGGAAAATACCTTCTGGGTGCCTTATATAGTATGCTGAATAAAGTCTCTCAGAGTCTGATGAAGAATGAAGGCATCCCATCAATAACTGGTCCTTGGTGGCTACTTCAGCTCTGGCTCATTCTTCATTTCCATAGACTGACAACCCCAGATCTGAGAACTCTATCTTTCCCATCACTATACTCAGATAGCCAAGAAAAACAACTAGCCAATGGAGCCAAGATGAGAAGGTGCTGCCATGATAATTATTGATGAATCAGCCAGGTTCTTCTTCAAGGTCTTCTATCGAGGTTTTCCATCAGCTATCTTGAGTTGGTTCCAATACCCAGACATTGCAGAGCTTGAGAATCCATATTCTTTCAGATTCTAGAAAGAATGTGATGATGAGGGCTTGAAAATTCTATGTCAATTGATAAAACCTTGTCTTCTGCCTACTAAATCAGGCATGGTAGAGAAAAACCTCCTATGTCTTATGAATTTTATCATCCTGTTATGGCAAGCTAGGCAGATGGGATTTGGACAAGTGCCCCCAGCCCTCTTCTTTGCCGATAAGCTCAGACCAAGAGAAGCAGTAGAGACAGCTCTAGAATACAACAGAATACTTCAATTGGAACAGTCTATTTCTTTGGAGATGGTCAAAGAATGGAACTGCCGACCTTTCTCTTCATCTTCTTTCAATAATTAGTGGCAACAATGGAGTATCCATCTCTTCAATGAGGCTGTATCCACCTACTGTCTCAAACTGGATCCAGACTTTCAGGCAACCAATGAGGTATGATTTCATCCCTTCCAAGTTCTATATTCTTATCATCTGTTCTTTCCTGATATCACCTTGCAAATACTTGTAGGATTTGGTCACTTTGAATCCTCCAAAAATAAACTACAATGTATGGTGTCCAAATCCAAGAATTGGCTGTGATGCTCCTACTATAAAAACTTTGATGAAGAGGAAAGCTTCTGACATCCCGATGACCAAACTCTTAGCACCTTCATAAAGGAAGTTGGTTCTTTCAAGAAGCAAAAAGTTGACAAGCCAATCACCAAAGTTACATTAAAGAAGAAAAAGAAAGACACTTCTGATGGCAGCCAATCTTTGATCAAAAGTGTCATTATAGAAGTAAGAAAAGCTGCTTTCTCTTTTCTTTTCTCCATTATCTAGTCTGTAACTTCTTCTAACTTTTAATCTCTAGAGCAGGTTGATACTCAAAATGTTGAGTTTGAAATGCCTCCTCTTCCTGACATTGATCAAGAACTTCCTCAACCAGGTATAACTTTTAGCCGGTGATCTTATTTTTTCAATAAGTAACCCTGAAACCTGATGAAAATCTTTTTCAGATGCTCTCCCCGAGTCTTCATCGGGTGCTCCTGAGCTTCAAATTATTCCATCTGACCAGGTACCTCAAATAACATCATTTTTTCTTTTCAACAGCTTTCTATTCATGATCGCTCACATACCCATCTGTTCAGGAACAAGGAGAGCCTTCTTCCCCTAATATCCCCTTCAACTTGAAAGACTATATGGATGAAGAGGAAACTTCTGCACCAAGATCCCCAAGAGAACTTTCTGAAGAAGTTAAGACTCGGCTTCAAACATTAATTCCCCTTCTGGAGGTCAACATAGCCGATTTGGTGCAAGATGCCAAGGGGATTAGGGACATTCTTGATCTGGTTAAGGATGATATACAAGAAGATCTAAAAGAAACCATAACCTCTGTTGCCCACGTAGAATTCCTTGGGTCGAAGCTCTTCAAGGCCAAGGCCAAACTCAGGGCACGTGAAGCTCAAGTGCACCTACCAGAACATGAGCAACGTTGTATTTCTGGCATGGTTGTTGCAAAGGACACCATAGATCAACTTAATTTAGACTCCACTGTCCTCATCGGCAACCTGTCATCTCTAGAGGCTGAAAGGGACCAGTTGCTGAGCAGGCTCCAGGCCATCAATGAGCAGATTAGATCGGAGAAAGAGAATCTGGACAAAATCCCTGTTGCACTTCGCGAACAGAAGAGAAAGATAGCACTTTTCCATGGTGAGCTCTAGGACATCAAGACCAAGAAGAAGCCAATCCCAGGTTCAAGCAAAGAAGATCAGAAGGAGATAGATGACATAGATGTCATTCGTCTGAATGCTTTAAATGCGTTAAGGTCTATGTTAAACATGTAACTTTATTGGTCTGCAATCTTCAACTTCTGATCTATCTATGTAAACATTTGATGCTCTATCAGCTATCTTTAGCCGATATTGTCTATACGATTCATCTTTCACTGCTTAGCCGATCAGTATCAAATGGCTCTTATGTCTATTAGTCGATTTGCCTTAGGATCTAGATCCGAGGGTTCTCTTGAACCGACGCCTTTTCACCTCTTCCAGTTTTGCTCATAAATACAAAATGTCAGCTTCCCGACCACACACCACACATCGCCTTACTCTTCGGCTTTTGCTCTCCTCAACCACCGACTGCTCTTCTTCTTAAACAGTAACCAACGTCAATGGCAAACGATCGTGGCAAGCGCCCTACCGAGGAGTCAGAATCCGTTGACGACCCTCCGGCGATCGCCGTCGTGTGCTCGGGTAATAATCCTTTCCTCGATTATCCTTCTTATGCTCCAAAACTTCTTTTTACTCGAGGAAAACCCTAACCTTTTTGCAGTCCTTCTCCTCCAGCGGACGGCCAAGGTCCTAGCCGACCTCCGACGGGTCATGGACTGGCGCTGGATGAGGACGCTTGGGCTTTCATCCGGGGCTATTCCAACACTCAGCGTCTCTTAGAAGAGGAACGCCGCCGGGCTGCTCGCGCCGAGGAAGAACTTGAAATCCTCCACGCTCGCCTCGACAGTGCCTTAGAGCACTTAGAGGCATCTGACGCCAGGGTCACCGGTATCACATTCTCAGATCCTTTAACCCATTATCTTTGATTTTGAATTAGTTAACTTCTTGCACAGTCATCTTGATTGATCTTTGGTAACTGCTCACTTAAATATTTAGCCGATTCGTGTAATGCCTGACCAAATCGGCTATCTTTAACCTTAATCCTTTCTTGGCTGAATGCAGAGCTTCAGCATCAACTCGACTGGCTCCCGGGGCTGGCCACGACCATCGCCGACTTTGTGAACGCCCAAGGGGCGACATTGAAGGCGCTACTTGAAGACGTCGGGGTGCGCACCAGGGAGTTAGTTCTTCACGTCGTCAGTCACAGTGCTACCTTCGCCCTGGCCGGAGCAGAGCTCAGCGGAGCTAATATCTCCGGGGAAGTCGCTCCCTCCTTTGTCGGCACCAGAACGAGGAAAGACTTCAGGGAGTTGGTGGAGGAGTTCGAGCCTTTGGGACTCGTTGTGGTGGAGGTGACGCATCTGGAGGACCTCCTGAACAAGCTCCACCTAGAGTAGTTTCTTTTAGTGTCTTCCTGTAAATTTGGCCTCATCTGTTCCGCATAAACTGATCATCTGCAAAAACTGTCCCTGCATCGCCAGGCTCTTAAATAAATCTGTTACATATTTATGCTTGACATTCTCTATGCTGTTATTGAATTTTCAAACATTCCCTGATTTTATTTCTTCGTTGAATGTTCTAAAGGCGATACCTTCTTAGTATCGGCTATTACTTTATCACTGAAGGCGATACGTTATGTATCGGCTATTTTTATTCTGAAGGCGATACATCGGTATTGGCTATACAATAGGATCAAACCTCTGTGTAAATTCAAAATCAAATACAACTATTAAGAATACATCGGCCTTGATCTATCACTGTTCTTAAAAACAATAATTCTCAATTCCTTGGCTGATGTAAAACTTTTATCCATCTTGCTTTCGTCCTCACTGATTGGACAATTCATCAGACATATTTTTAAAAGCCGACTGCTTGGATCGCCTGTTGACTGTCATCAGATGTCTTGACGAAGCCTTCTTCGTGAATCTTCCTAGAAAAACACTCCACATTGTCGAAATTCCAAACATCAGGGTCAGAGTAAGCAATGCTAACAGTTGAATCGGCTGGTACCATCTCCACAGTGTCTCCGATCCACTGAATCACATTTTGATGCATGGTAGATGGAACACAACAATTGGCATGAATCCAATCTCTTCCAAGAAGCACACTATATGATCTTTTTGCATCGACTACGAAGAAAGTAGTCAGCAAACTCTTGCTGCCAACCGTTAACTCGACGCATATGGCACCTTTAGTAGCCGATACATTCCCAGCAAAATCGGTTAACCTCATATCGGTTTGAGTCAAGTCTTTCGTAGTCTTTGCAAGCTTTCTGAAGGTGGCATACGACATTAAGTTAACAGCTGCACCTCCATCAACTAACATCCTGCTCGAAGACCTTCCGTCGACAAACCCCTTTAAATATAAAGCTTTTAGATGGGGATGTTTCTCAGGCTTTTGAAACGTGGCCCCTTCTGCCTGATAGATCCACTGAGCAACTATCTCTTCATCATCAGACTCTTCTTCTTGATCAGCAGCTCCGAACTCAGTAGGTAGCATAAAAGAGCAGATATATTAACCGATGACTCTCTCTTATCGGCTATTTGTTTCACCTGCCAGACTTTGGGTCTCTTCTTATGACCTTCATCATTCCTTAATCTCTGAACCCGTCTCTTCTGGCTTCTGGTCAAACCACTCGGACACCATTGTCCTTCTTGCCAAGGATGGTCATGATCAGCTAACCTTCCTCCAAGCCAATCATGAACACTCTCCTTTTTTACGCGTCGATCTGTTCCTTCAAATCTTAATCTTTCATGCACAGATCGGCGGTTGTCTCTCGACTGCATATACTCCTAGTATTGTTCACTGCATTCTGGGCAATTACGAAGAGTAGGAAGCTTTAAACCTTCATTCCAACAATGTCTGAAGAAAGGGCAATCCCATGATTCTTCTCTTCATCTCTGATACGCCTTTCTTCCTCTTGAGACCTTCTATATTCCTCCTCTTCAAGCCACTCTTGATATTCCTGCTCATCTCTTTCTCTTTGCATTTGATCTCTTTCCTTCTGACGTTGCCACTTGTTTAATAAGATTCTAACAGTTGGATGTCTTCTTGCTTCACCAGCCCTTGAAGTTTCAGGTTGATCAAGTTGATCAGCATTTTTCTTTCCTTTCATCTCCTGATATTCCTTGGCTGTTAGCTGCTTCTTTGGATCTACTGTCCCAGCTGCTTTGGCTTTGTCAGAAGTTAGAACTTTGATCTCACTCAAAGGTGCGGGAGCTACCATGTTTGCTAGAAAAGGATGGCCATTGATGCCCATACCCTTGGCTTTCTCTAAGCCAATTCTTCCCTTAGTAATAGCTCTCTGGATCATATCTCTGAAAACTCGACAATCGTTAGTAGTATGAGTACCAGAGTTATGGAATTTGCAGTACCTTTTATCTTAAGCTCTTCAGCCGATGGGATATTGTGGTTTCTAGTTAACTTGATTTGACCTTTTTCCAACAAGTAGTCAAATATCTTATCGGCCTTAGTGATATCAAAGCTGTACTTTACATCTTTCTCAATACTTTTAGCCTTTGCCCAGGCATGTATTCATTGTTCTTCCAAGCCCAGCCCACAACAGCAGCTACTTCATCTTTACTTTCATCACTTGAATCATCTTCTTCTTGTAAAAAGAAGTGACTTTCTGCATTATTGGCCTTCTTGGGCTTGAAAACTTGATTATATCTATTCTGGGCATCAATATTTGCTACTTTCTTAGCTACTTTCAGCCAATCAGCCATATTGGTACAACCGAAATCTTCTCTCTGATGGCTGGTATTAGCCCTCGAATTGCAATGCTGACTACCTCTGGATCTGTTAGTGACAAGGTATAGCATTGGTTTTTCATCTCCCTGAACCTCTGAAGATATTGGCATCCGGTCTCATTGTTCCCCTGCCTTATATCGACTAAATCTACAAGCCCTTTCTCCAAAACTCCAGAGTCAAAGTATTTATGGAACTTGTCTTCCAAATCTTCCCAGCTTTGAATGGAGTTCGATGGTAGAGATAAAAACCACGAAAAAGCCGAACCAGACAGAGATAGAGGAAACATCCTGACTTTAAGTGCTGGCTCGTCACCAACCTCTCCAAGCTGGACTAAGAACTGAGTTATATGCTCCTATGGTTGTCACTGAACCCGTTCCTGTGAATTTGGTAAAATCAGGAATTCTATATCTTGGAGGAAAAACAACCTGATCATACCACTCTGGATATGGCTTCTTGTAGCCAGTCAATGTAGTCTTTGGCGTCAAGCCAAACTGTTTCTGAACCATGTCGGTAACTCGATTCATCAACCGGTCTACTTGATTCATCGGCCCTTGATAGTCGATGTTCTGCCCCCGAAAGTGTTGTTGTGATACCCTGGATTCTCATGAGCATCCAAAGTATAAAATCTAAAACGTAATGATATCCAGGACGAATGTCACCAGGTACTACGTTTCCTTGATAAGGTGGTGCATTGAAATCTCTAGTAATCCTCCTTGCATGGGGAGCTATTTTTGTAGCCGATGAGTATATGTTATTACTCATATTCAGCTGTTGCGTTGGCTGCGGTGGCATGCCCCCAGGGCTGATGATCATCTGGTTTCCATTACCATTGGGACCATTCATCTATGTGCCCCCAGAAGTTCCAGCTCCTTGATTGCCCCCAACTGCATACGTTGGACCTCTTCTATCATTACTCAAGTTGAAAGCTTCTTTGATGGCATTTGAAAGACTGTTGAGGAACACTTCATTATGATTCATCAGGGTAGTAGACATTGCTTTGCTGATTGTTGATGGTCCTTAACCACCTATTTTACCATCAACATTTTACCCTAAAGTCCACCGAAAAGGCATGAAATGTAGTCAAATAGGTTTCAAACTAACCAAATTCCACATGTCCATAGATTTTTATTTGAATGCAGGAATTTGGACCAAATTTGGACATTTGAACCACCAGAGGCCAAACCCACTCAGCAGGGCCCAATTGGGCCTTAGGGGGTGGCGCCCGCCACCCCTAGGTGGTGCCCGCCACTTGGGTTGGCCCAAACCATCCCCCTGCCACGTCACTGATCCATGTGACCCCCCAAGGCCAAATCTTGGCCCTTGGTCACTAGGTCGGTTTGATCGGAGGGCTACGGAGGGGAGTGGCGTGGATCATGACCTAAGTCGGTTGCTAGGACATGCAACCGACCTCCAAACCGCCTTGGACAACCACCTGGAGGCCGAAGGATCAGTGATGATGCATCCAACGGCCAGGGGACTGGCGGCCGCCAGTAGGGGGTGGCGCCCGCCACCTGACCTAACCCTAGGTCGGTTGGCTGCCCCCTATAAGTACCCCCCTCACTCATTTGGGCTATAAATACCCCCCTGAGGCATCACTTCATTCATATCCCAGATATCCCACACCAAAGAAAGCAAAGCAACAGCAAGCAAGAGAAGCAGAGAGCGAGTTAGAAGCTCAGAGAGCTTAGGCAAGTAGGTTAGCTAGTAGAGAGAGTATAGCTCTAGTGCCCTCGCTACAGCGCGGCTCTTAGTTTAGCACAGCTTAGCCTAATCCTTGGCAGAAGTCGTAGTGCTAAGAGAGACGTGCGAGTTCTACGTAGCTGAAGGCGATCGGGTGCGAGCGACTAGCATCGGAGGTCGGTTGATTTCTCGGCGTCTCTGGTCTGGTTTGCTCTCTTATATCTCAGGTACATTTATCTTTATCTCAGTATTACTTTAAGCATTACTTTCAGTATTACTTTCAGTATTACTTTATCAAGTACCTTGAGTGTGACCTAGCTAGCCTACAGTTCAATTCACTTAGCTATAGTAGTTAATCTCTAGTGTGCTTAGTGATTGATCTTTGCCAATAGGTTGCTTAGTTAGTTTAGTGTTTATCTTATTAAGTGAAGTATTTGCTCTGACGTCCGTAAGGGTGTCTCTATTCAAAGCTAGGGTAGAGATAGTTAGAATATAATTAAGCGTGGTGCTTAGTTATAGACTTACCTTCAGATACGGCTGGACCCCGGATAGCTGTGGTAGCAAGCAGGTGGTGACAGCCCTGTGCGCCTTGAATTCCACCATGTAGTTGGCCCAGTTTAACAGTAAGGCTCGTTGTGCTAGCGTTCAACCTAAGTAAGTGGTAAAGGCGTATGCCTCGATACTTGATAAGATAGGAATAAAACTATACTTAACTTAGTTATTTTATTGACATTTGCCTGCCTTGCTTCGTAACTATCTTGCTTCGTAGTTACCTTGCTTTGTAGTTATCTAGGAGTAGTATTTAGTTTTAGTTAGTTAGTTATCCTTAGTTACCCCCTATTTATCTAGTTATCCACTTTACCTTACCATCCATTACATCCTTATCCATCCACCCATATATTCTTTCTAGCCTCTCATCCCCTCTCTTCCCTTCTCTTCTTTTCCCTTTCTTCGACTCTCATCCCCTCCTTGACTCGACTCATACACCACCCTAGCCTTCCGTTGGGATCAAATAAATCGACACCTAGTACTCCCAGGCGAAGTGCTACTACGATAGTTCTGTGCGCTTGCAGAATCTCCCCTTGGTAGATTGCATTCTCTCTAGCTAACTCCTACTAGTGTCGAGATTGACAACCCCGCTTGGCATTAGTAGATAGCTGCTTTAGCTTCACTCCTTTAGGTATAGTGACCGGACTTGCTACAAGCACTTCTGACGGCGTTGCCAGGAATAGATTTCACAGTCTACTCCTAGTAACGACGTTAGCAAGTGCCAACAAGCATTTCTGGGCCTTACCGGGGATAGTTGCCTAGCTCTATCTTTAGTGAAGCTAAGAACTACCAACAAGCATTTCTGGCGCCGTTGCCGGGGAGGCAATCGGTGTATCGGTTGAGTCCATGTCGAATTTATCGTCGCTCAAGCTCCCGCTTAGCGAATCCCATTTACCCCATTCCTTCTTTCCTTAGTACTTCTTATCTTTTTCCTTCATCTTCTTCAACTTCTTTCTTTCTTATCTCATTCTATCTTCACACGATGGCCAACAAGACCATTCGTGAGTTTTTCTGCTCCTTCTGCTGCGCTAATGTAGCGACAGGACCAGACGTGATCGAAGCCAACCTCAATTTTGAGTTGAAACCGGCTCTGATCATGATGGTCCAACCTAGCCCGTTCTGTGGCAAAGCCCATGAGGATGCCAATGCTCACCTCCAACAATTTTTGGAGATTTCCGGCACCTTCACCATTAAGGGGATAACCCAGCATTCCCTTAAGGAGGCCGACATGATCGTGGCCAAGATGGACCTGCTGGCAACAGAAGCTGGACAGATGTGAGAAGATGAACCAACAAGAGAGTGTCCAGTCTCTGGAATCCTCTACATGACTTGTGAAGTCTGTGGAGAAACCGGACATTCTGGGAACCACTGCTCTGAGCTACATGAAGATTTGAACTTCATCAACAATAGTTTTCGTCAACAGAATCAAGGATGGAATCAGCACTCCAATTCTCAAGGTAACAATTCATTCCCTCGCTCTAATTTTCATAATTCTGATAATTTCTCATTCTTGAAAAATTAGTTTACTCACAAGGTAGAACTACTGATTTCTTGAAAGAAAATTAATGTCGAATGATAAAACCCTTGAGAATATAAATGCTAAATTGGAAGATTTCTCATCTGCTCTGAAAAATCAACTTAGCTTTAATAAGAACTTAGCTTTAATAAGATGTTAGAAACCCAATTAGCTCAACTTGCTGCTATCATACCATCTTTTGAATCTGGCAAAATTCCTGTTAAACCTGACATGGAAACTGCAAATATGGTTGAAATAAAATATTTTAACTATTATGAAGATCAAACCATGACTGTTAAAAGGGTGATCCTGGTAGTCCTATAATTAGATGCTCAATCTTTGGTGTGAAGTCTTTAAAAATGCCATGTGTGATTTAGGATCGAGTGTGAACATTCTATCTAAAGATTTTTATGAAAACTCATTCTTTCCACCCATGTCATCCACATCTGCCTATGCCGTGCTAGCTGATCAATCCACTTGCTATGTAGAAGGAATAGTCAATGATTTACCTGTTCATATTAGAGGTTCATATGTTCCTACTGATTTCATAATACTAGATATGGGAAATAGGAAAGATGTGCCTCTAATCTTAGGAGACCCTTCTTGAACACTGTTAATGCTTGCATATATGTGGGAAGTGGTAAATGCAAATGACATTAGGAGAGAGGAAGGAGATATTCTCCTTTTCCGTGGTCCCGCATATGCCGCTAACATGCAGGATGCAAAGCCCGTTCGTACCAAGAAGAGGTGCCGAAGAACTAGGTGGAACAGAAAGAAAGAACCACCTCCTGAGTTGTGTGATTCACATGACAAGGGAGAGGTGCCCAAAAGAAGAAGAACCCGATGGAGTACTTAGAGAAGAAGCACCCAAGGAAGAAGATCTACCCAATTTGGATGAAACTCCATGGATCTAAGGTATGGATTTACTTTTAATTTATTTTCCTTTGAATTTCCCTTTTCCGAATAAATAACATATGTCATGCATGTAACTAAAAAAATATCACCAGTTATCATTAGTTATATGCATAGGTATATGTTAACTTAGTTAGATCAATAAAATATCATAGGATAGTTTCCTTTTCACAACATTAGATAGTTTCCCTTTTAATAAAATGAGAACAAGAGCTCGACCGAGAGAAAGAAGAAGGCCCTTCACCAGCAAGAAGCCAGCTTGGGGAGACCCTCGCGCCAATAAGGTATGTTTCAACCTCGCTCTTTACATTCAGTTCTTAATTTCTAATCTTTTGAATGCTAATGCCGCTAAGTAACCATTCCATGAATAATATTGATAAAATCTGCTTTTAAACAAGTTGAAACCTGAATAAGATTTGAAATATGTCATGCAAATGCTATTGTTATGGTTTAAATAATGTCTTATCTAAGTTGTTAGCTTTTGTGGGTTGCACATGCTTTAACTGAAATCATGCTTAGTGAATAAAGTTGGTAAGAAATGGAGTAATTCTTTAAACTTGCTAAGGTGAAATTAGGACCTAATCTGGAGGATTTCTTTTAAAAATCATGAAAACCTTGCTAAAAGTTCCTCCTGGATTTTTATCCCATCCCACCACCAGCCAAATATTTGTTAGTCATTAGTCAAAACCACAAAGAGCTTTGTTTGTGTTGAGCTTTGTTAGACCTCATAGATCTTAGTAGAGAAGCTTATCATATCTTTTGAATCAAGATTCACACACACCCACCATAAATTGCCTACTCTCCACTTTGGAAGTTTGCAACCACCAAATAAATTGCTTATTCTCTACACTGGAGATATGCAATAACCTGCCAAACATCCCATTGCTAGCCTTATGCTATTCCTACACTGGGAATAAGCATTTCTCCCTCTTCCCCCTTTTCATTTCTGAAATCCTTTCCTATAGATGTCTGGGGAAATCTAGAGCTAAGAAAGAGAGATATCAAAAAAAGAGAGCAAAGTAGCTCAAGAAAGGACTATGTCCTAAGAAAAAAAATGTGAGGACACATCTTTTTGTCTACTCACTATGTATCAAAAAAAAGAGAGAGAGAAAAAGAGAGGAAGTTATCATTAGCTCTAGACCCCAGAAATTAACTAGGAAGGATTATGAAATATCTCTCTATACACTTCCACATAACCACACATGCACATCTTGATCAATATTTATGATTTGCTGCTCCTTATGATCTGAGTGTCTAGCTTAGCAATAAACATTATGCAATTTGCTCATGACTCTTAGCCTACCTATAACTCCACATATCATTCTTTAGAAATAGGAGAGGCTACATTTTGGCCTAAGTGAGGATTCAAACACCATTGAGTGATTGAGTGAATCTTGGAGGACTTAAGCAAGTTTTTATCTTTTGAAAACCTTAAAAAACCTCCAGATAGAATCCTAGTTAAACCTAAGCAAGATAAAAGTTTCCTATCTACTACTTTGTTTTCACTCTTGCATGTTTGAAGTGACGAGCTATAAGCCCCACATTGCTATGATTAATGATATATACTAAGTTATTTCTCACTATACAATGTGCATTTGTATACATCTTAAGTTGCTATCTTTTTCATGCTCAATGCTTAAACCGCATTGTTGCTCGAGGACGAGCAACAAGTTAGCTTGGGGGAGCTTGTTAATGGTCCTTAAACACCTGTTTTACCATCAACATTTTACCCTAAAGTCCACCGAAAAGGCATGAAATGTAGTCAAATAGGTTTCAAACTAACCAAATTCCACATGTCCATAGATTTTTATTTGAATGCAGGAATTTGGACAAATTTAGACATTTGAACCACCAGAGGCCAAACCCACTCAGCAGGGCCCAATTGGGCCTTAGGGGGGTGGCGCCCGCCACCCCTAGGTGGTGCCCGCCACTTGGGTTGGCCCAAACCATCCCCCCTGCCACGTCACTGATCCATGTGACACCCCCAAGGCCAAATCTTGGCCCTTGGTCACTAGGTCGGTTGATCGGAGGGCTACGGAGGGGAGTGGCGTGGATCATGACCTAAGTCGGTTGCTAGGACATGCAACTGACCTCCAAACCGCCTTGGACAACCACCTGGAGGCCGAAGGATCAGTGATGATGCATCCAACGGCCAGGGGACTGGCGGCCGCCAGTAGGGGGTGGCGCCCGCCACCTGACCTAACCCTAGGTCGGTTGGCTGCCCCCTATAAGTACCCCCCTCACTCATTTGGGCTATAAATACCCCCTGAGGCATCACTTCATTCATATCCCAGATATCCCACACCAAAGAAAGCAAAGCAACAGCAAGCAAGAGAAGCAGAGAGCGAGTTAGAAGCTCAGAGAGCTTAGGCAAGTAGGTTAGCTAGTAGAGAGAGTATAGCTCTAGTGCCCTCGCTACAGCGCGGCTCTTAGTTTAGCACAGCTTAGCCTAAGTCCTTGGCAGAAGTAGCGTAGAGCTTGCTAAGAGAGAAGCGGGTGCGAGCGACTAGCATCGGAGGTCGGTTGATTTCTCGGCGTCTCTGGTCTGGTTTGCTCTCTTGTATCTCAGGTAAATTTATCTTTATCTCAGTATTACTTTAAGCATTACTTTCAGTATTACTTTATCAAGTACCTTGAGTGTGACCTAGCTAGCCTATAGTTCAATTCACTTAGCTATAGTAGTTAATCTCTAGTGTGCTTAGTGATTGATCTTTGCCAATAGGTTGCTTAGTTAGTTTAGTGTTTATCTTATTAAGTCAAGTATTTGCTCTGACGTCCGCAAGGGTGTCTCTATTCAAAGCTAGGGTAGAGATAGTTAGAATATAATTAAGTGTGGTGCTTAGTTATAGACTTACCTTCAGATACGGCTGGACCCCGGATAGCTGTGGTAGCAAGCAGGTGGTGACAGCCCTGTGCGCCTTGAATTCCACCATGTAGTTGGCACAGTTTTACAGTAAGGCTCGTTGTGCTAGCGTTCAACCTAAGTAAGTGGTAAAGGCTAGTATGCCTCGATACTTGATAAGATAGGATAAAATAAAACTATACTTAACTTAGTTACTTTATTGACATTTGCCTGCCTTGCTTCGTAACTATCTTGCTTCGTAGTTACCTTGCTTGGTAGTTATCTAGGAGTAGTATTTAGTATTTAGTTAGTTAGTTATCCTTAGTTACCCCCTATTTATCTAGTTATCCACCTTACCTTACCATCCATTACATCCTTATCCATCCATCCATATATTCTTTCTAGCCTCTCATCCCCTCTCTTCCCTTCTCTTCTTTTCCCTTTCTTCGACTCTCATCCCCTCCTTGACTCGACTCATACACCACCCTAGCCTTCCGTTGGGATCAAATAAATCGACACCTAGTACTCCCAGGCGAAGTGCTACTACGATAGTTCTGTGCGCTTGCAGAATCTCCCCTTGGTAGATTGCATTCTCTCTAGCTAACTCCTACTAGTGTCGGGATTGACAACCCCGCTTGGCATTAGTAGATAGCTGCTTTAGCTTCACTCCTTTAGGTATAGTGACCGAACTTGCTACAAGCAGTTCTGACGTCGTTGCCAGGAATAGATTTCACAGTCTACTCCTAGTAACAATGTTAGCAAGTGCCAACAAGCATTTCTGGGCCGTTACCGGGGATAGTTGCCTAGCTCTATCTTTGTGAAGCTAAGAACTACCAACACTGATTACTTCTTGCATGGCATTGTGTTGAATCTGGATCATTGGATCTTCATGTCCTCCTAGAATTACCCTTGGAAGATGAGTTTTCTGAATGATCTTTTTATCTCTGATTTTGCTGAAACTTAGCAAACACATATTCCGATATTGCTCAACAGTTTGTTCTATTAAGCGCTAGATTTCATCTGGAAGTTCATCCATCGTCACGTTCAGCACTTCATCATTACCGATTGTCATGATCAGACGATTGTGTCCCACCGGGCGTGCCAAAAGAATGTGTTGGCACGAAAATCTGGTCGAAAGCGCTAACACACTCATACACGGTCCTCAGAGGCCGCACAGAGCAAGGTCTTAACCTCCTGGACCTTGAAAAAGGGTGGTCATGCCGAATCTAGGTGAGAGGGACTTCGGACGTGCCAGTCAATTTGACCTGTAATTGACAAAGAGAAGAAAACGTTGTCAAATTGTGGAACCTGCCGGTTTGGTGCCAGAAAGTTCCAAATTGTGCGGCTCTGATATAGCCATTTGTTTATAGGATATTGACTACAAAGTCAACTCCCAAAAGATTGTTGAAGGCATTGATAAAAATATAAATATATGTACATAAAATTACAAGCAATATACATATAGAAGTTGTCCAAATATCTATCTACACAAGTTGTACTCCAAAGTTAGTACTGTAAACCTATTACAAGTTGTACTCCATCTAAAGATCTACAGGGCATACAAATGATCATCATTGTTTGGAATCAACGACTCGTTGGTATTATAGTAGAACTCGCCGTTTGGATTTATGACTTGTTTCCGAAGAAATCCTGCTATTGTCTCTTGTATTGCTTTCAATTGGCCATGTAGCATCACTTTTTGCTTCAACCAGTCAGTCTTCAATTGGCATTAAAGAAGATATTAGTCATATCTATATTATCAATATTAAGTCTATAAAAATGAAATGAAACATGTTACGTACTTTGATGATTTCTTTAGGAATTCTATTTGATTCTATCATCATGTACTCGCAAACATAGAATCCGCATAAGTTGGTGCCTTGTTTTTGTCTCAAAATCCACTGTAGAATGAAAAGATTCATCTCGTAATAAAGATATGATATATGACATGATATAATAAAGATACACGTACATTGACGAAGGTGTAAACTTACTGGTAGTCGTGGCTTTATTGTAAGTGGGGCCTTACACTGACTCATATGTTCCCGGGCAATGAATTTTTGCCAAACCCTAATCCGGCCAATGAAACATTAATAGTTGGATCATTATTTAATTAGTATACATATATACAAGCTTAGTCTATACTTTAAGCATGCAAGCTAGGGATTGAAAAATTACCTTTGGAGGATGTCTATCATATCTTGGTAATCTGCTTGCGGTTTGCTCAACGAGTCATAGATTAACACATTGCTTTGTTTGAGATCGATGACCATCAATATCCAGTGATAGCTGTTCATACACATGATTCATATATATATTATTAGGGTTAAGTAAAATAAAATGAGCACATACTTATTATTAACTATATGTCTCACGCACTTAAAGTTGTATGGGAAGAGAATTCTTTCTCTATCTTTTTGGTTCACGAAGAACCTCATGAGATTTGTACACGACTCATCGCTCCAAGTCGCTGAAGGGTTTGGAGCCTTGAAAACAACATATGGATCAACAAACCCAACAAATTGTCGTGTTTATCTCTGAGTTGAGTCATCTGATACCTGCAAAATATCGAGTCGATCCACAAGTATGTGTGTAAGAATACTATTATATACACATACTAGAGAGTTCAATGAAAACTATAAAAGAAACACTTACAAACAGTAGCAACTAAGGAGCGATTTGTCCAGTGCATCCATATGACATAGCCGGTGTAATTCCTCCATCTGGACTAAGATTAGGTCATCGCCACGGAAGTAGTGATGGTTCCGAATTCGGACAGAAATCCAATTGACATCACCGTCTTTAGAAGCCTCCATGCACCATTTGTTGATTGCAAACATCTGCGTACCAAGTACATGTAAGTGATTGGGTTCATTAGACTCCTGCCCGGTGCAAAATTTCTCCTCCATTCATCAACTACTTCCGCTCGTGGAAACTCCAGCCCAGTAGCAATAGCAATATTTCAATGGTGTCGTACGGGAGACCGCTGTCAATGAAAAAATCTTCAATGGAGTCCATCTCAGACAAAGTGGTCTCTCCAGATTTCCGCTGTACTCTGCCCATGTTTGAACCATACTGATTTTGCACAACTAACGGGGACAAAGGTCTTGATGTTTCCCCGAGCTGTGGAACACCCTTTCCCACTTTCTTCTTGTTGGATTGTTGTTCTTTTGTGGACTTCAAAAGAGAGCGTTCGTAATCTGATTTTCGCGGAGCCTTTGGGCTTCACGCATCTTGATACCATGTTGGTCCACCCTTTTTCTTAACTCTTGTGGGTTCAACAAGAGGTAAGGCTTCTTTGGGTTCCTCTTCGCTTTAGCAGCGGCCTCACATTCATCTAAAAAATTCGCACATCTTTTTTCACCGTAATTTCTAACTCCTCATCAGTCTTTTCATAAGCTAATTTCTCTTGGGCTTTTTTTATTGATGCAGGAGGCTTCTTCTTTGGAGGTGGGGCCTTTGGTTCTGTGGCGGCGGACCGCTTCTTAGGGCCGCACGGTGGAGGCGGCGGTGTTGGAGCCCGCGGTGGAGGTTGTGGCGTTGGAGCCCGCGGTGGAGGAGATGGTGGGCTCGGTGGCGGTGTTGGAGCCCGCGGTGGAGGTTGTGGCATTGGAGCCCGTGGTGGAGGAGATGGTGGGGCGGTGGCGGTGTTGGAGCCCGCGGTGGAGATCTTTGTGCAGGAGATGGGGTTGAAGTCGTGTCCTCCAACACATCATCACCGCCCGCAGCACTCTGATGTGCTAGGGAATAATGACGAACTGGACTATAGTTCCTGCTACGCAAAACAACGAATGATGTGAGCATCCAACTAATATATACATATAGGAAGTTAGTGTAATAAAAATTGTTTCTCGTTCACGCGCACACTACCTATGGTGAGGATCTTGATCAGTAGGAGGAAGTTGCGGCGGTGACACTCCAGGAATAATAATGAAGCGCTTGCGCCAGCAAATAAATGCCTTCTCCGCTTCACCTAAAGTCTTCTCCCCATCTCCCCCTTCGATTTCCAGTGCCACGCTGCCACAACCTGTCTCAACCCTATCCCCAAAACGCTAGCGTATCCGGCTGGCACTGGTTGACCATGGATTCTTGGTGTTCTTGTGCGGTCGATAGGGTTTACAACACCGACAGCCACCTTTTTCGTGGCATTTCCATCTGGAATGTGCAGCTCACAAGTAGTAAAAGGTTCTTTAACGTCATCCACGGGAAAGCGTAGATTGGAGTCATCTTGAATGGTTGGTACTTCCGTGGAGGCGCAGCTGCTTTTCATCTGACCTGGGGGGCTAATGTTCGCTTGAGGATGTTGTGATGATGTACCTTGCCCACTCGTCATTTGACTAAGTGCCGCTTGCACTTGCCTTTTGATTTCCTCCTGCATCCATTCTTCACGAGATTTCTCACGCTCTTGTGTTTGAAGAACATACTCCTCCAACTTGAAGAGTCGCTCTGCCTCCTCGTCCTTCTTTCTTTGGTGGCTTCTGTAACTTTCTCGATCCGCTTCGAAGGAATGCAGCCACGAAACGGCCCCAAAGCCTCTCGTACGCCCACCGTGCTCAGGATTCTCCAGCGCGTACGTGAGTTCATCCTTCTCTCTGTTGGGCTTGAACTTGCCAGCCAACACCGCACTTCGTGCTTGAACTAGCCTCTGTGCTGCTCTTGAAATTTGCAGGCCCCAATCAAGCTCCCCGTCATTAGGGTTTATGGTTCCCCCATGAGCGTAGAAACAATTCCTGGACCGTTCACTCCAATTTCTTCTTATCGTCTCTGGGACTACCCCCCTGGCAAGCATGTCCTGTTCCTATCTCTCCCACTTTGGAAGGGCAGTCTTATAGCCACCTGATCCTAAATGATGGTGGTATTTCTTCTGAGCTGCATTTTGTTTGTTTACTCTGACCCGGGCCTCGCTCTCTTGTGATCTTTTGTACTGTACAAATTCATCCCAATCGGCCCTTATCTTGACATACGCCTTAGAGTTGAAATCTGGCGTCTCGTTATTCAGCACAAACTTGTGATACAATTTCTTCTTCCAGTCCTAAAAAAGTGTGGCCATCTTCTTCATTGTCCACTCCCGAATTCGCCTCAGCAGCTCCTCATCATCCGTGTCGAACGAGAAATGAGCTTGGACGTCATCCCAGACTAGCTGGTTGTCAAGATTGGAGACATAACTGATCTCGGGAGCACTTCGCCTCTCTTTCCATTCACGGGCACTTATCGGAATCCGATCTCTCACAAGGAACCCACAGTGAAAGACATATTTCTGTGCATGGGGTCCTAGTGGTTGGCCTGTAGCCATATCGAATTCGGAGATTACATGATGACCCTTCAACGGCCTCTTCGGCCCTCATTTTGGTCTGCTCTGCCCCGTCGCAGATGTCGATCCAGAGGGCTACATATAGGTAAAGACACGAATATGAAACCCTAATACAAGTTGAGATAAAACCTAATCAAGTAATAAAGTAAATGTAAACCCTAACACCACATATTGTATATATATATACCTCGCCTGTATTGCCTTCTTCCATCTCAACTTGTTGTTCAGGGGGATTTTCATCATGCATGGTCATGTCTTCGTAATTCAATAAGTATTGACTCCTGTCATCGTCGCCGGCGATGATATTCATCATTTCCTCCTCCATGTTCTCATTTGGGTCGGCCATTTCTGCGAATATTAAAATATTAGGGGTTTAATTAGGGGTTAAGGGTTTAGGGTTTGGAGTCTCGGGTTTGGGTTTAGGGTTTAGGGTTTCGGGGTTTAGGGTTTCAGGGTTTAGGGGTTCGGGTTTAGGGGTTAGGGGTTTCGGGGTTTAGGGGTTCGGGGTTTAGGGGTTGAGGTTTAGGGTTAGGGTTCAGGTTTAGGGTTCGGGGTTAGGTTTAGGGTTGGGGTTTAGGGTTAGGGTGGGGGGGGGGTTTCGGGGGTTTCGGGGTTAGGGGTTTCGGGAGGGGTGGGGGGTTTAGGGGGGGGTTTAGGGTTTCGGGGTTTAGGGGTTCGGGGGGTGGGGGTTCGTGGGGTTAGGGTTCGGGGGGGTTTAGGGGGGGGGGGTTCGGGGTTAGGGTCGGGAGGGGGGGGTTAGGGGTATGCGGGTTTAGGGTTTAGGGTTAGGGGGTTTAGGGGTTTAGGGGTGGGGGGCGGGGGTGGGAGGGGGTTAGGGGTTAGGGGTTTTGGGGGTTTCGGGGTTGGGAGGTTTCGGGTAGGGGGGTTTAGGGGTTCGGGGTTTCGGGGTTTAGGGTAGGGTTCGTAGGGTTAAAGGGTAGGTTCAGGGGTTTAGGGGTTTCGGGGTTAGGGGTTTGGTTTCGGGGGTTTAGGGGTTAGGGTTAGGGTTTAGGGGTTTAGGGGTTTCGGGGTTTAGGGGTTTGAGGGTTTAGGGGTTTAGGTTTGAGGGTTTAGGGTTAGGGTTTCGGGTTTTAGGGTTTCGAGTTTTAGGAGGTGACATGTAATCGCCAACATTAAAAATAACATATATTCGTAAAGAGACAATTCAACATTAAAAATAACACGAAGAAGCATATCTGTCAAATATTTCTAAGTGTAAATACATGTTTAAACATATTCAAGTGATTTTCTATGGCATTCCAACATGACACATGATTTTATGAACACATATTTCTAAGAGTAATAAATACATGTTTAAACATATCTTTGTCATGTGATTTACACACCGTGGACGAGAACGACGACGGCGGATGACAGTGGACGGCGGTGAGGTCGGTGGAGCCGTCACCAGGACTACAGGTCGACGCGGCCTGTCACTTTTATCTACATGTGTAAACATATATTTGTTAGGTTAAAAAAACATATATATGATTTTCCTTTTTCTATAAATATATCTATTCATATTCATTATCTGTATACTCCTCTGTATCCTATTTAGAAGTCGTTTTGGAAAATATATATACACCACTTTACAACAAATATTTTAAAAAGAAACAAGTGGTCAAAGTTATGCTATGAAGACCGTGTCGCAGTCCTAAATGACTTCTATTTGCGATACGGAGTAGATAATCCATTTCTATAAAAAAAGAAATAATGAAAAGTTAAATAGAAAATAATATATATAGAAAAAGAAAAATTGATATATATAGATAATAAATATATATATATATACATGTAGAAAAAGAAATGAATATAAATAGATATATATATATAGATAATGAATATGACCATATTCTCATATTCATTATCTATAAATATATATCTTTTATATTCATTTTATATATATCACTTTCTTTTTCTAAATATATATATTTATTTCTATATGTATATATATATATCAATTTCTTTTTTCTAATATATTATTTTTCTATTTAATTTCATTTCTTTTTTTTACACTCACTCTCACACTGCACACACACCGGCCATGCACACACACACCACGCACACACTGCACACACTGCACACACACGCACACCACGCACACACGCACACCACACACATCTCTAGCTCGACGGCGGGGAGGACGAGCTCGACGACGGCGCGGAGGTGCTCGACGGCGGTGAGGAGGCTCGACGACTGGCGAGGACGAGTACGGCCGGCGCGGACACACGACGGCGAGGAGGACGAGGGCGAGGACAAGGGAGGCGAGGGCGCGCCCAGCCGGGTGGAGGGAGGCTCGACGGCGACGAGGACGGAGGCCGGCTCGGAGGTGCTCGACGGCGGCGAGGACGACGCCATACGGCACGGAGGGGAGAGGGAGGCTGAGGGCGCAGAGGGAGGCCGAGGGCGCAGCGCGGACGACGGAGGGAGGCCGAGGGCGGCGCGGAGCTTGACGGCGAGGACACAGCGGGCGAGAGGAGCGGCGCAAGGACGACGGCGATGGAGGCCGAGGGCGGTGCAGACGGAGGCGGCGGCGCAACTTCGTCGATCTGGGGAAGATTGGAAGGCACTGTGCCCTATATACCCGGGAGGGCCTTTAGTCCCGGGGCGTATAGTCCCGGTGCGTAATACGCCCCGGGACTAAAGGTCGCGGGCTTACGCACCGGGACTAAAGGGGTCTTTAGTCTCGGTTGGTGCCACCGCCCGGGACTAAGGGTCCTTTCCTGCCACAGTTTTGGGTTTTCAGTATTTTGGGTTTTGTATTAAGTTTCTACTATATATAAATATATTGTAATTCTTGTTAATTGCATAGTAAATTGAACAGTAGGCATAAAATTACTTAAAACTAACAGTTGTATATCCTTTAACCTTATTGTATAGTAGAAAATTTTGTAGCATAAATTATTTTATTTTTTTATAATAACGAATATAAATGTAAAAACCATTCATATTTGGTTATGCAAAAATTTAATGTTCAATTTAAATTTAAAAAATGTGGCTTTCATAGAAAATTTTATTTTCATATCTTTGGACGTAATCTTTTGTTATAACCTAAAAATATCATTGCCCAATTTCGTTCTACGCGACAGATGCAGTAGTAGTTTTTTTATTTTTAAATTTAGTTTTCTTTTTAAATATATCTTAAATCTTTCTAATTGAACAGAAAATTAAATATTTGATATACTTTCTTTTAAAAATTAGTATGAGATTCTTTTTGCTTTAGTTTATAGAAGAAAATGTTAAATTTTAGTATCTTCTTATATGTATTTTGATGATTCACATCAAGAGAAGCACATAAATCAATGATCACTACTACTAAATATATATATATAAATCCATTATCAAATAAATGAAGTCTTAATTAATTAATTATTACATAATATCTTTACAACCCACTATTAAGCGGGCACAACTGCGAACCTCCTCTTGACATATGTCCCTTGGTTATGATCATTCCTTAACCATGGAGTTTCCTCATTGTTTAACAAAATGTTTGGGTCCCATTTGGATCCGTGGCATCCATGCGTACACCACTATTTTGGTTGGTGCTCCTTGCGTCTTGGGCTACTGTGTAAAATGTATTCCATTGATCTCGTACCCTTTATACGTGCCGATATGCCACGATGGTTGTCTGGCCAACAAATAAAGTTGCTCATCTATGTTGTCATCACCCTGACATTGTTTTCGCAACCAATCGCCGAAGGTTTGCATGTGCTGACGTGTAATCCAAGATTCACTCTTCCCGGGCCACTTGGATCGAAGGAAATCCTCATGTACCTCGATATATGGATCGACCAATGAGGAGTTCTGTAGAACTATGTAGTGTGCTTTATCGAAGTAATCGTCTCCTGTACCGATATATGTTTTCTTCCCTAGTGTTCCCTTGCCACTGAGTCTGCCCTCGTGTCGCGATTCGGGAAGGCCAATCGGGTCAAGGTCTAGAATAAAGTCCACACAAAACTCTATGACCTCCTCTGTTCCGTAGCCCTGGGCGAGGCTTCCTTCAGGCCGAGAACGGTTATGAACATATTTGTTCAGGACACTCATGAACATCTCGAATGGGAATATGGTGTGTAGGAACACAGGACCGAGAATAATGATCTCCTTGACCAGGTGAACTAGGAGGTGTGTCATGATATCAAAGAAGGATGGAGGGAACACCAACTCAAAGCTGACGAGACATTGAACAACATCATTCTGCAAAGTAGAAAGTTCCTCTGGATTGATTGCCTTTTGTGAAATTGAATTGAGGAATGCACATAGCTTCACGGTGGCTAGACGTACATGTGGAGGTAGAATTCCTCTTAGAGCAACAGGAAGCAATTGGGTCATAAGCACATGGCAGTCATGGGACTTCAAGTTTTGGAACTTCTTCTCTGGCACATTAATTATTCTCTTTATATTGGAGGAGAATCCAGATGGGACCTTGATGCTGTTAAGGCATTCAAACATGCTTTCCTTTTCTTCTCTGCTAAGAGTGTAGCTAGCAGGGCTTAAGTACTGGCGCCCATCATCTGTC
This sequence comes from Coix lacryma-jobi var. lacryma-jobi, assembly GCA_009763385.1. Classification (NCBI taxonomy): domain Eukaryota; kingdom Viridiplantae; phylum Streptophyta; class Magnoliopsida; order Poales; family Poaceae; genus Coix; species Coix lacryma-jobi. The sequence goes on from CM019828.1 coordinate 10,493,438, forward strand.
TTCTCCGGATGCAAGTTGTCTCATTCTTTCATGCGCTGCAAGTCCTGTCGTGCTTCAAGTGAATCCTTAGGCTTTCCGTAGACACCCATGAATCCAAGCAGGTTCACACAAAGGTTCTTTGTCAGGTGCATCACGTCGATCGCATGGCGGACCTCTAGGACATGCCAGTAGGGTAGCTCCCAGAATATGGACTTCTTCTTCCACATGGGTGTGTGTGTCCCGAAGCGTCTTTGGGAACAGGTTCGCTGCCCCGTCCCTTTCCAAATACTACTTTCGTATCCTTCACCATTTCGAGTATATCATCTCCGGTTCGGTTACGAGGCTTGGTTTGGTGGTCTGCCTTACCTTTAAAATGTTTGCCTTTCTTTCTTACTGGGTGGCCCACAGGAAGAAACCGACGGTGCCCAACATACACGACCTTCCGACAGTTTTCAAAAATAAACTATCAAGGTCTTCAAAACAGTGTGTGCATGCATTATATCCCTTGTTTGTCTGGCCTGAAAGATTACTTAGAGCCGGCCAATCATTGATTGTTACGAACAATAATGCTCGCAGGTCAAAGTGTTCCTGTTTGTACTCATCCCACACGCGTATGCCTGGTTTGCTCCATAGAAGTAGAAGTTCCTCAACTAATGGCCTCAAGTAGACATCGATGTCGTTGCCAGGTTGCTTCGACCCTTGGATGAGCAACGACATCATAATGAACTCCCGCTTCATGCATAACCACGAAGGAAGGTTGTAGATACATAGAGTAACTGGCCAAGTGCTATGAATACTGCTTTGCTCCCCAAAAGGATTAAAACCATCCGTACTTAAAGCGAACCTCAAGTTTCTAGCCTCATCTGCAAACTCTGGGAATTCTCTGTCTATCGCTCTCCACTGGGATCCATCAGCTGGGTGCCTCAGCATATTGTCTACCTTACGATCTCTCTTTATGCCACAGCAACAACTTTGCATTGTCCTTATTTCTGAACAAACGTTTCAAGCGTGGTATTATAGGAGCATACCACATAACCTTGGCAGGGATTTTCTTTCTGCTTGGACGTTCTTCACCCTCTACGCCGCCAGGATCATCTCGCCTTATCTTATACCGTGATGCTTCATATACTGGGCATGCATCCAAATTCTCGTATTCCTCCCCACGGTACAGGATGCAGTCATTAGGACATGCGTGTATCTGCTGGATTTCTAATCCCAAAGGGCAGACGACCTGTTTTGCTTCGTACGTAGTGGTGGGCAATTCGTTCGCTTTCGGAAGCATCTTTTTCATTATCTTCAATAACTGCCCAAATGCCTTATCGGATGTACCATTCTTTGCCTTCCATTGCAGCAGTTCCAGCGTAGTACCCAGTTTTTTTTTGGCCATCTTCAGCAGTGGGATATAGCAATTTCCTATGATCCTCTAGCATGCGCTCAAACTTGACCTTCTCCTTGTCACTTTCACGTTCTCTTTGTGCATCACGAATGGCATCACCAAGAGCATCAACATCAGCTGTCACATCTTCTGTCGCTGCCGCATCTTTTTCACCATCTCCCCCACTGCATCATCGTCAAAGGCACCGTACTGAGCAATAATATCAGCGTGGGCTAATTCTTCTTCACCTTCTTCACCATCATCCATTACAACCCCTTCTCCATGCTTCGTCCAACAAATATAGTTTGTTACGAAACCCGACTTCAATAAATGCGTATGAAGAGTCCTTGGGCATGAATATTCCTTCAAATTCTTACAGACGGCGCATGGGCAACACATGAAACCATCCTGCTTATTTGCCTCAGCCACACCTAAGAAATAGTGCACGCCAGCAATGAACTCTTTGGAGCGGCGATCGACATTATACATCCAATTGCGTGACAACATCTGCATTAAATATTACAACCATGCACTTAGTAGTTTCTCATGTTATTGCACAACACTCATGACATCACATGATTGATTAATTCAAACAAGCTTGACTACAACGAAGACTATCGCAGCTAGCGCTAAAAAAACTAAAAATAAAATGCACTTAAGCAACATAATTAGTTCGCGTCCGATCCCAACTAAAATAGACAGATCATTCGCTTCATCAGCATGGATGGGCTGCTGCCGCTGACTCACTGCCTCATCACCTTCAGCTGCAACCTCCTGTGCAACAGAATTTCATACGTGCTGAACGTACTCTTCCTCCCAGTACCAACCTTTACATCCGCCGGTGTCCTCCCACTGCAATTAGAACAAAGAATAAGAAATTTAAACAGCATCATCAAGCAAAACCGATACGAATGAACCATATTAATCAAATGCGGGTAAATAATAACCCACCTCATGGTCCGGACACTCGTAGAATATACGACCCTTGTTGATTCCCTCTTTTTTCACTCGGTACTCCTTCACAATCTTCTGCTTACACTCGCCGCAAGCAATGAGAGGAAGATCCGTCCGCAAACGCTTCGGATCCCGATGATGAGAGGCTGAGGACCCGGTCATGGTTGCCATCTACTATATCCATGCTCATTTTTTAAATTGTTACATGCAAATTCCTAATTTCTAAACAATTATAAAAAAAAAAGACTAAAATTTTCTATTTGTTTAGATAATCGAAAAAATGATATAGCAATACCAATTTCCACATTATCTACTCTCTATATTTATTGTTGCAAACTATTATAAATTCCACATTTTTCTAAAGAAAATATACTAAAAAGACACTAAATTCAATATTACTCGTCTTGCATAAGTATGAAATATATAATGGATACTACCTAGCAGTAGTAGAAAACTATCAAGTGATTGTGATGAACCAATTTAAACTACTCAACTCTCTATACTTGTTCTTGCAAATTATATATTTTAATTAAATTCCTCTCATATTCAAAAGACATGGTAGGAGATGAAAATAGTTACCTCTAAACGCAAAGAGACGATGACGGAGTCGAAGAAGATCACCAATTGACGCCGGAGACGAAGAACAAGCAAGAACAACAGCAAGAACAAGCAAGAAGCTCACTGAAATTTGAATGTCTCTGGCTCGGGGGAGGAAGAAGTTAGCACGTTATAAACCGGGGAGCTTTAGTCTCGGTTTGTATTAAAAAGTGGGGCTAAAAGGTGATCATTTATCCCGGGGCAAGCCACGAACCGTGGCTAAATCTTTAGTCCCGGTCCGTGGCACCAACCGGGACTAAAGAGTGCCCTTTAGTCCCGGTTGGTAACACGGACCGGGACTAAAGGGTCCCTGCCCCGACAGCTCTGCGCAGTAGCCGTTGGGGCACGCCCTTTAGTCCCGGTCCGTGAAACCGACCGGGACTAAAGGGTCTATTAGTCCCGGGCGGCAAAAACACCGAGACTAAAGACGATTTTGAGAATTGGCCTATGACCCTGTTATGTAGTAGTGTGAAATCTTGGAACATGTTCCAAACTCTTCCCATTTAAAATATCATCAGATTCAAATTCAAAAGCATCCTAAACCCTAGTTTGAATTTCTGGGAAATTTGAAAATATAAAATCATTATCTGAGAAATTAGGAAATACTATCATTTCCTAATCATTGGTAATAATACATTAAAGTACGAAGTAAGCTACTATATTTGCATGGACTCAGGTCCCTTTTTCTATTCCTTTACGTACATGCACATGAAGCCTTCCTCATCATCTTCGAATGGACTTAGCCCAACGCGGCAACGCCAACCTTGGCCCAGGCCAAGCCGAGCGAGGAGGACGGCACGCATGAGCGCTGAGCCACACTACGTGAGGATGCCGCGTCTTCCTCCGCGTGAACACCGAGTAGCGTCCACGTACGCCGTGGCTGCAAGCGAGGACTTGAAGCATGGCCACACGATATTTTCTCGCAACCGACCTTCTCCCTTGTGCACGTGAAGCATGCCCGGGCACCAGGGACCACACCGCCTTATCTCTCGTTGTTGAACTTGCTGCCATGTCCCGTCGAGCTCGGCAGGCGCCAGCTCAAGCACGGCACGACGCGTGCGTACGGCCGCTGCTGCCGCTGGCCAAGAATGCCGAGAAATATCTTAAGCGGTCTTGGTGTGCCGCTGACCCACCGCTACTGTCACCATGGCCCGCTGCTGTCAACGCTCCCACTGTGTCGCACCGCCTTTCTCCCTTGGCAGGTTGTCGCCGGCGTCATTCGCGTCCCCTAGCCTGCACAGTTGCATGCATTTTTTTCGATTGCCTCAACCTTCGAGTACGAGTTGTAGTATCTGAACTCTAACCTAGACCATACAACCTATAACTACGAAGCGGTTGCACTCTGACCATCGTGGCGCATCCACTTGTGAAGCTTGCAGATACCTATATCGGTGAGACACCCGACGCCGATGCTGGGCATCGAACCCGGGCGGATGGCCTGCACACCCGCAGAGCACACCAACTGAGCTAACGCTCAGTCCTCGTTGCATGCATCTTTGGGCATCTATGCCACCAACGCCGGAGATATTAACCACGCCACCGCCTTCCCGTGGGACACCTGCTGCTATAGGACAACGAGATATTTCTCTCGCCATCATCTACTGTGCAGCACCGCCTCTCTCCATCGTCGTCTTCTCCGTGCCGTGATTGCTAAGACACGGGCATCTACATGGGCACTGCTGCCTCCACACGCATACGCGAGGAGCACCAAGACACGCTACTGGCAAAAAAATCTCCATCACCACCTTACTGTGTGTGGCCTCGCCGGCTATAAATAGTCATGGCAACCTCGCCGTCGAGCTCCAGGAGGGGTGTGGTTGAGCTCTCCTCTGCAGCGTGGCACACTCCGAGCTCGAACAAGCAGGGAACGTCGAAGCCCCTTGCCTCGCCGTGCACAGCACTGACCTCGCCTTCCCAGTAAGGAAGTCGTCGGACTCGCCGGGGGCCAAGGACTCAAGGAGCTCGCGACCACCGCCTTGCTCTGCAGCTCCGACCGAGGCCGAGCGCTGCTGTGCCCGCCGCTGCCCACTAGAGCTGCCTCACGCTAGGACCACCGCGGCGCCGATGCCCTCCATGCTGAGCGCTCTCGCTGCAACCAGCACAGCGCCACCGGAGCTTCGCTCCGATCCGCCACCGCCGCAGGAACGTCGCACGCCGTCGCTGCCACCACGGGCACCGCACCCAGCTGCGCTGTCAACCCGACGCCGGTGCCCAGGACCACCGCCAGCGCCCCATGCCTTGCTCCATGCGCCTCGCTCTCCCTCCCTCGTACGCAGGAGAATAAGTAAGCCTTTCCCCTATCCAGCAAAAGCAGAAAATTTCAAATAACTAGAGCAATCTAGAGTCTATCCAACTGTTCCAACTCACCTTGCCATCACACGAAAACTTAGAAATATTTTCCAAGTTTAATCTCCATTGCGTTTCACCTACAAACCTAGAAAATTCATATCTCCACCATTCCAACTCCAAACCCAATAATCTTCCACCAAAAATCTTCCTAAATCCAACCCTACACATTATGTCCTTTCCTAATTTTTGGTCCCCATTAAATTCTAGTTTGTCTGTTGCGCTGTTTCTTTGATAGTATCGCTAACCTGTAGTTGCAACCACCTAATCACCGTACATTCGAATATGGTGTACACTCTGACACGTACACAAATACTCGAATATACATACACTCTCTCACATAAAATAATAACAATAGTAGTAGTGATAATAATAATAATAATAATAATAATAAATAATAATAATAATAATAATAATAATAATAATAATAATAATAATAATAATAATAATAATAGAGCATAGTCATATTCTAAATAAAACCTGATCACGTTCTTAGCCTCGTATATTTGCGTGTCCGTGAACATCTGTCACGTACATGGGTACTCAAATATACGCACACGTAGTTATTACCTTGCACACGTATGTGGACATATGATTATTCGTATATATCCCTATATATATATTAATAAGCGATATGTCTTCATACGACAAACCCTCTCTTGCTAACCCCTGAGGCATATACATATGCATGTGCGTATATGTCGTTTACCTTAATCTCCTATCCCTCCTCCATCTTAACCCTAGGTGCATACATATGCGTATGCACTGCTGATCTTAAATTAACATAATAATGATATAACTAAAAGAAACCCACCAACCCAAATAAAACCAACTCTCTTGCTTGATCATGTTTGTTTTGCTTGTTGTATTTTCTTGTTTGTCGACGCTAGATCGCGTAAGATAAAAGACGCGAGAAGCCCCGAAGGAACCCGAAAGGATGAACAACAATCGAAGACCGGAGGGAACAAGAAGACCGCAAGACAAGGATGCATCGACTGCGAGTACAGGCAAGTCCTAATTCCCTTTCCCACCTTCCACCAAATCTTCTTATCTCTATTCTCCATCTACCACTCCAGCCAAATCATACACTACTCTCATACTACCTCTATCATACCTTGCCACATAACCTATCCCTTCCCTCCAAATGTCACCACTCCAAACCACCTCATTTCCAACAAATACCATATTTAGCTGCCGCCACCGTAAAGCCTATCCTATCCCATCCACCCAACATGCCACTTCTAAACCACCTCTTATCCACCACCTCCACCATATAAACCACTCCCACCTTCTATCTATTTAACATATTTAATATGCTCAATTTATATTATTAATGATATTGTGGTAAATGTTATTTAATGTGAACATGATAATGTGACTATATAAACCATGATGCTAATTGAACTAGATAACAAAACTGTTTTTCCGACTGAGCAAGTGGGAGGTACTTCACGTGGTGTAGAACTATCTCTTGGACAGGTTCGCCTAGTGAGGGTTCCTGTTTGGAGACACTTGTTTTGGTCATTTAGGACTGATTCATTGGCCTCGCGCGTCTGGACACAAACGCGTCCAGCCACACGCCTATATAGGTAGGTCTAAGCTCACACCCGATAGGAGAAGTATAATACATGCCTGGAGGTCGGGAGACAACGGTTTAACAGGAGAAGACACGACTGCTAAGTGATCTCTCGTGGCCCGGTCGGCGTGGTTGCTAAGTGGTCTTCCACGTTAAATTCCTGTTTGGGCCGTGTGCGAGCCCTCTCTTATGATATTGTTTTGGCCAGTTGGACCATGCGTGGTCTGTTTCCGACCCCTATGTAAGTCGTGGTAAGGGTTATATGGAACCTATGGATGCGTCCTCTCGGGTACGAGTGCGGATTGGGACAACCTCGGCTGGGGTTGTTTCCCATCGTGTGGGGAAAATTGGACAACTGCTGCAGTAGTATAACTTCAATCCTATTCGAATAGCCACGTCCTTGGATATGGGCAACCTCCTGTAATGCGGACACCAATGATTAGATGTTTTCAAAATGGAACTTGGAATAAAGCTGGTATGTTACTATAATAACTTAATCCCCCGGGAACTAGCGAGAAGGTAGATTCTCTCCTAGGGCCCAACCCTTAATTTATTTATTTATAACTTAATTATACTCCTTTCATCCTCCACCATAACCACCTCCACATATAACCTTGCCTTTCCCCTTAGCCTGCACCCCAAATTGGGACTTGCTGAGTACGTATGTACTTAACCCCTTCGCTACTATGTTTTTAGGAGTGAAGCCACAGGAGCACTCACAAGGATGAAGTTGTCGATGCACTCGCAAGGATGGAACCACATGAGGATAACTGAAGACGAAGCTGACGACCACAAGAAGGAGCTACGCAAGGATGACGACGACATAGGAAAACACATAGGATAAGGTTTACGTCTGCACCAAGCTGCCTGTCGGAATGGAGCCACGATGTCATAGGATCGCTGTGTTAGACTCTGATGTTGCTATAGGGCCTGTGGCCCAAGTGTTGTAATATGAACCTTGTAACATGTTTTCCCATTAGCAATAAAAGTATGGATTTTGATATCAATCTTGTTGAACTGTGCGTATCAGCCACTGATCCAGGGACTGATACAATGCACAGTGGACCCTCTAGAGGGGGGGCCCTCACCGCGTCGACGCCACCAAAGGGTGCGAGTCTCCTCTCCTTCCTCGACTGCTACTCCGGCTATCACCAAATCGCCCTGAAGGTGGAAGACCAGATCAAGACGGCGTTCATCACGCCCTTCGGCGCTTACTGCTACACCACCATGTCGTTCGGACTGAAGAACGTCGGAGCTACGTACCAGCGCGCAATCTAGGATTTCCTGAAGGACCTCATCCCGAGAAGGTTGAAGCCTACGTTGATGACATCATCATCAAAACCCGCATCGCCAATACGCTCGTTGCTGACCTTGAGGCAACCTTTAAGGCCCTCAACAGGTTCAAGTGGAAGCTCAATCCCGGCAAGTGCATCTTCGGCGTACCGTCAGGAAACCTCCTTGGCAACATCATTAGCCGCGATGGCATTCGTCCAAACCCTGACAAAACTTCGGTTGTTCTTCGCATGTGGCCTCCCTCCAACGTGAAGGACATCTAGAAGCTCACTGGGTGCATGGCGTCCCTCAGCCGCTTCATCTCTAGGCTCGGCGAAAAGGGGCTACCCTTCTTCAAGCTCCTCAAGGCAGGCGAGAAGTTCGTCGGGGACGCTTGAAAGGTCCTAGTTTGGTTTTGGTAATTGAGTGACAACTTTAGGTGGACTAACGATGTTTATGTGAGTTACACAGGTGATCATGTGTGAGCAACATATGCCATAGAGGAGAAATGGCTTGAATATGTCGCAAGGCTCACACATGTGAAGAAGGAGCTTAATGCACATGAAACATGACATGTGGTCATGTGGCTAAGATGGTGAAGATCAAGGCAAGACTTGGCTTGATGGACCGGTTGCGAAGGTGAAGGGCAAGTTGAGGCTTTGAAGCCGTTGGTACCGAGTGTCGGGAGGCTTAAGCAAGACTTGGCGCCGAAGGACCAAAGCGATGGTGAAGAGCAAGTGATGTCAAGATCGATGGACCATGGAGGCCATGTGATGATATGAAGTGGATCATATCATTTGATGAAGATGTTGGTGCATGTGTTGCATCAACACCAAAGGAGATGGAATGGAATGCGCAAGGCAAAGGTATACTTATAGGGCATTTCATTTCACCGGTCATAGGTGTGTAGAGAAGATTATGACCGGGTTAGGATAGATGGCCGTACTATCAAGAGGAGCAAACTTGTTTGCATATCGGTCATCTAGTGCCACTTGAGCGATCTACCATTGCGATGTTGCTAGGATCGAGTGGCGGTGTGAGAGCAAGTGAAAATCCTTTGAAAAATGATTGTGAAAATGCTAACACACATGCACATGATGGTGTACACTTGTTGGTGTTGGCACATTTGCAAAGGAGAAGTTGTTGAAGTAGTTTTGGATCAACACAGAGAAGAAAATGAAGTTTTCTGTGTATGGTCGGTGCTACCGACCAGGGTGGTCGGTGGTACCGCCCATAGGTGCTGCGTGCAGCCTTCTCTGTGTTGGGGCATTTTTGGCCTGGCGGTGGTACCGCTATAAGCTCGGTACTACCGCCAGCGGTGGTACCGACCGGATGGTCGGTGGCGACCGTGACGAGCTCTCTGTGTAGCCTGACGGTAGTACCGCCATAACTCGGTAGTAACTACCGACCAGGCCGGTGTGAGTTTGCGGACCTGGATGGTGACCCGGTGGTACGCCATACCGGTACCGTCAGTCCAGTCGGTAGTTCCAAGGTCAGTGTCCGTTTGTGTAGATCCAAAAGTAGCCTGCGGTAGTACCGCCATAGGGCCGGTACTACCGACCGTCGGAGGTACCGACCAGGAGTCGGTTGTTCGTTTTGGTCAACGCGCCGTGTGTAACGGCTAGATCTGACACTGTCGGTACTACCGCCCAGGGGGTCGGTACTACCGACCGAGGCGGAGGAAAGGGGAAACGGCTAGTTGGCCGCTCCCCTCTATAAATAGGAGTGGAGGCCGGCTGTGGGCCGGCTGCAGAGCACCCAAAAAGCCTTGGTGGCTTGTGTGGATGTGCTTGGGAGCCCTCTAACTCGCTTGTGCTTGCTAGTGTGCGAATCTATTGCGAGTGAGCGATTCTAGTGCGTTGCTTTGAGAGATTGCATCGAGTGGCACTAGGTGTTCGTGTTGCAAGCCAGTGGTGCTTGTTACTCTTGGAGGTTGCCACCTCCTAGACGGCTTGGTGATCGAGTCTCCGTCGTGAAGCCCGCGTGAAGATTGTGCGTGGCTCCGGAGAAGGATTGTGAGGGGCATTGTGCTCGCCCCGCGGGGATCGCGAAGAGCAACTCTAGTAGAGCGTGTCATTGAGTTACCCTCACTTGTGGGTGAGTTCTTGCGGCGCTCGAGTGTCGAGCTAGGTGTGGTGCCTATTAGCCGCCGAACTACCAAAGTGTGTGGTCGACACAACGGGGACTAGCTTGGTGGCAACCAAGTGAACCTCGGGAGAAAAATCACCGTGTCAACTTCATGTTCATCTTCTCGGTGGTTTGCAAACTCCATTCACTAGCTTGTATTTACTTGTTCATATACATGTACTAGTGTAGTTGCTCTTGTAATTAGTTAGCTTGTGTAGCATGCTAGTTACCTTCTTAGCTTGTGTAGCATAGAAGTTAATCCCGTGAGTGACTAGTTGACTTGTAGTCTTGCTAGTCACATTGCTTAGTTTGTGTAGCTAAGTTGAGCTCTCTAATTTGGCTTGTGTAGCCTTGTTTTTGAGCATTGCTAGTGAGCTTAGGCTTTGTGCTTTTGCTTAGTGGCATGTGTAGGAGCTCCCCGGTTGATTAAGTACTAGTTGCTTAGGTTTGTGTAACCTTGCAAGCTAGAATTGTTTAGGTGAGCTCTAGCTAGCCCGACACCTTATTTGCATTGTTTAGGATCTTTTATAAGGTGTCATAGAGTATAAGTAGAGGGGTGTAGTCTTGGCTAGACGATAGTTTTAATTCCGCATTTGTTTTGGTTAGCCGTGCGATTAATTTTAGAAAGGACTATTCACCCCCCCTCTAGTCCGCCATCTCGACCCTTCAATTGGTATCGGAGCCGAGGTCTCTCATTTGTGGTCTTCACCGACCCGAGAGGATGGCGACTTATGGGCTAGATGTTGAGTGTCCACACATTTTTGATGGCACACACTTTGCACGGTGGAAAAATTGGATGATATGCAATTTTAAATTTATTAGTCCTCAAATGTGGTGGATCGTAGATGTGGGCCTTTCTCTTGTGTTGGATAGAAAGAATGCAACTCAAGCGCAAAAGAAATGCCTACATCTCGATTGCCAAGCTACTAACATTTTCTATCAATCTATGGAGGATAACATATTTGGTGAGATCATGGACTTGAAGTCCGCCCATGAGATTTGGATTTATCTCAATGAGAAATATGGGGTGATCTCCGATGATGATGTTGATGAGCCCAAGAAGGAGGCGCATGGGGATGTTGAGCATGACCACAACTTGATGGTTGTGGAGGATTGCTCCACCTCATGGTCAAGTGATGATGATGATGATCAATCCATAAGTTCACTTGACAAGATTGTTGATGATGGGCCAAGCTCAAGTGATGCAATTAATGATTCTACTCCATGCTCACTTGATGATGATGATGATGACGGCTATGAGAGTGATGTCTCCACAAGCTCCTCTACTACATCACATTGCTTCATGTCACATGGTGACGCAAAGGTATCAATTGCAAATGTGGTTGTTGATTGTGATGATCCAAACTTTGAGCTTGTTTGTAGACTCACTAAGGCTTTAGAATGAGATGACTAAAACAATGAAATTGAAAAATGAAAACTCATTTCTAAAGAATGCATGTGAACAACAAAAGCATCTACTTTATGTTACTACTTGTTCACATGAGGAGCTTAAATTGACTCATGAGGAACTTAGTGTTGCTCATGACAACTTGGTACAAGACCATGCTTTTCTCACTAAGAAGCTTTCTAATGTAGAAACTAAAACTAGTGAGAGCTCATCATTTGGGTCAAATGATCAATCACATATTGTGCTAACCCTTGTGATGTAGAGAAGAAGCATGTATCCATCTCTTGTAATGATTTATTATCTATGCCATGTTTCTAGATGCTTGTTCTACTATCTTGTCCTTGTCTTGTGAGACTAACATTTTGAAGGAGAACAATGAGCTCAAAAGTGAAGTGAAGAACTTGAGCAACAAGTTAGAGAGGTGGTGTAGATCAAAGGTCACCTATGAGCACATGATGAAAAATCAAAGAAGCTATGGTGACAAGAGTGGCATTGGCTTTGACAAAAGCAATGTCAAAGGCAAGAGATGGGGCAAGAGAAGATATGAAAGAGAGATAAAGAAGCAAGAACAAGAAAAGCTATCTCATTTCATGTGCTATCAATGCCATGAGATGGGACATCTTGCAAAAGCTTGCCCCAACAAGAAGAAGCCCCAAGATCAAATCAAGATCAACCATGATGGTGGTGACTTGATGATGAAGAAGAAGAAAACAAGAAGGGGCGGAAGAGCAAGGCATCCAACTCACATTCAAGATGCCAAGATGATGATGAGCAAGAATGAAGAAAAGAAGAAAGATTTGGCTCACATCAAGTGCTACAAGTGTGGTGATATGGGACACTTTGCCTCGGAGTGTCCTAACAAGCTTGACAAGAAGGATCAAGCAACTCATGAGAGGCAAGGCAATGAGAAGCAACAAATGAGCAAGGAAGAGAAGGCTCAATCAAAGAGAATTTGCTACTCATGCCGGGAAAGGGGACACATGGCAAATTCATGTCCCCTAGGTAAAACTTCTAAGCCTATTTCAATTGATGATAATATTGTGCTTAGAAAGGATGAAAATGGTACCTCTAAGGATACTATTGCAACTCATCCCGCTACTCATACTAAGGCTATGCCAAAGTATGTTGCACCTAAATTGAGAGGACCCAAACTAGTTTGGGTACCATCAAAAAGTGGATGAATATGTGTAGGTACCATGGCATTGGAGGCTTGATTCAATTGATTTCATGTTGTTCATCATGTGATTAAGTCAAGTAATGAAGCTTAGTGCACATCCAAACCCAATGCCAAGTCAAGTGAAGTGAAGTCCAAGTGCTACAACGAACAAGTGCATAAGTTCAAGTTGTGGTGGTGTTTGGAAACATTTGAAGGCTTGCAAACAATTGAGTTGAAGCTTGCTATTTGGATGATCATAAGTTACTAAGGTATATCTCTAGTTGATCATGTTCTTTTAGATGCATATGAGTTGATTGAATTGGATATATATGCATATGTTGCTTGCTATAAGATGATTGAATGGATAAATTGCTTAGTGATCAAGTTTGAGTTAGTTTGAATGGATATGTTCATGAGACTTATTTTAGTAAGTGATTTGAATGGATATATGTCTTGTGAGAGTATTCAAACATGTTAGCTCAAGTTTGATTCAAATTGGTAGAGTATAGCTCAATTGCTCCAAGTTGTCAAAAATCTGAAATCTGAGCTAGCTGTGATAATAGCCATGTTTGAATGATCAAATCTATTTGGATTGGCTTGAAATTTGGTACACATGCTCTACACTTATGATATTAGTAGCTGTGCAAAATTCATGATTATTGGATAAGATGTACTTTGGTTTTGGAGTAGATCTTGTCATTTATAGTGCAGCAGTTTTCAGCATGTAGTACTATGGAAAGAATTGAAATCTGGTAGCAATCTAGAATTCCAACGAAGCTCAAATTTTTATGGCTACTAGAACACTTAGAGAGGCACATCTCCACCAAATTTCATAGTCATTGGACTTATATTTTGGGAGATATGCATGTTTCTTTGAGAAGGACAGAATCTGCCAGAAAAGTGACAAATATTGGATTGATCTAGAGTCACTTTGATTGAAAGGCCCTCAAGTTGGAATCATGTTTATAAGTGGTTGAGAGACCTATGTTTGGTTTTGAGATGTGCTAGAAGCATGACAAAGATGAGTACAAGTTCATTTGAAAGATGAGTGTATTTGACACACATTTGGTACTCAAACTAGAAATCAAGACCAACATCAAGATGAAGATAAAGATCAAGTTCTAGTATCAAATGAAGATCATTTGAAAGAAAGAAAAGGACTCAAAGATGGATTCAAAGTCATATTTCAAGAAGAGTTCAAAAGGATCAATCAAACAAGATCAGTTCAAGTGAGTATCAAGGATGGTTCTTTGGAGAGAGGTCACTTCTCCCTTTTGTAGGGGCTTGCCGCCTTTGGTAGGTTAACCAAGCTTGGCTTGGAAGGCTAACGTGGAAGTGGTGATCTAAAGTATCATTGGAGATGCTTAGTTGAAGAAATCAAAAGGATTGATCAAGAAAGCAAGCAACCCAGAAGAAAGCAAAATCTTGAAGCATTTAAGTGGTATTCACTATTTGTATTCTCATGCAAGCTATGGTCAAATGAAGAAGCAAGCCAACCACAACAAGATAGTGCACTTGATCATATGGGTGAAGATTTGTTCTATCAATTGGTATCTATTGGTCTTCACCATGGACTTCACATTGCTATTTGGAGCTTAATTGGAATCAAAATGACATCCTCTACTACATGAGAGCAAAGGTATCCATTGTAATGGTGCATGATCATTTCATCCCTTACTAGTATGCGGTTAGTGCATATAGTACATGCTTAATAGGATCTTGCATAACAAATGAAAAGTTAAATTCATAGCCTACCACTATTGCTTGTTGATTATATGATCTAGTGGTAGTATATGAGTTTTTTCATGAGCTAGTGAACCCAAGTACTGATCTAGAAGATGAGCATTCAAGTGTCTAATTCAACGTGAGTAAGATAACCATTGAAAGATGTGTGAAGAAGCTTACTCTAGAGCAAACCGAGTTAGATATCTTGTGCAAGTTAATAGTTCAAGTCACAAATGAGAGGCTCATGACAAGAGTTCAAGAAGCAGACAATAATGCAAATGGATATCAAGTTTAAACTATCATTCAAGTGGTATCCTACAAGATGTCAAGTGATCCTCACTTTAAGTGATCAAATCAAGCAAAGCATCCCTCACCAACAAAAGCTCAAGTTTATCAAGTGAATGACCCATGCTATGACATAAAGAAGGTGCCCCACCGATTGGTATCAAGTCAAAGATCCGACAAGTGGCTTCATGCAATCTTCACAGGGTATCTAGAAGTGGAGTCATTCCAACACATATGGTGGTGTCCATCAAAAATGAAGACTCAAGTGTCAACCATCTACCCTAGTGTCACCCTTTGTGAGAAAAGAGCATGCCTTTTATGGTCATTGTGACAAAGGGGGAGAAGTTAAGGAAAAGATATGTCAATTGTGATATGTCAAGGACAAAGGGGGAGAAACAAAAGATGACATGGAATCAAGAGGGAGCAAGATGAACAATGGAGAAGGATCAAAATTCTGGACAAAAGAGAGCACACAAAGGGGGAGCAAGCTCATGAATACATGATGATGCATTTGTTGTGCATTACATTTGCTTGCTCACATTGCATATGTTTTACATTCCTACATACTTATGTGCAATATTTGCTAGAACTAAGACTTGGATGATGATTGTTTTTCCTTCATTTGGTATTTAGAACATAGTCTTAGTGTAGCAAGTGTAACTAGAACCTTGATTATAATGTGATCTCACGTGGTATCTAGTTTCACTGTTTCTAGCAAGGTCGATGCTAAGGATGAATCAAAATGTGGTATGCACGCTTCAAAGGTAAAATTTCATCATGTATACCTTAGCATCACTTAGTAGTGCTAACACTCCCACAAATTTATTTATGCATGTGTGCAAGCTTGAAACCAAACCATTTGAGCACACATGTAGAGGGAGTTAACACTACAAAGTCGGGTTGTATGGTGCTTATCGAAATCTTTTCATGTGATCTTAATATTGGATAAGTAACATAGAATCCAAAACCAAGTTAGCAATTACATTCTTGTAAAGTGCTAGCTTGAATAAGCTTAATTCCATATCTTTGTAGAGTTGTCATCAATTACCAAAAAGGGGGAGATTGAAGGTCCAGTTTGTTTTGGTAATGAGTGACAACTTTAGGTGGACTAACGATGTTTATGTGAGTTACACAGGTGATTAGTCCACCAGGTGATCATGTGTGAGCAACATATGCCATAGAGGAGAAATGGCTTGAATATGTCGCAAGGCTCACACATGTGAAGAAGGAGCTTAATGCACATGAAACATGACATGTGGTCATGTGCTAAGATGGTGAAGATCAAGGCAAGACTTGGCTTGATGGACCGGTTGCGAAGGTGAAGGGCAAGTGAGGCTTTGAAGCCGTTGTACCGAGTGTCGGGAGGCTTAAGCAAGACTTGGCGCCGAAGGACCAAAGCGATGGTGAAGAGCAAGTGATGTCAAGATCGTGGACCATGGAGGCCATGTGATGATATGAAGTGGATCATATCATTTGATGAAGATGTTGGTGCATGTGTTGCATCAACACCAAAGGAGATGGAATGGAATGCGCAAGGCAAAGTATACTTATAGGGCATTTCATTTCACCGGTCATAGTGTGTAGAGAAGATTATGACGGGTTTAGGATAGATGGCCGTACTATCAAGAGGAGCAAACTGTTGCATATCGGTCATCTAGTGCCACTTGAGCGATCTACTATTGCGATGTTGCTAGGATCGAGTGGCGGTGTGAGAGCAAGTGAAAATCCTTTGAAAAATGATTGTGAAAATGCTAACACACATGCACATGATGGTGTCACTTGTTGGTGTTTGGCACATTTGCAAAGGAGAAGTTGTTGAAGTAGTTTTGGATCAACACAGAGAAGAAAATGAAGTTTTCTGTGTAGGTCGGTGGCACCGACCAGGGTGGTCGGTGGTACGCCCATAGGTGCTGCGTGCAGCCTTCTCTGTGTTGGGGCGTTTTTGGCCTGGCGGTGGTACCGCTATAAGCTCGGTACTACCGCCAGCGGTGGTACCGACCGGATGGTCGGTGGTACCGTGACCCTGAAGGGTTTCGCGGAGCTCTCTGTGTAGTCCCAGTTTTGGCCTACCGGTAGTACCGCCATAACCTCGGTAGTACCGCCCCGGTGCTACCGACCCAAGGCGGTGGTTGGCAAGTTTGCGGAGCTCTCTGTGTTGGATGGAAAATGACCTGGCGGTGGTACCGCCATAGGGCCGGTACCACCGGGCTCGGAAGTACCGACTAGGGGTCGGTAGTTCCAAGGTCTGGAGGATGTTTTTGAATCCGTTCTGTGTAGATCCAAAAGTAGCCTGCCGGTAGTACCGCCATAGGGCGGTACTACCGACCGTCGGAGGTACCGACCAGGAGTCGGTTGTTCGTTTGGTCAACCGCGTGTGTAACGGCTAGATCTGACACTGTCGGTACTACCTCCCAGGGGGTCGGTACTACCGACCGAGGCGGAGGAAAGGGGAAACGGCTAGTTGGCCGCTCCCCTCTATAAATAGGAGTGGACCGGCTGTGGCCGGCTGCAGAGCACCCAAAAAGCCTTGGTGGCTTGTGTGGATTGCTTGGGAGCCCTCTAACTCGCTTGTGCTTGCTAGTGTGCGAATCTATTGCGAGTGAGCGATTCTAGTGCGTTGCTTTGAGAGATTGCATCGAGTGGCACTAGGTGTTCGTGTTGCAAGCCGGTGGCTTGTTACTCTTGGAGGTTGCCACCTCCTAGACGGCTTGGTGATCGAGTCTCCGTCGTGAAGCCCGCGTGAAGATTGTGCGTGGCTCGGAGAAGGATTGTGAGGGGCATTGTGCTCGCCCCGCGGGGATCGCGAAGAGCAACTCTAGTAGAGCGTGTCATTGAGTTACCCTCACTTGTGGGTGAGTTCTTGCGGCGCTCGAGTGTCGAGCTAGTGTGGTCCTATTAGCCGCCGAACTACCAAAGTGTGTGGTCGACACAACGGGGACTAGCTTGGTGGCAACCAAGTGAACCTCGGGAGAAAAATCACCGTGTCAACTTCATGTTCATCTTCTCGGTGGTTTGCAAACTCCATTCACTAGCTTGTATTTACTTGTTCATATACATGTACTAGTGTAGTTGCTCTTGTAATTAGTTAGCTTGTGTAGCATGCTAGTTACCTTCTTAGCTTGTGTAGCATAGAAGTTAATCCCGTGAGTGACTAGTTGACTTGTAGTCTGCTAGTCACATTGCTTAGTTGTGTAGCTAAGTTGAGCTCTCTAATTTGGCTTGTGTAGCCTTGTTTTTGAGCATTGCTAGTGAGCTTAGGCTTTGTGCTTTTGCTTAGTGGCATGTGTAGGAGCTCCCCGGTTGATTAAGTACTAGTTGCTTAGGTGTGTAACCTTGCAAGCTAGAATTGTTTAGGTGAGCTCTAGCTAGCCCGACACCTTATTTGCATTGTTTAGGATCTTTTAAAGGTGTCATAGAGTATAAGTAGAGGGGTGTAGTCTTGGCTAGACTGATAGTTTAATTCCGCATTTGTTTTGGTTAGCCGGTGCGATTAATTTAGAAAGGACTATTCACCCCCCCTCTAGTCCGCCATCTCGACCCTTCAACGCTAAAGCCGATCACGCCTTCTCCAACCTGAAGAAGTACCTTACCCAGCCTCCTGTGCTCGCCGCACCCATGGAGAAGGAGCCTTTGCTGCTCTACATCGCCGCCACAAATCAGGTCGTCAGCTCGTCATCGTCGTGAACGCGAGGAAGTCGGCTACTCCTACCCTGTCCAGTGGTTGTGCTACTTCGTCAGGAGGTATTGAACGACTCCAAGACTCGGTATCCCCAAGTCCAGAAGCTCCTTTATGCGGTCCTTATCACCGCCCGAAAGCGTCCACTACTTCCAAAGCTCCAAACGGGTCATTGTCGTCACCGAGTTCCCCCTCGGGGACATACTCCGCAACAAGGACGCTACGGACGCATCATCAAGTGGGCCATTGAGCTCGGCGCCTACGACATCGCTTTCCAGGGTCACTAGACCATCAAGTCTGAAGCCCTCATCGACTTCGTCGTAGAATGGACGGACATCCAAACCCAGTGCCGACGGAGGCGCCAGAGCACTGGGTCCTCTTTTTCGACAGATCACTCACATTGCACGACGCCGGCGCTGGTCTCCTCTTCACGTCTCCATCTGGCGAAAAGCTATGCTACGTGCTCCGTTGCTATTCTCGGCTTCAAACAACGCCGCCGAGTACGAAGCTGCTCTCCACGGCCTTCGAATCGCCAGCGAGCTAGGTGTCAAGCGCCTCATGGTCTACGATGACTCCGCACTCGTCATCAACCAGCTCAACAGGATTAGAGCTGCTCCACGACAAGATGAGCACTTACTGCACAGCGATCCAGAAGCTTGAAGACAAGTTCTTTGGCGTCGAATACCATCACGTCCACGCGACCGGAACCAAGCGGCCGACGAGTTGTCCAAACTGGCGTCATCACGATCCCTGGTCCCAACTTGTGTATTCGTCCACGACCTAACCGTTCTCTCCATCGACAACCCTGTAATCTCTGCTTCATCAACGGACGCCACATCTCCATCCCCGCCGGTGGCACAACTAGTCGGCACCATCCCTACAACTCCATCTGACTGGCGGGAAGATTTCATCAAGTATCTCTCCGAAAACCTTGTCCTCGCTGACAAGATCGAAGCCGAGTGCCTCATCCGTCACGTCAACAACTACGTTCTAGTCGATGGTGTGCTCATGCGCAAAAACTCCAGAGACGAAGTGCCCAAAAGTGCATCTCAAGGGCAGACGGCCTCGAGATCCTCTTCGACATCCACACCGGAGAATGTGAGAACCGCGCCGCTGAAAAGACCCTGGTGCGCAAAGCCTTCCGCACGGGATTCTACTAGCCATCAGTCGTTACTGACGCTGAGCAGCTCGTACGCACCTACGAGGGGTGCCAATTCTTCGCCAAGCAAACACGCATTCCGCGCAAGAGCTCCAAGCCATACCCGCCTTGTGGCCCTTCGCCTGCTAGGGGCTCGACATGATCGGCCCATTCCGACCAGCTCAAGCAGCTTCAAGTGGATCTACATCACCGTCGACTAGTTCTCCAAGTGGATCGAGGCGAAGCCAATCACCAAGGCGACTGCAGAAAATGCCGTCTCCTTCATCGACGAAATCATACACCGCTTCGGCCTCCCAAACTCCATCATCACTGACCTCGGCTCCAACTTCACCGACAATGTCTTCTGGGATTTTGCGAAGGGCACGGCGTGCTCGTCAAGTACGTCTCCGTCGCCCGTCCTCGACCAACGGCCAAGCCGAGCGCGCCAACGGCATGATCCTCGACGCCCTGAAGAAGCGCCTCTACCAGAAGGATGAGAAGAACCGTGGTCGCTGGATGCGCGAGCTCCCCTCCATGCTATGGGGCCTCTGCACTCAGCCCAGTCGCAATACCGGCGTTTCACCCTACTTCATGGTCTTCGGCTCAGAGGCCGTCATCCCCGCCGAGGTTGCCTTCCGCTCTCCGCGCCCTGCTCCGTTGCCCCCGTCGTCGTCTTCGGCGAGGCCGACTTCGCCGCCTCGCCAGCTTCAGCGTCCGCCGGAAGGCTTGGCTCCCTCCGACCACTCTCCTGGGTGTCCGGCACTCCTCGGTGTCCGCCGACCTGCACAAGAAATAGATGAGTCGTCGACACGTCCCTCCGACCAACCTTAAGATCGCAATATACGTCAGAGATACTTACAAGCTAGACACCTTCTTCTCCTGGGAGAAGCGCCGAGAGCGCGACCGCGCGCCATCTCCTTGGACTCCTCCTGCGGTTTTGGTGCCACCGGAAGCCTTCTGCGGCTCCGGGTCTCCTTCTAACCGCCACGACTCCGGCACCTGCGTCGTCTTCGGCTTCGGCTCCGGCCTCACCGCCTCGCCGCTCCGCCTCGCCGAGGAGCCCTGCCCGAACTAGGCACTCAGTGGAACGCGCGTCATCACTGTCAGACTTGCCATCTGACGAGTCAATCACCACGTGACGCCTCTTCGCCGTCTCTCGTCAATAGTGAAGACGCCGCCGGTCTCCAATGGCACCTCCTCTTTTTCTTCGCAGGGGCGGCCTGGCGCTTCCCTTTCGGGTTGCTACACGCCCGCCGCCTGCTTGGCTGGGACTCGGGGACTCGGCTCCCCTCCTCCTTACCGGTCTCAACCTTCGCCTCGTCGACCTCTCCCTGGCCGTCACCGCCACCATCGTCCCGCCTCGGATCGACGCCCTTCGGCCACGCCTTCAATGGGGCCCATGAGACGAATGCATCATGACCCTGCATCGCCACCAGCGGCAGTCAATACCTACTCACGCATTTCAATGAACACCAACAAGGCGAGACTTTATACCTTCGGCGGAGGGTACTTCAAGAATATGACCTCCTCAAGTACTCTAGACTTTTCCTCTTCGGCAGATCGAACAAAGCGTCGACCCGTAGGTATACCTCTGACGGCTCTAGAGGCTCCAGTGCCTCCTGCGTCCTATCATCTTCATCCCCGGCATACTCGCGCCGGGGTGGTTCCTCTCTTTGCAGGGTTGGCAGCGCCGCTTGACGAAATCGACGCGACGGCCACTCCATCGACGCAGCGCTTGTTAATCCGCTTCAGGAGCTCATCCACCTGCTCCATCCCTGCCGCATTGGGACGCTCCGACCACGAGGGCAGCACCTTCGGCTCGAAGGCCGAGTCACACGGTGGTTGCGGCGCCTCCTGGTGGATGTAGAACCACTTCGACTTGTATTCCATCGCCTTTGAAGGCAATGACATCGCAATACTTCTCTTTCATCTCGTCCCGGAGCTGAAGGTACACCGATCCGACGATGTTCGACAACCCGGTGCCGTGATCTCAGCCGGAAAGAAGAAGTAGCGGAAGAGATCAAAGTGGGGCTCAATGCCCAGATATGCCTCGCAGAAATGAATAAAGACCGTGATGTGCAACATGGTGTTCGGTGTTAAGTTGCACAAAGTGACCTGGTAGTACTCCAGCAACCCGTGAAGAAAGGGTGGACCGGAATCCCGAGACCGCACCTGAAGAACGCCTCGAAGACGACGAGCTCCGTGGTGTTCGTGTTGGGAACTCCTCCAGATAAGCTTCCCTCCACCTGTCGGTCAACTGATCGGGGAGCAAGCCGGCGAAGACGAGATCCTCCAGGTTCTCCTTCCAGAGCATGCTTTGGGTCCAACTGCGCGCCTAGCTTGGCTTCTCCACCAGGTCGTCGGACTTCGCCTTCGACGCCTTCTTCCCTTCGCTGCCGCCGCCTTCGATTGCTTGCCACGCGCCATCGCCTTCTCCAAGGAGTGGATCTAGATCGGATCTGGGGGTGAACAGGAACTCGGCGCTTGAGCTTCACTCGTATGTGGGAAGGAAGTGGAGAGGGCGAATGCTACGAGAAATGATCAAGTGAGGAACCCCGCCGTGAACTCCGCCTATTTATACCCAATAGTCCGCCCCTTCGGCTCCAGGGTTTTCGGGGGGGGGCGCCCACTGCCCCCACGATCGCCACGTCGCCCGCGGTCGTCGCACGCGCGCACGCCCTCTGCGCCCCCTTAATGGGCCACTAGGCTAACAGTCAGTCATAGACATTCTTTCAGGTGAACAGTAAACACTACAGTACTGGTCGGCGCTACGGCAGCACCCCGACCACACTCGGGGACTTCGGATCTTCATCCCATCCTCAGGGACTTGGATCTTTATCCTCAATTCAATTTTCGACTTTTTTATACTTTCTTTGACCCTGCTACAAGAACCATGCTGCTTCTTATAGCAGGCTCGGGGACTACGTGTACACACGTCATTTTTTCGCAAAATGACCATGTGTCATTTTCTGCAGAAACTTTACAAGCTCGGCATCAAGTGCCTACAGCACCTACTACAAAGCTCGGACTAAGTGGATACACTTCACCCTCGGTGAATGTATTTTTTTCCTTTGTAGCTGGCCTGGACTAGCACAGACTTCTACTGGGGCATCGTCGGCCCCTACAGCCCGATCAAGCTCCAATGGATACACTTCACCAGAAGAAAGATCTCCAATTTTTTCTTGCAGCACTTCGCATCCTCCTGGCAGGACGACGCGAAACACTTCACGCGGCTGCACTTCATCTTCGACTACTACCATGACATCGACAGCCAGCCCAACCTGCTCGGGAGTCTACTTCAAGTGCACCCATGACCAGGTGACCTGGTCGGAAGGTGTCTTCAACAACGTGCGACCAGGTCTGACCTGCTTGAAAGTTTCGCGATGCCCTGCACACACGGATACAAAGTGCTCGGGACTAGCTGTGGGGATATTACCTCCGTATGCCCCCATGGACCTACTTGGGCCGTCACCAGATACGGCCCAACCAGAAGGCCTTACGTTTGCGACCACGCTGTCGCAACCGCTAAGGACTTTCCTAAAGCCTTGTTCATCAAGGAAGATCTTAATAGATAGACCCGGATTCCTTGTCTAAAGGAACCGATTGTAATCTGTTAGGATTCGTAAAATTGTAACCCTGCTCCCCGGCTATATAAGGCGAGCAGGGACCCTCCCAAACTCACGCCATATTCCAATCCTGCAATACAAACCAGCCACCAGAACACATGACGTAGGGTATTACGGCGACTTGCCGGCCCGAACCTGTCTAAATCGCCGTCTTTCGTCCTGTGTTTACACTTGAGTAGACGTCTCTCACGCCTCCACCGTCTAATCTACTACCTTGGGCATACCCCTCGGTAGACTGCCGACCATATTTCATCAACGGCGAGGAACCCGAGATCCAGGAGGTGCAGCAGCTCGAGGAAGCTGTCCCTACGACCCCGACACTAACTTGCCCGAGTGCCCTGCACACGAGGCGTCTGTCTTCTCCCGAGGCAAGCCCAGAGCATTCTAAGTCTCCAGTTTTTATAATTAATCTACTTGAGTATTTTATACTATGATGCATTAGGTATAGGAGTTGACTGAATCCTACTTGATGCATTATCCTTCCTTGATTATTACTTACACCTGCCTTGTTGTCCTGTTACTTATTTAAAAGTAGAACTGCTTAGCCTGCTTAATAAAATAGTAAATAGGGGATGTTATCGTAATGCCCCTGGTGGGTATTACCGAATCACGGTTGGCTATATTTGCTATCGTGGAAAAGAACCTTGAGTAGTAATGAATACGGTTAACTGAAGGAAAGGTACCAAGTATGGAGACTTGGGGGCAGTTCGTCCGTTGGATCATGTAGGTTTGTATCGATGTTGCCCCGGTTCATTTTGAAAGCGCCCTTTTACTTAGGTGCCGGTGCCGTAATCACCGACCCCGAAGCCGGTTTGACGCTGTTCGGGCCGGTCTCAACCTGAGTCGCACCCTCTAGTATGGAAACACGATCTGCCTCGGAATGGTCATCGTTTAGTTCCAATTGGGTGGTCCGTGCTGTGAGCCGCGACGATTACCACCTGGACAGTATCGAGCGGTGACCCAATGCATGGACCCGACGGGAAAAGTGTGGGTTTTGTATCAAAGGTTTCTCGCCAGCTGGTTTGTAATTCGTTTCGAGTCGCCGTCTCCCCGGTTAGTGAAACTATGTCGAGCTTCACCATGATACAACTCCATGTGATATTTGATGGTTCAACTAAAATTGGATAAGCAAACCTGATATGGTATTACACTATTGTTGCTAGATTCAAGTAAAGTGCTCTAGTTCAGGTGCAAACCTAGAAATAAAGGATAAGTTAAAATATGACTGCTCATCTCTTTTACTGTAAGTAAACTCGTCTTAACCTGAGCTCTTTCTACAAATAAGATACCCAGCTCCACCCCAAAAGCCTTGCATATTCTTGGTGTCTTGATTTTTAGTTAGACGGGTAAGTCTAGCTGAGTACATTCCCGTACTCAGGGTTTATCCCGTGTTACAGATGGCCAGGTTACTATGGCTATTCTAAGCACTGTCTCTACCCCGTGGACGGTGATGAGGAGTAAGCCCAGGGCAGGGTCTTCTGAAAGCTTCCTCTTGCTTTGTGGAATCAAGACTTCAGTGGCAGAGTATCTTTTAAAGAGGAGTGAGTTACGAAAACAATTTTATTTTGACCACCCATGTGTAGTGGCCGTACTCTAAGACTTATTTCGCTTCCGCAAATTTGAAACTCTATGTTGTAATAACTCTAAGTTCCGCACTCTGATTTTATTTGAATGATGAACTGTTGTATCCTTATGAATGGTTGTACTTGAACGATGCGATGCTGGTTGGATGTAAAGTTTTGAAATCCTTCAAGATTTCTGGACTACCGGAGTTATCTGGTTCAAGTGCGGGTCGGCGGCAGTTAAATTAGCTGTGACTGTACTTGAGCTCTTAAATTTGGACGGTCGCGCCACAACCTGAACCTCCCTTTCATCCAATCGTCTGTCCATCTCAGATCCAACGCACAACAAAGCCGCTACCCCTTCGGTGCTACTTTGCAGAAAAGCCCTTACAATTTCTAGATCTCAACCCGCACTCCCCTCTCCACTGTTCAGTGAGTCCTGGGAAAGTTTCATCCAAGCCCCTGAGTTTCTTCTAAATGAGGAAATCCACAAGATTTTCAATTTTTTTTATTTATTTAAATTTACAAAATCAAGTTGTTTTATTTACAATTTGCCACTGACTTCAAACCCTTATAACTTCTTTGTTTTAGCTCCGATTTAATCCGTTCAACTTTGTGTAGATCATTTCAAAAATCTTTCTAACCATATAACTTTTAATACTGTTTCTATAACAAAATTTGAGTTAGATCTAATCTAGTAATTAGGGTTTAGAATCTTGTTTAGATCGTAACTTTCCATTTTAACTCCGATTAGTGTGATCTCGCGTTTGTTTGTTCATAGTGAGACGTAGATTAGTTTTAAAAACTCTTTATCTGTTTTCTTATAATGATGTACTGTTCTAATTATAGGCTATGTTTGCTTTCCATGATTGCTATTGGATGTTTGCGTGGTGTTCTATGATCGTATGTCCAGTCGGTGAGTTATATGTTGGTGATCAAGAAGAAGTTTGTGGATCAAGAGATTGTGATTAAGAGTCAACCTTTGGAAATTTATAAGTCAACAACAGAAAGGATCTTGAATTTAAGGCAAGTATAGCATGAGACCATCCTTGTTACCTATTCACCTTATTAATCACTTAAATTCATATAGCATGTTACCTTGTTGCCTAAATAGGATTATCCTAGATGATTGATCTAATATCTTGATAACTATGGGTTTGCATCTGGGTAGTTTGATGCTAGTGCTTTACTTAAACATGATCTTGTAACATGACCAATGTGATATGCAATAAACATCTAAAACATGACTTTTTATGGAAACATGGTATAAGAACTAATATGTAAGTGATCAACCGGGACTTACAGTGCAACCATGGGGTCTACATGGCTCTGGTCTTAGCCCAGTAACATGAATTGTTCTAGTTTGCGAGCAGCTTACTGAAAGGGCAAGTGGGTGTACCTGGTGGACTCCGGGGAGACAGAATCCTTAGCGGTTGCTACTTATTAGAACTAACTTGAGAAAAGCTTTGCAGTGAAACCCTGCCGCACACCTCGGAAGTGTGAAAAGGCCTGGCATATGGGATTCATGACTCATGGGAAAAGTGTACAACCTCTGCAGAGTGTAAAACTAATATATCAGTCGTGCTCACGATCACGAGTGGCCTGAAATTCTTATAGAAATAAACTGAACATTTAATGCTTATCTAAGTTTGTGCTATTCATTATTCATGACTACCTGATCATGTGGTTATTATGGGATTATGGTAACTTTGCTGCTACTCAATTGCTAAAATTATGCCAATTAAAAGCTAATGCAGTTAAACCCGTGTTAGCCTATTTGAGCCTCATGAACCCCATGATATATTTGTTAAGTACGAGATGTACTTATGCTTGTTTTACTTTTCATTATTTAGATAAAACTCTTGGATGGGTACCAGATTGCTAGAATTGAAGAAGTTATGCTTGTGATCAACTAGTCAGTTGTCCCTGTGAAGTTGGTGCCATTACCTAAAGATCGGAGTGTCTTTCCGCTGTTTGCTATCTAAGGTTATATCTCTTGTTCTATATACGTTATGTATTTAAGCATTGACTTTTGATATTACCCCTTATTTGTAGCTATATGTGAGATTTGACTTCCTAGGCTCACATATGGTGTATGTCTGGTTTTGTTCTTAAAACCGGGTGTTACAGTGTAGCAAAGAACCCAGTCCTTCATTCCAAGACCAACCACATCGATGTTCGCTTTCACTTTCTTCGTGATCACTACGAGAAAGGCGACATCGACTTGCGGCATGTAGACACCCACAATCATCTTGCAGATATTTTCACTAAGCCTTTGGATCTCTCAACTTTTGCTAGGTTGAGAGGTGAGCTTGGTGTGTGCTTCCCTTTTTAGTTGAGGGGAGTTTTGACTGATGTACAGTTTGATCCATTAGTTTTAGGTTTGTTTTTGTGTGCTTTAGTTGCATTTGCATGCATTTCATCATGTATTTTAGTGCATTTTAGAGCTTCACGTCTATAGCAATGAGAATGAGATTATGCTCCTTTTGGTATGCCTTGTTAGTACATGATGATGCTTGTAGTTTAGGCTCTTGTTGATCTTTTGATGTATGTTATGAGCTAAGCTATTTTTGTAAATGGTAAATTTGATTAATCAAATATGAAACCTTTAATTTGTTCACCATTGAGATTGGCAACTAGCACGGGTAGGATGTGTTGAGATCACTTGAGCTATCTTTTTTATGTTAGGTTGTTATGTCTCTTGCACTAAGTCTTTCACTTCCTTGGGTTGATCATAATGAACTTGTGCTTAAAATTTGATCCAAGTTTAGTGAAATGAAAAGATCGAGATGGGATTGCATTTGTCAGCACATCACTATATCGAGACTGCTTCTCATTGCACATTTGAGTCGAACTTGAGCAGTGTAGGGTAAGACCGAAACTGGTGCTTTAAGCTTTCAATTGCTTTTCTTGCATAGGCTTCGCCTGGTTGGAAAGTTAGGCAATGACAATGCTTTCAACCTCTCACGATCACGTGCTTTAAATTTGAACTTGTGTTAATCCGCTGCAAATCTCCGATAAAATTTGAAAATGACACAAGTCTATGCTTCTTTCTATGGCATGATGATTGAAGTTTGCTAGGGGTAGTTCACCTTTCATACTTAAGTTCGCACTTGTTGATTTCCTGTCTATTCATGCTTAGTGCTATTTAAGTGGTGAACTTCTTTTTTTCAAATGGCTTAAAACTGCTCAAAATGATTAATTGTCCATATTTCGTATTCATTTGATCAGTTTGAGCCTTTGCTACACTTTTAGGGCAGGACCCTTTAGAGCATCTTTGCACTCTGATTACTATACACATGAAGCTATTGCATTGTGCATTTCATGCATATGTAGCTTTAGGCTCTGATGCCTTTTATTCACACCCCTCTCTGGTCTTATGGTATCTTTTAGCTCCAATACACTCTCATGTGCATTTGGTTGATGACTTGATTTGTGCATGTGTCAACAAGGGGGAGAATAGAGCACAAACACCTCCCTTCGTATGAACAAGGGGGAGAAATGTTGGCACTAGAGGCACTTTGCACATTTCTTGCAACAAGGGGGAGTCTTGTAGCAAGGGGGAGGAGCACTTGTCAAGGGGGAGAATGTCTTTCTCATTTGATGTCGAGAGAGTTTCACAATTGGTGTCGAGCTTTTGCATAGTCTTTGAGTCTAGGCTTGCATTCAGGGGGAGTTACACCTTTTCTGCTGCTTGCTAGTTGTGTTGAGCTGTTTAGCCTCTTTCTTGAGGGACTAGCAGTTTTTGGTGCTTTGAGCTTTGAGCTAGTGGTGTTGAGCCTGTTCTACCTCTTCTTGAGGACTAGCTGTGTTTGACTTGGTTGCGTCGAGTCGTTGCCCATGTCTTTGGGAACCAAGTCTTGCTCTTTTGATCGAGTTTTCTCTCTGTTTGGGGTCTTGCTTCGATCTTTTGCTTGGTTGCGTTGAGCCATTGCCCATGTCTTTGGGGACCAAGCTTTGCTTATTTCAAATCGCCCTCTTTGGCTTTTGTTTGGCTTTTCGGGCACTTGAATGAGTGCCTCTCTTTTCTTTCTTCTCTGTTCTTCTTTTGTTCAGTGTTTGTGTGTTGTGTTGAAAATGCACTCATCAAGGGGGAGATTGTGAACACAAGGTTGATATGTGCCCTTGTGGTTTGGCCCGTTGTGATGAGTGATTGATCAACAAGCTCACGGGTTAGTGTGAGTGGGCAACATGTCTCTTGGCTGTGTTGATGTGCAGGTGTGGAGCTCGGAGGCAATGGTCGATGGCGAGGTGAAGGTCAAGTAGAGACGTGTCGTGCCGTGCCGATGGACCGGGAGTGGTGAAGGGCGGACGTGAGGCTTGGACTGAGGGACCAGGAGGCCGGAGGACCAGTTGCGGTAGCTGACACTTGGCATCAGCAAGCAAGAGTACATGGGGATGTTGGCAGCATCGGTAGAGTCAAGACGGAAGGCGATGGCGTCGTGGCACTTGGCGGAGGCTGGACACGGGCTTGCATGGGGCAAGTGTCGTCGGTCGAGTCAAGGAGGAAGGCGAAGGTGTCGTGCTTGGCGGAGGCTGGACACGCGTCGACATCGGTGTTGGCAATGGGGCGTGAGACCCACGCTCCATCTTCGGCGCGAGTTTGGTAGTTGAGCCTCAGAAAACTACCCCGACGGTTTCCAGGTTTGGACCTCCAAACCTGGGGTGGCCGGTTTCTAAGTTTGGGCCTCAAAACTTAGGGTGGCGGGTTTGCCGGTTTGGGCCTCAAAACCCAGCGGAGGTTCCTATACGGAATGGGACGACGCGTGGCGGCACCACAAGGCTTGCATAGAGGCGAAGCTAGCAGTGAGGAGGCACGACGATCGTCGGGACGGCACGTGGCGGCATCGGGGAGCTTGCGTTGAGGCGAAGCGACCGATGAGGAAGGCGCGTGACCATCGATGAGGATCCTGACAAAGTTGGACTAGAATGCCACTAGGGCTAGCTAGTTTGCTCTTGTATCTAGGGGTAGAAGGGGTATTGTGTAATAAGCTATAAATAAGGGATGACACCCCTCATCCCACCTATCCTTGCAGCATTTTATTTCAGACCCTAGATATTCGTCTGTTAGGGTTCCTCTCTCTAGCTGCTTGTGATCCACAGGGACGATAATCATTCCTCTGTGCATTTCGATTTCAGGAAAGGAGACCGTAATCTCCTTGTCTCCTCGTTGGAGATTTTGGCTGACATCTTTGAGTTCGTGTTTTGTTCTTCGCGTTCTTTGTTTTCTCCCTTTGGCTCTTTCACGAGATCTTTCATTTCAAGGGATGGATTGAAAATCCATTTGAACCATCTTGTGTTGCATCGTGAGTCATCTTTCCACTGAAGGATTTTCTCTAATTCTTCACGAGCACATAGATCCGACGGATTTTATTTTGGATCTCGTTTTGCCTTTTTTCCACCAAATTTCTTTGATTCACCGATTTGCGGTTAGGTTCGAGCCATGATCTCATAGGAGTAGCTCACTAACCTACTTGTGACCCCTCACACAAAGTTTGAGCCAAAGTGCTTTTGATTTGAGGGAGATCGGGTCGAATCGGTGGAAGAACTGCACTGCGTCTAGGGCATCGGCCGCTGCAGTTCATGGCATCAGACGCGCGTCCGACGCCTCCCACATACTGTCCAGTTCTGTACGTGGCATCGGACGCTCCGGGCCAGGGTATCGGACGCTACAGTCCAGCGTCCGATGGTCACTCAGTGAGGTTCCAGAAACCCTCACTTGGCATCGGACGCGTCAAGGAGACAGGCATCAGACGCTGACTAAGTTTGAGGTTTTTTGACCAGCGTCGGATGCTGGCATCGGACGCTGAGGAATCACTATTCATGCATCCGATGTTCATGCAGTAAGGTTCCTAAGAGGTCCATTTCACATCAGACGCGTCCGACGCACAAGCATCAGACTCTCCCAGCGTCCGATGCTCCTAGAACTGCACTGATTTGTCCGTAGCTTGTTCGTTTGGCTTTGGATTTGCGTTCCGGCTTTTGCGTTGGATTCCCGACTTCCGTGCTATATAGAAATCGGGCTTCCCGCTTTGGAAAATAGCCTGAATCCCCCTCGCGTTGCTCAGGGGAGGTTGAGGTTACCCAAAGTTCATCTTGTCACAAGTTGACTTGCGTGAACTTGGGCGACGGAGTTTTTGTGGTGTCCCGCTGTGTTCCTAGGGAGCATCCACCCAATCACTTGGGTCGTGGACATCACGTGTTTTGGCTTTGCTTTTGGGGTTCGAGTTTGGGACAGAGGCTATCCATTTCTGCAAAGAAATTTGTGGCTCCCATTCACCCCCTCTGGTCGCCATTTTCGGTCCTTCAATCATGTCATCGGCGTAGAAGCTACACTGGAACTTGACTTGTGAAGGTCGCATCCGCTTCAGAATCCCATCTGTGGAGGCCTTTATAAACATCTGGTGCAGAATGTCCATAGCGATAATGAACAGCATAGGAGAAAAGGAGTCCCCTTGCCGTACCCCTCTCATGTGTTTGATCACTGGATCCTATTGGCCGTTTAGAATAATTCTAGAGGAGGCGGAACTGAGGAGCGATTCAATCCAACCGCATCATCTGTCACCGAAACCTCTAGCCTTCAACACCTCCAATAGGAACGGCCAGGAGAGCGTGTCAAATGCTTTGGAGATGTCTAATTTCAGCAGTAGCATCGGTACCTTCTTCTTTCTGATCAGAACTGCTGCACGCTGTACATACTTATAATTGTCATGAATGGACCTTGACTGGATGAAGGCGTTTTGATTTTTGTCAATGAGCAGCTTCAGCTTGGGCGCTAGGCGGAGTGCCAATATCTTAGAAATTAACTTGGCGAAGCTGTGAATCATAGTTATTGGTCTAAAATCCACGGGCGCACTAGCGCCGATCTTCTTGGGGAGCAACACAACCAGCGCACCATTGACCTTGTCGAAATGTCTGGTGTTTTATTTTCTAAACTTTAACCGTCAGAGTTTCGCCATGGTACAGTGCTCCAAAAGAACAATAGACCATTATTGTTAAGGAAGGAGGGTTTGGCCGAGATTTCCAGCCTTTTCTTTTTCTTTCTAAATATTTTAAACATTTATTAATATATTTCATTTTTGCATGCAATCCAAAAATCAAGAGCTAAGATTTGTTCGAAGTCGAACCTCTTATGGAGTAATTGGAGTACCATATTGGACCCACATGTTGATAAATCTATGAAGTGGTTGAGAGCCGGGATTTGTAGGCTTGTAGAAGCACAATGTGCAAGGTACATAATGGCCATCTGAACTAACATGCTGAAGTAAGGCCCCTTGTTTGAATGATATCTTTCTTACTGATTCTGTTTATTAATTTCAAGGAAATCAAGGGCAGCTACTTGGGTTTGCAGGTGCGAGCTGAATTCATTTTCTTGCCTTATGTTTAGAGATGACGAGATGAACAAAGATGCACTTGCACTTAGCAAAGCCATTTATTTGTGCTGCTATACCACGTTTGGCCACACTTAGGATAGATGCAAAAGACAAATACGCCTGCCAATCTTGATCTGCAGGAATAGGACTATGGCCTTGTTTAGTTTCCCATCCAAATTTTTCACCTATCACATCGAATATTAGGACACATGCATGGAGTATTAAATATAGATTAATTAGAAAACTAATTTGTCAGCCGGAATCTACTTCGCGAGACGAATATCTATTGAGCCTAATTAGTCCATGATTTGACAGTGTGGTGCTATAGTAAACATGTACTAATGACGGATTAATTAGGCTTAATAGCTTCGTCTCGTTAAGTACTGTGCGGCAGTGTAATTAGTTTTATAATTAATACATTTTAAATAGACTAAATTAGTGCCGCAAACTCTGATGTTACACTTTCCAAAAAAAAATCATACAACTAAACAAGGCCATGACAAACATCGCGCAGCTTGCTCTGATCCTTTCGGTCTTCACACGGCAGGCAAGATGGGAGAAGCCACGCTGCTTTAGCTTCCTGTCTTGCGTCAAAGTTATGTCGAATGGGAGTTGGGAGGACGAATACCAAGAAAAAGACGAGATTGGGTTTACTTTTGCTTTGATGCTTGGCGTGGATAGCTTATCGAGGTATCAGTATACCTGTCAAATCTTGTACAGAAGGGCAAAGCATTCGGTCTTGCATTGGAGCTGGAGGTTGCAACTAAGCTCCTCGATTTTTTTAACCTCATTGTTGGCTTCTGGATCAGCACCAGCATTTTATCAGCTCCAGACCCACACAACAGACAACACAACACACCGGAAGGGAGAGCCATGGAGGCGACGGCGTTGAGCGTGGGCAAGTCAGTGCTGGATGCAGCACTTGGCTACGCTACATCTGCCGTTGCTGAGGAGGTGGCCTTACAGCTTGGCATCCAGAGTGATCATGCCTTCATCAGGGATGAGCTAGCAATGATGCAGGCTTTCTTGCGGGCCGCTCACAACGAGCGAGACCACCACGAGGTGCTCATGACCTGGGTGAAGCAAGTTCGTGACGTGGCATATGATGCGGAGGACTGCCTCCAAGACTTCTCCATTCATGTCCGGAAGCCGTCATGGTGGCGTCTCCCTAGCACCTTACGAGAGAGGCACCGCATTGCCAAGCAAATGAAGGAGCTTAGAGCTAGAGTTGAGGACGTGAGCCAGAGGAACCTGCGCTACCAACTCATAAAAGGTTCCAGCTCCAAGTCTCCTACTTCTTCTGAGCAGCCCAACATTACAGCTGCAGCAATATTTGGCATCGACGATGCACGGCGTGCTGCGAAGCAGGACAACTCTAAAAAAGATCTTGTCCACCTGATCAACCAGGAGGGCGAAGATCTTAGAGTAATCGCCATATGGGGGACAGTGGTGATCTTGGGCTGGCGTCCATCATCAATGAAGCCTACGAGAACCCAGACATTGAGAAGAAATTTCCGTGCCGAGCATGGTAAGGTCTTGCATCCTTCCAATCCAATGATATATTAAGACCATCACCAGAGCTAGATGCTCATAAAGACAACAGATGACACAGAAGACCAGCCATACAATCCAAATGATTTCATCCAGAGCTTGGTGAAGCAGTTCCGGTCAGCTGAGGGGGTTGGCACTCTATTGGAGGCAAGAAGAAGACAGGAGAAAGTTCACTGATATGTAAACCAGAAGAGATACTTGGTTGTGATTATGGTTTGTCCACCTTTGAAGAGTGGAAAGGGATTAGAACATGCTTCCCAAACAATAAGAAAGGGAGCCGGATCATAGTGTGCCCACCACAAGCTGAAGTTGCAAGCTTGTGTGCAGGCGAAGAAAGCCATGTATTGGAGCTCAAACAATTATCTGTTGATCAGACTATTTATGCTTTCTATAAGAAGGTACCATTATTCATCCTTCAGAAACAATAATCTTGTTAGTGTTACCTTTCTTAGTACTCCTAGATTAATATCTAGGCTATGTAGTAGTACTCCCTTAAGACGTTTTTTTTTCTAGATATATAGATTTTACCATGCTCTTAGATACACACTATGTGTAGATACACAGTAAAAGCTACGTATCTAAAAAAGCCAAAAGGTCTTATAATTTGGAATGGAGTAGTGTTTATGCAATTTTTACATTTTTAGATGATTTCTTAACTGTATAAAAGGAGTAGTATCTAGAAATAATATAATTAGTTTTACCTCTTGTGATTCTAGATTAACATAAGATCTAGTTAAAATACAGTACAAGTTTTTTACATACTACCTCTGTCCCAAGAAGAATGCAACTACGGGTTGCGTGCCGCGTAAAGTTGTTGACCAAGTTTCTATTAAATGATATTTATATTTATGAATTGGAATAAATTTATTATGAAAATACATTTCATAACTAATCTAATGATATTTATTTGGTACTATAAATATTGATACTTTTTAATCTATAATTAGTCAAAGTTAAGATACTAAAACGTGTTACTGTGCTAGAATTGCATTCTTAGTGGATCGAGGGAGTAAGATTTTATTCTATATGCAATTTTTTTCTTAGGCAAACAGAATGTATTGATTTTTGTTTAAAGCATGCTGAGCTATAAGAATCTTTCACATAGGATAGCATTAGAACTCCTGAAGATGATCAAAATGATTCTTGCCTTAATACCTCTTTCATAATTAGGCGACGTACTATATCCTCCTGTTTGTTATAATTTTATTGTTTCCGAGTTCGTCAAATTTTTAATCAATGGGTTAGTTAATATGTCTATCTAGCGAATTATATTATTATTGGTATAGTTCGTTATATGCCTATTTACTGTGAAAATATTATGTGAACATTGGCATGGTAGAAAATATGACAAATATTGTTGACTTGTGTTCAGGGTTCTCAAGATAGAACCAATTCACCAACGCCAATATTGCCTAGCTCAAATACAGCTACAACAAGTACCATTAACTCAGTAGCGCCCACTATTTAGACACTAGAGAATAAATTTAAATGTGGAAATGAGAGGAAGGTGGTCACAAATAGCATTACTCGCATCAGGACTATGACAAATGCTTTAGAGGAATCTCAGCTTATTGGTCGGATGAAAGAAACAACTGACATGGTCAAACTGGTTTCAAATGAACTTGGCCAGCAATTTTCTGAATCTGAATAATACTTGCTTGGAACATGTACTACTAAATCAATCTTAAGACGTAACATGAGAACTAAATCATATAGTTTAGCAATAATTACAAAATTCTCAACATTTGTGAAAAAAATATTTTACAAAATCACTTGCACTTGGTAGTGATTAAAATCCCAGCAAGAAAATAGCATCAAATTCATCAAAAAATATCCATAAATTCATATAGCGGATTGAACTCCAGCACACTTTCAAAAAAGATCTGTGATAGATTTGAGATGAAGAACAACGAGGCCCATGCCGATAGATCTTGACTGAGGGGCACCACACCAGTAGGAGTTGGGAAAGGGGACCGGCCATCAATGTCGCACCAGGGAGGACCGTGTGCACGGATCAAATGAACAAACAAAAATCCATGGAAAAATGAACAATAGAAATCCGTCGGGTCGATGGAGGGTGCCAATGCGGTCGTCAAGTGGAGGAAGAGGCCGCCGCCACTGGGTGGAAGAAGGGAGGAGCCACCGCCGCCGTTACCGTGTGGATCTGTTCATTTGGTCACCGCTAGAGGGTGGATCTGAGGGGAGAGGAGGCCGGCGTCACGGGGGAGCAGGGTCGAGCCTCCTTGCATCATTGTCTCGCCGATAGAAGGATGCAGCCACCGTGGAAGAACGGGCCGGGGGTTGCCATCACAGGGGTGGACCAAGACGTCGCCAGAAGGTGGATGGAGACGCTGCCGAATATGTGGACGGGGATGCCGCTTACTGACTCCCTGAAGGATCCGTGGGATCCACCAGCGATGGTGCAGGGGAAGGCCGACGACATCGAGGTCGTGGAGACGGAGGGCGTCGTGCCGCCACCGGCAGCCGCTGCACGGATCCAGAGCATGGAGGGCTGAAGGAGGCCCACCGGCGCCCAGTGGGAAGGAGGCCCTCCGGTGTCGCACCCCGATTTTAAGGATAAAATCGAGTGCTCAATATATGTATATATGTATGCCAGGATCAATTTTCATACATATATCGACATCATAATAGTATCAAAATCAATGTTGTATTACATAATCGAACATTATTACAAAAATGACCCTCGGTCCAAAAGAAAAGTACAATAGACTCTCATCATGAAGACTCACGGAAACTGGACGCCAACTCCACAGAAGGTCGACCGAGGGTAGCACCAGCCTAGTACAACTCATTTGGGTCGAAGCCACCATCTTCTGGGTACTCCTGCTCCTCGTCGTAGCCTCCAGCGTCTGGGTGGGGTAGCAAGGGAGATAAAGAGGAAGGGTGAGTACATTAAAATGTACTCTGTAAGTGTAGGAAATAATGTGACATGAGGCTAATATCAAAGGGATAGGCTAACTTTGTTTGACACAAGCACCTAAAGCGACACATCCTATTAATCCTATTTTCCTATGCACCTGTTTACTAGGTTTAACCACCTTCTCCTTATAACCAGTACCAACACTCAGAGTCCATCGAGCAAAACCACACTCGGAGATCCACCGAGTAACCAACACTTGGAATCCACCAAGCAACCAACACTTGGAGTCCACCAAGCAAACCCACACCTGAACTCCATCAGGCAAACCACACCTGAAGTCCATCAGGCAACCAAACGCAAACCAGAACCATAACCAACTAATCCCGAAGAAGTCCAAGCCGCTCGTGACCGTGAACACGGCTGATATATCAGTTTTACACTCTGTAGAGGTTGCACATCTTTACCCACGAGTCGTGCATTTCCCCGTCACGCTAAACACTGCAAAGGTGTATAGCGGGGTCACACTACAAGGCCATTACAAAGCCGCCTCCAAGTCTGTTTTACACGTACCTCTAAGGTTTCACCCCGAACAAAGGTCAATGACCCCAGGGCCCCCTCTTGAGCCACACAAACCGTCCCCATGTAAACCCTCAACTTGAAGGAAACTAATTACTTAGCCAGGTCCAGCCCATCCAGATCTCATGGTTGCACTGTTAAGCCGAGTTACAGGCTTCGAGAACCAGATCCTAGGGATCCAGACAGGATAATCTAGCACAAACCCAAACCACCAACATCATCTGCCAAGTCCATGGCAACCAAAACCCCACAAAAATGGTCCATCCTGCCGGATTTACCTAATCACCATGTTGCTACAAAAATTACCAACCCACTTTGTTTCATAGATCATTAATCAAGATTATTAATTTGTAACCATCCCATCCCAACCATGACTGCAGGGCTAAGCATTGACTCTACACGTATTCCTAAACCAGGTGACAAGGAAAATAATAGCAAGTACTAGTAACCCCTAACATGGGATTCAATTAAGACATTGCATGCATCTACAGGATCTAACTACTCTAATACAAAATGTAAAAGAAAGTAGGTGCAAGAT
Organism: Coix lacryma-jobi var. lacryma-jobi; assembly: GCA_009763385.1. Classification (NCBI taxonomy): domain Eukaryota; kingdom Viridiplantae; phylum Streptophyta; class Magnoliopsida; order Poales; family Poaceae; genus Coix; species Coix lacryma-jobi. Next base: position 10,531,159 of record CM019828.1, read on the forward strand.
GTTTAAGGATACTTTCCTTCGGGTTGAGTGGGATCGGCGAAGGCACAGTCCAGGTCCTGAGGTTCCTCGAAGTCCGCACTCTCTGGATCAAGTATCATCACATGGCCCAAACAAAGCATAATAAGTAACAGTACATCAACAGTGGAAAAACGTATTAAAAAGTATACTACTGCATAGATCTCGTCGATATGAATCCAACGCAACTTGAACGGTCAAATCGGAGTTAAAACACAAAAGTTATAAGCATTTGAAGTTAGATGACATTTCTGTAAATAGTGTGAACTCATTTGTGATTTAAAATAAATAAAAACAGAAAAGAAATGCTGGCTGGACTGGGCCTCATTTTAACAAAAACTCAAGGGTTAAAATGGAAGAAAACCAGACTTAGGTAATGTTATGATGCGGTATTTACTGAAGGACCGAGACTTAGAATAGTTATGATGGAGTGCTTGATTTCGTGAAGCAAGAGGTTTTCTGCAATTACCATGGCCAATCGGGTGGACCGCGTTGTTGCCGACGTGGCCGCCACGCGGTGCGAGCCGGTTGGCTCGGTGTGCCACCGTGCCTGTAGTCTTGGTGCACTGGCGCTCATGGACCCCGTCCACGATTCTGTGGGCGTGGCTCAGACCCCTTCACGGGGATTTCTAATCTCAGCCATCCATCTCGGATTGGGCGGCCGAGGGAGAAGGGGGGAGAACTGCGGCGGCCGGAGTCGGAGGGGGACACGGCAGCGCCATGAATGGCTCGCCGGCGCTGGCTCGGGAACAGCCTACAGGCCGATAGAGACCGCGGGAGGGGTCGGGAACGATGGAGAAACTCACCCCGACTCCTCTAGTGGGCTTTTTGTCGGGCGGGAGGTGCTGGGGAGGAGAGTCCGAGCGACGGAGGCGAGTGGTGCGGATGGAGCTCCGGCGAGCCTTTCCGAGCAGTATGGTAGAGAGGGAGAAGGCACAGAGAAGGGCGTAGCGGCAATGGCGTGCCCTTGCGAGGCCGAGGCGACTCTTATAGGCTAGAGGTGGGGAGAGACGAGCGGTGGGGCGAGTTTGGTTGAACACCGAGCTCGGGAAGGGCGGATTGGAGCGGCTCGGCGAGTGGTGACGCGGTGGAAGCGGTGGCGAAGAGTGGGAGGCTGTGCGCGGTGCTCGAGAAGTGGCTCGGTCCGCAGTGGCCGAGTCTTGCGGCAGCGAGCGCGGCGCGCATCGGTGGAGAAGGGTCTGGGCGCAGCGACAATGATGGGCGCTCGATCTCGGCTTGACTGCGTCGGGGAGAGGAGAGGGATAGGTGGAGCTTGGTGCTCGCATGGCGTGCGGTTGCGAGCGAGGTGAGTCGCGGCTGGCCTGGTCTGCGCGGCGAAGATCACGACCGAGTGAGGGCCGGTGTGAGCGGATCGGGCAAGCGGGAAGGAAGGGGAGATAGCTAACCGCGTGGGCCCTTGGGTCAGAGAGACGGCGGCGCGTCCACGGAGGAGGCAGGCCGCGTGAGAGACGGGCCAGTGCGCGCGAAGTTGGGCCGAGGAGAGCGGGCCGGTGCGGGGAGGGAAGAGAGGGGCTTGCTCGGCCCGAGAAGGGGCGAACGGGTGCAGCGCAGGCGCTGGGCCGAACAGCAGGCCGTGGGCCAGTGCGGGACAGGCTGAGGGAGGAGAAGTGAGTGGGAGAGGGGAGGCGGGCCGCCAGAGCAGGCCGGGCCAGGGAAGGAGAGAGGGTGAGGAGAGCCTTGCCTATTTCCTTTCTTTTTTCATTTCTTTCCTTTACAACTTTGGCAAATTCATTTGAATTTCAAATTTGAATTGGTTTGAAACTAAAACAATTTGCAAACTTTCGAAAATATTTTCCCTAGGTTTTGCAAACAAAATTTTTAGAGTTTATTTTCATAAAATTTTGTAAACCTTTTATTTATTTTCTAAATAGAGCAAAACTGATTCGCCTCTAAATCAAATTTAATAAATTCTTTTTCACCCAATAAAAATATGCAATGACATGAATGCAACATGAAGTAAATAAATTTTATTTTCCTCCTCTAATTATTTAGCCCTTCCTAAATTTTTGTTTTCTAATTAATTTTAATAATTTCTAAAACATTTAAATCAGGGTGTTACATCCTGCGCCTAGAGGGAAGGGGCCCACCACTAGTAGCTATAGGGAGCGGGGTCGCCGTCAGTCACAGCGCGGGGGAGCAGGGCCACCGCCAGTCTCGCACAGCGGAGGGGCTAGGGCCACTGCCAGTCGCTTCATGGGTTGGCAGGGCGCCGCTGGATCCGCTGTTGACGCGAGGAGGAAGGTGGCGCCGCAGGAGGGGAGGTGGCGCCGCCGCCAGGACCAAAAAGCCGCCAGCGGGAGGACCGAGACGCCGCCAGGCCTGAGCCGAATGACAGGAGAGATAAACGAGGGTTAATTATGGTTAGGAGAAATTTATATTAGAATGAAAAGCAGCTTACTTCTAATTACTACCTTGGGACACTGATTTACGGTTGCGGGATTTTTTTTGATGGAACGGTTGTCGATCCTTATAGAGTTTTATTTACGGTTGCGAAGTTTCTTTAGTTGACGGGTGCTCCAAATAGTTTATTTAGAGCGTTGGGAGCTAAATAGTAGTTTTTTATATATATATAATACATGGGGGCATTTACGATAACGTTATAGTAAATCACATAGTAAAGAGTTGCTACTATAATTTCATAAACTATCATAGTAATTATCGTAACTTAAAGTGGCTATAGAATAAGTTATTCTAATTCTATAGCCAGCTATAGAGTAGTGTGTATATATATATATATATATTATATGTATATGTATATATATATATATTATTTTCTATTCCTAGGGAGTAGTTACTCCCATGTGTATATGTCTAGATTTAGGGTGTATATGGCATGACGAAGTGTACGTAGACGAAGTATATGATCACACTAGACCATCTAGGGTAGTATGTATGTCAAGTATGCAAGTACACATAGAGTATATGGTTATACTTATTTTATATACTACTATAGTGGTATTTTATTAATATATTAAAAAGTATGGGCTCTTTTGAAAAACATTCGCGTAGTAAGCTTTAATGTATCTTAAATTGATATACAATGTGGTTTATTGAAGAAGGGAGTAACTACTCCGGGAGTAGAAAAACTATACACATACTAGTCAGCAAATACACCATAAGTCTATATATATATATATATATATATATATATATATATGGTATGGTAGAATTTGGCTATCTAAAGTTTTCATTATAGCAAAGTATTTGACACTCTTTCATTTGATAAAATGAATCCTTAAAATTCAAATTTTAACAACCTGGCTCCGATACCACTGTATAAAATATGGCAACTGTGGCGGAACCGTCCTGATTATAAGAGCTCAAGTATCGTCTTAGCCAAATTCATCTGACATCGACTCATACTTGAACCCATATAACTCCGGTAGTCCAAAATCTCAAAGGATTTCAAACATCATACAACATACAGGATCGCATTGTTCAAGTACCACATTCGTAAGGATACATCACCGATAATTGAAACCGAATTTAAACATCAGAGTGTGAAGTCGTAAAAGAGTTATTACAACACTGAGTTTTAAGAGTGCGGAAGCTGAAATAAGTTTTGAAACACGACCACCACACATGTGGTCCAAATAAACATTGTTTAATAACCCACACCTCCATTTTGAAATAATGTGCCACTAGCAGTCTCAGTCCAGCAAAAGAAAAGAAGAAGCTTCCGGATGACCCTGCCCTAGGCCTACTCCTCATCACCCTCCACGGGGTAGAGACGGTTATTACAATAGCCGTAGTAGACCTGACCATCTGCAACAACGGGATAAACCCTGAGTACGGGAATGTACTCAGCTAGACTTACCCGTCCAACTGAAAATAAATGACACCAAGGGTATGCAAGGCTTTTGGTGAAGCTGAGATCTCTTAGTTGCGAAAAGCTCAAATTAAGAGAAGGAATATTTAATGATATTGGTGAGCAGTCAATTTAGGACCTACTCCTCCATTCCAAATTATAAGACGTTCCAAGAATCTTGGAGAGTCAAAGTTTTTCAACTTTGACCAAATTATAGAGAAAATATAAAGATTCCCAAGAATATACTATGGAAGATATAAAAGTTTTCAACTTTGAAAATTATAGATAAAATAAATTATACATCATATACATATATACATATATGAAATATAAATGGAGAATCTAATTGCACTTAGTTGATATCATAAATATTATTATCTTATTATATAAATTTGATCAAAGTTGAAAAACTTTGACTCTCCAAGATTCTTGGAATGTCTTATAATTTGGGATGGAGGGAGTACTTCTTTATCTAGATTTTGCACCTAATCTACTCATTCACTTGAGTCTAACAAACATTAATATAACCATATCCAGTTGACTTATCTACATTTTAGTTGAACCTTTTACCTCACATGGAGTTGTATCGTGGTGAAGCTCGCCATAGTTTCCCACTAACCGGGGGAGACGGCGACTCGAATCGAATTCCAAACCAGCCGGTGAAAGACCTTTAATACCAACCCACACTTTCCCCGTCGGGTCCATGCATTGAGTAACCGCTCGATGCTTGTTCGTGGTGGTAATCGTCGCGGTTCAAGCACAGACCGCCCAATTGGAACCTGGCGATGGCCATCCCGCGGCAGATCGCATTTCCATACTAGAGGGCGCGACTCGGGTTGATTCCGGCCCGAACAGCGTCTAACCGGCTTTGGGGTCGATGATTACAGCACCGACATATCCCTAAGTAAAAGGGCGCGTTCAAAAATGAACGAGGGCCAACATCGATACAAACCTACACGATCCAACGGACGAGCTGCCCCAAGTTTCCAAACTTGTGCCTTGCCTTCCAGTTGACCGTATTTCATTACTAGGTTCTTTTCCAGGATAGCAAATATAGCCAACCGTGATCCGGTAAATACCCACCAGGGGTATCACGGGAACATCCTTAAATACTACTTTTAATAAGTAGGCTAAGCAATTCTACATTATAAATAATAACAGGATAACAAGGCAGGTGTAAACAATAATTCAAGGAATGATAATGCAGCAAGTAGGATTCAATCAACTCCTATACCTAATGCATCAAAGTATAAAAGTACTTAAGTAATTTAATTGTAAAACTGGGAGACTTAAAATGCTCCGGGGCTTGCCTTGAGTGAAAACCGAGGCCTTGTGGGAGGGGCACTCGGGCAAGTTAGACTCTGGCGCGGGGTCGGCCTCCTCGTTCCTAGGCAGCTCCGGAATCTCCTGTTCGACGTTTACTTCTGGCTCCTAGTCGGGCTCCGGGGCAGTCGATCCTATTGCAATGCGATGGATAAATAAATAAATAAAGTGCGATGCGAAATATGGTGGTATGAAATGCAAACATCCCTTACAAACCAACAAAACCAACTTGTTGAACCACTTTTGACATTGGCGATAAACACTTAATTACTGCATTAAATAAATCATTAACTCGACTAATTTCCATTGATTAATTCAAAAAGAAATTAGGTTTGAACAACAAGTGCATTTTCTGAATTCAAAAAAATCCACAAAAATTATAGAAGGTAACTTAGACTAACTGGACCTCACTGTACAAATTTCAGCAAGCAATAAATTACTGAACAGCAGATACAAAAAGATGAAATAAACTGCTCAAAAGGTACTTTGAACTAACTTTTCTTATGAAAAGTGTCAAACAGCAATTTTCATATTTTTCCTAGCTTTATCCACTTATAACCATTTTACTGCAGAAAATTTAGTGCTAAAGCGTAAACACATAAATCTACACAAAATAAACAAGTTTACTCCAAAATAAACCCTCTGAACTACGACCCTACTGGAAAAGGGTGACATCCTCATTTTCATATTTTTCCTAGATTCTATTCCACATTTCATATTTATCAAGAAAGTTCCATGAACAGAAACATTATATTCTTTTCTACAAGAATTTTCAAAAAAAACACAGAACATCACACTTGTACAGCAACTCCTTATTTTTCTATACAACAACCTATGTTTAGCATTTTTCTCAGCTTAAACATAACATACAGAGACTACATAAATTTTCCCACATTTTACTTTCACATATAAATCATGTTAACCATTATTTTAAGAAAACAGCTAAAAAGGAAAATAAACCTAAATAGATACTTTTTCTACAAAACAGTGCCTCATAAATTTTTCATAGATACATAAACTGACAAGAAACCTACACAAATTTTTCCATGAGTTAATTCAACCAGAAAACACATAAACCCATTTATCTAAACAAAAGCACATATCCTGGATTAAATAAAACCAGTATAATAAACTTTTACCAAAAATACTTTCATATTTTTTTATGACAGATCTACTCATGAGCAAGCTAACAAAACTTAAAAACCTCATTTGGATCATTAAAACGTGCTACACAAAAAAAACAAGCTTTTCTGAAAAAATAAAAAGAAAAAGAAAAACATTTGAAACTCCCGGCCCAACTTGTGCGGACTCGGTCCATGGACCGCGTGTGGCCGACGTGTGGGGTCCGTGGGTCAACGGACCCACCTGCCAGTGACACTACTAGATAACAGGCCTTTGGACGATCTATCAATTGAGCTTTAGTCTCGGCGAAAAATTGTGTCCGGGGCTAAAGATCTTTAATCCCGGTTGGTAACACCAACCGGGGCTAAAAGTGAATCTTTAGCCCCGGTTGGTATTACCAACCCAGACTAAAGGTTTTGGACCTTTAGTCCCGGTTGGTAATGCAAACCGGGGCTACTCGGTTGGTGTTACCAACCGGGACTAAAGGTCCTTTTAGCCCCGGTTGGTGTTACCAACCGGGGCTAAAGGTCATTCCCGAGTGGATTCAAAAGGAAAACGTCTAGAACTACATCACATGAGTTGCGTAGCTCAGTTGGTAAGCGTGCCTAAGGCGAGAGGTGCTGAGTTCGAATCTCACAGATGCACATTTATTTTTTCTTATAGAACTTTTAGCCCCGGTTGAATGCACCCGGGACTAAAGGCCGGGGACCTTTAGTCCCGGATTCTTAGTCCCGGTTGGCATACCCGAGACTAAAGGCCTCTTTCAGCCGGGACTAAAAGCCCTTTCTCTAGTAGTGTGAGGGCAGAGCAGGGGAAAGGGGTTGATCGCGGTTTACTCACCGATGGCGAGGTCGCCGGCGGTGAGGTGGTGCCTGGCGAGCTCGTCTCGACGAGGCGGATCAAATGGTGTGGTTGGTTCGGCCAGCGCACGGCCGTAGCTCGCCGGCGGCGAGCAATGACGGGCGGTGGTGGCGGTGGTGCTCGGCTCGGCCGATTCCGGTGGTCGCTGGCTAAATTAATGGGCGCGTCGTGCTTAGTGAACCCTAGGGAAGCTACTTGGTGGGTTAGGTTGGCCGGTGAAGCTCCAGAGGAGCTTGGTCACGTGCGAGGACCATGGCGGCGCCCATGGCGCTCGGCCGGAGAAGAGAGGGGGCTGGAGAACGGTAGAGACCTCGCGGAGGTGTGTTCTCACCTTGCCTTCGCGCGGTGAAGAGCTCTGAGGAGGCTAGGGCTTGGCGGAGGCTCGATCGGCGTGGAACGGCGGTGAGCCCTCCTCGGCGTCAGCGGCGACCGAAAGGGGGAACTTCGCCCTCTGGTGGCGGTGAGCCTCGGTCGGGGAGGCTAGCGCGCGCACGGCGTGTGCACGACAAGGGCGGAGTGGGGTGCGAGAGGGATCGGACAGTGGCGAGCAGGTGAGGTCGGAACGGCGGTGCGGGCTCTCGGTGTCGAACGGTGGCGAGCAGTGGAGTGCTCGGCTCGTTCGTGGGAGAGGAGAGGAAGAGAGAGCAGGCGGGTGTGTGCGGGCGAGTGAGGGAGTAAGCGGGAGCAGCTGGTTTTGCTTGCGGGCTCAGCCGGCCGGCGGTCGTGGCGGGGGCCACGGCAGCGCGCGCGAGCGAGGCGGGTGACAGGCGGTGTGTGTGGGCGCGGTGAGCGGGGCGAGCAGCGCGGCAGGCGAGGCGGCGAGGGAGTGGCCGCGAGCGATCCTTGCGTGATCGGGTGGAAGAGGATCGCGTGGTGAGTGGCTGTGCGGGATTTGGAGCAGGCGAAGGCAGCCACGCGGCGGCTCGGCCGGCGTACGGCGCGGCCACGCGGTCGACGCGTGCGGCGCGGGCGAGCGGCGTGGACCAGCGCGCGCTGGATGGGCCGAAAGGCCGTCTGGGCTGGAAGGGTGGCGCCGGGTGAAAAACGAATTCCTTTTCTTTTTTCCAAATCTTTTCTAAACTTTGACCATTTCAAATCAGTTTCAAAAACTTAAAACTAGGCTTTGACCCAAAAATAAAAGTTACTCAAAATAATTTTCTCTACAACTTTTATATAAGACACTTTTTCTGAAACTCATTTTCTCAACCTCCACATAAATAAAGTCAATTTTTGAGCTATAAACCATTTTGTTCCCACCTTTTTAATCATTTAAACTATATTGAACTAGGTCAAGGTGTCAATATAAAAAGTGTTATACTCAATATTCTCTATTTTATAAATTTATTTGCCAAGACAGAAATCCACTTAAACAACCAAGTCTTATAGAAACCAAAATCCAAATAGACCACAAAAGGCAAAAACACTTTCATGTACATGAAATGATGCAATGCATTACTTATGAATTTAGTAGCTAAATGTAGTTCCTAATGCAGTGCTTGACACTTGGAGTGTCACAGCGACAGTATTGCAGAACTCGTTATATGGAGCAACAGGAATATAATATTCACAGTTATACAGTTATACTATATAGTTCATAGTATTAAAAATGGTCAATTCATATAGACTAATTTAACTGTTATATCACTATACCACCGTATTACTAATATTAACACCATACTGTTATAACATTATATAGTTTGTATACCCAATATATTACTGTATATCATATGACCACCACAGTATTACTAATTTGAATTTGTATGGACAGTACGTAGCGTGTACCATAATTAACAATTTGTAATATATATTCTCCTTATAGTTCAAGTATTCACGGCACTATCAGTCAATAGTGACCTTGGATTACTGCATGAGTTTCCCTGAATATCATATATAATCACCACGAGTCCTGATTCTATAGTGGAGGCTCCATCTGAACAGCACTATAGCCGTCCACTGTTCCGGGCTACTCTAGTGGAACTGTCTGGGGAGACGATAGAGCCTGAGTTTTGTGTGTGTGGCTGGAGATAGCAAGGAAGAAGACCGGGTTGGCCTGGTTCTGAAGTGAGCTAGTGATGCATACGGTGAGTACCGAGTAGGACTAGTGTTCTGAAGTACGCACACATCATGCATCCACCATAAGTGCTCCATATAGTGCCTGAATAGTAGATAGGTTTGGGTGCTTGAGCCACTCTAGGGTGAGTGTGCGTGCACTGTTCTTATTCCGAATTTGAATAGTAGCAGGTATTTTAAATAGTGTCGCGCAAAAGAAGTATACAGTGCAATGTTGTAGTCAGCCACAGTATTGCAAGAGATACTGTATCCTGGTAGAATTCGAGTATTCTACCATATTGCACTATATTGTTGATATTCTTCTTTTAGGTGCATTATACAACCTAGCCTTTGAGCCATACTGATATACAAATCTACTCTCCACTATATAGAGTCAGATGTTGTTAATTTTCAACTTCTCTTTGTATTATACTATATCTTCCATAGTATTCTCGTAAGAAGACTTTTATTATTTTATTTTGGTACATAATATAATATTTAGGATCAAATTTGATAGTTTCTTCTAATTCTTTTGCTTCACTGAAGATGTTCCAATTATCATGGTTCGTGTATGTTTGTGTGTGTGTGTATATATATATATATAGTAATTATTTCATGCTCCCAGGGAGCAGTTACTCCCATATGTATATTTCTTGATTTATGAGGTTTATAATCCGGCGAAGTGTACGTAAACGAAGTATATGGTCATACTAGACCTTCTAGGGTACCATGTATGTCAAGTATGCAACCATATACAGTGTATATGGTCATACTTATTTTATATACTACTGTAGTGACATTTTCATAATATATTAAAAAGTACGAGATCTTTTGAATTTTTTTACGTAACTAAGATTTGAAATATCTTAAAATAAGTATATAACATACTAAAACTAATAAATGAGTATGCACACATACGTAACGTGGTTTATTGAAGATGAGAGTAACTACTCCCGGGAGTATAGAAGACTATATATATATATATATATATATATATATATATATATATGGACCCGTCGCAGCGCTCTAAATATTATTTAGAGCGTCACTGGCCATCATTCCCCACAACCATAAAAGTTACTACTAATTCTCATCCCGCAATCGTAAATGGCAGCCATACCATTCTCTCTTCCATCCGCAACCGTAAAAGTTACTGCTAATTCTCATCCCACAACCGTAAATGTTATCTAGATCATTCTCTTCCTTCTACGACATTTACGGTTGTGGGCTGAAATATTTACGGTTGCGGGATCGCTTTGCTAGTGCATATAGAAAGATGGTTGTTGGTAACAACATTTACGGTTGTGGGATTTGGGATGCTCCACCGGCACTCTAAATATTATTTAGAGTGTTATATCCTAAATAGTAGTTCTATATATATATATATATATATATATATATATATATATATATATATATATATGCCATCCAGGGCCGGTCCTAAGTTATCTTGGACCTAGAACAAGCTAAAATTTTGGGCCTTTTTATATAAACATAAAAATATTACTGGTACTACCTATTGGTAGTACACACACACGCATATACAAGATGTTACTGATAAACAGTTAATTGAATACAAAAGCAATATTCATATCAAATAATTTGTATACATGTCAAATAATTGCGAAGTCATCGATGATGGTTTCAATATCAATCTCATCCAATAATCTCAATTTCATTTGAATTATAAATATCAATTTGTTATCTAGTTTATCCGAATTTCTTAGATCATAAATATCAATAGAAACTGGATCCTCATCAACAATAATAGGTTCCGTTTCATTTGAATTAAATAGGTGCTCATGATCACTCACATTATGTTCATCCATGTCGATGTCAACATTGTCTTCCATGTGGTTTTGATCTTCTAATTAGCAATAGTTGTTTCCTCCACAACAACTATTGTCAATGCATCTGGATCTCTTAAAGTGCTTGTATTACTCTTAAGAAATTTATGAAGAACCTCTCTCTATGATTCTACCAAATCATATATTCGCTTTTTCTTTTCTTTTTTTTTGTCGTTGCCAGAAGCGTACTTTTTTGATGATGTGATACTGTTAAAATTAAAGAAATAATTAGTAACTGTAATTTCATAAAATAGGATCACGTGAGAAATAATTAGTAACTTAATTTTGGATTCTTACCTTGCTGCCTGCTCTGCGGAACAGAGGGAATAGGGACGAGGGATCAGTCGATCAGGGAAGGGAATAGGGATCAGGTTCAGAGATCGGAGCAGTAGTGAGAGGCGAGGCCCTTGCTGGCTGCTTGCTGGTCTGGCTCTGCGCCTCTGTGGTGAATCGGTGATCTGTTGGAAAGCCGCATGCAGTGGACGCCGGCACGCCACCAGGCCCTCACGCCGTCACGCGCCCACGACGAAGGAAACTTCGCGACTCGCGCACGGCGGCACGGAAACGGGGAGACGGATCTTGCTTCTTGCGAATTGTATCCTGCGTATATCCCATTACGTATACATACCTGGGGGGCCCATCCCTTTCTTGGGCCTGGGACGGACGTCCCTCCCGCCCCTCCCTGGGGCCGGGCCTGATGCTATCCTACACCCCACCCTAGGTGTAACATAATTATTCTACACCATGCGCCAACCTAGCCAACTAACCAGACCAACAACACACCGAACCATCTGTGTCCCTTGCATGCGCGCGCTTCTCTTCCCCACCCACGCGGCCCATATCGACCGAGCCCGACCTGTTTCCCAAGCGCCCAGGCTTGCGGCCTTCGCACCCTGTGGGCCCAGTCCATTCGCATGTGCACTGCACGCCAGCCTAGCGTCGTCATACCCAGCCACGCGCGTATGCAGCCCAATGAAAGAAACTCACGTCCCTCGCATGCAGGCAGAGCTCCCGATCCCGTGTCATAGCATACGTATGAACTTCTATGTGTTGCCAGTAGCTTGGTATAGTCAACCAAATTTTTTACTAGTATATCTTTAAATATTTTGTTAGTAGCTTGAGTAGTTACTAATATCTTAAAGTAGTTATCATTATATTCAATTATTCTTTTAGTATCTTCGAGTATTTATCAATGTCTTTAAATATATTTCATCAGTACTTTGTCGGTAGCTTAGTATAACCAGTGCTATATCTTCAGTAGTTGCTACCATTTTTAAGTAGTTTTCATTATTTCCAAGTATTTTGTGAGTACATTCATATATTTTGTGAACACAATACCTTCAATTATTTTATTCAGTAGTTTGGTACAGCTTGTACTAAAACTTCAATATTTACAAGTTCATCGGTACTTTGTCGGTAGCTTAGTATAACCGGTGCTATATCTTCAGTAGTTGCTATCATTTTTAAGTAGTTTTCATTATTTTCAAGTATTTTGTGAGTACATTCATATATTTTGTGAACACAATACCAAAAATTATTTATTGAGTAGTTTGGTACAGCTGATACTATAACTTCAATATTTACAGGTACCTATAAGTAGTTGTCAGTATCTTCGTTACTTTGTTAGTATCTTTGAGTATTTCTGTCAATATTTTTGTTAGTGGTTTGGTATAGCGGTACTATAAGTAATTGTTGGTATATTTAAGTATTTTGTCAGTATCTCTAAGTAATTCTGTGTTAGTAGCTTGATACAGCCAATACTATATGACTTCAGTAGTTACTACTATCTTTAAGTAGTTATCTTTAAGTAGTTACCTTTAAGTAGTTATCAGTATGTTAAGTATTTTAATTTGTCAGTACTAATTAGAGCGGTAATATATACAAATACTGATTAAGGACCATTAGAGTTATACTAATTAGGGTTGTATATATTTGTATACTGACTGGGTTTGGTTAAGTATTTTTTTTAGTACAATCCTTCAGTATTTGTCAGTAATCTCCTTCAGTACACGTTAGTTTTCGTCTTAACCCTTTTAGTATTCCAAGTCATTAGTATCATCTCATTTTTCAGTATAATCTATTAGTATTTGTCAGTACAATCCTTCCAGTATAGTTAAAGCTATTGTTTTCCCCCAATATTTTCAGAATTTTGAAGTTCAGTATTTTTAATCTTCGAATGTTGATCAGTATTGTTGAGTTTGTTTTTTTACTGTAGCTTTCAACATTTGACAGTATTCAGTATCTCTCAGTATTTGTGTTTCGGAGGTAGCGGACGATCTCACCGTTGTCATCTCATTCTCCGACTCTCCTCTCTTTGCACCGGCCACCAGCACAGGCGCATCAGCACATACAAGCGGCAAGCAGAGCCACTACTAGCCCCATCCATCCACCACCAGTCCACCACGAAGCACGAGTTCAGAACCACCAGACCATAATCGCGCACAACGCGTATTCAGATCAGATTTCCACGGACATTTTGCTGTGCAGAAAATGATCGTAGTGCCCCCACCGCTAGTTTCTTTGGTGCCAGCTGCTACTCGCTCAAACTGCCTGGAGGCTGCAGCTGGCCCTCGCTCGTGGGAGCCATAGCGGCAGAGTATCAACTCGATTTGAAAGCAGAGGGTGACGAGGAGGCCGCAGGCCACGGCGTGGACACGAGCGGGGTCATGGCCGGCGTTGAAGCTGCTTCTATCGTTGATGCAGAGCCTCCTCACTAGTGGGGAGCGGGATGGGCAGCAGGGCCTCCATGGAGCTGCCGGCGATGGGGGAAGTTGTCGCCGCCACTGTTGCTAGCGAGAGAAAGAGGGTCGGGATCGTCGCTGGGAGGCTTATGTGTGGTCTGCGGCGGTTCCGGTTGGGGGCGATGGGGTTGCTTGGTGGAGTCGGACGCGGTGTGTGTTGGTTGGTTCGGTCGGGATCGGGTGCTTAGGTCCATGGTGTAGAATAATATTCTACACCTAGGGTGTAGAATAGCGCTGCCGATAACGCTACCCATGTGCTTATGTAAAACACTAAGCAAAATCTTTAACACGATAGGCCAGGGAAGCAAACACAGGTTTCTAAACATGAGGTCGTATGAGTTGTGTTATTTGAACAACCCAAGTAATTGGTACAAGGCACGGGTCACTATAAAAAGGACTCCATTTTTTTCGTAATAAGCAGTTGGAATTTTCGCTTCAAATGCAGGCATCCTCTGCTGCAATCAAATCCTATGAACCCGGCTTCTTGAGGATATCCTGGCTACCGATCCAGTGGACAACAACTAAATAAATTATCTACGAAGGAGAAGATATAGATTAATTCTTTATTAAATACTCCCTCCATTCCAAATTATAAGACGTTCCAAGAATCTTGGAGAGTCAAAGTTTTTCAACTTTGACCAAAATTATAGAGAAAAATATAAAGATTTATACCATCAAATATATATATTATGAAAATATAACTAATGGAGAATCTAATTGCACTTAGTTGATATCATAAATATTATTATCTTATTATATAAATTTGGTCAAAGTTGAAAAACTTTGACTCTCCAAGATTCTTGGAATGTCTTATAATTTGGGATGGAGGGAGTAATTTATTAATCTTCCATAGCCATAGTAACAACCAACATGTTGCGGCCGCCCCAAAGAGGACTGGCAGTTTCAAGTCTAAATCTAATTTTCCTCAGCCAACTACCAAATAGATCCTAGGAATATAATGATCCATATCAAGCCAGCTCCATAGGATCGTATGATCACATAATACGTATTGCAAACATTTATGTTCACAGCATTATATTGGGTCCAGTTGTATTTGTTAAATGTGTCTTCCAATTTTGATGCACCTTTTTTTAACTATGTTTCCACCTGATTAATGCTTGAATGTTTTTTAAAGCTTTTATAGGCTCATATACTTACTTTAGATAAATTGTTTCCTTCTGCTCAGGATTCGCAAGATGGAATGGAGTTAACTGAGGCAGTGACTAGCTCAAACGTGGCCACAACTAGTGCTCACAACTCATTGTCCACTACTGAGCTATCAGAAAATCCATCTGAAGGTGCCGATGGAAATAATGCAGCTAGAAATAACCTTACTCGCATATATTCTTTGGAGGAATCTCAGCTCATTGGCCGTGATAGAGAAAAATCTGATATAATGGAGCTAATTCTAAATCAATCAGGTCAAGGACCTCAAGTGATTTCAGTGTGGGGAATGGGTGGCCTTGGGAAAACCACTCTAGTGAAAGATTCATACCAAAGCCAAAGTCTTAGCAGCATGTTTGAGAAACGTGCTTGTGTCACAGTGATGCGTCCGTTCACTCTAGGAGAGCTTCTTAAGAACCTGATTATGCAACTTGATGTGGAATCTTCTGAAAGTGAAAGGAGTGTGATTCATTTTGGGGGTAGCACAAGAAAATCATTGGCAATGATGGAAGCTGAGGAATTGATTAAAGAGCTAGCTAGGCTTTTAGAAAACAAGAGGTGCTTGATCGTTCTCGATGATTTGCCTTCTACTGTGGTGTGGGACCTGATAATTAGGAGCTTTCCTAGAATCAATAGTGCAAGCAGAATCATAGTTACCACAAGGGAAGAGAATGTTGCAAGGCATTGCTCATCCAGACCAGAAAATGTATACAGACTCAATGTTTTACAGTACAAGGATGCACTTGACCTGTTCACAAAAAAGGTAAAATGATTCGATAATGAAAATAGTCACGCTGGATTGAACTTACTACATTATATTTTACTAGTCAAAAAATAAATTAAACCATGCAAATTTCAGGTATTCAAGGAGACATCTGATTTGGATAGTCATCCTGAATTGAGTGTTGAGGCGAAAATGATCCTGAAGAAATGCAATGGACTTCCTCTTGCACTAGCTACCATAGGTGGCTTCTTGGCAAACCAACCAAAAACAGTTTTGGAGTGGAGAAAATTAAATAAGCATATTAGCGCTGAATTGGAGATGAACCCAAAGCTCGAGGTCATAAAATCAATCCTTGGAAAAAGTTATGATGGTTTACCCTATCATCTCAAGTCTTGTTTCTTGTATCTATCCATATTTCCTGAAGACCACAAGATTAGCAGGAGACGTTTGGTGCGGCGTTGGATTGCAGAAGGTTACTCAAGGGAGATCCGTGACAAGTCTGTGGAGCAAGTAGCCGATGGCTATCTCATGGAACTAATAGATAGGAGCATGGTATTGCCATCTCAACAGTCAGTTTACAGCAGAAAAGCATTTGACTCCTGTCACGTGCACGACCTCATGCATGAAATCAGCATCTCAAAGTCGATGGAGGAAAATCTTGTTTACAGGCTGGAGGAAGCAGGCTGCGGCTCGAACTCCCAAGGCATAGTTCGACACCTTGCCATAAGCAGTGAATGGAATGGAAATCAGAGTGACTTTGAGAATCTGGTGGACCTGTCTCGTGTGCGATCCGTAACAGTATTTGGAACAGTCAGGCCCTTTTACTTCTCTAAAAAGATGAGGATGCTGCGAGTGTTGGACTTGGAAGGCACAGAAGGTCTAGTCGATCATCACCTTCGACGAATCGGGGAGCTGTATCACCTCAGGTACCTTTCTCTAAGAGGATGTGGTGATGTCTACTACCTGCCAGATTCATTTGGTAACTTGAGGCAGCTAGAAACACTAAATATTGCATTCACAAATGTAAGGAAGTTGCCAAATACAATCACTCGACTTACGAAGCTAGAGTGCCTGCGTGCTGGGACTGTCGGAAGGAACGAAGTTGGAGTAGGGGGTCGGCTGTGCCTTCTGACCCTATTCTCGTTCGCCTGTTGTGTGGCATGGTGTGCACCTCAGATTCTGAAAAGGAGGCTCAATTTTGATGGTGAGCCAAACAGGGACGATGTCTGCACTGTGTGTTGTTGCTCCCTGATCCCTCTCTTTGCAACACGTCAAAGCCTACGTGGCGTTCAGGTGCCAAATGGGATCCGGAAACTGAGGGCCATGCAGACAATGGGCCTTGTGAACCTTGCACAGGGGAAGAAGGCTCTACGTGACATAAGGAGGCTCACCCAGCTCCGCAAGTTAGCAGTGACAGGCATCAGCATGAAGAACGCCGCAGAGTTATGTTTTGCTATCGCCAGTCTCAGCTGCCTGGAGTCACTGCTGCTACGGGCAGAGGGGGACATAGGTCTACTTGGCTGCTTGCTTTTCATACCCACACCTCCAAGGAACCTGCAGAGCCTCAAGTTTTATGGCACGCTGGGTGTGTTGCCGCCATGGGTGGCAGGGCTCGAGAACCTCGTGAAACTAACTCTGCGGAGCACTAGGATATTGGACGTCGATACCACCATAGAAGCCCTCGGGAATCTACAAAACCTTGCCATCCTGCGACTTAGGCAGGAGTCATTCATGGGTCACGAGCTCCGTTTCCGTTTCCGGGAGGGTTTGTTCCCAAGCTTGTCAGTGATGGAGTTTGATCGCCCGCTAAAGCTCCAATCAGTGGAGTTTAACAAAGGAGCGATGTGTAAGCTTGAACATCTGAATTTTTGCGCATGGTACCAGGAAACACGCATCGGTCTGCTGTCGGGGATCCCAAACCTCACAGGCCTCAAGCACTTCACGCTTAGTGGTAGTACCTACGACGACGACTTTGTGGAAGACTTGCGCGCACAGATTGCCAGGAACCCAAATGCACCCGTTTTCAAGAGGCAATGAGTGGAGGAGTTGAAGGACACAGGACCAGAAGGTGGCCCAAATAATTATAGTCTTCTTGTGTAATACTGAGTTGTTTTAGAAAAAAAGTGTTTAGCAAAATAGCTTTACCAACAACTTCATGCATGGTCCAGACTTGAGAGACAGAAATAAGGGTGTAAGCTATGAAAAGCTATTTTTTTCAGTTTCATCTCAACTTATCCTTTTGTGAGAGGGGGATAAAGGAATTTTCTATTATGCTGGTCACCATTCCATATAGTTGATTCTGGTGTTCATGTGTGAAAATAAGTAGCATGCACGTCACAATTGTGAATAAAGTCAAGTGTGAATAATCAACAATATGCTCTTCCGTGGTAATGGGCCGGTGATTGAGACAAATGACATTATATTATTCAGATGCTTCTATCTCCATATCTCAATAGCATGCACCGTCATTGGTGATGACATTAATTGATTACAAGCTTCGGACTGTACAGGAAACAAAGAATTCGGTATTTCTGCAGTTGCATATAAGACATTGTGTTTGATTGTGAAGCTCTAGGTTTACTAAAAACTGAACTGACACTACAGGGAACGCCGGCTTTGCCGAGTGCTGGCTGCACTCGGCGAAGGCCCTCTCGCACTCGGCGAAGGCTTCGCCGAGTGAGTGCCGCACTCGGCCAAAGGCACTCGGCGAAGAAATTGTTGGCAACGATTTCTTTGCCGAGTGCCAAATATCGGGCACTCGGCGAAGCAAACGGGAGTCGTCACTTGACGGCCTCTTTGCCGAGTGTCAGCCTACGTGGCACTCGGCGAAGAGGGCCCCTTTGCAGAGCGCCACGTGGCCGGCACTCGGCGAAGAGGGCCCCTTTGCCGAGTGCCACGTAGGCCGGCACTCGGCGAAGAGCTCCTCTTTTTGCCGAGTGCCACGTAAGCCTGTACTTGGCAAAGGGTCCCTCTTTGCCGAGTGTCAGGTAGCGCGGCACTCGGCAAAGAGGGCCTCTTTGCCGAGTGTCAGGGTCAAGGCACTCGGCGAAGAGGCCGACCTGAGCAAAAATTTGCCCAGCTTTGCCGAGTGCCATGACCTCTTTGCCAAGTGTGGCACTCGGCAAAGCTGGGAAAAAAGGAATTTTTTTCTGTTTTCATTTCCCTACACAGAAAACATATCACACATTCATATTCCATTTCAGACAAATATCACATGCATATATATCACACATCCTAACATACATATCCATTTCAAACAAATATCACATGTTCAGTCTCTATGCATCACAAGCTCACAAGTTTATCACAAGTTCACAAGTCCATCACATCCATCTCACAAGTCCATCACATCCATCTCACAAGTCCATCACAAATCTAAGTCGGTCATCACTGCTCACCTTGGTGCTCAGATTGTGAAGAACTCCCACCTTGCCCCGCGTCCCATGACCCGCCCGAAGGACCACCTTGCCAACCTTGCCACCCAGGCGGCGGAGGTCCAGATGGTCACCCGGTGTACCCTGACTGCGGAGGAGGGTAACCTGGCCACCCATAGGGCGGAGGAGGGCCACCGGGGAGCCACCCAGGCTGCGGAGGAGGGCCACCAGTGATCTGCAGAGTGTGCGGAGGAAGGCCAGGTTGAGGAGTCGGTGTCGAACCCTCCGACTGTGAGTGCACAAAGGAGAAGCAAATTCGTTAGCACCTGGAGGACAGCCGTAAAAGTTAAAGAAATATAAACAACCATATATACTCACCGGAGTCTCTGTCGTAGGAGTAACAGGAGGCACAAAAGGAGTGAGCAGCGAGGGAGGCACGACAACACCCGGGATGTTCAGGCTTCCAAAGAAGTGAGCTATGTCCTGCGTCCTCTGCGCCTCCCGCTGCTGGACGGCCAGTAAGTCGCGACGATGGGCCGCCGCCTCGGCCTCGTGCATGGCCTGCAACCTCTGCATCTGGTCCACTTGGGCCTGCATCTGGGCCTGCAAAATTCATCCCGTAAGGTTTAAACAATGCAAAGACAAGGTATATGTGTAAAAGCAATGAACGACGAATAGAACAAGTACTTACCTGAAGTGCTGCCATCATCTGCTGTGAGGTCGGCTGCCGAGGTCGTATGGGGACGGAGGAGCTCGTGCTGGCAGCTCGAATCTCAGCGAGGTTGGGAACAGAGGACGAGTCAACTGCGCTGTTGGCTATCCAGTACCGGTCGTGCTGCTTCCCTCCTCCCAGCCTCATCACCAGGTCTGTATCTAGGGGCTGGGTGGCCGGATCGAAGTCCTCCCCATGGCGCTCGCGAGCCGCAGTGGTGTACTCGGTGACCTTGGTGTAGGCGTTCGTGTTGGTGAACGCCTCGGGCCCGGCGTTTGGGTTGTACTGGGTGCTCGCTGCAGTCGCCTTGCCCTAGTGCGACAAGTGGTATGCCTTGAAAGGGAGGCACTCCTCACCACCATGCGACTGGGACTGCGATGAAAACACAGATGATTACAAGTAATGAGTAATTGAGTGTTAGAATAAAAAAAATCAGTAGAGCATACCCATCTGTCGGCGTACGCAGCGAGGCTAAGGTTGCCTTGGTGGTGTGGCACCCAGGCATCTGCAGGCGGCAGTCTCGGCGGGCACTGTGCCTCTCGTACCACTCGTCCGATTTCCACTTGTCCACAATGGCCACCCAGCAGTCTAGGTGATTGGCGCACCAACCAGGACAGAACTGCAAGACAATAAGTATTTAATATGTTAGAAGAGCCGCTAAGTGATGGATGGACCAATCAGTATTACTGTTTTGTACGTACCTGGATGTACTGCTCCCTAGTGAGGTCGGTCCCCCTGGTAAGCATCATCTGCCTAGCATCCGTCTTCTTCACCGCCGTCCCTAACACGTCGGCGTTGTAGTTGATGATGCACTGGATCCGCGCCTCATGGTACATATCCGCTAGCTGGGACCTGCAGACCCTGTCCTGCACGTGCAACGCCTCGGCCTCTCTCCCTGCCTCACACGCAAAGTACTCCTGCACGCAAAGTACCCTTTCATTATTTGAAGAACGTCCGACAAATACGTATCATTGAGAAATGTTGTGCGAGCAAGACTCACCCAGAACTCGGCCCTAATCCGCGCTGCAATGGTGGTGTACGTGGGGTCCACAGCAGCACCGAAGTGGTCCCACGTCCAGGGCGGTGACCTAACCCCGGCGTAGGTGACCAAGCCAGGATAGTTCTTCCGAATCAAAAGACTTAACGTGCCATTGATATGGCGTGTCTTACCCCCTGCCACAAGTTCCCAGTTCCTGCATGGGTCATTAAGAACAAGTGTTAGTCGGAAGTTCAATTTTGAACATGTCATGTGAACAAGTAGTGAAAACATTAATGGTAACTTACTTGTCGCCGTAAGGTCGAATCACCGGGCGGCGGCTAGGTGCGATCCGCTGCTGCGGGAACTGCGAGGGGCCGCGCAAGTACACTCTGCTCGAAGCAGAGGAAGTGGAACCCCCTCCTGAGGCACCTACGTTCTCGTCCCCCTGGTCCCCCTGGCGACGCTCCGAGGAAGTGGTTTCGTCGTCTGACGTCCTCCTGGTCGTCCCTGTGGCGTCCCCCTGGGCGTGGTCCGAGGAGGTCTGCGCCGGGTCGGGAGTCGGGTCGGGAGTCGGCTCCCTCCTAGGACGTCCGCTGGGGCGGCCGGTCCTCGCCCTCCTCGTCGACGGCTCCTCGGCTGCGGTGGGTGGTGAGCTGGACCTCTGGTACCGCGAGTTGACCCTCCGCTGTTGCCGCCTTCCGCCCGACATTTTATCGAGTGCCTGCCATTACAAAGATAAAATCAATTAGCATAAACGATAAGTATTTATAAAGAGACACAAAATGAATGAAACTTAATTGCAAAATAATTATAACAATATAGCATTACATGAATTAAAAATTATCTCCGCGATTGTCAGTGGCTAGTGCCCCTCGTGTGTTGGCTTGTTGCACACGTGTGTCGTCATCACTGTCAATATTGTCGAAACAATCGGCGTCGTCTCCATCATCCTCGTCACCCTCGTCCTCATCAATGTCACCACCAAACTGTAATCGCTCAAGCATTCTTAAGTCCTTGGCATTGTGCACCTCATCACCATCGTCCTCATCAATATCATTGTTATCGTCTTCTTCCATGTCCATCAACTCAAAAATGTCAATGTCAAACCTCCCTTCTAGCCCCTCGGGTTGAAAGAACTCTCCGTTATATGTGTTTGGGTCGAAGTTGTAGTCATCATCGTTTGGGAGAGGCGCTTTACCGCGCGGCGATACTAACTGCACAAGGTACCAACCCATAAGATTGTTGTCTTCTTGACACGCCCATGGGAGATAATAAACTTGTGTGGCCTGTTGAGCCACAATATAGACATCGTACACCTGGATCCACTGTAGTACTTTCTTCCTATGGTCTCTTTTCAATATATAATCGGCCGGACCTCTTTTCCATTTCTTGCCAGCACCAGGAGCCCTCATCACTAGCTTTGGTCTATCGCACATCCCTTGCAGGTCCAGTCTGGCCTTAACGTTGTCCTTTGACTTTTCTGTATCCATGAGTGTTGCAAAGAGTGCCTCAGCGATATTCTTTTCTGTGTGCATTACATCGATGTAGTGCGGACAAAGAAGGTCATTGAAATAGGGGAGTCTAGTCAAGCCTGATTTATGGGTCCACATGTGTTCCTCTCCGTACCCGAAAAAACGACCGTTGTCTTTATCAAACTTCAGAGCCTCTATTTCGGCATGGACCTCAGAACCGCTCTTGAACTGAGGAATGGGGTTGGTGACTTGAACACCTTTCCTGAAGTGCTTGATGTCACTTCTGAATGGATGGTCAAGAGGCAAGAATTGACGATGCTGGTCGAATGAAGAATACTTCCCTCCCTTCTTCAACCAAGTGAACTTTACAGTAGCCTTGCATATTGGGCATGGGAACTTCCCGTGAACACACCAAGCGCTGAATAAGCCAAACGCCAGGAAGTCATGCAGGGAGTACTGGTACCACACATGCATTTTGAAATTCTTCATTGTTGCTCGGTCATATGTCAGTACCGGGTTTTCCCAAGCCTCGAACAATTCGTCCAACAAAGGCTCCATGAACACACCCATATTGTTCCCCGGGTGTCCAGGAATTATCAGCGACAAGAATACGTTCTTAGGGTCAAACATAACACCGGGAGGGAGATTGAGGGGGATCACGAACACAGGCCAACAAGTGTATGGGGCCGCCATCATTCCATACGGGTTGAACCCATCTGTCGCCAGCGCCACACGTACATTTCGAGCCTCCTAAGCTTTGCCAGGATGCATGGCATCGAAGTGCTTCCATGCTTCACCATCCGATGGGTGTACCATCTTGTCAGGATTGTATCTTTTGCCATTCTTGTGCCATGTCATCTGTTTCGCAGAGTCCTCTGTCATGTACAGTCGTTGGATCCTAGGTATGAAAGGAAGGTACCGTAGGACCATCTCGGGGATATTAAGTTGTTCCTTCTTGCCATCTCCATGGTCTACCTCCACATACCTAGAGGCTTTGCACTTTGGACAGTGTGTTGCTTTCTCGTGATCTTTCCTGAATAGGACGCACCCTTTTGGACAAGCATGGATCTGCTCATACGGCATCTTAAGTGCACGAAGAAGTTTCTGTGACTCGTACGTGTTCTTCGGCAGAATGTGACCCTCCGGCAACAGGGTGTCCAAAATTGCCAACATGTCATCGAAGGCGTCTCGACTCAAGCTATACTGGGACTTGAACCCCATTAGGCGTCCAATGGCATCCAGTTGTGAAACCATTGTCTTTTCATGAAGGGGCTTCTGTGCCGAAGACATCATGTCGTAGAACGCCTTTGCGGTGTCCTCTGGCTCCTCCAATCCTTCACCGAATTGAGCCTCTTGAAAGTCTCCCATCATGTCTGCTACCCCGGCATCTCCATCATACTCCTCGAGACGTTGTCTCACCACCTCCTCTCTAATCCGATCGGCTTCACTATGGTGGACCCAACAAGTATAGTTTTCAACGAATCCGTACTTGTAAAGATCGACCCCCACGTTATTCTTATATTTTCTTTTCTTGTTCCCACATTTGCTGCAGGGACACGGCATCCGACTCGACTCTTTAGCAGCCGGACCAAACGCATGCTCTAAGAAAGCATTGGTCTTAGTAACCCATTCTGTGCTCTTACTTGCGTGGCCCGTGTACATTCAGTCACGGTTATCCATCCTCTGGCATATACATATGTAAGCGAGTAATAAAACCAGCACTTGCATCTACACGACATTCCTACCATCATCTAATAGGAGAAGGATAGGTCCAGGTTGAGATGTCCAGGTTTGTAAGCATCGTACGTGATAACTTGCTCGAAACTTTCTTAAATTTTTTTCTCGGCATACGCATATGATGTAACAACATCTCGCCAAGTTTCGCGATTTTCGGAATTCATTTGCATTTTCTGTAATTAAAAAACCGCCCGCACGTAATTTGGAGGCGTTGCCCCGTGAGCACGTTGATCGAAACATCAGGTCAGGTTTTGGATTTCGCCTCAACATACGGTTAAGAACGAGAATAACATTTTTTAAATCATGAAAATCTACTATGCGATGCACCCGCAGTTCAAACTTACGTATTTTGAGAAAATTCAAGAAAAAGAAATAAAGTCAAAAAATATAACGAAATGTTTTGAAAAACTGTCAAATTTGAACATGTTGGCCATAGTACTGTGGGGATGATCCACAAAAAATTTGGTGTCCAAAATCAAAAAAAAAACTTTGCCGAGTGCCACATGGACTGACACTCGGCAAAGAGGGGATCTTCGCCGAGTGCAAGCCACGTGGCACTCAGCAAAGAACAGCCCACGTGCTTTGCCGAGTGCCATGTGGCTGGCACTCGGCGAAGACCCCCTTTTTACCGAGTGCCAGCCACGTGACACTCGGCAACGAACAGCCCACGTGTCAAACAACGGAGCCACACGCTTTGCCGAGTGCTACGTGGCTGGCACTCGGCAAAGAGGGGGTCTTCGCCGAGTGCCAGACGGCGCGCACTCGGCAAAGCTAACGGGCCTGGATGCCGTCTGGTCCGCGACACTTTGTCGAGTGCTCATCTTTGCCTAGGGTGCGGCACTCGGCAAAGAGGTCACTTCGCCGAGTGCTTTTCTTTGCCGAGTGTTGGACACTCGGCAAAGCAGTCTTTGCCTTATGCGCAGTCTTCGCCGAGTGCCAGATTTTCGGCACTCGGCAAAGAGGCTCTTTGCCGAGTGCCCGAAATTTGGCACTCGGCGAACTCGCAGGCACTCGGCGAAGCCTGTGTTTCCTGTAGTGTGACTCAGTACCTCGTCAAATCAGCATCCTGTCGATCATGTGTGATCGATCCTGTTGTTGACTCTAGACTCTGGAGCGCCTCAGTTCTTCGTCAAAACAGGTTCACTTGGATTCTTCTCAAGCTGGGCCCGCAAGTCTCCCACAAAGTCATCCTTGTATTTATCGTCATTCTTGTTGTTCAGCATGAATTCATTGAGGTTTGGGAGATATTCTATCCCAGAGAAAAAACCACCGTTGGCTTCCTTATTGTTACCACGAAAACCCAGCTGCTCAAGCTTAAGCATTGCCCCTTGTTCAAAGGTCACCGATTTGAGTCCATCGATGCCATTAAGCACCAGCGCTGTCAAACATGGGAATGCCTCCGGATGGAAAGTGAAACGAAGGTCTTCACCCTGAAACGACTTATCCCACAAACGTAAGCTGACCAGGCTCGGTAGCTTCCCTAGAATTTGCATCGCAGCATCGTGCTCTAGGATCCGAGAGTTCATTAGTCCCAACTTCACAAGATTATGGAGCTTCCCCACCCATCCTGGCAATTCGACAAGATTGCCATATAGCTTAAGGCTTTGCAGAGTTTTTTAAGGCAATGCCAAGGACTCCAAGCAGCCATGTAAACCTAGCTCTCCGCCTGAACAGATTCCCAATGATTCCAAGCAATTAAGGTTGGCAACAACTGAACAGAACTCCCGGGCATTACCCTTGTTGATGCCAGTCACAGCTAACTTGCGCAGACGGGTCAACCTTTTTATGTCCTGTAGTATTGCCTTGTCGCATGCAACATTCACCACACCCAATGTGCGCAGGTCTTTCAGTTTCCCAATCCCTCTTTGGCATGTGAGTCATACTTGGACCTTGGGTTGTTCTCATCAAAAAAGGGAACAACAAGCAACAACAAAATCTGCACACATCTTGCATGTTCACGTCTTGTTCCAAAATGTCTTCAAGACAAGGTGCACTGCAGCATGTCGCACATAATCCGAGCAACCACACAGTAAGAATGCAAGGCTTGTTCCGCAACATGTTTGGTAGTTCAATTCCTTCATCTAGTGCAGCAAGGAATCCAACCTTTATATATTGTAGCTTTCTGAGCCTGGTCATAGTCTTTGGCAGCTTCAATATCATCGTCTGTGAAACATCTAGTGTTTGTAGTTGCTTTAGATTACCCCATGAATCTGGCAGATGAAAAATACCCATACATCCTCTTAGAGAAATGTATCTAAGGTGAAGAAGCTTCCCAATATGATTAAGGTGATGATCAACTAGACCCGACGTGCCATCCAAGTCCAGCACACGCAATAACCTCATCTTGTCTGAAATGAAAAATGGCTTGTACTTCCCAAATACTGTTAATGAGCGTATACGGGAGAGGTCCACTACACTATCAAGCTCGCTCTGATCTCCCTTCCAGTTGGAGCTTATGGCAAGGTGACGAACTGTACCTTGGGTGTTTGAACTACAACCTTCCTCCAGTCTGAAAACAAGATTTTCTTCTATTGACTTTGTGATGCCAATCTCACGCAAGAGATCATGGACTTGGCAGGAGTTGATTCCTTTTCTACTATGAAATGATTGTTGAGATGGTAGGATCATGCTCCTATCTATTAGTTCCATGAAGTAGTTGTCAGCTATCTCTTCTGCAGACTTATCACGAATTTCTCTTGAGTAACCTTCTGCGGTCCAACGTTGTATCAAACATCTCCGACTAATCTTGTGGTCTTCAGGGAAGATAGATAAGTACAATAAACAAGACTTGAGATGATAGGGTAAACCATCATAACTTTTGCCAAGGATTGTCTTAATGGCCTCAAGCTCTGGGTTCATTTCCAGTTCAGCACTAATATGCTCATTTAACTTCCTCCACCCCATAGCTGTTTTTGGTTGCTTTGCCAAGAAACCACCGATGGTGACTATTGCAAGCGGAAGTCCATTGCATTTCTTCAAGATTAGTTTGGCTTCTTCAATCAACTCAGGATGCTTTTCCAAATCTATGTACCCCTTAAACACCTGAAATGTTTGTAGATTTAAGTTATTTCAAATATAAAATATGTATGAATGGTAGATTATTTAATTACTTACTATGATACATTATTAATTAGTATTGTGGGAACTAGACAATGAAGCTCGTTACACAAGTACATCACGATATAATATAAATCTACCCAAGCATAGTAGTATCGTCCTTCTATTTTAATGAAAGACCCACGTAAATGCCTTAAAACAATATACCTTCCTTGTGAAGAGATTAAGTGCATCCTTGTACTCGAGAACTTTAAGCTTGCATATGTATTCATGTTTTTGTGAGCCATGTTTTGCAATAATCTCTTCCCTTGTGGTCACAACAATCTTGGATGACCTATCTAGTTTATTAGGGAACCTTGCAATTATACTATCCCATTCTTCCCTAAATGAAACATCATCAAGAACAATCAAGCACTTATTTCCTTCAAGAAGACCAGCTAACTCTTCAATCAATGCTTCAACGTTCATCATTCCTTTGGTCTTTCTTGTGCCATGTGTAAAATCTATTGCTCCCTTCTTTTCAAAAGGTCGTGAATTTAGTTGCATAATTAAGATCCAAAGGAATTCCTGCGGTATGAAAGGGTGCATCACAGTGACCCAAGCACGCTTCTCAAACATGCCAAGAACCCTTTGGCTTTGATAAACATCTTTGACTAGAGTAGTTTTCCCAAGACCACCCATTCCCCACACAGAGATCACAGAATGTTCTTGACTAGATGGATTTGAAATGAGCTTGATGATAGCATCCTTTTCTTTCTCTCGGCCAATGAGTTGCGATTCTTCCAAAGCACTTACCATAGATTCGATGCAAGTAAGGCTCTTTGTGAATACCTTTGCCTCATTGCCACCATTAGATTGAGTTCCTTCTTCCAATTCAGCACTAGTATGCTCATTTAACTTCCTCCACCTCATAGCTGTTTTTGCTTGCTTCGCCAAGAAACCACCGATGATGACTATTGCAAGCGGAAGTCCATTGCATTTCTTCAAGATCAGTTTGGCTTCTTCAATCAACTCAGGATGCTTCTCCAAATCTATGTCCCCCTTAAACACCTGAAATGTTGGTAGATTTAAGTTATTTCAAATATAAAAATATGTATAAATGGTAGATTATTTAATTACTTACTATGATACATTATTAATTAGTATTGTGGGAACTAGACAATGAAGCTCGTTACACAAGTACATCATGATATAATATATATCTACCCAAGCATAGTAGTATCATCCTTCTATTTTAATGAAAGACCCACGTACGTAAATGCCTTAAAACAATATACCTTCCTTGTGAAGAGATTAAGTGCATCCTTGTACTCGAGAACTTCAAGCTTGTATATGTATTCATGTTTTTGTGAGCAATGTTTTGCAATAATCTCTTCCCTTGTGGTCACAACAATCTTGGATGACCTATCTAGTTTAGGGAAGCTTACAATTATACTATCCCAATCTTCCCTAAATGAAACATCATCAAGAACAATCAAGCACTTATTTCCTTCAAGAAGACTAGCTAACTCTTTAATCAATGCTTCAACGTTCATCATTTCTTTGGTCTTTCTTGTGCCATGTGTAAAATCTATTGCTCCCTTCTTTTCAAAAGGTCGTGAATTTAGTTGCATAATTAAGATCCAAAGGAATTTCTGCGGTATGAAAGGGTGCATCACAGTGACCCAAGCACGCTTCTCAAACATGCCAAGAACCCTTTGGCTTTGATAAACATCGTTGACTAGAGTAGTTTTCCCAAGACCACCCATTCCCCACACAGAAATCACCGAATGTTCTTGACTAGATGGATTGGAAATGAGCTTGATGATATCATCCTTTTCTTTCTCTCGGCCAATGAGTTGTGATTCCTCCAAAGCACTTACCATAGCTTCGTTGCAAGTAAGGCTCTTTGTGAATACCTTTATCTCATTGCCACCATTAGATTGAGTTTCTTCTATCTCGCTAGTATTCCTTGCGCCTTCATCTAAGCTAGACAGTGGCACTAGTAATTTTATTTGATCTTGAATGTCCTATATACAAGTAGACAATAGTTGTCATAACTATAAACTTGTTAATGTTTAAACAATATTTCAAGAAAAAAAGAAGTTGTCTAGCTCTAAACCTCTAATTAGAAATAGTAATTCGTATCAAATGTAGAAATCATTGCTTGGGCACCCAAAAGAAGTAAATCTACATTAGTTAGGTAATAACGGATTCATAACATATAGGAGGCTACTATCGAGCAAAACTTTGAATTGGGTGTTTTGACAAACCATATTATGTGCAAGATTATTATATAGTGTAATATACCTTTCATTTAACATGGCACTATTACTGATTATAGAGTTAGAGCCACCACATTAATCCCCACCACTAGATGCACTAGAAAAAGAAATGGATCCTAAAAAAGATCAAATGAAGTAAAACAATTAACCATCAATCTTGAAGACCCAATCCTTATTGGTAACAATAACCACATTATGCAATTTGCTTCTTAATGACTAACCTCGACCACTATAAAAAGAACCTAGTTTAACCCGATAAATTTGTATCTTAATTATCCATATCTACCATTATGAAAAAAAATTAAACAACTCCCCTAAATCAACATCTGAATAAACAATCTCTATATACCCCCTAAATCAACATCTGAATAAACAAGACAACCCAAAGAATGTGCTATACGCATGCTTCTAAATAGTTCATTTATGTCATTATTACAATATGAAAAAAAAACTATGTAAAAGTTTACGAATGCATGATGTGTGACCGTGTGTCATCAAACAAACCATGTATACATATGGAGGATAAATATATCGATCAAAATGGTTTTATAATCATAAAAGATAAAAGATGTGGAAGCACACAGTTTGATGAACTAGTTCTTATACTAATCAAGATAATGCATTCTTTCAGTTGCCTACGAATATGGCATAAAGAATACTAACGACAACCAAAATCCTCGTAACTTATTGAGATATTAATTAATCAAGAAGAATAACAAGAGATAGCAGTAATTAATTAGATTATTTCTAAAGGATAAACTGAAGGACCGAAAAGTCTAAGCAAGGCGACCAGAGGGGGGTGAATGGAAGCCTCAAAATTTCTTTGCATAAAATAAGGCCTCTGACCCAATGAGAGCTACCCCTCAAGACACGAACTCAAAAGAGATGCCTACGACCCTTTGGAAGAGGGTGGATGATCCCAGGGATCACAGCGAGGCACCACAGACTGAAAAACGCAGGCAAACAAAGCGAAAGACTGAGCCACGAGGCCTCGGGGCGGAACTCCGATTCGCCCGAGGCTTTGGAAAGGGCTCAGGCCAAAATAGCGATTCGCCCGAGGCTGAGGCCCGAGAGAGAGAGGCCTCGGAGCTAAAAACTCCGACTCGCCCGAGGCTGGAGGCTCGAGAGAGGCCTCGAAGCAAAACTCTGACTCGCCCGAGGCTTGAGGCTCGAGAGAGGCCTCAGAGTGAAACTCCGACTCGCCCGAGGCTGAGGGGACCTCGGAAAAAGTTCCGATTCGTCTGAGGCTCAAGAGGCCTCAGGAAAAGTTCCGCCTCGCCCGAGGGTGGTCTCGGCTTACTCGAGAGTCACCGTACAAAGATAGCCTCGGCACGTTCCGACACCCGAGCCTGCTGCGAACTGCTCCCGCAGAAGCTCGGATCTGGACGCGTTCTTCCGAAAAGCAAATCCCACCCAAAACTCGATCAAGGCACAATCCCAAGTTTCCAAACTTGGAGAAGAAGATCACAGGGTAGTTAGGAGACTATCCCCAAGAAATCATCTTCTCAGAACAACCAAGAACACAGGGTAATCAAAAAGGGAAAGCGGATGAACGAAAAAGTGCCACGAAAACGAAATCGTTCCGATCTATTCGATCATGAGGAGTTAGATGAATTCCTTTGGTCGAAATGACCTCCTCAATGATACGAACAAACTGATTCAAACGGATTTCGCAAAGACACACTGGAGAGAGATCGAGCGACGGGAAATCGAGCAGAGCCAAAGAATGCAACGAACACAGTGCACTACACAAGCCAATCGCAAAACTCAGCCAACGAACACAGTGCACAATACGTATCAGCTCAGGAAGGGTGAGGGTACGGCCTCACTTCCTTGAATCAACAGAACACAGAGGTGAGTCTCTCTGTGGATCTCAACTAGCTACAGCAGGGAATGGGAGAGCAGGAAACCCTAAGAACAAAAGCAACTAACTGAGATGCCATTGGGAGGAGGGTGTCTCCCTCTATTTATACTACTACTAGCCTAAGTCTATTTCCTACTCTACCCCTCTCTACTCTAAGTACAGAGCAAGCCGGCCAAACCCTAAGGCTAAACTGGACCAACTCAAGTGGTAGGTGTATCCGACAGCCACGTCCGCACAACTCGTCCGCGTTGCCTCCGCGCAACCTTCTGATTGCCGCCACGTGCCGCCTTTGCTCTGTACCCCCGGTTTTGAGGCCCAAACCGGGAAACCAGCCACTGCCCGAGTTTTGAGACCAAACTCGGAAACCATCCAGCCCAGGTTTTGAGGCTCAACCTGGAAACCTTCCAGCCCAGGTTTTGAGGCTCAACCTGGAAACCGTCCGGCCCAGGTTTTGAGGCTCAACCTGGAAACCGTGCACCCGAGTTTTGAGGCCCAAACTCGAAAACCGTCCAACCGTTGGTTTTTCCCTGGCTCAACCAACAAACCGGAGCTGTAGAGGGGATGCACCGCCCGTGCACCCCGTCCACCGACACGTGTTCCCAGGTCCTCGACCCGAGCAACACATGACAGCACTTCTTCGCTTGTCGTCATCGCAGGCTGCCAGCCTCCACAGCTGATCCTTAGGTACTCCGGTCCCTCAGTCTAAGCCTCACGTCTGCCCTTCACCGCTCGGTACATCGGCACGGCACGTCCGCCGCACGGCACGCCCATCCTTCACCGCACCCGGTCCGTCAGCACAGCACGTCTCAACTTGACCTTCACCTACCCTCGATCACTGTCTCCGTGGTCGACATCTGCACAACACAAGCCAAAGAACATGCGCATCATACCTGTTGACAATCACTCATCACTCAGAGCCTTCGGCATACACCCATGTATCCGCATAAACAACAGTACCTTCTCGTAGAATGCGTAAATATACTGATCTGCGGAGAATTGCTTGAGCTCCATTACTTGGCTTTCCTGCCCTGCGCACAAGCTAGCAACTTCCACTTGTGGTGTGCAAACTATGATTCGACAACCTTTGTTGTTGTTTGGGAAGCATGTTCTAATCTCATCCCACTCTTCAATTGTTGATAGGTCATTAGGCACCACAAGGTAACTCTTCTCACTCACGTATCGATTGAACTCCTCGACCAACTCTTTCCATGTCTTCTCTTTATCCAACAAACTTTCAACCCCTGTTGCCGAGCGAAACTGCTTCACTGAGCTACGGACGAATTCCTCTGGATTGAGAGGATGCATCACCCTGATCCATGCCCGGTGCTGGAACTTCCCTTTGATGTCTGGATCATCATAGGCAGATTTGATGATGGATGTCTGCCCAAGATCACCACTTGTTCCCCATACGGAGATTACTCTAAGATCTTCACCTTCCTGCTGGTTGATCACGTGGACAAGATCCATTTTCGAGTTGTCCTGCTTCGCAGCACGCCGTGCATCGTCGATGCCAAATATTGTTGCTGCAGCTGTAATGTTAAGATGCTCAGAAGAAGACGGAGGCTTGGGGTTTGAACCTTTGATGAACTGGTAGCGCAGGTTCCTCTGGCTGACGTCCTCAACCCTGGCTCTCAGCTCCTTCATCTGCCTGGCGATGCGGCGCCTCTCTCGTAGAGTGCTAGGGAGACGCCACCACGACGATGATGGCTTATGGCGGAGATGGATGGAGAATTAATTCTTGGAGGCAGTCCTCCGCGTCGTATGCCACGTCACGGACCTGCTTCACCCAGGTCATGAGCACCTCGTGGTTGTCGCGCTCGCTCGTCATGGGCGGCCCTCAGGAAAGCCTGCATCATCTCAAGCTCGCCCCTGATGAACGCGTGGTCACGCTGGACGCCGAGCTGCAAGGCCACCTCCTCCGCGACTGCAGATTTGGCGTAGCCAAGCGCTCCGTCCAGCACGGACTTGCCCACGCTCAGTGCTGTCGCCTCCATGATAAGTATCGCTCTCCTCTCCAAAATTCGATCTGCGGGGATACTGGATTTTACTTAGCGCGGTTAGCGCTACCTGATTTAGAAGGCAACCATGCATGGGCTTTAAGAGGGAGCTCATCAGCAGCAGGACTGAGCAAGTTGACAATATATTTGTATAGAATACAAGAGTACGTTGTGGGTAATTAAGATGACATTTCGCCAGATCGAACTGCATTATTTTGGATTCCTAAATTATGCTATGAGCTGTAATAAACTCGTTGAACCTCTGCAACTGAGACAAACCTAAAATGGAGCCAAATGAGGATGACTTCGCCTGAGGTGTCGTTGGGGCAAATGATCGATCGAGATGCTTGAGTAGCCATAATTTAAGCCAGCACCTACAAGTCTGCTTGCGGAGATTCTGGCGCCTGGCGCAGCCGGGGCGGAGCAGGGACGATGTCACGACTCACGAGGGCACAGTTTGGAAGAGCGTCGGGCCATGCCAGTGACTCAGCTAGCGATGGCTGGTTGCGGAGAAAACACCCGCTGCTTGCGTGGCGGCGATGGCGACCATGATGGTGCTCATCAAGTGTGTGTGTGTGCCAGCTCAGCTAGCCGTGTATCATAGGTGCTGTTATTAGCTACACATCCATGCTCATATATATAGTTGGCCAAACGGGCCTGGCCCGCTGGGCCGGCACTAAAACGGCCCTAAAAAGCACGGCCCGAAAATGGCCCGGCCCGTGCCCGTGCCAAGCACGGCCCGCCTCCGTGCCCGTGCTTGGGCCGCGATGCCAGCCCGTTGGCACGGCCCGCTACAGGGGTCGGCACGGGGTCGGCCCGCCCTAGAGCCGTCCGATCGGCGGCGCCCCCCCCCCCATCCGACCGTTGATTTGGGGAGTTAGGGCACGGCATATATAAGCAGCCGGCCGCGCCGCTGCCTCCCACTCCCCCCAACCCTAATTCATTTTACCCTCTCGGCTCTCGCCTCACTCCCTTCTCTCGCTCTGGCGGCGGCGATCTCTGAGGCGAACGCGGATCTGGAATGGAACCCTAGCCGGCTCTTTTTCCCTCACTCCGATGGCTGGTTGAGCCTCCGGCGACCGTCAAGGGCACACGGCACAACCTTCTCTACCTCTCTTCTCCCTCCCTGACCGCCGATGTAGTCTCGTCCTCCACATCTTCCCCTCCTCGTCTCCGTCTCGCCTCCGTCGTCGACCTCGTCGGACTCCGGCATCTCAGGGGCTCCGAATTCGCCGGTAAGTACTTCTTGCTTCTTCCTCTTTTCTATATTTTTGCTTTATGTTTGCTAACTTTTATTTGTTCGCAGGACTTTGTTTCCGGCGAGCACGTTGAGGTACCTAGCCGGATCTGTGCGACGACGACGGCGCAGTAGCATCTGGTGCTCCGGCCGTAGTGGTAAGTCGCTAACCCTAACCCTAATCTTGTCAACTCTAACCCTAGATTCTGTTACTAACCCTAGTCCTCCCTTTCTTGGTAGTCGTTGAGGAACCGGAGGCTCGCGACAGCGAGATGTCGGACGAGCAGGAGGAGATCGGTCATTCCATGACCATCAACGACGAGTTGCGGCTCTGTGGGCTTGTTCCAGATGATGAAGACGATATTGCTGGTGATGCCGAGGCCTTGTTTGGGCGTACTCCTGCTGTCCATCCTATGGACCAGACCGAGGCCCCCCAGACCGTGACCGATCCAATAACAATTGATGATGATGCTCCCTCTGGCTCCAACAGACCGACTAACCGCAATTCTACCTCTGCATGTTGGGAAGATTTTGAGAAGCTCTTCAAGAAGATTAACGGTAATATGGTCAGGTATGGTGCTCGTTGTCATCACTGCCATAAAGAGTACTCTGCTTTCTCTAGATTTGGCACTGGCCACCTTCTGCGACATATGGAAAGTTGTCCTAAAAAACGTGAGAAAAATCGCTTGTCTCAATCTCATATTACTTTCACTAAGGATGGTACTGTTAGAAACTGGGAGTATTCTGCTGAGGTAGCTCGTGTTCAACTAGTTCGCTCACTTGCTAGACTAGATCTCCCCCTCAGAATTGGGGAATCTGAGGCTTGGGAAGAATATATAAGAACTGCTCATAACCCTAGGTATACATCTGTGTCTAGACAAACAACAACTAGAGATGTCCTTAAATACTTCAATGAAAAGCGTGATGCTCTGATAGATGATTTGAAAAACAATAAAATTACATCTGCTGCTATTACTTCTGATATTTGGTCTGGAAACGCTAAGCAGGATTATTTGAGTGTTGTGGGTCATTACATTAATTCTGATTGGCAACTTGAGAAAAGGGTGTTTGGGTTAAGGCTAATTGATGAATCACATAATGCTGAAACATTGCACAACGTGTTATGACTGTACTCAATGACTATGGTATACTGAATAAGGTTTTTTCAGTTACTTTGGACAATGCATCTGCTAATAACAAAGCCATGGATAACCTGAAACCTATACTTAGGGAGTATTTGGGTGCTGATCTTTTTTTGCATCAACGCTGTGCTCTTCATATCATAAATTTGATAGTTAAGGAGGCTCTTGTTACTGTTGGTCCTACTCTTGCTGCTTTTAGAAGTGCAATATCAAGGCATCTGGTATGAGACCTAGGCTATTTGGGTTGGATATGGATGTTAGGTGGAACTCTACATACCTGATGCTTAGGCATTTGCTACCACACAAGGAAGTTTTTCATACCTTTATTGAGACTAATTATTCTAGAGGTAAAGGTGGATCTTATCTTTTGACTCATGATCATTGGGCTGTGGCAACTAAAATATTTGCATTCCTTGAACTGTTTTATGATTCAACAGTTGATTTGTCTGATATATATTATCCAACTGCCCCACTAATGATTCATCACATTATCAGGATTGCTATACACCTACATAGATACCAAAATGATGAACATATTAGATTTGTTGTCCAACCTATGATTGATAAGTACAATAAATATTGGAAATCATTACCTCCACTTTACTGTATTGCTTTTGTATTGGATCCAAGAGCTAAAATCAAAGGTTTTAACAAAGTACTTAGAAAGTTAAGTACAATTACTGATACTGATTATTCTAATAAGCTCATGGAAACTAGATCTCTTCTTTTCAAACTGTATCATAAATATGATGAACTGTATGGATCTGTTAGGCAGAAAAAGACTGTTGCTCCAAACCTATCTGGTAAGAAAAGAACTGCTTGAGATGAAATATATGATGATGATGAGGATTTATTTGGTTCTGCCCTTCCTTCTAACCTTAATATGTCTAGGGCTGTTCCTGCTACTACCTTGCTACAACAAGCAAATTCTTCTTCTAACAGTAGTTCAGAACTTGCAGCCTATCTAGACTGTGACACAGTCAGCCAGTTAGATGATGACTTCAACATCTTAAACTGGTGGCAACATCATAAGTTAACTTATCCAGTTCTTTCAACTCTTGCTAAAGATGTTTTTAGTGTGCCTGTTTCAACTATTTCTTCAGAAGCCACCTTCAGCACCACTGGCAGGATCATTGAAGAACGGCGGAGGAGGCTGAACCCTGAAACTGTGGAAGCACTCACTTGTATCAAGGACTGGGAAGCTGCAGAGTCAAGGCTACAACATATGGTGGAAGATAAGGAGCTCGAGGAGGCCTATGAACAACTCTATCTTGATTAGTCATTTATGTAATGGTTCTGTAATGTTTTTAAGACTGAGACTTGAGACCTTTGTTTCTGTGATGTAATGAACAATTAATATTATTCTGGAGCTGGCTGCACTCTTTTTCCCTGTCTAGGGTTTCTCACAAGGGTGAGTTTTACCTAGACAGGTTTTTAACGAGGCAGCCATTGCACAGCTCCATCTATTTTTATATGTTTTTGTTCTCTGTGTTTTTGTTTTCTTTGAATTCTAAATATTTGATTTCCTCCTTTGAATTCTGAATATTTTAAGTGGTGATGAGGTTTTAGTGCCCAGGCACGGCACTATCCCGCTGGGCTATCATGCCCAGGGGCACGGCACGACACTATTACCAGCACTTAGTGCCGTGCCTGGGCCATGAAGTTGGCACGGTGGGCACTATAGGCACGGCACGGCCGGCCCGCGTGCCTGATAGTGCCGTGCCAGGGCGGGCTAGTGCCGTGCCGTGCCCGTGCCGCCCGTTTGGCCAACTATACTCATATACCATGGCTGGAGAGGCTAACTCACAGTCACAGCTTAGAATTTGTGAGAGTGCATTGGGATATGATCATCAGGATATACAGCTATCTACTTTGGTGTGATACCGAGCAAAAAGATGCTAATGGCTAATTGGCTGTATATATAAAGACTGAGGACTCAGTTCGTTTCCTCAGGATTGTGGATTGATGACCTAAATTTATTCCTACCAGGATCGTAGTACTAATTCATATAACATCTCCATCAACTAAAATAATTCCAGGTGGATTTCATTCTAATAACCAAATGAGCCCTGAGCAGGTTCCCTTTTCCTTCGATGAATTAATCATGCTTGCATACAGTGGCAACAAGCAAGTTGGATTGAGGATAATGTTGTATGTACATAACAGAAGACCATATGCAAAATGCGTTATAGAAGTACATGCAAATTGCGATAGAGAAATATTTATGTTCGGTTGAACTTATCAGCCATAGTACAATGTTTTCCTCCTTGGCCTTGCTATAAGGTGTATGTATGCAAGTAAGTTCCATTTACACAATAACCTATATATATATGCAAGAAACTCCGTGCCAATAATGGTACTTATTATCAGTTCTGCTGCTTTCTTGGCCTTGTGTAAAATTTCTCAGCTCTGCTGCTGATCTACACCAAGCAGCAGAGCTGAGGATTTTACATAGTAGATGGGATCTCCACTCAATTGGCAGGGACTTGAGCTACAACTATGAGTTGAATGCTTGAGAAATCTCTATGGATGAGGATAAGCCCATAAAGCACGGACCAGCATGTGTTCCTGTTCTTGTATTGTATTAAGATATTTATCAAGCAAATTGCAGCAAGTTGGATCGAGGATATAATATTGTATGTATATAACAGAAGACCATATGCAAACTGCATTAGATAAGTACATGCAAATTGCAGTAGAGAAGTATATTTAGCTGGCAGTGTGATAATAATATCATTAAGCTGCAGACACTTTTATTTGCAGAGCAACATATCATCATCAACGAAGACGACACCACCAACTAATTAATAATAACCGGCCGGTAAGAAGAACAAGATGCATGCATGCATGCATCCGGTTCAACTACCTAAGCACCTGACACACAGGCTGATGACTCATGTTATTATTATTAACTAAACTAGCAAGAGACACGGGCTGTGAGTGCTCTATAAAATGGTACCATACATCTCTCTCTCTCACACACACACACATGGATACAGTGTTTGACAAGTCTTGAGACATATGCATGGGTGGTGGTGTTGGTTACACTTACACGTGCTCACATGGGGCGCTGTTGGTCCAACCATGTGACTTCGTGGCTGAATATATACAGAAAAGACCATAAAAAACTGCATTAGAGAAGTATAGTAGATACAAATTGCAATAGAGTACATTTAGATGGCATCGTCCGTTTTATTTCAAAAAAAAAGATGGCATCGTCAGTGTGCAGGGCAAGAAAGCCAAGTATTGGAGCTGAAGCAGTTTTTAGATAATGGATAATCAATATCCGGGCTCTGCATCCAGGGATGTACCCAGCCAATTATTACAAAGTTTTGGACAAACAAAGAGACAGTCGTAGTCTTCTTGTTCGCTTTTGGTATTAAAGTGATAATCCCGAAATTTAGGCTATAGAGGTCTAAGGTCTCTCTATGTAGCTCTGTAAAAAGGGAAAGAAGATCATCCTTTATCACCCCAAAAACACCTGATAGAATTCCGCAGGGAATCCATCTGGGCCTGGAGCTTTATTATGCTCCATCTGGAATACCGCATCCCTCACTTCTGATTCCGTGAAGGTATTAATGAGGACATCATTTTCCTCCGGGGATACCTGTGGGATGTCCAGATTGTGATCTTCCACAAGGGAGATTTCAGATTCTTCAGGCTGGCCAAAGAGGTTTTTATAATAATTTGTGATGTGGAGCTTTAAGTTACCATCACCAATCACAACCCCTTGATCATCCTCAAGTTGATAAATATGTTGTTTGAGATGTTTGCCATTAGCGACTAGGTGAAAGAACCGAGTGTTAGCGTCACCCTCCAATAGGGTTTTAACTTTGGCCCTCTCGTACCATTTTAATTCCTCTTCCCGAAGAAGACTTACTAATCGCTCTTTCAGATATTACTTAAGATTAATCTCTTGATCAGATAAGGAATCAACCTATGCTTTCTTATCAAGAATATCTAAACGCGCGAGAAGTGTATTTTTTTCTTTTCTATAGGAACCAGCCGTGTGCATAGCCCAGCCTCTTAGATGTTGTCTGAGCTTGCGAATCTTGAACTGCCAGCGCTCAAGCGGAGACAACCCGGGGCATGGAGATTGCCATATATTTGCAACCATGTCATGGAACCCATCTCGTATTAACCATCCCCTCTCAAATTTAAAAGGACGGTTATGAGTCTGGTGGGTTGAAGCTCCTGTGTTTAGCACAAGGGGAGTATGGTCAGAAATATTCCTGTCTCTAGGTTCGACTGTCGTCATCGGATATTGAGTTTCTCATTCTGTGCTTACAAGCACTCTATCCAGCTTTTCGAAAGTCAGATTATCCCCGGGACCCGCCCAAGTGTATTGGCGGCCTGGCATCCCAATCTCCTTAAGATCTAGAGATTCGATGACAGCATTAAAAAGGTTAGGCCATTTAGGGTCAAAATTCCCCGAGCTCTTTTCTTCTGGGGACCTCATAATATTGAAGTCCCCGTCTATTATATATGGGAGAGTTTCTTTAGAGCAGGTGTTGGCCATCTCTACTAGGAAGGCCCCTTTAGCTTGGATTTGCGCGGGGCCATAGACCGAGTAGAGAATAAACTTGAAGTCATTTGCTTTGCATCTGAGTGTGAATTTAACATAATAATCACCCTCATCAATGGCTCCAATGTAAAAAAAATTTGAGGTTCACCCCTAGAAGTAAGCCCCCTGATCTACCATGGGGAGCCATGGTGTGCCAAATAAAATCCTGTCCTCCACAGAGATTTTTGAGGACATGATCCGGGAAAGAATCCCGTCCAGTTTCAGAGAGAGCAATAAAGTTAATTTGCTCCTCCCTGACTAATTCAGCCAGGAACCTGTGTTTAGCCAAGTCTGCTAGACCTCTGCTATTCCAAAAGACCCCTTTCATTTCAGAATTATTTTGGAGGGTGTTTTTGGCTTGTTGGGAAGTGTGCCTTTTTTGGTATGTTTGGCATTATTATATTTTTTCTTACGACGGAAAGGGGAGAGATCTATGATTTGATCACTCTCCGATTCCAGCAAGTTCTCATTTAGATTTCCACAAGTGTGGCTGAGAACTGCTTCCAAGAGGTCTTCCCTCTCAACATCGCTATCAA
This sequence comes from Coix lacryma-jobi var. lacryma-jobi, assembly GCA_009763385.1. NCBI lineage: Eukaryota > Viridiplantae > Streptophyta > Magnoliopsida > Poales > Poaceae > Coix > Coix lacryma-jobi. Next base: position 10,571,769 of record CM019828.1, read on the forward strand.
GATAAGTAGTATTAGATTTAAGATAATTCTTCTTTTGATTAGCACAGAGGATCAACCTATCAACCTCTAAATTTTTTATGACCGCTACAACAGAGGGGCCTAGGTTGATGCCTACCCTACCAAGGTTTGAAATAATATGTGAATCCGGAAAGCTAGAAAAAGACGTACCGCCACCGCCGCGTTCCTCATGCTCCGACGCAGCGTATGCTTGGCCTCCTCAATAGAAGTAACAGCAGCAGCTGTCGAGGAGGGGGGCGCGGGCAACGCCACAGCCTGTGCCCCCTGCAGCTCAGGCAGGACGACAGGATTGACGGGAGGGGCGCCCAACTGAGCGCCCCCCAGGCAAGCTGCGCCACTAGCCTCCTGGACAGCAGCCTGGCCGAGCTCATGGGGGGGCATCGGGCGACGAGGAGGCGCCCCCACCGCCACAGCAGACGGCGCTCCGAGGCCCGACGCGCCTAGCTCGGAAGGAGGAGGCGCCTGATCCGGCTGGAAGGTGTCCAGCGCGGGATGGGTGGCAGGCGAAGGTGGAGTAGAGCCCCCCAAACCGGCCTGGACCCCGACGATGATGTCCTCCGCGAAGCACTGTAGATCACCTGTGTCGGCGAGACCGTCCTCGACCAAGAACTCGGCCACCTGGGGGACAAAAGAGGCCGAAGGCGGGTTCACTAGAGCTTTGTATGCTTCCCGTTCTTCTTCCGTCAGAGGAGAAAATTTCTTTCTTGCCGCCCCGTCATCTGGTTCAATCATGACCTTGATACTGATCTCATTTAACAATTGATCACAGGCCAAGTCCAGACACTCTTGCACCATGGATGCTTGCTTCTGAGGAGGAATGTTGCGAGGAGGGGCCTGAGAATTACCGGAAGTAGTGTTGTTATTATTTTGAAGTGACGGATCAGGAGCCGCATCTTCCATCACCCGGTCCGGCCCATCAAGATCATTATCATTGTCCTCCTCAGCCAACAAGTCATCATCCTCTGGGTTGTAGGCGTCATTCTGTAACGCTTCATCGGGAGTAAAATGTCCACTGATATATGCTTTCTATGAGAAGGTACTGCCCTTCCTGCACAATCATCATACACTTGGCTTTCTTGCCCTGCACACAAGCTTGCAACTTTGACATGCGGGCAGCAAACTATATGTATACACTTTTTACTTTCTTGATGAAGTGGAAATGGAACCATGACAGCTTATATATCGTAGCAAGCAGCAGAGCTGAGTGAGTGCCTGTTCGTTTGAACTTATTTTAACTTATTTTAATAGTGTTCTGTGAGAAAGAATAAGCCGTAGCATGGTTGATAAGCCGGCTGATAAGTTTAAATTTTACACAATAAACAGGATCTCCACTCAATTGGCAGGGAGTTGAGCTACAACTCTGAGTTGAATGCTTGACGAATCTTTATGGATGAGGATAAGCCCATAAAGCACGGACCACCATGTGTGTTCCTGTTCTTGTCCAAGTTGTAGTGGTGGAAAAGGAACCACAGGCCTCCAATTCTTAGACTACCCGTACTTTTCAACCTCTATATTCATCCTCTAAAAGGAATATTTCATCCTATTCATCACAAAATATACAATTTTCCCGCACTCATCCATACTCTATCGCATCCTCTATACCAACTACCATATATTTTATTCAACCATCCCAACTACCATCTCCTCTCTCTCTCTCCTCACTTTTCTTTTCTTTTCCCCCTCCTCTTCTTCTCCGCCTGACACTCCTCTTCTTCTCCTCCCGACACTCCCTTCGCAGCGAGCAGGAGCGCCCCCTCCTCTTCTTCCTCCTCCATGCGAGCCAAGCAGGAGCACCGCGCGCGGGCGCCGGCGAGCTCGCCATGGCTGCGGGCGAGCGCCGCCCCCTCCCTCCTCTTCTTCCTCCGCCTCCTTCACGCGCACCGGATCCGGGCGGCCTCCATGGCGAGCGCGCGGCCAGATCCGGCGCCGCCGCGGCCACGGCGAGGCGGGCGGGCCACGGCGCGGCGGGCGGGATCCGACCATGGCGCTCGCCCTCCTCTCCTCCCTCGCCTTCCTCGGCGGCGGGCCGTGGCCACGGCGGAGGCGGCGGCCGGCGAGCAGCAGGCGGGCGCGACAGAGCTCGGCGAGGCGGCCAACGCCGCCCCCTCTCTCCTCTTCTTCCTCCCTCTTCTCTCTCCCCTTCCTGCGCGCGGCAGGAGCTCCTGCCCGCGGGCCCCACGCCCTGTAGCGGGCTCCCTCTACCCCGCCATTTTTAGCATTCCCCCGAGCGTAGCGCACGGGGTAGCGGCTCCCGTTGCGGCGTTTTTGAGACGTTAAACGCTAGCGTGGCGTTTACCGGCTCCGTTTACCGGAGCCCGGTGCGGGTAGTCTTAGCCTTGCATTTTTTTTTGTCTGTATTGAAGAGGCCATGGCCATGCTTTCACATTATTGAAGAGGGGTATTGTGACCTACTGACATTCACTGGATAAGTGGATAAGCAAACAAATGTGTGGAGGTGCTAGATCGTTTCTTATCATTGGAATATTATTCTGGATGAAACAAACCTGTGACTTGCTTTACATAGGCCATGAAAAAATAGATATTGAAAAAAAAAAGTTGTCTCCGATTTTGAAATTTGCTATGGATTTTGAAATTTTAATGGTTGAACATGACGATCGTTGTTCCTTCAGGATATATCGTCCCATAGTGACCCAACCGAGTTGTCCACTATATATAGCGGATTTGGAATTTGGACTTACCCGATCTATTTGCCCCCATTCCTCACCAAAGTATGCCCTTGTTTACCTTCTTCAGGTGAAAGTGGAACCGGCATACTGCATGGTAGCAAGCAGCAGAATTGGCCATCCACTCACATATTAGTTGTGTTACATTCTTGTCGTAAATGCTGCAGAAGAAACAACAGGGCTTCTGTCATTAGGCTTACATTTTCTTCGTCGGTATTGAAGGGGCCATATGTCCATGCTTTCAGTTTGTCACCCTCAATTGTGGCCTCATTTTGTCCCGGGCTGTCAGTGCATGGGCCTGCAAGAAAGGTGCAAAATTATAACCTCACGAATTTCAGAAATAAGCGAATAAAGCATGGAAAACCGTGAGGTGATAGATGGTTTCTTATCTGGGAAGAATCATTCAAGACAAATCCATCGTCATCTCAGAGGACCTGGATATTTCAGTACCACAGATAATCATCTTCTGTAAAGAAAATAATACCACATTCCACAGATAATCTTGAAAGGAAATGGGCGCTCACATTAGCTGTTGCCTCCTTCATGAATCTACAATCACTGAAATATGCACAAGATGAGAAAACTTGCGGGAATCATGGGAAAAATCCCTGGCAGCACCATCATGAGAAAATAGATCTCGATGACAGTTAAAGTTTAGAAAATAAACTGTATTTCCTGATATTGATCCGCACTTCGGAAGCTACATCTTTCAGAAACAAAGCAAAATGCATGCTCTCTGTTAGTACCGTTAGGGTTTTTTTTTTAAGTATGACATTTTTTGCAAAAGTAAAAAAGCGAAATAATACAATATTGGCCACTGAGAGAACGAAATATAAAAATCGATTAACCATAGGACGATAAAATTCGTACGCCTGTAAAACGATATTAAGAAATCGTCTACCCGTCAACTGATTAACTTCGTCGGTACAGATTCTGCGACGACAGGTGGTGCACGAGGCGGACTTGTGGATCAAAGCGGGCTTTCGTGATTTGGCTGTGCTGGCGCAATTAGGGTCGCAAAATGTGGTTGATCTGTAATACAAACAAGTACTATTCAGTAGGGTAGGCTCGGTTGTTGGCTGCTCGCCGGCTAACCGTGACCACTTCTGTGCACTTTCTCCTCTTAATGAAATACGGGTGAATGGTCCTATCGCGAAAAAAAGGATTAACTATTAACATTAAGCCGACATGTCTGGATTACTCGTAGAACGATTTTACAAAATCATTTACCCTGAGGGAATGTTTGGATCCTTCCATTTAGAGGAATTAAAATCTACTTAATAAACTAGACTATTTGGCTTGAAATATGACATTTCATCATTTTCCAAAGTTCATATATATAAACCTACTTCAAATTTATATAATCCATAGAGTTACCTAACTAATATGTGTCTAAATTGTGATTATTAAAATGAATTTAATTCCAAGGATCCAAATGGGTTCTACGAACAATTCGGTGAAATCGTGTACCCGCAGAGCGAAATCGTTTCAACAAGAGTCGAAAATTGAAATGGATGAAAGTCCACCGCCTGGACCACTCACCTCGGGGCCTCAGGTGTCCAAGGGCGGGCGGTGTTGGGGGAGGCCAGCGTCGAGGGGCCGGGCGGAGCGGCTTGCGCGACGCGGTGGCCGACCAGCTTTGCGTCGCGTCGATCGGGGCGGCGTGCATGTGGGCCGCGCGGCGCCGCGGACGGGGAGGCTGCGGCGCTGAGCATAAAACACTGTCCGCATTCACATTCCTCTATTTTTATTCTCTATACTGTCTGGTCATTAAGATTCTCTTCTTTATACTCATTTCTCCCGCATCTATTCATCCTCTATATCATCCTCTATCTATTATGAACTCACTTGTCACTTTATTTAAATATATCCATGAGAGATCTAGTTTTAAAAAATTAATTGCAACAAATTTAATGGTACAATCGGAATTTAATTTAGGTTTTCGGTTTGTGAGATATAACATTTTTTTGAAACGAAATTGGATGGGGCCTACGCCGTACTCTCTCCTCTCTCTCCTCTCCCTCTCACGCAACGTGTTGCTGGCGACTCCGCTAAATGTTGTTGCTTCCGCTTGGTTTACCGGTCGTGCGCACGTACACCCGTTGCGGCTGTTGTTTCCTGTAAACAAGTTTAGCGGATGCTGTAGAGTATGCGAGTGCAGGTGGTCTAAGGGCTGACAGTTTGGAGTAGGTACACCTTTTTTTTTCACCCCAAGACTGTTTAATATTTTTTACGTAGATAATGGCTTCATTATTATTAGAAAAAACGAAATTTATGCTTCAGCATAATTAATATACTGCGATCTAGAATAAATTTTTCATGATAATATAATATGCGTTCTAGTAGTTGATTAGGTGTCCCAACAGCTATCTATTTAGGTACTTGACCGTACCGCAATCTAACGTCGGCGAAAAAAATTTGAGAGAGTACTTACTAGGCAGAAGTAAATAGTTAATCTATTTCACGTAGTTCACAAATATAAAAGATGAATATATAAGGTTCGATACCATATAGAAAACTAAAATGTATAAAATATATTTATTGCTTTGTGTCACTTCCATATAAGTTGACTATAGGAGTGTTTGAGACGGCTACACTCCAGTTTTTGCTGCTCCATTTCATGAACTTCACCATGGAGCAGCTTTACCGTAGAATTTGTAGAGCAGATGATCTTGGTTGGCACACAGCTCTGCTCCAACTCTAAGAATGAGTTGTTTTCATACAAATAGTCCATTATGTTCCTAATTAAAATTGCACTTGATATTATTAATTCTAAGATTTTAAATAAATGTTTTTATATACAAGGTTATAATATAATGCATACTACTAATGATGTAGAGTAATCATGTCCTTCTATTGGTTGAAAGTAAAAATAATGTTTCCACGTATTATTACCACGTTATCGTCGTGGAAGCGAATCACAGTAAGAAAGATCAAACACGTACGAAGTCGGGAACAAGTCGAGAAAATAAGATGACGCACAGGGGAAGAGGAAAGGCTCGGTGTTCTCACAGGGAGGGGAGGAAATTAGAAAAAATAACCCGTTATTAATGAGTGACAAAATGAGTAATTACCTCACAACTCCACGTGAGAGTATAAAACTCCAAAAACTAGAGTAGTTCTCTTGAGGTGCTTCAGAAAAAACGTGAAGTTAGCCTCCAACACTATTTTTTGTGGAGCAGAGTTCTTGGAGCTGGACGTGTTTGACACTGTAGAGCTGAAGCGGAGCAGTAAAAACAGAAGCGGAGCCGTCCTAAACACCCTCTGTATAGCCAGTGCCACCGCAAATGCCATTAGAATTGAGCTAGTTGTAATGTTATGATTGTGTATGAGGTGGGTTAGTTGATTATAGCTAGAGAACTAATGGACTCGGAATTGTAGTAGACCCTGTTTGAACCTGCTAAAATAATTACTAGCTGCTACATCTTCTAAAATAAATAACTAGCTGTTAAAAAATCTCTAGCTGATCCAAACATTATCTTATACCGCCCTACCGAGCTCGGAGGTGGCATGCTTGGAGCTCTTAAAGCAAACCCTGACCTGTGATAAAAATGATTAGCAACTTTTCAATGCAGCAACAAAGATTACCTTAGGCATGACGCTAAGACTTTTTTTTGTGGCACTCGGCATGGTTAGAGGGTGCAGCGAAAAGACGTGGAGTACTGAATGTAGAATAGAAAATAACTAATTACATAGATTGTTGTGCTATAATAAATATATGCTAATGACAAATTAATTAGTCTTAATAAATTCGCCTCACGATTTCCAGATATAATATGCAATTTATTTTCTTATTAATCTATTTTTAATTTACTATATTAATGTTGAAATAATAGATATGACACGCAAAAAAAATTCACTCAGGATCTAAACAGGTGCCTATCGACACCCACGATGGTGGTGCCATGAGAGTGGCTATACCGGAATATTGTAAACCATATTGCAGTATCATATAGAGGATAAAACGGCCGCAACAGATACTCTATAGGTAACTGTAAACAACAGCATGCCCTCTCGGTACGCCATATTTGGCGCTATACCGGACGGCGGGTAGCGGACGCTGCATGCCGAAGAGGAGAGAGAGGGAGAGGTGATTGCATGCAGTGGTGGGCCCCATTAATTCAAATAACTAAAAAATATTATAACTCACAAACTAAAAATCCAAATTAAATTCTGATTGCACCATTGAATTCGTTGCAACTAATTCTTTAAAACTAGATCCTCTTATGCATATATTTAGATAAAGTGATAAGTGAACCCACAATAGATAGAGGATGAATGGATGCGAGAGAAATGAATATAGAGGAGATAATTTTGATGACTAGACAGTATAGAGGATAAAAATAGAATAACGTGAGTGCGGATAGTCTGAGGCTCCGACACCAAGTGGACAGTTCCTTTCACTTTGAAAGGACGTCGACCGCATGAAGCTAGGTGCCGATTTGAATCCCAAGGAATTCTGAGAATCTAGATAAAAAAATTCAACAAGATTTTGAGATTCTAAAAATCTGAGTTAAAATCTCTATAAATTCTAGACTGTTTGGGTAAGATATTTGGATTATTGTATTTTTTTTGTATCTGGATTTTCTTGTAATACGGAGGATTCAAACAGGGCTCAGTCCAGCACCAGCTGGAGTCGTAGTAGCGGCTGATGCTCTCGCCCGTTGCGGCGGTCATCCTTGTCCTTGTCGCGCCAACAGCTATGAAAAGCATTATTCTCTATTTTAATCCTCTATACATCTTGGTCATTGATCATCTTCTCTATACACATTTCTTCCGTATTATCATCCTCTATATCTCATACTCTATACCAACTACCAAAAGCGACCCTCTTGTCATCATCTATAAATTTTATCTAAATATATTTATGTGAGATCTTGTTTTAAAAAATTTATTGAAACGAATTTAATGTACAATCATAATTTAATTTGGTTTTTTTTGTCTATGAGTTCAACAGTTTTTAGTTAGTTGATGAAAAAGCGGGCCTGCCACTGATTCCGTCCGCACATGTGTGCCCATGCGCTCTGTCGCTGCTTGCCGGACGAACAGAAATCCGCTGGCTATAGGAGACGCACGACCGTTCTGGAACGAATACCGGAAAGCGCTGCAGTGTTTTCTTTACGCTAAATGCTACTATAATACCGTTTAGAGGACCCGCTGCTATCAGTGTAATACATGACGATCAACGTTCAAACATACACATCCGGCTCCGCATTTGCGCATGTGCTAAATATGCAAAAACAACCTTTTCACATTTTAAATATGTCTTAAAGCCTTGTTTGGTTGTACACGAATACACCTTAATCCATGTGAGTTTTAATTGATTAATCATTTTTAGAGCTGCATAGTGAAGAGGATATATAAGATATTAAAATCGTTTTTTCTCTTGCTCCTGCGCCAACATCATTTACTTGAGTATTTAACACTAATTTTGTGTTTCCTTGAGTATTTAACACTAATTTTATGTTCCCAATATTAAATAGAGATATTACATGAACTTATACATTTATGAGTTAGTTTTGTTGTCTATCAATATTAGATCCATGCAAGCAGTATTTTGATGCAGATACGATACTATGGGCTTGTTTAATTTGGGGGAATTTATGGAAAAAAATACTATAACACTTTCGTTGTTATTTGATAAACTTTGTCTAAACATAGACGAACTAGACTCAAAAGATTCGTCTCGACATGTACATACTAAAAGTATAATTAGTTATTTTTGTACCTATATTTAATGCTTCATACATGCATCTAAAAATTGATGTGATGGAGAATCTAGAAAAAATTTAGGTCTTTTGTGGAAACTAAACACCGCCTATACATGCTTTTCTAGCGGCCCTAGGCGTGAAAACTGACCAGCTCCGCCACTGACTCCAATCCACTCTAATCCGTGTTGATTGAGGTGTATTTGTGTGTAGCCAAACAAGGCTTGATAGTTGGATACTCGATCGCAGAGACGCCACGTCGAAAGATTCGGTCGACACATCTAAAAATTAAAGAAAATTATTATAGATGTTTTGTCAGGCACATTACTCGTCGCTACAAGAATAACATCCAAATGGTGCAATGATGCAAAGGGTGACAACGGTATATTTAAATGTATGAATGCCTTCAATTGTGCATCCAAATGATTCGTCGGTTTCCTCACAAGATGCATTTGAAAAGAGAAGGATAAATCTAGAAATTATTATAAATTTGAAACATCTGACCAATTATTCGATTGATTCTAATCAACATAGAGAGCAATAGCAATTGGATCTATTTGTTTTCTAAAAAGACTACCCGCTTCTACCATTATGAAAAAAAAATCATAAATAACTCTTATATCTATATATAATCTACCAGACGACTTAGATATTTTAATGTAAACCCTTAATTTGCTTTTTAAGGTACCCACCTTTGAAATTATGAAAGACAAAATGAAGAATAATGATATTTAATGTGCATCTAAATTATCCACATATATCATGAAAAAACACAAACTAAAATATCCTTTAAATCAATGTCTAAATTACCAATATAGGTTATCGTTGGAAAATGTTGACCATAGACCACTGTGGTGTTTCCAAACATCTTGTTCTACCACAATTGTATTGAATTCAGAGTAAACATTAATGCTATGTGTCACTATGTATAACAAGTATGCATATATATACATTAGCGATAGATACAAATATGCCATGCAAAGAAAAAAGTAAGTATTGACGAAAAAAAATATATAGATCAGCTCCTTGCAAAAAAAAATATTAATAAGTTTATAATAATCAGATATTGACTATAATTTTCTATTAGGTTAAAAACAAACAAAGAGAAAGATATACAATTTAACATAAGTAATTCTTTATTAGTCATTTGTATTAAACAATAACGGATACGGATACTCGCTCCATACCTTTTTTATGAAATACTCTCTCTATACTTAGTAATTCAAGTTGTTTGAACCAAGCTCGTGTCAAACATTGGGAATATTTATGACTTGAACTACCAGTACAGGGGAGCATCTCCTAAAATTCTAACCTGTGCTCTCACACGGGTTGACGGACTAGTAATGATAATAAATTTATTATTATTGATGCAGGTACCAAAAGGGGTATATACTACTGTTAATTAAGCAAGTCCAAAAACAGTACTTTATTGGTATGCGAGCAATGTAATAGTTCAAAGGCCGCTATGATCAACAAGCATAGCAAACAGAACAATAATATTGTTACCAAGCAAGCAGCGGCATTTGATTAACCTTTTCTTTTATTCGAGCCACACTATAAAATACTAGGCAGAGCTGGGGAGGTACGTCGAAGCTCATAGGCTATTTTTTTTCTCTTGGTCCTTTGATTGAAGAACAACGAAGCTGGAAGCTCAGAGCTTCGAGATGAGGTCACTCTGGATGGCCTTTGGCGACTCGGCTTCCTTGACATCCGCATCGGACGAGCTAGGAGGAGGAGGCACGTCGACCGCAGGCGAGCAGTTGAAGAATCCATGCGGCTATATATAATAATTAAATAGTCAGCAGAAAAGGATGCGATTTAGCTAGCAGAGGCTAATATTATCGCTCTCTGTATGTGATCGAAAGCAACAAAGGAATCTGTGGTTCACTGCCTATTACATTACATTGCAGAAACACTGAAAAGTTGAAAGCTGATGATACCCATACCATGAGCGTGAAGCCTATGTGCTCCACCGGCATGACTGGCCAATCTTCCAGCCTTGGGATATGGGTGAGCCCAAACACGTACCTGCAGATCGATAATGCAGACATGGTTTTTTTTTGTCAGATCAGATTCTGCAGCATGTTGTAAGCTGAACAAATACATAATATGGTATGTTTATGAAGAACTAATTAAAGCACCAGAGAACAATGTTGGTTTCCTCCAGAGGCCTATCTTTCTTGACCCATGTTGGCAGACCCTCGCCGATGCGAGGGTTTTGGTTGGGAAACTCTCCCCCAGGGAACATCTCGTCGCTCTTGTATTGAGTGACCCAGAGGTTGTGCTTCAAGAACCCAGCTCTCCTCAGGTATTTTGCCTCGGGCAGAGCCAAGGGCAGGCAGTTGGAACCAGGCACAAGCTTGTAACCAGTTGGCTGCCCTGTCCGATTTACAGCTCGTGTGTTCCTTACCTGGACAGAACGTGTGATATAATGAATGGCAGTAAGGAGACCACAAATTAATCAATGTGCATGGACTGTATTAGTGAGTTGTCAACTTCAGTCATATATTGTTTCATACTGACATTTATTTGATGGAGAAGATCAACAATAGTGCAATTATGCTCTTGATGCAAGATCAGTAATGGTACAAATACTAAGGAATATGCAAGGAAAAGCAAAATGCATCTGGTGTCACAACAGAGCAGACAGTGAGACAAGCCAATCATCAGTAATTTTCATCGATATTGAATTGCATAAGCATAAACAATTGAAGGTAACTACAATGTACTGGATGCACAGTTTAATGGTACTATGATGTTGGTAGGAATAACAAGAAGGCTAAAACAAGAAAACAGAGCTCTTACAATCCAGTGGCGTCCAGATGAAGAATCACAATCACGCATTGCTTGTAACTCAGATTTCAGCAATTTTTCTTCAGCATAGAAAGCATTATTGTGCACATTATGTGTTCCTGCACTTTCCACTTTAACATTAACCTCAACCACCTGCATGAGAAATTATCAATCACAGTGGATTTAATTTCGATATGATGAATATACAGAGATTCTGCATTGGATGAAGGCACAGACTGATACCATGCAATGCACAGTTTTACAGGCTTAAGGCCTAAGAAGCATATACTTCTATGGAAATTACATGGTTGAACAGACACTCTTGGTAGCCTAAAGTAACTTCCATTTAAGTAGTTTACGCAACATTAGCAGGTACAAGGTCGTCATTTTGATTTTTTTTTATCTGATGTAAAGATATAATTCAATTTTGTGTGGTTCCATTTAGACATTTAGAGTGCAAACTCCTTTTGGTGCACGATTTGACTGATAAGAAAGGTGCAAATAGATAGCAACCCACCTGGTTATGAGCCTCATTAGGTTTGCAATCAACAGCCATGTCCATACGGGCAATAAAAAAATGTTGATGAAATGGTGCATATAGACCAGGGGCAATAGTAGTGCCATATTTCCTTGATTCTCCAGGCATCAGTGCTCCTAAGCTGAGAATTCCAGTAAGCTTTACTTCTGCTTCTATTTTTCCATCCTGCAACCAAGAGGATCAGAGAATAGTTGCAATGAGCAAGGCAATTACCAAAACTTTGAAGTTTCGTTCAGAAAATTTTAAGAAATAACATTCATTCACTAAACCATCAATAAACTTCATGATCTTTGCAATAGCAAAGTTGAACTCTTTAGTGTATAACTATATAATAAGCAAACTTATTAGATAATATAATATTGGGTATTGTAGGTAAATGCTACTTTATTTGACAATATAAGAGAAAAAGAACAACGCCATGTATAGTTACCTGATAGAAGTGCCAGAAAAAACCATACTCGTAGTTTGCGACTGTACAGATAAATGAAACAGTGAGCCTCCTTGATCGCCTTACTTCTGCTAAACCAGTTCTCCAGTCTTGGTGTTTCCATAGGATCCCATGATCTTCCTCATGCAAACAAACACAGTTCTCAATTGTCTCCACGCCACCATTGAAGTTTGTGAAATGTGCATCAAAATATTTTATGTAGCCCAAGCAATCACAGCCCTATCCAAAAAATGTTAAACAATATATATATATATATATAGTCAAAGCAAAATTAAAAATGTCGAAGATTGTACTCATCAAGAGCTCAACAAAATAACCTTCTTAAGAGAATTCGCATTTTTCCCAAGCCCATCTTCTCCAGCATCAAATGCATTCTTGAAATAATGTGGTTCATTTGGATCTCCATAAGGAACAACCATCTCAACAAAGCTCAGTCTATGCGCTATAGGTCTTCGTCCACGGTTACCATCAACATAAGCAACAGAATGGATAACCAAACCCTCTTTGTGTGTGAATCCAATACGGAAGTTCCACTGCCATAACCGTGTTAAGTGTTATTTACTATTTCAAAGGACATTAAATTTAAACTAGCATGGTAGTTCAGTTCAGCCAGCGATTACCTTCTGCCATTCCACAAAATAGCCATTAATGCGGAAACTTGGACCCTCAGGCTGATTGATAATAAGTGGTTTTACATCACTTCGATCAACACCACCTCTTGTAACCCCAGGAGTATAGTTTCTCAAATGATCTGGAGGGGGCAGAGGAACCAACTTCCTATCTTCAAACTCTATCACAGCATTATTCTGCATATCAATAAGAACATGGATTCCTTCCACAGGACGAGCATAACCATTCTCCATGGGGCTATCACTCTCAGTTCTGCAAAATATCAGAGGCTTGCCAAGTCTGCGTCTAGGAGAATCAGCTTCGCTGTAGTAGCCAGAACACCTGACAAAAAAAAATCAAAGAACAGCGCAAGAGATTTGTCGTGAAATATACTAGAAGAAAAAAAGGCAAAATGAAGTTACAGAACGACTCAGCAAAACTCAGGACAACTTGCTCATGACACATTGAGCAAATATGATAATGCAAGCTGAAAAATAGCACAGTATGAAAAATTTAGCCCAAGAAATTCCTCATAGATAGATTACCAAGTATCCCATTATCTAAAAAAAGATTACCAAGTATCCACCATAACAAGATCCATGTCATCCACACCTCTTCTCTTCATAGCTTCAATAAATGGAGGGTAACTTTTGACTATAGCCTCACCTTCAGCATACTCTGTAGCATCCTGTCAAAGATAAATTTTATACTGGCTGAGTAACATGGTCCATGTCATCAACACCTTTTCTCTTCATAGCTTCAATAAATTCAACTAGCTGAGTAACATGAATGTTTGAAAAATAAAAACAGATGCCATAGTGAAAGAATAACCGGTCATTACATACTATTACATGGAACAGGTCATCAGCAGATTGAGACAAACAGTCATGACTCATGAGGCATGAAGAGCTTTAAACAAATTTAGTCGACGTACTATTGCAGGTTGAACATCTGGAACAACTTCAGATGATATCACCTTCCCTCTGTGATGTCCACCCCTAGTAGCTGCATGCACTTCAGATAGTTCCACTATCCAGATGTTGGTCTCATTAGACTGTTTGTTGTAGACAACAATTCTGGCTCTCCTAGGAGGCAACCTGCTTGGAATAACAGCAGAACCTTTGCTTCTCGGCAGCAGTGATGGTTGGAAAGGCGGGAAGAAGTAAGCATCAGCTAATGCTACAACATTCTTTTCTGGCTCCAACAGCACAACTTCAACAAAGCGCATGCTGTCTCTTTCCTGTAATCATAAAACTTTTGTAGTCAAATTATTAAGATTGCCTGGAAAAGCATATTTAAAAGTTTTGTTGGCATACCTCTGGAGATCTTCCAGCAGCTCTTACAGTTGCTATAGCAACTGCAATTTCAGCAGCAGATAATGGGTCTAAAGGGTGGCACCTCTGGGCTCTTGTCATCATTGGTATCCCTGCATTTTTTGTCAAAAACAAAAACAGCAGTCGAGTTAATAACACATGGTACACATTTCAAATGCATGGTGTCTCTAGGTTGCTGTGGAATAAATGGTAAATAATACAGAGAACCATGTCAAGCAGGGTTGCCGCATTGTTTTTTTTCTCTATCACGCAAAAGGTTTGTGCGTCTTTGTATTAAGATAGAGATCATATTTTTGATACAACACGCCTTAATGGCGCCCTAGGGGGTCAGAATAGTTGAACATAGACGCTTGGACCCTCCCTAATGTATTGACTGTTATATTGTTACATTGGACCCTTATCTACCCGAGTAGCGGCGCCGACAACGACAAGGAGGCTAAGCCGCTTACATGGCCCCACGTCGTTGACCGGCTGCATATTACCGGGGTCACGACCTTAGATTTCTTCGTACGCCTACAGACCCGACGTCTACGGAGTGGACATGTCGTTGGCTAGTCCCAAGCGCTTTAAGATAAGGTGCTCGCCTCGCTTGGAAGCCGGGATATACGACATGCTCTGCGCCGCTATCCGCCTGCTCCTCTTGGGGAGCACTGGCGGTGCACATCTGTCATGGGCCATACCGACTCTGGGTAGCTCCAGGAGAGGTGGCTCCCTCGCCTTTGTGATTCGCTCAGTGAAACACTTGAGGCGTTTGTCGACTGAGCTCGTCTGAGGAGATGGAGTGCAGTTGGTGTCGTCCACGGAAACCACAACCCTCGCGTCACCCGAGGTTGCTATATCGACCAACACTAGGTCAAGAGGCGTCTCGGGTTCCGCAATGCGAGGCGGCATCGGAGGCGTCATCCACTAGACAGTCCTCACCAGGGAGCGGGCATCCCCCTAGGATGCTTCCACTAGCTGAGAGGTCGTCGGTTCCGGCAGGCACCCAGGCGCTGGTGCTCGAACAAGGCCACTTGCGACGAGCGACAGCGAGTTCGTTCAGCATATGGTCAACTCATGTGAGAGTCGAGCTTGCAGGCAGCTCCAACACCAGCTCTGGCTTGGGGAAGTAGAGTGCAGAGGCAGCATCATTGCAGCCCAGCCAAAAGGTGCGCTCGAGATGGCGCGCCCCAACACCGGCTTACCCCGACGCCTCCATTGTCGTAGTCGTGGAGCTCCGTCCCCCCCCCCCCCCCGACACCCTGCACGGCCCCATCTGAGACACCAAGCGACACGTGCCGGGAGACCCGAGGGTTGGCGCCGCAAGCGTGGCGGCGAAGCAGTTCACGACCCATTGCCGCCCGAGATGCAACATGCCTGGATCGCCTGCAGTCCTTGTTGAGGTGGCGAAACCCGCAGCAGCGTAGACAATGTCGTGACAACCAGCAAGTCGCTATAATTTGGTCTGAGGACAATTCATAGATCCTTCATTACATACACGGACCAATCACCAATCACAAAAAATCCATGAATAACAAATAAGGACAGATTTTAACTAGGTCAAGCATTTGAAATATTCCCTCGGTACTATTAAAAGTGTAGTTCTTGTTTCCCGAGCAATATACTCCCTCCATATCGCATTTAGATGACGTTTAGGACAGTGACACGGTCTCCAAAGTGCAACTTTGACAACTTGTATTTTAAAAAATATTTGTTGTAAAATAGTATATGTATACTTTTATGAAAGCACTTTTCAAGACAAATTTATTTATATGATTTTTATATCTCTAAACTCAATAATTTAAAAGTTATTTATGATTTATATTCTCAATGTTTGACTCAAACCTTGTCTAAAATGTCATCTAAAAACGATACAGAGGGAGTATTTGACTAAATTTATATAAAGGCATATTAATATTTACAATACATAATTAATATCATTAGATAGATATTTGAATCTAGTTTTTTTAATAAATTTATTTAGAAGATAAAAAATATTATACATATTTTTTCATAAATTTAGTCAAACTACCAGTATACACCAATAACGACACTCTTGATGGGACGCGGGGAGTAGATGACACCCAACACATATATGTATGATTAGGGACATGGAGTATCAACCATTGCTCAGACTTCGTCATTCGTAGTTCAGAAGTTTGTGGTCAATGACAATAAATCTGGTGAGTTATAAATACTAAATAGTTCTTTCTTCAATAGAAAATCCATCACGTCAATAAATTTATGGTACCAAAATCTATAAAGAGAAACACAAAGATTTATGACATAAATAGGTATGCTTTGAAAATATAACTAATGAAGGATCTAATAATACTTAGTTGGTACCATAAATGTTATTATCTTTTTGTATAAATTTGGTCAAATTTAAAAAACTTCTTCAAGATTCTTGGAATGACTTATAAGAGCAAGTATTATAGAAGACTACAAGTCGGCTAAATGTTATCGTGGAGGAGAGAGAGGAGGAGAGGGTTGTAAGCTTACAGCCGGTTTGGGCACAAGAAACAAAATAAAGTGTGAGAGAGACAAGTGAGTCCTATATTAATGGTAAAGTCTCAATCATTTCTTGTATGAGTGGGCTTATATTAACGGTAAAGTCTCAATCATTTCTTGTATGAGTGGGCTGAGAGAAGGCTACAAAGACTCCTACAACCAGTAAGTCGACTTTATTATAATACTACTTGCTCTAATTTGAGATGGAGGGAATAATGTGTGTGTATATATATATATAGGTTACATACATAGAGTATATAACCCGATCATACTAGACGATCTATGGTTATACTAGACCATCTAATGTGACCTAGACTCATGAATCATGTTTTATGCTTATATGAGTTAGAATACCTCAGCTTCTAAAAGCGAGAATGATATGCAGACATATAGTCAGAGTCGCGTTTAGTTCCCAAAATTTCTCAATTTTTTTCCAAATTTCCCGTCACATCAATCTTTAGATGCAAATATAGAGCATTAAATGTAGATAAAAAAATAACTAATTATACTTTTAGTATGTACATGTCGAGACGAATCTTTTGAGCCTAGTTAGTCCATGTTTAGACAAAAATTGTCAAATAACAACGACGAAAGTGCTACATGACTTTTTCCAAATATTTTCCGAAACTAAATACGTTATATATATAACTGAGAAGGCACGAACACGTTTGGTACTACCTGCTTATTCTGAATGGTAGTAGGGCTATAATAAATTAAAGTCGGACGACATTAGATTGTGACCGCCGTGGCCTTTCACCTTTGCCATCACATCAAACCCCCGTCACGGCGTCACCTAACCAGATAATAATAATATAAAGGCAGACTAGAGCTAGTAGCTAATAATAAATCAGTAAACCACGATTTGCCTGCCTCTACAAGCAGGGGCGGATCTACAAGGGGGCTGGGTGGGCTCCAGCCCCCCTAAAGCTATTACATCAATGTAAAATTAGAAATTTTTAGGGAAAAAATTAGTGGAGAAAAGAAGAAAAAATTGAAGAAATAGAGGTAGAAGAAGAGATCAGCCCCTCCTTTGATCGTGTTCTGCATCCGCCACTGTCTACAAGATCTAATAATTCACTCATGAGAATTTGTTGATCGTGAATCGTGACCCTGCCGTAACCGCATTATTTCTCATGACCCAATCAACAACTTTAATTAGATCGAGACAAATTAATGGAGGAGATTTAGTTTCGGATGATACCTTTGGAGGGGAGCTTGGCGGTGGTGGACTCGACCGCGGCGATCTCCCCGATCAGAGCGCCGGTCGACGACGCGGCGGCTGGAGCGCCACCAGCGACATGCGCGGGCGCAGCGAAGCAGCATGCCGACGACGCCTTTTCCTTAGCTGCGGCCATTGGAGCGGGTTCGCAACCTCACCGTGTCCGTAGTCTCCGGCTCCGCCTCCGCCTCCGCCTCCGCCTCCGCCTCGCCGCCGGCTCGCACGATCTGACATACAGCACGGGGCCTCCGCCTCCCGCGCCTTCTGCCGGCCCCTCCGCTCTAGCTTCCGCCGCCGATGGAGGGAAGCCGCCGGAAACCGGTCCGCGCCTTCTGCCGGCCCCTGCGCTCTAGCTTCCGCCGCCGATGGAGGGAAGCCACCGGAAACCGGTCGGTGAGACGAGAGACACGGGTTACTGTAAGTTACAGTGGACTGGACGACTGGTGGTACGGTGGCCTCGGCCTGGAGTGGGTGGGGGTGGTGGCGTCGGCGGTGAGGACACTCCAAGGAATCGGAGCCCGCCTATGCCCAGTGGGGTGACTGGTGACTGGTGTTGGCTCGGAGGACTCTTGTACTTGTTGTCGGGTGCGTTTTTTTTTTCCGACTTGAATCTTTCATTACTCAGGAATCAACGTGATTACATTCTTCAGTCAGCAGACTGGCAATGCAGGTTGGGGCTATCTGCCACTCACCCAGCCTGACACCATCTGAGACTTGCTTTGCAAGAGTGTGAGCTATCCGATTACAGGTTCTATTAGCGTACACCAGGGAGAAGTCAGAGAAAGAAGCACTGAGTGCCCTTATCTCCTTAATTACTGGTGATATGCAGGATCTTTGAAGCCCCCCATCTCCCATAGTTTCACCAGACTATCAGTTTCCACTATTAGCCGGCGACAGTTCATCTCAATTGCCAAGACTACACCATCCCTGCACGCTGCAGCCTCCATTGTCAGAGCATTTAGGCCATGCGGGTACCACTTTGATTTTCCACAAATGAAAGTCCCTGCATGGTCCCTAACAACCACTCCAGATGCTCCCTGCCCCACGTCTGCATAGAAGGCACTATCAATATTGCACTTCACCCAGTCGACAGGGGGTGGACTCTACTTGTGCGTTGTGTACTTGTGTTGTGCGTCTGTCGCCTGGGCCTTGTTTATATACACTCAAACTATCAACTTTTTTCACTGTCTCTCCATCACATCACCATCACATCAATGTTTGGACGCATGCATGGAGTATTAAATGTTGGTAAAATAAATAACTAATTGTACTTTTAGTATGTACATGTCGAGACGAATCTTTTGAGTATATGTAGTCCATATTTGGACAAAGTTTGTCAAATAACAACGAAAGTGCTACAGTTAAGAAAAAAGCTCATCGGTTGCATCTAAACAAGGCCCTGATCGGGTGATTTTATTGGAGAGCATGCAACATCTCGATCTTTAGATGCAAATATGAAGCATTAAATGTTTGGTAGAGCTCCATCTGATTCTGATTCTCCATAGAAGTTGATTGTCTGAGAGAAGTGATTCTGTGACTGAAAGTGATTCTCTTTGATTCTTCATCATAAACTTTTAAAATCAGCATGGAGAATCACTTCACAGAATCAGGGGAAGCTACTTTTTTCAGCTCTTAGCCTCTTAGTTCATTTCAGAGAATCACTTCACGGAATCAGCAGAGAATCACTTCCCTCACAAAAACTGTTTGGTAGAGCTCCTGCTGGATTCAGCAGAGAATTAGCTCTGGGAGTTCCGCCAAACGGAGCCTAAGAGCATCTCCAGCAGCTTCCTAATATTTCATCCCCAATGGAGTGATATTGGTGATCACCAATACTATTTTTCTAGGCTATTGGGGAAGATGCTCCAACAGATCACCAATAATCTCCCCAATACGTATAGGGTCTACCTGTCAGAAGAATGTGATAGTCATGCATGTGTGGAAGATGATGAATGTTAGTGGTGGACCCCAGCTATTAGGGGAGATGCAACTCCCCCTTTATATGAGGGGAGATGAAGCATATATTGGTGGTCACCAATAAAATGGGACTATACAGGGGAGCTGCTGGAGAAGTAAAATTGACTCATCTCCCCCAATATAACATATTTATGGGGATGAGGGATGAGAAAGGGGAGCTGCTGGATATGCTCTAAGTCATTAGACTATCCACATTCATCTTCCTCTATTTTCATCCTCTATAGTGTCTGGTCATCAAAATTCTTTCCTCTATACTCATTTCTCCTGCATCCATCCATCTTCTATATCATCCTCCATCCACTGTGGGCCCACTTGGCACTTTATCTAAATATATCCATGCGAGATCTAGTTTTAAAGAATTAATTGCAACGAATTCAATGGTGCAATCAGAATTTAATTTGGTTTTACGGTTTGTGAGATATAACATTTTTTCACAAATTCATTGGGGCCCACCATTGCTGCCAGCTCACCTACGCCTCGCTCGCTCTCGGCGCGCAGAGCCACGCCTGGCCACGGGGCCCGCACTCGATAGCGGATGGCCGCCAGCCCGCTTGATTTGCCGGTCTATACTCGATACAAGAATGTGTAGAGGAAACCACTACAACGTTTTTTCCCTCTACATCATATACCGGAGGTGGATAGCGGTCCCGTTGCGGAAAGCCTTAGGACCGGACCGGAGATCGAACCGGCAAGACCGTCGGTTCATTGGTTCACTGGTCCAACCATTTAGAACCAATTGAACCGCTAGTTTAATTATTTTAGACTGGTTAAATTGAACCGGTATGTGTGTGTATATATATATAGGGTGAGTTTTCTATACTCCCGGGAGTAGTTACTCTCATCTTCAAAAAACCATGTTGCGTATGCGTTCATACTTGTTTATCATTTTGAGTATGTTTATATACTCATGTTAAGATATTCCATGTCTTAATACACTAAAAAATTTCAAAGGACCCCATACTTTTAAATATATTACGAAAATGTCACTCACTGCAGTATATAAAATAAGTATATCCACATACTTTATGTATGCATGTATACTTGACGTATATAATTTCATAGATAGTCTAGTATGATCATATACTTCATGTAAATATACTTCGTTCGGTCATATATATACCATAAATCTAGAGATATAAACATGGGAGTAACTACTCCCTAGG
Source organism: Coix lacryma-jobi var. lacryma-jobi (assembly GCA_009763385.1). NCBI lineage: Eukaryota > Viridiplantae > Streptophyta > Magnoliopsida > Poales > Poaceae > Coix > Coix lacryma-jobi. The sequence continues at coordinate 10,592,747 of CM019828.1, forward strand.
AGTAGAAAATAATTTCCCTATATATATATATATATATAATATTAATAATTGACAGATGTAAACATAATTTAACTGTACAACCATAAGGTTCGTGTATCCTGAGATACAGATATAGAATACCGTGTTCTTAAATTCAAATGCATCATAACTCAAATGCATCAATCAGGCAGGCCCACCTGTGGACAGGACAGGTGCACAGGCGCACACCCATGGCAGCAGCCAGCGTTAGCACTTTGCAGCACCACGTAAGACCGGAACGGTTCCTTAAAAACCGGCTGGTTCACCGGTTCCTTTAAAAACCTGCCGGTTCAACTGGTTTTTATTGGTCCAATTGCACAGACGGCCTTTTAAGTGAATTGGACCGTTTTAGGTTCTGGTTCGGTTTTTTAGCGGTTCGACCGCCGGTCCGGTCCGGTTCAAATAACTAGGCTCATGGCGGAGCTAGAGCAAATACGAGCAACACGCTTACTTCATGAATGCATAAAAATTTATCATATATGATGAGTGCAAATATAATGAAAATTTAATCATAATTGCTGATTTTTTTGTGAGTGGGCTCACACACTCTACACTCTATATATAGATCTGGCCATGGCCTCGAAAGCTATAGATATAGATGTCCAACGGGCTGTGTCGGCCCAACCCGACACGTTGTCGGGTCGTGCTGTCCCGGTGACGGTCGTGCCGCTGAGGGCCATCGTGTGTGGCAGGCCGTGCCGCTACGGGCTGCATGCCTAGCCTCAGCCCAGACAGGGGTCTGCGGGTCATTTTTCGGGTCATGCCGTCCGTTAGGCACGCCAGGTCATGCTGGCTTATAGCCCGATCTATAATGAAATAATCAAACTTCACAAATTTTTAACCAAAATTCTCAAATTCACAAAAAAAATTCAAACTTTCAGTCTTTTACATATTCAAACTTTCAGTCTTTTACATACACAAACTTATATTAAATCATAACAGTATCAAGACAGATCACATATCACATTGACATATTCACAAAATCAAGACATGAGTTAATCTGTAGATCATAGGGCACACACAGTCACAAATTGATAAAATATAAACATGATAATTAAAATGAGATGTTTTGTGCAATGCTACCTCATTAAAACATTTTTAGATAAAACTCACCCTTTATAAGAAACCCTAAAAAATAAAAAGAGTGCAACCAACTCAGAAGTCTTAACTATTAATGTCTTACCACAATCCATAGTGGTATGCATGGCCACCCAAAATTATAGTAAGTCTACACTCAAATCACCCATGTCTTCTCACACTCAAACTCACAGTCATAGCAAAAGATTACTCATCCACTAAAATAGGCAAATTACTATGTATCAGAAGCATCAACAACCCCATCGCTCCCGATGCCTCCCTCTTCATCAAGGTACAAGTTCTTGAATGCTTCCACAAGCTCTTGGTCCTTGGCTTCATGTTGTTCTCTTCTTGCTCCTAGCTCCCAATCTTTAATGTAGGTCAAAATCTCCATATTTTCTGGCAACAAACGTCATCACCGCTCTTCAAGTATCTTGTCTCTTCAAGTATCTTGTCTGTCAAACTGAAACAAGACTCAGAAGACATAGTGGATACATGAACCGACATGACATCTCTAGCCATTATAGATAGAATATGATATGTTAGCTTGTGTTCACGCCACGAGAGAAGTATGTCAAACTCATTCTCACAAGAAATCAGACAATCACTGTCTAAGTAAGTTGTGAGCACACTAACAACAGAACCAGAATGAATTGAAGATGATGGGGAATAGGCAGAGGCAGGACCGACGACACCAGCTCCACCACGACCTTCAAAGATCCTTCACCATGCCTATTTTTTTCTTACCAGAATGAGTTGATGGTTGTAAAACCCTTTGAATAATAAACATCAGACAGAACAGAAGTAGAATCATAGAACAGTCCCAGAAACTCTATTACCCATTCAGCAATCCATGCCACACCATGTCGCATCAGGTTAGGGCTGTGCTTTTTCGCGGGCCCATGCCAGCCACCAGGCCCGACGCGTTTAGATTAATTTACATTAATAGATTTATCTTGTTAATTACTATATGACAGTGTAATTAGTTTTATAATTAATTTATTTTTAATAGAATAAATTAGTATCGTAACATTCGATGTGATAGGTTAATTTCTTTTTTTTTTGCCACAAAATGAACACCCTCTTATCGTTTGGTACAGTACTGTACCGTGCGTGGGTTGTTTAGAATTCTAAATGGAGGACCGAGATCACTTTACATGGACTTTATTGTATTTATTATTATAAAATTTTGTATAAATAATAAAATAAATAAATCATAGTATCTCTAGTAATAAAATAACTCATAACAAAATAAATAATATTTATACAAAAATTTTGAATAAGACGACAAACGAGAATTTAAGAAAATAAATAATATTTATACAAAAATTTGAATAACAAGAACTTAGGACACCATATTCTATTTCAACTACACTCAAAATATAGATAGACTAGGAAGTTTAAGAAAATTTGAAAATACGCAGAACCAATCCAACTACATAGGAAACTCTAGGTAGCTCCTAAGATACATGAATTAAACTGAATAAACATGCTAACAAACAATATTGCTTGTGGCCTCAAATAAATGAAGTATAGATTAAAAAGAAATCATAGGTGGCACTAGTCACAAAAGCACAATAGAAAAAATGCTAAGGGTAATTAGCAAGCTATCATCAATTTATAATTAAGTCATAGCAAGTTTTTGGAAAGAGGTGTCTCAATATGAGAAGGAAGAGAACAAGATAACTAGTGCTACTTCATTCATACGAATATACCATCATCACATGCAAAAAGATTAAAAGCAAAAGAACGACACCATCAAGTTATCATCAAACTACAGTTTAGTCATAGCAAGTATCAACAAATTACAGTTAAGTCATAGCAAGTTACCATCAAATTGCAATTAAATCATAGCAAGTTATATATCATGAAAGTTTCAATCAAGTCATAGCAAGCCATCGTCAAAGTTTCAGTTAATTCATAACATTATCATCAAATTATAGTTAAGTCATAGCTAATTATGACCAAATTATAGTTTAGCCATAACAAGTTATCATCGAATTACAGTTAATTAAGTAATAGCTAGTTATCAACAAACTACAATTTAGTCATAGCAAGTTATCATCAAATTACAGTTTATTTATAGCAAATTATCATCAAATTGAAGTTAAGTCATAGCAAGTTATGAACATGTAACACTTAGGTTAAAGCAAGTTATCACAAAATTTTAGATATTTTATAGCAAAGTTATCCTCAAGTTGTAGTTAAGTTATAGCAAGTTATCATTTAATTACAGTTTAGTTAAAGCAAGTTATCCTCAAGTTGAAGTTAATTTATAACAAGTTATCATCAAATTACAGTTAAGTTACAACAATTCATCATCAAATTACAATTAAGTTAAAGCAAAATATCATCAAGTTATAGTTAAGTTAAAGCAAGTTATCAACAAATTGAAGTTAAGTTAAAGAAAAATATCATCAAATTACTGAGTGAGCATTCTATTACTAGTTATTAGAAGTTATAGTAAGTCCTAAATGAGTGACCATTCTATTTCAGTGATGCAAGTTATAACAAGTCTGATCAAGCACATAAAGCCCTAAAACCCTAACAAACTAGAAGTAGTGAAGCGAACATTTGAATTTGAAGAACACTAAAACCACCCTAACCCTACCATACATGGGAAATAGGATAACCTTCTTCTTGCCTAAGCACCGTCTACTGGATTTTGTTGCTATCGCCGAACTTCTGACTCCTTCATGGCGCTCAAAGGACCTTGCTTCTTGAATGATGACAACAAATCCTTCGTGTTGGTGCCTTTGCCCTGGCCGGTGACAAGGGTGGTCGACATGCCATGCCTTTGCCCCAACCCATGGCAAGGGGTGCCGATGTCACTGCGCCTTTGTCCCGCCTTGCGATAGGATTCATCGTCACAGATCCATTGTCCCGCCCTACGACTTGGGTTGTCACCACCGCTGTGCCATTTCCCCCCTGACGGAAAGACTCACCCGTGTCCTTTAAAGAAAGGTGTGTGACAAATGGATTGACTCCTCAATCCTCATCGAAGTTGAGGTACAACACCTTGCCATGCATCGAGATCTAGTCACTGTTCTCGCCACAGTAGAAAGGGAAAACTAGCCTTTTGGCGTTGCGTGCTTGCGTCTTTGCTCTAGCTGTGGCGGTTGCTGGTCATTGTCGTGCACACGAGGGGAGATGGGGTTTAGAGAGAAGAAGTGGAGTGGCTAAGGGTTTGGGAGAGGAGGCAGAGTGGAAGAGGGTCAGATTACTTATATTAGAACTAGAGGCGGCTCGCTATCTAGCCGCTTCTACAATTGGCTCTATATGGACGGCTGGAGCTACCGGTTGTCTCTGAAAATGATTGCATTTTCAATGACAGTTGGTAACTCCATCCGTCTTTATAGTCAATGGTAGAGGCGGTTGGATAGCAATCCGCCTCTCTGGAGATGCATCTATAGAGGTGTCTTGGGCTGTCTCTATAGTAAAATTGGTCATATGTTCTTGAAAATTGTTTTTGTAACAGTGTACTCCATCCAAAAATTAAATATACCCACATACACAGATTTATGTGCTTGTCAATCTTAGTGTGTTAACTTTGCCCTTGGTCACCAAATATTTTAAGGACTCTCTTGCTAAAGAATAAATGATTAGTGACAACTGATGACAAGGGGACATACTCCGTACATGCCGACGAACGAGCACTTATAATCAGGACGACAAGCGTGCTCCACTTATCCCACATCACGACGCAGTACGCAGACTCCCTCTGTATCGCTTGATATCGCTTAAAAATATTTATTATAAAGTAATATATATGTATATTTTTATGAATGTCCTTTCAAGACAAATTTATTTATATGATTTTTACATCTCTAAACTCAATAATTTAAAAGTTATTCACGATTTATATTCTCAATGTTTGACTTAAACTTTGTCCAAAACGACATCTATTTCTGATACGGAGGGGGTACGCACATAAGTCATGTAGGAATCCAATGCCCCCAGGCGTCGTTAACTTAATCCGCCATTTTTTATTTTGTTGTTTTTACTTCTTCCATCTTAAATTAGAAGACATTTGACTTTTTGACCTTAACTTTGATCACTCGTCTTATTCAAAAAAAATATACAAATATAGCCAAATTTAAACTATTCTTGAAGAACTTTTATTAATAAACAAAGTCACGGCAAAAGAAATGATATTTTGCACAATTTTTTGAATAAGACGAGTGATCAAAGTTGGTATAAAAAAGTCAAATGTCTTATAATTTAGGGTAAATTGAGTATTAGGTTTCTATCTGAGTCAGCTAAACTTTTTATAAAGTGTAATAGCTAATAAAGAGAATCAGCTAAGGCCAATCTCAATGGTGAGTTTCATTTTGTTGTTTCCAAGACTGTCATGTCATATAAAATAAAATGAAACTTGAATGAAACTCTTCATTGAGAGCGAGAGTTTCATTATAAAGTTTCATATGCATTAAATTTCATGACTCATAGAGAGTTGGTATTCGTGTCAAGAGAGTTTCATTTAGATGAAACTAATTTCTTCTCTCACTTCTTAAATACACCGTCATGTCATCAACAATGACTATGTGACAACTTATTTAATACAAATGAAACTCAAATGAAACTCCCATTGAGATTGACCTAATAGTTTTTTATAATCTAGATGATCAAACAATTAAAAACAAACTATAAGCTAGACAGTTTAAATTAATTATGTAGAGATTTTTTTTGAGCTAGCAACTTATTTTAACGAATCCAAATAAAGCCACTGTCCCACAAGCGCTGCCAATTAACCAACCAATGCAATCGAGAATATCATCAAAGTCGTGGTCACGACGGACCAGTAGGCAGCGGCCCAGCCGAGCGCCAATCCTGATGCTAGTAAGTGGCGGCAACGTGCGCTCGTGTGCTGCACAGCTGGATGCATGAACTCATTGTCCCAGGTCACAAGATCTAAACTAAAGTGTTATGCCAATCTAATAATGGGTTTCGTTGCGTTCTTATCAAGACCGTTATGTTATATAAAATAAAATAAAATTCTTCAATAACAATGAGAATTTCATTATAGAGTTTAATAGTTACTCCCTCCATCCCAAACTATAAGACATTCCAAAAATCTTGGAGAGTCAGATCTTTTCAACTTTGACCAAAATTTTAAAGAGAAATATTAAAATTTATGACATCAAATATGTATATTATAAAAATATAACTAACGAAGAATTTAATTTTACTTAGTTGGTATCATAAATATTATTATCTTATTATATAAATTTGGTTAAAGTTGAAAAACTTTAACTCTCCAAAATTTTTGGAATGCCTTATAATTTGGGATGGAGTTCCATGACTTACAGAGAGTTGATATTCATTTGTTCTCTCTCTTCTTAAATATATTGTCATGTCATAAAAAACGCTTATGTGACACCATATTTAATGCAAATAAAACTCAGATAAAACTCCTATTGAGACTGACCTTAGGATAATCACACTAACAAACTTGCTAGTGACAACAAAAGCTCTTAATTTCACCATAATGTGAAATCAGCTTAGGGTCGTCACCTATTCACGGAAGGAAATATGCATCACACATATACAGGGAAAATAGCAGTAGTCACAACTGGTCCTTAATCACATCACCCAGTTGCAGCTGATTACATCTGATCACAACAGCACCAATAGTAGTCACAACTAGCTGCAGCAGGTCACTTCCAACTACAGTTGCAACTAGTTGCTGTTAGAATCTGATACCCCTAGTTATGCGTAGCAGCCCTCGGATCTTTGAAAGGATATTGCTGTTGACACTCAAAAGTGTCATCGATAAGAATGAATTTAGAAGAAGTATTCGGCCTATAAGATTAGAGCCGAATTTGTCTTTTAGTTTTGAAAGGTCGGATTTTCTAAGCTGAATGGGCCTGGTCATGTTCTAAGCTGAATGGGCCTGATTGTTTAGACTGCCGACCAGTCATGCTATATCCGACCAGGTGATGCTGGTCGGAGGCCTTATAGTTTTTATGAATATCGAGCCTAGCGTTAATATGTGGGTTTTTCTCTTGTAAAAGACATTTTGTTAATCAATATGGGCCGATAAAGTCCATTAAACCGATCTGGTCAATCCAAGATTTGGCGAAATCAGGGTTACCTTATTATGTCCGGATTGGATTCTATATTTTGATAGAGTCCGGATAGGAAACTTGGAGATTGCATCTGGAGATGTTTTCTATTGGGATAAGACCAGCCCCCTCTATATATATGAGAGGATCATGGCCGATTGAAGTATCCAACACCAATCAATCAAAATCAATCTACTATCCCTTTTACCCTTTTTTCCCCTCTACCTTGCTGTTCGGCGCATCTCCCGGCGAGATTCGACGGCGTTCTAGGCGGCCTTGCTGGTCCTAGAACAACCTCTACGTGCTTCTCCCCGACGGGTCTTCCCGGGAGGAGTTCTAGAGTTATCAACACAGGAACCCAAAACCCTAGATCGATTAAAACCGGTCTTTAGATCGGTTTTCGTCGGTTTAGCTAGGGCCTCTGCTGTATCAGGTTGAATCGCAACCTCTCTGGGCGTTCTAGCCCTGCTGGTGTGTGATTCGGATAACTTCCGACGTCAACACACTTTTTGGCGACTTCGCTGGGGAAGATTAAAATCTCATCTACTACCAACATGGGCGGCAAAGACGGTGCTACCGATAAGGACAACATCGTCCGTCCCACGGGCATTGATGAGCTCCCAGACGAGTTGAAGCAACAAGCGCAGGCCAAGCTCGGCGCCGTATTGAAGGCTTTTCCTAGAAAGCTGCTCGAAGGATCGGCGCGGCAGGATCACTCAGGACAAGGAGCCGGACTTCAGCGAGATCGTCCCTACCACGACAAATACAAACGCTGAAGACACTTCTGACAAGGTAAAAGATAAGGTACCGGAAGAACCTTACCCTACCCATGCTGATTATTCTGCAATTGTCGGGGGAACGCCAAAGGGGTACCCCCAATCAAACGCAAACAAATAGGTTAAACCTAGTCCAACCCCTCGAGGTCTACAACGCTGGCCCCCTAAGCCAGGCCTCGGGCGAAGGGACGCTCTCCGTCTCGCCCGAGCCCTTCGAGCCAGGCCTCGGGCGAACGAGCGCTCTCCGTCTCGCCCGAGCCCTTCGAGCCAGGCCTCGGGCGAACGAGCGCTCTCCGTCTCGCCCGAGCCCTTCGAGCCAGGCCTCGGGCGAACGGTCGCTCTCCGTCTCGCCCGAGCCCTCCGAGCTAGGCCTCGGGCGAGCGCTCTGCCACCCCTCGAGCCCTGGCGCATAGACCTCGAGCCGTCCGCAACCAAACACCGCCCTTCGAGACCCCACGCGGGGACCTCGGGCCTCTCTGGCACGACAGCCTATCCCTCGAGACGCCTCACGCCTCCCTCGAGCGGCACAGACATTGGATACCAGCCCCACACTGCGTATTTAATGCATCCACCTACTCCGGTCATGACCACTGGCACGCGGCATGTGCCACAGTGAACCGGAGCCAGAGTCAAACCTCGTTTTCACCACAAGCATGGGCTAAAGTCGCCAGTACAGCACTGTAGGGCCATACCTTGCACTGTAGCGCGCTCGAGCCTCATCCCAAGACCTGGGATCCCGTCGTACGCCCAGGCATTCCGGGACTCGCCCATACCTGCGGGGACTCGAGCCCTCCGTAGACGCCACCTCGAGGCCGGCTCCGCGCCCCTCGAGCCCTAACTGCATTCATGCTCTTGGAAGACAGGTACCCCAAGACCCGGAGGGACCCCGCCGTGTTCTGTACGAGCCGGGATGGGCGTTGTACGACTTCCACTTCGCCACGCCTCCGCATTCGCCCCGGGATGGGAGCCACGCTTCAAGGACGACTCAACAGCAACCCTCGCATTGGCTACAGCGGCTTCGACAAGACAGAGTTCCTACTCCCCGCCATACCAAGCGTTGTACATATCCGTCCTATGTAAATCCCTGGCCTCCTCTTCATCTATAAAAGGGGACGCCAGGACCCTTCGCGGAGGGGGGGTGATAGACACGTTAGAACACAAGTCCACACACATACACACACGAGTCCGGACTCCGGTCCACGCTCATTGAGCTTGTATTCGCCCTTGTACAAGCACTTAGGTGCAAGTAATACAAGAACCTCCTCCCCCGCTGGACGTAGGGCCTTCTTTGCCCGAACCAGGATAAATCCTTGTGTCATCTTGCATCACCATCCAGGAAGAGAGCACGCGATCACATTACTTGTTGGTGTCATACCCCCGGGTTCGAAACACCGACAGTTGGCGCGCCAGGTAGGGGCCTCCGCGTGTCCGAGTCAATTTCTCGTTGTTTCCTGGATGGCATCTTCCACTCTTTCGTTCTCTGCTGGAGCCGTCGTCTGGTTCGGGAGCCTCGAGTTCCTGGCCACCGGCAACGGCAGCGAGTTGACCCTGCTCTCCACGGAGGGCCCGAGCGGAGGGCGCGTCACGCCACCCCGCGCGGGGCACGGGGCGCGTCGTCCGCACCACCGCGCGTCGCCACCTCGTGAGCTGCGATCCCAGCACGAGCCAGGGCGGCGCGACGTCAACGACTCCGACTCCGACGAGTACGACTACCACGACCCTGACCTCTGGGACCCCTCCAGGGAGTGCTTCCAGCTCGAGGGGGTCGTGGACGACGCCGAGGACGACGGCGACGACGACACCAGGCCGGCGCTCAACCTCGAAGAGCCCAGAAACGTGGCTGCGGCAGGAGGATCACACGCTGAGGGGAAGGACGAACCCCCGGCCTCGGGTGCACCGCCTCACCGCGACGACGACCGGGTGGCGCGGCTCGCGCAGCTGAGGGAAGCGATCGCCAAGGCCGAGGAGGAACGGCAACGCCTGCTGCAGCTCGAAAAAACTCTTATGCGGGAACCAGTCCGGCCTCGAGGCGCCAGAGCTCGAGTCCAGGCTCGAGAGGTCCGCCGGCGGATCCTCGAGGATGGGGCACCGGCGCGTCTCGAGGCGTGCTTCACGCGAGCCGGGCAGAACGTGGTGGCGGCCGCAATGCTGCTCCGCGATCTACCCGCCGTCTCCAACCCCGACGCAAGACGCATGCTCGGGGAAATGAAGGGCCTCCTCGAGACAGCCGATGTGCAGATGGCCGAGAGCTCGGCCTCGCGCCGGCGCGGGGTAGCCTCGAGGAAGCCAGCGGACACGCCCCGCAACAAACGCGAGATGTCCGTCCACCAGCCGGCCACCCCTCGAGCCAGGCCAGCCCAGGAGCGGGTCGTCGACAGTCGGCAAACCCTCGAGCCCCCGGGCCCCAGGGTCTTCAGCCGGGCCATCCGCAGCTCGACCCTCCCCGACCGCTTTCGGCCACCAACCAACATCATGAAGTATGACGGGGAGGTCGAGCCCAAGCTGTGGCTCTCCGACTTCCGCCTAGGCTGCCAACTGGGCGGAGCAAAGAGCGACGACCATGTGATCATACGCCAACTCCCACTTTACCTCTCGGACACCGCCCGTCGGTGGCTCGAGGGGCTCCTGCCGGATCGGATCCATGACTGGGCCGACCTAGTCGGGGTCTTCGACGGGAATTTCAAGGGGACTTGTGTGCGCCCAGGCAATCCATGGGATCTGCAACGTTGCAGGCAGGCAGCGGACGAGCCCCTCCGCGACTTCGCTCGGCGATTCTCAAAGCGGCGCCTCGAGCTCCTCCACGTACCTGATGAGGATGTCATCTCAGCGTTCCTCGCAGGCACGACATGCCAAAAGCTAGTCCACGAGCTAGGGCGCCACCGTCCCAGGACGGTCGAGGGTCTGATGAATCGTGTCGCCAGCTTCGCCTCAGGCGACGAGGCAGTGGGGGCCTTCTTTGGCCGCTCCACGGACAAAGGCAAAGGTCAGAGGGCAAAGCGCGACGCCGATGACAACGACGATGAAAAAGAGCTCATGGGCGCCCGCCGAAGACGAGCTGGCTAAAGTGGCGTCCACGCGCGGCACCGTCCCACCAGATGTCTTCTCGAGGGATATTTTCGAGCCATCCGTCAAAATCGGCCCGGGGGCTGACCCTTCGACGCCACCCCTCGAGCCGGGCACGGAGACTCGACGGCCCCTCGAAGCCACCCCTCGAGCCGGGCATGGGGCCTCGACCTTCGACGCCACACCTCGAGCCGGGCATGGGGGCTCGGCCTTCGACGTCGCCCCTCGAAAACGACACCTCGACTGGCGGACGCCCTCCCTCGACTACCTGCGAGCTCTGCAATGATCAAGGCCTCGGTCTGGTACTCCTCCTCAAGATCTTCTGCCGCGAGCTCAGCCTCGACGTTTGAGCCAGGAGAAGGAGGGCCGCCTACACCACCGTCCGCATCAGGAGGCAGCACGTCCTCATCGACAAACCGGCGCCGTCTCCCGCGACGGTGAGTAGGTAACCGCACACATTTAATGTGCCCATCTGACCGCGTTGCAAGCTGGACGATAGGTACACGCGGCGACTCTGCACTCGCTCCGCTCTACCGGGGCCCTCCGAGGCCGCCGCTCCAACTTCACGCACGTCGCCCCTGCGCCACGATCTCCACTCGCTGACGATTTCCGCCTAAAAAGGCACGCCCAACGGGCAGAAGGATTCCAAGCGACGAAGGCTTCTTCCGGAAGTAAAAAACGGGCCCCGGTCCTAAGTCTCGAAGCAGCGAAGGCTGGCCCTCGAAAAAGGGTTCGACAGCCGGCTTCGAGCACCCAAAAACGGGCCCCGGCCCTAAGTCTCGAAGCAGCGAAGGCTGGCCCTCGACGAAAGAGGGTTCGACAGCCGGCTTCGAGCACCCGAGTCAGGGACACCAAGGGGCGCCATTCGCGGCATCACTCGAGGGCCAAGCCCTTCGAGGCCCCTCACGTGTATCCAAGGCGGGGAGCTCGACATGCAGTGAGATCCCCTCGGAGGGAGGCATCGAGCCACCAGGTCCTATCGAATGGACCCGGCACTCCTGTAGACTGAGCACCCATGCTTTATGAGACCGCCTCCGGGCCACAGTCGACCCCTATCGAACGGGGCACGAGCTCTCACTTGGATTCCCCGTTACCAGCTCACCGGGAACCTCGATACTCGCCCACTCGGGGTAGTACGAGGCATCCCCCCTCGCATCCGATCGAAAGGACTCGCGGGATGACAAGCCAGGGCAATCGGCGTGCCGGACAGCTCGAAGAGCCGGCTGGTCGGTTCAGCCTGGCACCCCTCGACGAAAGAGGGTCTAAAAACTCGGGGGCTCGACACCCCCGAACCTAAAAATCGCAACTAAAACTCGCAAAAAGCCCACGAGGGAGCTCTAACCACTCCCCCGTGGCCTCGGGGGCTACACCCGCGGGTGTCGCTCGCGCGACACCCACGGAGCAAACACGGCCAAACCCTCGAGAACCGGCTAGCTAACCCTCAAGACCCCAGTCAAGAGCCCCTGCTCGAGTGCCAGCACTCAAACAAGGGCTCGGGGGCTACTGTCGGGGGAACGCCAAAGGGGTACCCCCAATCAAACGCAAACAAATAGGTTAACCCTAGTACAACCCCTCGAGGTCTACAACGCTGGCCCCCTAAGCCAGGCCTCGGGCGAAGGGACGCTCTCCGTCTCGCCCGAGCCCTTCGAGCCAGGCCTCGGGCGAACGAGCGCTCTCCGTCTCGCCCGAGCCCTTCGAGCCAGGCCTCGGGCGAACGAGCGCTCTCCGTCTCGCCCGAGCCCTTCGAGCCAGGCCTCGGGCAAACGGTCGCTCTCCGTCTCGCCCGAGCCCTCCGAGCTAGGCCTCGGGCGAGCGCTCTGCCACCCCTCGAGCCCTGGCGCATAGACCTCGAGCCGTCCGCAACCAAACACCGCCCTTCGAGACCCCACGCGGGGACCTCGGGCCTCTCTGGCACGACAGCCTATCCCTCGAGACGCCTCACGCCTCCCTCGAGCGGCACAGACATTGGATACCAGCCCCACGCTGCGTATTTAATGCATCCACCTACTCCGGTCATGACCACTGGCACGCGGCATGTGCCACAGTGAACCGGAGCCAGAGTCAAACCTCGTTTTCACCACAAGCATGGGCTAAAGTCGCCAGTACAGCACTGTAGGGCCATACCTTGCACTGTAGCGCGCTCGAGCCTCATCCCAAGACCTGGGATCCCGTCGTACGCCCAGGCATTCCGGGACTCGCCCATACCTGCGGGGACTCGAGCCCTCCGTAGACGCCACCTCGAGGCCGGCTCCGCGCCCCTCGAGCCCTAACTGCATTCATGCTCTTGGAAGACAGGTACCCCAAGACCCGGAGGGACCCCGCCGTGTTCTGTACGAGCCGGGATGGGCGCTGTACGACTTCCACTTCGCCACGCCTCCGCATTCGCCCCGGGATGGGAGCCACGCTTCAAGGATGACTCAACAGCAACCCTCGCGTTGGCTACAGCGGCTTTGACAAGACAGAGTTCCTACTCCCCGCCATACCAAGCGCTGTACATATCCGTCCTATGTAAATCCCTGGCCTCCTCTTCATCTATAAAAGGGGACGCCAGGACCCTTCGCGGAGGGGGGTGATAGACACGTTAGAACACAAGTCCACACACATACACACACGAGTCCGGACTCCGGTTCACGCTCATTGAGCTTGTATTCGCCCCTGTACAAGCACTTAGGTGCAAGTAATACAAGAACCTCCTCCCCCGCTGGACGTAGGGCCTTCTTTGCCCGAACCAGGATAAATCCTTGTGTCATCTTGCATCACCATCCAGGAAGAGAGCACGCGATCACATTACTTGTTGGTGTCATACCCCCGGGTTCGAAACACCGACAGCAATGCTGGTTGATTCTTCAAAAACTCTTACCAATACTATCCAGCATTCATTTAAATTGCTTAGCGACCGCATGGATAAGATGGAAGGTAAAACTGTCGAACCCGAAGTCCCAATTGGGCAACCCCAGTTCGGCATGCCTTTTAATTCTTTTAGAGGACAGACTTCACATGTTAATTTCGGACAATTAGGGTTTACTGAGACCCGGGGTGGTGAAGCCGGTACCTCGACAACTACCAACCATGTTCATCATGGCGCTGGTCGGACTATGCAGGCCGACCAGGGTACCTTGGCAAACAGGACTTCGGGAGGGCAGGAAACAGTGTTACCCAACCCGCCGAAGTCGCCAAGCCACAATCCCATGCATGGTGGCACCACCGACCTTGCCAACACCGATTTTGGACGAGCCATAAATCGGTTTAAGGAAGAAATAACTAGGTCGCTTGAGACTAGTTTAGGGGTCCAATTCAAGCCTACCAGGAGCACTTATTCTAAACCGTACCCTTCATATTTCGATTTTATGAAAGCACCTGACGGTTGGAGGGTACCGGATTTTTATAAGTTTAGTGGTGACGGTAGTAAAACGACTATGGAACACGTCAGCATGTTCCTCGCTCAAATGGGTGAAGCTGGTACTTTAGATTTTATGAACATACGACATTTTCCTTTGTCTCTTACTGGTACAACTTTCGCCTGGTTTACGTCACTACCAGAGTGCACCGTAGGTTCTTGGGCTGAATTAGAAGAAAAATTTCACAATCACTTTTATGACGGAGTCCAAGAAACTAGGTTGTCACATCTTACATCGGTTCGGCAAGGACGTAGCGAGTCGGTGGCCGATTTCTTTAAACGTTTTAAGGAAATTAAAAACCGATGTTTCCATTTGAGGATCTCCGACAGAGATCTAACAGATCTATGTCTAGTTGGCCTACGTCGAGAGATCAAAGACAAACTTGAGCATCATGATTTCTTTAACGTAAATCAATTGTTGCTAAAGGCCGTTTCGATAGAATCGCGCTTCAAAGAACCCTATGATCCTCATAAGACTCATCGGTCGGGCGTGTATATTGCCGAGATAAATTCTGATAGTTCCGACGATGAGTCTAAAGATTGCTACGCTACCGAAATTTTATGGTCGGCGCAAAACAACTGGTCACTTGTCCTTCCCTTAAACCGATTCAGAAGAGTCGGGGTGAGGAGGTGAAATTTACGTTTGATTTCTCTAAATGTGACCGAATATTTGATGAATTACTTAAATTCAGTTATCTTAAAATTAATTATACTCTGTCATCACCCGACGAACTAAAAAGGAGAGCTTACTGCAAATTCCATAATTCTTTTTCTCATGCCACTAACGACTGCAATGTTTTTTACGACAGGTTCAATCGGCCCTCAATGAAGGACGATTGAGTCTGATTGAGATGCAGATCAGTACTACTCCTTTTCTAGTGCACATGGTGGAAGCAGGGAATCCCGCCATCATGATTCATCCAGAGCAAACCGGTACGACCAAAGGCAAGAATGTTGTTATCGGTGAACCACGGGTCGCACCGAATACTGAGAGTGATTCGGGGCGCAAAGTGGTGCTCGAGAAGGGTGATGATGGCAAAAGCAAGCTCACCATTACTGTAGGGTCAGCGCGACACCTGTATAAACAAAGATATTTCGAGACCAGGGCAGCACAACAAAGGCCGACCAGGTCGGGTCCTCAAGCCGACCAGTCCGGTTCATCTTCAAAGCAGCCGGAGCAGAAGGCTAACCAGGTAAAGTCAGTCTCTGCCAATTCCGGTAGGATCAATAAACCGACTGATACAGTCGGTGTAACCATATTTGAAGACTCTACCCTTTCCGGGGTACGTGTCATCCGCACTTTTGTCCCGCAGAGACCTGAAGTTGGCACTTGAAAGACTAATGCGGACAGGAGTAAAGGGAAAGTCGCCAGAGAACCGTGTACTTTTGACAAGCTCATGACCAAATACAAGCAGCAAAAGGCCGATTCCCAGAGTCGGCCCTTAAAAAAGAGAGATTCTACTCCTCCGAAGCGTGAGAATGAGAAATCCAAACAAGTGGTGGTGTCTCAGGCGATGTATCCGGCACCAAAGGCTGGCCTGCATTATTATCAGTGGGCCCCTCCTGTTTCGCCACCACCACAATGGGGTCCTCAAGGGGTGTGGGTGCCTTACCCTATGCCGGCACATATGTATTATCAGCCAGGATGGGGAATGCCCACTAATCGGCCTGCAAGAGTCTCAGTATTTGATCGCTTGGGTGATCAGCCGAGTTCCAGCCAGAATCGGCCAGTCACTCCAAGGGCTTTAATATCTCAGGAGACCAGGAAGACGCAGACACAACAGGTCTATGTGCCTAAGAAGGTGCAAAGTGCTCCTGTTGCTTCTCCGACCAGGCCCGACCCAGTCCCTACTATCACAATCGGGTCTATGGAAGTACCTCTTGTCAATGAACCTGAGCCTATGGTGGTTGAGGAGCCAGCAACCGAAGAGGTCCCAGAGGCTCAAGATACTCCGGCTGAGGCGAAAAAGCCTGTCAAGCGTGACCCCAAGTACATGCAGCCCAGATGGTGTGCTCCTGGTCTGACTAAGACTCAACGAAGGAAGCTGCAGAGGGCCTGCTGCAACAAATAGAGGAAGGAGCGGCTTGACAAAATGAGGGAGGACATATTCAACTCGACGCATCCTATTTTCCCTCAGGGCAAGCGAGGAGGTGAAGAGCCGGCTTGCAATCAAAGGCCGACCTTGACGATAGTGGAGCTAAAAGGGTCGGATCCTGAGCCGACCAGTTCTGGTACTGAATCTACTAAAGTGGCCTCGGAATCAATCAGGTCGGATACCGATCCGACCAGCACAATACAGGCACCGACCAGCTTAGTGGTCAAGCAAGTTGAATCGGCTACTACTAGATCCGGAAGAGAGTCAACCCGATCAGAATCTAAGACCGAATCGGTTCATAATGTACCGATGGGTTTAGCCTCACTTCTTAATAACCATGTTTCCTCCACTGGTATTACTGCGACCAACGAAGAATTATCTGAAAAACCAGATGAGGAGATGGTGGACTATGAACCTTCCCCAGAAAAGGCGGAGGTCAATGTAGTTTATTTATCGGCCAACTATTACATGGTCGGAAATGATTCAACAGCAGCGGAGTTCAACTTCGCTACGCAGACTGCTGTATTCCAGAAACCAGAGGAATCTGTCAATCATCTTAAGCCGTTGCATGTAAAGGGTCACATCAATGGTACACCAGTTCACAAAATGTTGGTCGACAGTGGGGCAATTGTGAATTTGATGCCATACTCGCTTTATCAGAAGCTTGACGGTACCGATGAAGAGCTGATCAAGACCAACATGACTATTACTGGAGTCGGAGGAGGAGATCACATTTCGGCCAAGGGAATTGCGTCCATGGAACTGACCGTTGGGAGCAAGACTTTGGCCACTGCTTTCTTCATCGCCGACATACAAGGTAGCTATAATCTTATACTTGGACGTGACTGGATTCATGCTAATCGGTGCATACCTTCTAGTTTGCATCAGTTTCTCATTCAATGGGCGGGAGACGATGTTGAGGTAGTGCACTCAGATTCATCGGCCTATGTAGCTACGGCCGATGCTCCTTTGCTCGGGGGGCATGACACTATTGCTTGTCTGTCTGGTCAGGACCTTTCTGATTTTTAGTTTGTTAGTGTTACCTGGGAAGGTTTTGTACCAGTGTCTTTAAAACCGACCAACAATCGGTTCAATATTATCATATAATTTAATGGATGCTAATGTTGATTGGTTGAAACATCATGTCGAACAGTATCGGGCTCATGAGGCCGATACTTGTGAAGCTATTGATGATTTTGATGAGCTCAATAAGTTGGGCCAAGGTTTTACGTCGGCCGACCCTTTGGAACAAATAGATATTGGGGATGGTTCTGTACCAAGGCCGACCTTTGTAAATCAAAATCTTGAGGCCGATTATAAACTGAGATTAATCGCCCTATTAAAAGAGTTTTTTGATTGCTTTGCATGGAATTATACAGAGATGCCTGGACTGAGCCGAGAACTTGTTGAGCATCGGCTTCCTTTCAAGTTGGGATTCCGACCATTCAAACAGCATCCTCGTCGCTTTAGTTCTACAATATATGACCGGATTAAAGAGGAAATTAATCGGTTATTACAAGCGGGATTTATCCGATCATGCATATATGCGGAGTGGGTCTCTAACATCGTGCCTGTAGAAAAGAAAGATACTGGAAAAATCAGAGTTTGCATTGATTTTAGAGATTTGAATAGAGCCACTCCTAAAGACGAATACCCTATGCCTATAGCCGAAATGTTGATCAATGATGCTTCAGGACACCAGGTTGTTAGTTTTCTTGACGACAATGCTGGTTATAATCAGATATTCATGGCTGAAGAGGACATGTCCAAAACGGCCTTTGTTTGTCCTGGGTTTGTTGGTCTCTTTGAATGGGTCGTAATGACATTCGGTTTAAAGAATGCAGGTGCAACCTATCAACGCGCTATGAATCTGATCTTTCACGATTTGATTGGGATAATCATGGAAGTATATATTGATGATATCGTGATTAAATCGGCTGCCCATGTGTCTCACCTGGCCGATTTACGTTTAGCGTTTGAAAGGATGCGTCGTTATGGGTTGAAGATGAATTGTGGGGATATAGACCCCAGGGTACCACATGATGGTACATGGGCCACACTACTAGGGGTCGTCCGGCCCATAGGATGAAGACGTGCGGCGCACGACATGCACCGCACGACAGTTGTAATCTAGATACAGTACCAACTCGGATAATTACCATGTAACTCTGTCCCTTCGGAATATATAAGGAGGGGCAGGGGTCCTCCGAGAGGACAAGTGAGATAAGGGGCAGATCATAGACGGCAGATCATAGACAGCAGATCATAGGTCATAAGCCACAAGCCACATCCAATCAATACAACTCGACGCAAGACGTAGGGTATTACGCTAACCTAGCGGCCCGAACCTGGATAAACCTCCGTGTTCATCTACTTTTGCCTTGCATCAACGTTTGGGTCATCGTCTTGCGCACCTTCCCCTCTAATCTACCACCTTGGGCATACCCCTAGGTGGACTATCGACCATATTTCGTCGACAGTGGCGCCCACCGTGGGGCATGTGCGTACGGACTTTATGGCGAGCTAGATGGTTATCTTCTTCGCTTCCATGACTCTTCCGGGGCATGGAGGCAGTGCAGGTTTTCCCTGTGCCGAACAGATCTGCTTCCACCACTTCAGCGTTGGAGAGACCAGCCTTGACATCTCTTCGAGGTCATCTTCCCCAGCGCTCCCACCACTTTTCCCCGCTATCGGGGACGGCGTGTCGACAATACCAATCTGATCGAATCCATCGATTGGGTCACGACAGGCATCACCGACACTCTCGCTCTCGTAGATCTGATCAGAGATCAATCTCCCGAGCACAACGTCGCCCGTACCTCTCGCTCCGACCTCCAACCGTGTCGCAATGATGATCGCCGTAATAATCGGCGCTATGACCGGGAGGAAAGATCGAGGGTTAGGCAACTCCATCACCGTCGACAAGAAGACATCGTTGGCTCGGCTGATGAGCCACGTGGTAGATCCATCTACGACAAGGTTGCCGAGAAGCTGCTCGACGACCCGTGCTCTACGCTCGCTCTGATCATCTACGAGCCAGAAGCGAGCCATCACGTGGTCGTCGAGCCGAAGACGAGCCATCGACGAGCCAACAAGCCAGCGAGCCACCCGCGAGCCTACGAGCTAAAAGTGAGCCATCACGTCATCGACGAGCCACCGTCGAGCCATCGATGAGCCAACGAGCCAGCGAGCTACCCGCGAGCCTACGAACCAAAAGCGAGCCATCACGTCATCGACGAGCCACCGTTGAGCCATCAACGAGCCACCAACGAGCCGACGAGCCACAAGCGAGTCATCACGTCATCGTCATCGTCTCACCGCCATCCTCGCTGACCGCTCGTTGACGACTCATCGCCGTCCTCGACGCCTCTCGTCGACTACTCCGTTCGGACGACAATCAACCTAAGTATTATCTTTCACACCAATCAAATATTTCTGCGATCATGATATATCTCTAGATATCATCGTGTGCCTCCGCGGTCATATTATTCTTTACAACGACTTTTTGTTATTTTTCACCATATATACCATCCTGAGGATGACATATGTGTCTTCCTGAGCAGCCACATTTACACTCGTGTTTTCCAGAGACGGCCCTGTCTCCGGCTCCTCCCTACACGTGAATGCAGCTTCGCGCTCTGCGTTATGGGTGGTCGGCAGCGGCTCCTCGGTGACGCTGGTGCTCTTACGCGTGCCTGGGCTCCGCGCCTCATGCTCCGGAGTTATCGGGTAGCCGGGGCTGGCGACTCAGTTACAAACAAACTGCTCGGGGGAATTTTATTTAATGCTGAGCGTTTAATCCAGCTAATTGACCGCTGAGCGGCATATGCTGTTTCTTTACTGCTGATGTTTTCTCCATATTTAATTTGTATGTCATGTACTACCAATTTCCATGTTTATTTTACAGGAACTGTGTTCGGTCTGCGAGCTAATTCTTTACGCTCGGGGACTGGACCAGTCATGATGGACGAGAAGATCATCGTTTGGGACCACCTGGCGCTCGGACTTCGTCGCCGACCAGCTGGTCGCATTGCTCGGTGCTCACCACCTGGCGCTCGGACTTCGTCGCCGACTAGCTGGCCGTACTCTTTGACACTCATCGACAGCTACACCGAGAGCTCATCAGCTGAGCTGGGGACTCCTCGGTGCTCGGGTTCATCGACCACTTGGTCGCTTTGCTCGGTGCTCACCACCTGGCGCTCGGACTTCGTCGCCGACCAGCTGGTCGCTTTGCTCGGTGCTCACCACTTGGCGCTCGGACTTCGTCACCGACTAGCTGGTCGTACTCTTCGACACTCATCGACAGCTACACAGAGAGCTCACCAGCTGAGCTGGGGACTCCTCGGTGCTCGGGTTCATCGACCACTTGGTCGCTTTGCTCGGTGCTCACCACCTGGCGCTCGGACTTCGTCGCCGACTGTAACACCTCTGGTGTTAAGCCAACTAAAATCTGGACATGTCATCATCTGCATATTAGTTAAGCGGGTAATAAATGTTCATGGCATGAATTAAAACAAGTTTTATCATGGCTGTATATACGACTTTGTACTGGTCCTTCGATCTTGTTTTAGAATGGCCAGGTGTTGTATGGTTAGTAGAGAAAAAGTTTTGTAAAACGGTTCAGGGAAGGAGTTGGGCAAGCAGGGGGAGGATCATACAGGGTTTTCAAAACCCCTTTTGTTCCCTTTTTGCTGTAGTTTACAATCTGACCCTGGTTTGGGTTTGGTTTAAAAAGCAAGGTTATAAGTTGTGAACTAAGGGACAGCTCTGGTATATAAAGTTTTGCATGTTCTGGTAGAATTTCTGAGCAGCTTTTGAAGTCTTTCAAATGCAAGGAATTCTTGTTGATCTGTATTTTTAAAACTAGTTGGATTTTGATCTTGGACCCTTAAACAAAGTTGCAGAGGAGGTCAAATGGAGTAATTTTCGTGTGGGTGGATTTTGATGTTCCGTTGAAAAATCAAAAGTAATTTCTGAATTTTAGTTTGGTTCGAATTTGAATTCGAACTTTATTTCAAAATTCAAGCAGAATTTGACATTGTTTCTTTAAGCAACTTTGTAGAGCACAACTTTTGGAGCAATCTTTATTCTGGGAATTTTTGTCGTATAGTATAAAATTTTGGAGAAAAGTGAAAGGGGATAAAACCGGTGTTCTGTGGCTACAGGGGGGGCTGAACCTAATGACGCGGTCTATTGCAGTGTGCGCCGCCGCCGGGGATTTGGGGGTCCGTCGTGCTGCGCTGCATGTCCGGCCACGCACCAAGCTGCTCGCCTGCTTCACTCCGTGCTGTGGCGAGCTCCATCGCGTTCCAGAACTCCACATCGTCTGCGGTTGCCACCTGGTTTTCTTCCTCCTCCGTTTCCCAGTCAGGTTCCGGCGAGCGCTATTTTCGCCGCAACCGCATCACCGCCCTCACCATCCCTAAACTCAGTCCGCCTCCTTCTCGCCCTCCACCAGAGCCAAACCTTTTGAGTCCTGGAGCTCCCGACCATCATAGCCACCATTGTCTTCTCCACTGCCGGCTGAATCCCTGCTGAACTCGAGTTCACCTTGGGTAAGTGAGCACGAGCTCTTGCTAGCAAATCCATCAGCACTAGTTACTTCTCTATGATGCCCTGGTTGTAATCGGTTTGCTAATTAGGTTGCTACCCTGTTGTCTTAGTCGGTCCGCGCGGCTTGCCAGTGACATCAGTCCTGCCATGGCCGCCACCTTGGTCTGTGCTTGCAGGAGTCGGGTTCTGGTAGATTAGCATGTGCGTCGAAGTCACGAGATGAGCTGTGGTGTTGTACTACCCTGGTTTTCGTCGCTGCCGTGCCCTTGCGGCCGGAACACCCCGGCGCCGCCGTGCTCGACATGGCCGTGCCGCTGTGGTCGCAGGGGGGGCTAGCTGCCATGTGTGTGCTAGTCCAGGAGATGCAGGTAAAGGATTCTTATCGTCGCCGGAGGTTTCGCCAGTGAGGCCGGCGAGGTCCGGTCAGCTTAGGCGAACAATGGGTCAGAGCAGCATGTAGCAGAATTAGGAAGGGAAAAGAAGAGTGCAGGTTAGGCTGTGCTGGGCTATAGCAGTTAGAGTTAGGAAATGATTTCTTTTCCCAGTTTAAGTGAAATCTTTTTGTAGATTGTCTTTTTCAGGTGTTTTCTAAGAAAGCTCCAGAAATTGTGAAAACTTTTGTATAGCTTTTCCAAAATGTCTAGTATTATAAAATTTGTGAAACTAAGGTTCCTGTCACCTGTTGGAAGAAAAGGAAATGGGTCTTTATTTAAGTTAATGGTCTTTGATAAATTTTATAGGATTGTTGAAATTGGTCAAAAATCTGGAAATGGATTTTGTTATTTTTATAGAGGTAAAGAGCAGCCCCAGATACCTTTTGAGCAATTTTGGGCCAAAAGTAAATTTTATCCTTGAAACTATGTTTAAGTAATAGTTTAAAAGCTCCTTAAGATCTTATTTCTCTGCAAGGTTAAAAGTGTTGGTCCCGATTTCTATGAAATGGTTTTATTACTGTTTTTAGTCATAGCTAATCCATGCATGGAATTCAGGAACAATCTGGTTAGTTTATAAATTCTGTTTTATCTGGTTAAGTAGCACATGAGAAAGGATAAGGGAAAAATTCTTATTTCATGCCCCTGCAAATTAAGTTTCCTGCTAGTTGCTGTTTTTATTTTAAATAGCTTCCTAAGTTATAACAGTTTTGCATTCTTTCATAAGCATCAGACTCAGCATCATTCATAATTCGTGTAGATCCAGTGACTGAGGCTACTCCGCTTGAGGTGATCCCTGCTGGTAGTGTCCAACCGTTGGAGGAGGGATTTAACTTTAGTGAGGTTTCTGCAGAATCCGAGGTTGTTCCTGAGCAAGGCAAGCCCCGAAGCATATAAACCCCTCCCTTGTTATTTTCATCAAGCTTTTTATCGTTTTAATTATGTTGTGATACATTAAGTAACAGGAGTTGACTGTTACCTACTTCCTGCATAATCATCCTTGTCATTTTAATCCTATCCTTGATAACAGGTCCTTTGTAAAAGCTTTACATAAGTTTAGCTCTGCTTAAAAGCTAGATAGGTTTTATTTCAAAAGCAATGAATAAAATGATGATGACCTTCGATGGAAGGTTATTTAATTAACCTGAGTCCGGACGGGTAACTTGCCCTCGGAATGGAGTCCGACGGTAGTGTTCCCGCCTGTGTCATTTAGGAACCGTCCGTTGTTGGCCCTTGGAGCAAGTTATGATTTAGTACTAGCCGCATGCAATGGTAAGCCTGCTCCGAGGAAGCTTTTATTGGAAGGATTATTCGCGCACTAGAAAGTTGTGTGATTGCGGGGGTAGCGGTATGTCCACACTAATCTGGAATGGACGGAAGCATTCCGGCTTGGTAATGGGTTAGTGGAATATCATACTCTCAGGTTGCGCGAACCCGTTCCAATAAAAGAGGATTCGTGAGAGTTGGTTGATATATGTAAGTTAGGTCTTGCATATGTCGTGTGGATGGGAAGCCCCAGCTGGGTAAAGAAAGCGGTTCGAATCGTCGTGCTCCACGATAAAGGAGACTTGTTCCTCGCACCCTCAGCGTAGTTAAAAAGTGGAACATAGTTAGTAAACAGTATGTTTAACCAGTGTTTGTTTAGTTAGGCTCAATTAGAAATGATAATACTGGAAATGTAAAAGATAAAAGTTAGAAGTGTAAGTATCGCATTTCTGCAAAAGTATTACTTGAATCTTATTATCAGCCTTTTCATTCCTACTAGCCAGCATTCCTGAGTTTATCATTTTATTTATATACCGGTTCAGTCTTGCTGAGTACCTCTGTACTCAGGGTTTATCAAATCCCTTGTTGCAGGTATTCCCTCGGATCAAATATGTTATGGTACCTGTTGCATGACTGTCCTTCCTGAAGAGGAGGACGAGTGAGAGCTTCAACTCATGGGCAAGGGTTAAGCTCCTTCTAGTTTTAAAAAATATGAGAGACTCTACTGTTGGTTTGTAATAACTCCAAAGTTGTTTTGTTACCTTTGAACTTGGTTTGTAAAATTATGTATAATTAACCTTTCCGTTGTTTCTCTGATGTATATTTAATAAAAATGTTGTACCTGAAAGGATCAAGATGCCCAAGAGGGGGGGGGTGAATTGGGCTTTTCTAAAACTTCTTGCAATAATAAAACCTATCAAGCCCCAATTAACCCCCTAGTGCCTAGAAGTGTGAATGACAAGAATCAATAGCACAAAAGATTATCACTAAGCCAATTCTACTCTAGCATGGCAATTCAATTTGGGATGAACAACAAGAGTAATGCGGACTTGAATTGCTTGAATGTAAATGCGTAAGTAAAAGAGTAGAGATGACTCGACGATCTTTTTGCCGAGGTATCGAGGTGTCGGCACACCCCCCTAGTCCTCGTTGGAGCACCCGCGCAAGGGTATCGCTCCCCCTTGATCCGCGCAAGGATCAAGTGCTCACTACGAGCTGATTCTTCGCCACTCCGGCCCGGTGAATCGCTCGCTACCGGTCACAACTTGGCTTGGGTCATCCACAATGCCTCCGGATGATCACCAAGCTCTCCGATCGCCACCAAGCCGTCTAGGTGATGCCGATCACCAAGAGTAACAAGCAAGAACTCTCACTTGACCAACGCAAGGCTAATGAGATGGGTGGATGCACACTTGCTACTCTCTACTCACTAATGAGGTGTTTGATCACTCAATTATCAAATCTCTCAACCTCACTAGGCCTCTTGCACTCACTTGCAATCACAATGTGTTTGGGAACCTTTCAAATGAGCAAGAGTAACAGCATGAATGAGGGGGAGGCATATTTATACCCCCCAACTCAAAACATGCACGAAGGGGTAAGCCCAGCCAGTTACACACTGACCGGACGCACCTGTCGGGGTGACCGGACGCGTCCGGTCAGTGTCTAACGGCTACGTGACGTTAGCCCTGACACCAGTACGATACACTGACCGGACGCACCCATGCGTCCGATCACCACTGACCGGACGCGTCCGGTCATCAATTTCCCTCTCTGGAACCTCTCTGGACGCGACCGGACTCACCTCCTGGTGCGTCCGGTCGAAAACTGAAGAGCGTCCGGTCGAAGCCAAGCCTGCTTCTCAGCCAAACCAACTGACCGGACGCACGCCCCAGCGTCCGGTTATTAGGGTTGAAGCGTCCGGTCACATTTTGAAGTCCGAAACGACTTCGGTTTGCGACGCTCCCTTCCCGAACTTTCTTCCTTATGATCTTAGGGACCTTTCTAAGCTACCTAGGGCTTTGGTTAACACGTGTGCACCACACCTAACTCAAAAGTCTCACCTAGGTCAAGCTACTCATTCAAACCCCTCTTTATAGTACGGCCAAAGATAAAGCAAAGACCTATGCTACTCTAAGTGTCCTTCAACACCAAATGACACTTAGCACTAGCCTATCACCGTCTTCGTCGTCCATCCTTTGAAGACCGAACGAATTCCACCGCTAAGGGGGCATGAATACCATAGTGTCCTCACGATCATCATTACCATGACCTAACTCAACTGTTT
This sequence comes from Coix lacryma-jobi var. lacryma-jobi, assembly GCA_009763385.1. Taxonomy (NCBI): domain Eukaryota; kingdom Viridiplantae; phylum Streptophyta; class Magnoliopsida; order Poales; family Poaceae; genus Coix; species Coix lacryma-jobi. Next base: position 10,618,776 of record CM019828.1, read on the forward strand.
CTGCAAAACATACGTTAGTCATAGTAATTTACCGTTGTCATCCAATCACCGAAACCCACTGGGGGCCTAGATGCTCACAATCTCCCCCTTTTTGGTGATTGATGACAACCTCAAGTATGTTTGAAAGAGAGGTGAGGTTTTCAATCGCTTGATTCATATAAGCATGTGACAATAAGATTAAAAGGAGTTAGGCATGCTTATACGAACCAAGTCCGCATAAGTACTCAACATATAAGAATTAACACAAGTACTTATGAACAAGCTCATTTATCGGAGTATAAGTGCGGAAGCAAAGTAAATGAGCATAAGCAAGTGACATGTACAAGATAACGAATGAAGCATGACATGTCACAACTGAGCATAAATGAGTGACATGAGTATATAACAAGTGTAGCATCACATGTCACAACCAAAAGACATACACATATCGTACGGGTGCCAAAAGATAAACATGTATGCATATGAGTGCAAGATCAAACAAAAGAACCGAAACCCTCTCACAGGCTCCCCCTACGTCTAACATACGCTCTCTCCCCCTTTGGCATCAAAGACCAAAACCTAAGGGTCGGAAGGCGGGAGTGGAGCAGACGAGCCGGGCGACGAGGTGCGCGGAAGAGTCTCGAACTGAGCCAGGTAGGTCTCCTCGTCGGACGACGTACTGTGAGCTGACTGACCCTCTGACACTGGACGCGAAGGAGAAGCGGTCTGGGTCTGCTCAACTGTCTCTGGAGCGGCCTCTGGAAGAGGGTCCACGGTCTCAGTCGCGACCACTGACACTGTCAACGAAGTCTCAGGAGCTGAGCTGACAGGAAGAGTCTGACTCTGAAAGGTCGGCGGCTCGGACGACGCTACTGAGGAAGGTAGTGTCTCTGTGGTACCAGTAGCTGGAGCAGGAGCTGGAGCTGAGGTCACCGGCAACTGAAACTCGGGCGGTGTAGGCAGGCCGGTGAGCTCGCTGAAAGAGGCTTCCAGGCTCCTCGGTGTCACTAGGACCGACTCCGTCTGAGTAGGAGTGAAGCCTGACTGGAGCGGAGTGAACTCTGGCAGCTGCCCTGGCTGAGGTGAGGTAAACCACTGCGGGTACTGAGGGAAGGGCGAGACCGTCGACGGAGGCACTGACGTGAAGTAAGAGGTCGACGGTCCTGGCTGCTGCAGCTGAAACTGAGGCGGCTGGGGTAACTGTGGAATAGCTGCCATCCTCTCCATGAAGGCTAGAGTCTGTGTCTGAAGCTGAATCATCTGCCTCTGGAGAGCGTCCTGGCGCTCCTGTGCCTGAGCTGCTGCCACTGCTTGTGCCTCGGCCAGTCGGGCCTGCTCCTGTGCCTGTCGGCGCTGCTCCTGGGCCTGACGCTGAACCTCCTCGGAAAGGCGAGACTGCTGCTGCTCCATCCGAGAAAGGATGGCTAGGAGTGCTGGGTCGGAGCCTGCCATACGCGAGGAGGAGGCCTCAGACTCGTGAGCACCCTGTGGACGCATCCTCGGAAGAGGAGCGTAGTCGTCGTCGGTGCTGTCGGACGGGAACTCGTCGTCAGGGTCCTCGCCCTCTGCCTCAAGACCGGCAAGCTCAGCCTCTGCCAGCTGTCGAACGGCCTCGTCCTGCTCAGCCTCTGTCTCAGTAACCACTGGCCTCTGGCGCGGACCTCTGGGGCGAGTGTCTGGACGGTCCCCGGCAATCTGGCGAGTGTCGTAGACGGGGAACTCCGTCGGAGACTGGAGAAGCTCTGGAAGCAAGCCTGGAATAATCCTCCTCAATAGATAGCAAATGATGTGAGCATAGGGGAGCTGCCGGTGACCCTTGAAGCCCTCTGCAAGTGTGTCCTCCATCTCTGAAATAATGACATCCCAAATGTCAAACTCTAGCTGTGAGACCAAATGGTGAACGAGCCACAACTGAATCCTGGTCAAGCCCTCACGATAGCCAATCCGGGGCAGAAGTGTACGCCTCATGACTTCATTCACGAGGCGGGCCGTCGGCGTCAAGTCACGAGGACGTCGGCTGGACCCCTCGCCAAACGGCTCCCGGAAACAGGCACGAACCTGATCTGCTGACGGAATCTCTCCTGCGTGGGGTCGCCTGGGTGGCTCTGTCTCTCCGTAGCAAACTGTGTGCACTCTAGTCGGATATGCTGTCAAACCAAGGTACTCTCTGGCACGTGAGCTGTAGAGCCTGTAGGACCTCCCCCTGAAAGCGAAGTGGAGGAACCGGTGATCCGGGGAGATCCACAGGGACGCGTAAAACTGGCGAACCCAATCCTCAATGTAGAGACCACCACGTCCAAGCAGATCGGCTAATCCAGGTAGATAGGTAAGCATCGGACGGATGGCCTCACCAGCAACTGCAACGATCGTCTCCAGCGGGCACACTCTGTGGGGTCGGAGGTGGACGCCGCTGTTGACGTAGGCCCGGTAGAAATCCTCCTGGATCACCGTGTAGAAGCCCTCTGCGGCCTGAGGGTGCCGGGCTGCTGGGAACCACTCCTCATACGGTATCAGTCGAAGGGCCTGCACCTGACGTGCTGTCGCCGCCCGCAGGTCCAAGTGCTCCACAGGTGGGGGTCCCTGTGGCCTCGGAGGGGGTCGACCACCCCGTCGCTGCCCCTCAGGTCGAGGAGACACCTGAGTGCGAGAGCGGGTGGACCTGCGGAGTGGCTGCTGAGATGGCAGCTCCTCTGTCTGACCCTCTGCCTGGGTCTCTGTAGCTGAGCTGGGCTCGAGAGCTGAACCGCGGGCTGTAGCCGCTGCGAGAACTGAAGCGGCCTCGGACGGGAACTGGAAGTCTGGAGGGAGAAGCTCAGCTGGGTCGTCGAGAGAGTACTCGTGATCCTGAATCCGGACGACGCCGCCCTCAGTCCGAAGCAGAGCCTGCACCTGCTGCTCTGTAAGAAGGTCGCGAATCCGCGTACCACTGCCCTGACTGGCCTGCTCAGAAGACTGGTCGTGAATCCGGAGACCGCCTGTGGAACCCCCTTGCTCGGCTCGCTCGGCTGCTCTGGCTGCTGCAAGTGCGATCTCTGAATCCCGATCGAGACGCTTGCGTTTCTTGGTAATGAGCTTCTGAGGCCGCTTCCCCTTGTCACCAGAAGGGGGACGCGGGAGAGGAGGATCGGCCCCGGGACCTCCGCCGACGTTCTTGCAGCGAGCCATCGCTACAAGAACAGAGCCACTGCCACTGACTGACACGGACTGCCTCTGAGAACCACTGTCACTCAAACCAGAAGACTGGACTGAATCTCAGAGGCTTGGCCTCGTTCCGTATCCGCGAGCGTGGCCCCGGATTTAGCTATCACTGGGACCCTGCTCACTGATACGGTCCCGACTCGCTGACGAGACGCGATGAACCGACCAAGCAGGGGAAGAAACCGACACGATCGGGCACCACAACGTCTCACCGAAACGTTCTGCACGAGGAAAAGGCCAAGAATTGGGTTAGAACGGCATGAACCTCAGTTGAGACCTTACGTCGAACACCTGGTGGGCAGGATGTATGGGGAGGAGTGGGAAGCTCACTAGGAGGGTGCTGGCCGGAGAGAGGTCGCCGGAGAGGATCACAACCGTGGGGACGACCGACGAGGGGAGCACCAACGAGCTCCGGCGAGGATGGCTCCGGCCGGGCGCGACCGAGGAAGAGGGTGGAACGGCGGTGCTGACACGTGGGAAGGGACTCGGGCGCAGGCGCGGCGGAGCGGCGGCCGGAATGCGGGCTTCAGGGACACGGGCGGCTCGAGTGCGACGGGCAACAGCGGTGCGGTGGCACGGAGCAGCGGCGGCGCGGGGGCGAGGAGGAAACGGCGGCGAGCTAGGGCATGGCGGGTACAGTCGGGCTCGGGACCCACGTGTCGGTTGAAGAGCAAGACGCGCCGTTTAAGTGGCGACCGGACGCACTGCTCGAACCGACCGGACGCACGGCACCCAGCGTCCGGTCACGAACAGAGAGCTCCCTGAACGCGATTTCCATGACCGGACGCGTCCGATCAGACATGACCGGACTCACCCAGCGTCCGGTCAACTGCTGGCAATGGACCGGACGCACGATCAAATTCCTGACCGGACGCGCCGAAGACACTGTTCACTTGCGCGCGCTCTGCACTGACCGGACGCACCCTATGAGTCCGGTCGCAGCGTCCGGTCACAGGGAAAACACAGTTTTGACTCGATTTTTCGCGCCGACTTCTCCCAACCAAGTTCCAACTCAAATAAGAAGCAAATAAACACTAGTTGGAACCTAGAGGAGTGGCCTCTCTCAAACCCTCAAATTTTTCAAATAATTTGCCATAGGCTAAGTTAAATTTTTAGATAAAATAGGCAATAAAGCTCCAAGGAGACAACATGTGGCCACCAAAACTAGGGGTCTTAACCAATTAGAGCCTCAAATGCTCCCCCTAGCGGTGGACGAACACAGCGGTTGCTCAAAACATAACCGAAAAGAAACGACAAAGCAACAAACATGCATATGCAATGCAAAGCGGAATTTGAATCTAGGTTGCTTGTCAAGTTTGCTCATGGGTAAGCTTCTTCACACGCTTTTTAGGGCGGTTATCTTAACCACGTCTGACAAGCCTATGTGCATAGCATAATTTAAACATGGCATATGATACAATGCAATGCAAAGACAACCCCCTTTCACCTTTTGACAAAGTTACTTAGATCAAGCACATTGAGCTCACTTCGCAATCTACAAAGGGTGCTCTCATCTAGGGGTTTTGTGAAGATATCCGCCAATTGATCTTCGGTTCTAACTCCCTCTAAGGATATATCTTTCTTGGAAACATGATCTCTAAGGAAGTGATGGCGAATGTCTATGTGCTTTGTGCGAGAGTGTTGAACCGGGTTGTTAGCAAGCTTAACCGCGCTCTCATTGTCACACAACAAAGGTACCCTTTCTAGAACTACACCATAATCTAAAAGGGTTTGCTTCATGTAAAGGATTTGTGCACAACAAGCACCCGCGGCTATGTATTCCGCCTCGGCGGTAGACAAGGCCACACTATTTTGCTTCTTTGAACTCCATGACACTAGAGATCTCCCAAGCAAATGGCACCCTCCGGATGTGCTTTTTCTATCAATTTTGCAACCCGCGTAATCCGAATCGGAATACCCAACGAGTTGGAAGTTGGCTCCTTTGGGATACCAAAGGCCAATGCTTGGGGTGTGCTTGAGGTACCTAAGGATTCTCTTCACCGCTATGAGATGTGATTCCCTAGGATCGGCTTGAAAACGAGCACACATGCACACACTAAACATGATGTCGGGCCTAGATGCGGTCAAGTATAACAAACTACCAATCATAGAACGGTAGAGAGTTTGATCAACCGGGTTACCTCCCTCATCTAGGTCGAGATGTCCGTTGGTTGGCATTGGAGTCTTGATCGGCTTGCAATCATCCATGTTGAAGCGCTTGAGGAGGTCTTTTGTGTACTTCTCTTGAGATATAAAAGTCCCCTCCTTCAATTGCTTGACTTGAAAGCCTAGGAAAAATGTGAGCTCGCCAATCATCGACATCTCGAACTCCTTCGACATCAAGTCACCAAATTCCTTGCAATAGGCTTCATTTGTTGACCCGAAGATGATATCATCGACGTAGACTTGACAAATGAAGATCTCTCCATCAAGCTTCTTGGTGAATAGTGTGGTGTCGACCTTCCCAATGATGAAGCCCTTTTCAATTAGGAAGTCCCGGAGGCGCTCGTACCACGCTCTAGGGGCTTGCTTGAGCCCATAAAGCGCCTTGGACAACCTATAAACATGATTAGGATATCTAGGGTCTTCAAACCCGGGAGGTTGATCAACATAGACTAGTTCATTTATGAAGCCATTTAAAAATGCACTTTTCACATCCATTTGATATAATTTAATGTCATGATGTGATGCATATGCAAGGAGGATATGAATGGCTTCGAGTCTTGCAACCGGTGCAAAGGTCTCTCCAAAATCCAAGCCTTCAACTTGAGAGAACCCCTTTGCCACTAGCCTTGCCTTGTTTCTAACAACCTTGCCTTGATCATCTTGCTTGTTCCTAAACACCCATTTTGTTCCAATGACTCTTGCGCCTTTTGGTCGCTCTTCAAGTGTCCAAACTTGGTTGCGGGTGAAGTTGTTTAATTCTTCATGCATGGCATTCACCCAATCCGGATCACCTAGAGCTTCATCTACAATGGTAGGCTCAACAAGAGAAACAAAGGAGTGATGTTCCATAAATAAAGCAAGTTTTTGAGAGCGAGTCATTACACCCCTTGTCGGACTCCCTATGATGAGATCTTGAGGGTGAGCTTGTAGTAGAGGAGTAGTCCTTCGATCAACCACTTGAGGGGCCGCTTGTGGAGCATCAACATCTTGAGCGTGTACCACCATTTGATCATGGGAGACATGAGTATCTTCATTTGGATCCCCCCCATCTTTGTCATCATCAAGTGGTACATGTGATGAGGATGGCTTGTCAATGACTTGCACATCATCATCATCATCATCATCTTTAGGCTTGATGGCTCCAACCGGCATGTTCTTCATTGCATCCCTCAATGGTTCATCACCTACGTCATCAAGATTTTCATGCTCTCCTTGAGAGCCATTAGATTCATCGAATTCCACATCATATGTTTCCTCTACCATCCCGGTGGCATGGTTGAATACTCGATATGCTTTGGACTTCAATGAGTAACCAACAAGAAAACCAATATCACATCGGCGTTGAAACTTCCCTAGGTGTTGGCGCTTCTTGAAGATGTAGCATTTGCACCCAAACACTCTAAAGAAGGATACATCCGGCTTCTTGTTGTTGAGTAGCTCATAGGGGGTCTTGCCAAGGAGACGATGGGGGAACAACCGGTTTGATGCATAGCAAGCGGTGTTGATTGCTTCCGCCCAAAATCTTTCCGGTGTAGTGTACTCATCTAACATAGTCCTTGCTAGGGTGATTAGTGTTCGGTTCTTCCTCTCAACTACCCCATTTTGTTGTGGTGTGTAGGTTGCGGATACTTCATGCTTGATCCCAACTTCATCACAATATTGCTCAATGTGGGTGTTGTCGAACTCTCTTCCATTGTCACTTCTTATCTTTTTGATCTTTAAGTCAAACTCATTTTGGGCTCTCTTGGCAAACTTCTTGAATGAAGGGGTTGCTTCGGATTTGTCATGAAGAAAGAATACCCAAGTGTATCTAGAGTAGTCATCAACAATCACTAGACAATAGAGATTTCCACCCAAGCTAGCATATGTTGTTGGTCCAAATAGATCCATGTGAAGTAGCTCTAACTCTCTTGATGTTGACACAAAAGCTTTGGTTGGATGTGTATTTGCAACTTGCTTGCCGGCTTGACATGCACTACACAATTTGTCCTTCTCAAATTTGACATCCTTCAAGCCCCTAACCAAATCCTTCTTCAATAGCTTGTTGAGAGTGTTCATTCCAACATGTGCTAATCTTCTATGCCAAAGCCAACCAAGAGATTGCTTAGTGAACAAACATGTCTTCAAGTTGGCATCTTCGGAGGTAAAATCCACTAGATAGAGATTGTTGTATCTAAAGCCTTTGAATATCACTTGTATATCATCTTTCTTGGTCACAACCACTTCCTTGTCGGTGAACAAGCATTGAAAGCCAAGATCACATAGTTGCCCAACGGATAGCAAGTTGAAGCTTAATGATGCAACTAGAAGCACATTGGAGATGGTATGATCGTTTGATATAGCCACTTTGCCCAATCCTTTGACATTGCCCTTTGAGTTGTCACCAAATGTTATCTTTTCTTGGTCATCGACATTCTCTTCTAGTGAGGTGAACATCCGGGGATCTCCGGTCATATGTTGTGTGCATCCACTATCAATTACCCAATGTGATCCACCGGTCTTGTAGTTCACCTACACACAAGAAATCAAGCTTGAGCTTTCGGGACCCAAACTTGTTGCGGTCCCTTAACTTTCTCAACTAGTGACTTGGCAACCCAAATTTGCCTTGGCCTATTCTTGTTAGGTGGCCCCATAAACATAACCTTCACTTTGCCACTAGAATCTTGTCTAAGCATGTAGTGAGCATTGAAGGCAAAGGGTCTAGCATGCTTGGGCAAGGGTGTGGGCTTTGGCTCCTCACAAGCATGAGCAAAGTGTCCTTCCTTTCCACACTCATAGCATCTCCCAATCTTCTTCTTCTTTGGCTTAGTGATGCTCTTGCGTTGCTTCATCTTCTCTTCAAGAAAGCCAATGCCATTTCTATTGGTCTTCATGACGGTGTTCATGAGAAGCTCACTTTGAAGACATTGACCCTTGGTGAAGTTCCTCAAACCGGTGGTGAGGTGCTCTTTCTCCTTCTTGAGCTTGTCATTCTCTTGTTGGAGTTCCAATTGAGATGGTGTCATTTTGTAGTCCCTCTCCATCTTTAATCTCTTGTTCTCTTCTTTTAGCATGTCTAGCTCAAGTGTCATGCTATAGTCATCGTCATGAGATTGAATGATAACTTGCTTGGTGGTTGAAAGCTTTTCTAGATCAACCTTGAGCTTTGCATTCTCATTCTTGATTTTGACATAGTCATCATAGTGATCGGCCTCAACCACTTTCTTGCCCTTGCCACTAGCACTTTGCTCAACATGCTCACTAACCAAGTCCTCACAAGATGTTGCTATGTCACACTTAACAACAAGGTTAGGAGCATCATGTGTCTCATGTGAAAGCATATCATAAGCAATGGTGAGAGTATCATAATCTACTTTCACTTGAGTATATTGTTCCTTAAGCAAAGCATGACTAGTGGAAAGGTCACTATACATCTTATCAAGTTTTTCATTTTTAGCTTTGAGCTCCTTGTTAGATGACTTGAGCTCCTTGATAGTGGATGACATAGTTGCAAGTTCATCTTTTAGTTCATCACTAGCATGAATAGCATGATCACACTTTTCAACAAGAGATTCATTTTTATCAACAAGCTTCTCATTTTTAGCTCTAGTCTTTCTTATGATTTTAGAGTAGTCATTTAGCAATTTGACAAGTTCATCATAAGTGGGAGCCTCAAATTCACCATCACTATCACTATCACTAGAGTCATCATTGTTTTGTACCTTCCGATCACCCTTGGCCATAAGGCATAGGTGTGTAGATGATGATGGTGACGGTGGTGGTGGTGGTGTAGAGGAGCCAATGACTAGAGCGGCCACCTTCTCCTTCTCATCATCACTATCTTCATTTGATGAGCCACCGGAGGAGTCAATGTCGGTGAGCCAATCACCAACAATGTAAGCCTTCCCACCTTTCTTGTGGTATTGCTTCTTTTTCTTGCCATCCTTCTTGTAGTAGGGCTTTTCATCCTTCTTCTCATCTTCACTTGATGAGTCATACTTCTTGCCCTTGTTCTTGTTCTTGTAGCTCTCTTTCTTGGGCTTGGTGCATTGATGAGCAAGATGGCCAAGCTCACCGCAATTGTAGCAATCCATTTCGGAGATTGGTCTCCTCTTGCTACTTGTGAAGAATTTCTTCTTTCTTGAGTCAAAGTTGACTCCATTCTTGTGAAGCTTCTTCAACATCTTGGTGGTCTTCTTCACCATGAGAGCAATGTTGGAGTCATCTTCATCATCGCTTGTGCTCTCATGATGCACCTCAATAGCCTTGGACTTGCCCTTCTTGTCATGGCTTGCTTTGAAGGCCAAGTCCTTCTTCTTGTCGGTGGAGGAGCCACCACTTGGTGTGATGTGCATGTACATCTCATGAGCATTGATCTTCCCCAAGACTTGTGTTGGTGTAGATGTGGAAAGATCACCTTGATGTAGCACGGTCACAATGTGTCCATACTTGTCAATGGGAAGGACACATAGGATCTTCCTCACAACATCGGATGGTTGCATTTGTGTGAGGCCAAGACCATTGAGCTCCTCTACAAGAACATTCAAGCGTGAGTACATTTCATTTGCATTTTCATGAGCAAGCATTTCAAACGAGTTCATCTTTTGCACAACCAAATGATAACGCTCCTCACGCTCACTCTTGGTTCCCTCATGGAGCGCACAAATATTTTCCCATAGATCATGGGCATTTTTGTGGTTCCGAACACGATTGAACACATCCTTGCAAATGCCTCTAAAAAGGATGTTTTTGGCTTTTGCATTCCATTTTTCATTTTCCTCCTCATTAGGAGTGAGGCTAGTGCCTTCTTTGGGCTTGGCAAAGCCGGTGATCGCGGCATTGAGGCATTTAACATCAACCGCTTCTAGGTACGACTCCATACGGATTTTCCAATATGGGAAGTCGTCTCCCTCGAACATGGGAGGTGGACCATCACCTCCGGACATCTTAACTCTAGGCGGTTAAGCCTAAATCAAGAGCACGAGGCTCCGATACCAATTGAAAGGATCAAGATGCCCAAGAGGGGGGGTGAATTGGGCTTTTCTAAAACTTCTTGCAATAATAAAACCTATCAAGCCCCAATTAACCCCCTAGTGCCTAGAAGTGTGAATGACAAGAATCAATAGCACAAAAGATTATCACTAAGCCAATTCTACTCTAGCATGGCAATTCAATTTGGGATGAACAACAAGAGTAATGCGGACTTGAATTGCTTGAATGTAAATGCGTAAGTAAAAGAGTAGAGATGACTCGACGATCTTTTTGCCGAGGTATCGAGGTGTCGGCACACCCCCCTAGTCCTCGTTGGAGCACCCGCGCAAGGGTATCGCTCCCCCTTGATCCGCGCAAGGATCAAGTGCTCACTACGAGCTGATTCTTCGCCACTCTGGCCCGGTGAATCGCTCGCTACCGGTCACAACTTGGCTTGGGTCATCCACAATGCCTCCGGATGATCACCAAGCTCTCCGATCGCCACCAAGCCGTCTAGGTGATGCCGATCACCAAGAGTAACAAGCAAGAACTCTCACTTGACCAACGCAAGGCTAATGAGATGGGTGGATGCACACTTGCTACTCTCTACTCACTAATGAGGTGTTTGATCACTCAATTATCAAATCTCTCAACCTCACTAGGCCTCTTGCACTCACTTGCAATCACAATGTGTTTGGGAACCTTTCAAATGAGCAAGAGTAACAGCATGAATGAGGGGGAGGCATATTTATACCCCCCAACTCAAAACATGCACGAAGGGGTAAGCCCAGCCAGTTACACACTGACCGGACGCACCTGTCGGGGTGACCGGACGCGTCCGGTCAGTGTCTAACGGCTACGTGACGTTAGCCCTGACACCAGTACGATACACTGACCGGACGCACCCATGCGTCCGATCACCACTGACCGGACGCGTCCGGTCATCAATTTCCCTCTCTGGAACCTCTCTGGACGCGACCGGACTCACCTCCTGGTGCGTCCGGTCGAAAACTGAAGAGCGTCCGGTCGAAGCCAAGCCTGCTTCTCAGCCAAACCAACTGACCGGACGCACGCCCCAGCGTCCGGTCATTAGGGTTGAAGCGTCCGGTCACATTTTGAAGTCCGAAACGACTTCGGTTTGCGACGCTCCCTTCACGAACTTTCTTCCTTATGATCTTAGGGACCTTTCTAAGCTACCTAGGGCTTTGGTTAACACGTGTGCACCACACCTAACTCAAAAGTCTCACCTAGGTCAAGCTACTCATTCAAACCCCTCTTTATAGTACGGCCAAAGATAAAGCAAAGACCTATGCTACTCTAAGTGTCCTTCAACACCAAATGACACTTAGCACTAGCCTATCACCGTCTTCGTCGTCCATCCTTTGAAGACCGAACGAATTCCACCGCTAAGGGGGCATGAATACCATAGTGTCCTCACGATCATCATTACCATGACCTAACTCAACTGTTTCTGCAAAACATACGTTAGTCATAGTAATTTACCGTTGTCATCCAATCACCGAAACCCACTGGGGGCCTAGATGCTCACAGTACCTGTATTATGACTTGACATGGTGATACTGCTAGGCAATTAGTGGATGATTCGGGGTTCCCTGTGTGGACGCCGACAGTTCTTTCCAATAATATGGGTCATCTGTACTGTCATTAGGACTCTTTGACAATGACGTGTACATATGAGCCATATTACTGGGAAGTTCTGCCACACCGACCAGCTGGCCATACTCTTCGACGCTCATCGACAGCTACACCGAGAGCTCAACAGCTGAGCTGGGGACTCTTCGGTGCTCGAGTTCGTCGACCACCTGGTCGCTTTGCTCAGTGCTCACCACCTGGCGCTCGGACTTAGTCGCCGACCAGCTGGTCGTACTCTTCGATGCTCATCGACGGCTACACCGAGAGCTCACCAGTTGACCTGGGGACTCCTCGGTGCTCGGGTTCTTCACGCCAACATCGTCAGCATCGCTGGTCGGATCGCTCGGTGCTCACCGCTTAGTGCTCGGACTTCATCGCCGACCAGCTAGCCAGACTCCTCGATGTTCATCGACGGCTACACCGAGAACTCACCAGTTGACCTGGGGACTGCTCGGTGCTCGGACTCGTCGTTCGGCAACCTGCTCGAACGACATGCTGCTTTCGCCATAGTGGATTTCCCTTTTTTATAAGCCGGCTACAAGATTTATTCTCCATCTTCTAGCAGCCTTGGGGACTACCGTGTATACATGGCGCTCGTCCGCGCATGTATATAAGTCTGATTATTCTGAAGACCCTGGCACCACGTGACCGAGTCACCTGCTGTCAGGCTCGGGGACTAGCTGTGGGGATATAGACCCCAAGGTACCACACGATGGTACATGAGCCTCACCACTAGGGGTCGTCCGGCCCGTAGGATGAAGGTGTACGGTGCACGGCATGCACCGCACGACAGTTATAATCTAGATACAGTACCAACTTTAATACTTACCATGTAACTCTGTCCCTTCGGAATATATAAGGAGGGGCAGGGGTCCTCCGAGAGGATAAGTGAGATAAGGGGCAGATCATAGACGGCAGATCATAGGTCATAAGCCACAAGCCACATCCAATCAATACAACTCGACGCAGGACGTAGGGTATTACGCTAACCTAGCGGCCCGAACCTGGATAAACCTCCGTGTTCATCTACTTTTGCCTTGCGTCAACGTCTGGGTCGTCGTCTTGCGCACCTTCCCCTCTAATCTACCACCTTGGGCATACCCCTAGGTGGACTATCGACCATATTTCGTCGACATGAATCCACTAAAGTGTGCTTTCGGTGTGTCAGCTGGGAAGTTTTTAGGGTTCATCATTCACGATAAAAGCATAGAAATTGATCCTAAAAGGATAGAAAAAATCAAGAAAGTTCAGGCGGCTACATGCAAAAAGGACTTGCAGAAGTTCTTGGGAAAGGTGAACTACTTGAGGAGATTTATTGCAAACTTGTCCGGGAAAATTATTCCTTTTACCCCGATATTAAAGCTGAAGAACGAGACTGAGTTCACTTGGGGGGCAGAACAACAAGAGGCGTTTGAAAAGATAAAGGAATATTTGTCATCTCCACCAGTTCTTCGGGCACCTAAGAGAGGAGTCCCCTTCCGATTATATGTTGCTGCCGAAGAAAAGGTTATTGGAGCTGTCTTGACGCAAGAAGATGAAGGTAAAGAGTATGTAATTGCATATATTGGTCGCCGTCTTCTTGATCCCGAGACAAGGTACGCCCATATCGAGAAATTATGTTTATCCTTGTACTATGCTTGTGCTAAAATGAGACACTATTTGCTATCTAGTACATGTATTGTTGCATGTCAGGCCGATGTGATTAGGCATATGTTATATCGGCCAATCCTTAGAGGAAGGATTGGCAAATGGGCGTATACATTAATTGAGTTTGACTTGACCTATGAACCATTGAAAACCTTGAAGGGTCAAATTCTTGCCGATTTCATTGTTGAGCATGGTATTAGTTTAGAAGATGAAATCAGTTACTTTACTTTTACTCCATGAAAACTTTATTTTGATGGATCGGCTTGTAAGGAGGGCCAAGGTGTTCGTGTGGTCATCATCTCTCCTAATGGTGCTAAGTTTGAAATGCTGAGCCGGTTAGATTACTTGTGCACTAATAATCAAGCCAAATATGAAGCTCTTTTATTCGGTTTAGAAATATTATGTTCCATAGAGGTTAAGCATGTTGAAGCTTATGGCGATTCCTTACTAGTAGTACAACAAGTTGCTGGTAATTTTCAATGTTTAGAGGAATCACTAAATATGTATCTTGATATGTGCCTTGACATCATTGCTCATTTTACCGAATTCCAGATTCGGCATATACCAAGGCATGAAAATCATAAAGCCAACGTGTTAGCTCAGCAAGCATCTGGTTATAATGTTAGTAAATGCAATTTTTATATAAAGCCGGTGCAACAGCATACAGAAGTATCGTCGGCTTCTATAGCCGACCAGTTTGTTTTAAGACCAATTCGGCCATCTTGCCATGGAGACCAGGTATATGTGGAGCATACTTGGGTAAGTACTGAGGCCGGCCAGATTGTTTATGAATCAAGTCAGTTAATCCGTCCGATTGACCTGGTCGATCTCAGAACGATTAATTTGTCTGAAGAAACTTTAAATCGGTCCGAAATAAATGGAACTAATTTGGAGGATTGGAGAACTCCCCTACTTAGATATCTTAATGATCCAAGTACTAAGTCTGGTCAAAGTGTTCGGTGGAGTGCATTTAAATATGTACTACATAATGATGAGCTTTACCGAAGAACTGCCGAAGACTTGTTGCTTAAGTGTTTGAGATCTGATCAAGCAAAGGTGGCTATGGGGGAAGTTCATGAAGATATTTGCGGTACACATCAATCGGCGCCTAAGATGAAATGGCTATTGCGCAGAGCTGGGTTTTATTGGCCCACAATGTTAGCCGATTGTTTTCGTTACTACAAAGGGTGCGAAGAATGTCAACGGTTTGGAAATATACAGCTTGCACCTGCTGTTGTGCTTCATCCTATTATCAAACCGTGGCCTTTTCGTGGTTGGGGGCTAGACTTCATTGGCCAAATTCATCCCCCATCTTCAAAGGGACATCGTTTTGTTCTGGTCGCTACAGATTACTTCACTAAATTGACTGAAGCAGTGCGTTTGAAGAATATGACACATAAGGAGGTAATTGAGTTTATTACTGAACATATTATACATAGATTCGGCATACCTCAGACGTTAACCACAGATCAAGGGACGTCTTTTATTTCTAAGGAAGTGCGAGATTTTGCCGAATTATACAAAATAAAGATGCTCAATTCGTCTCCATACTATGCTCAAGCTAACGGCCAAGCTGAGTCTAGTAACAAGAGTTTGATCAAGCTTATCAAAAAGAAGATTGAGGACAACCCAAGAAGGTGGCATGAGGTTTTATCTGAGGCTTTATGGGCTCATCGTGTGTCAAGGCATGGTGCTACAAAAGTCACTCCTTTCGAGCTAGTATATGGACAAGAAGCAGTGTTGCCCGTTGAGGTAAATTTGGATGCATATAGACTAGCTAAACAAAATGATTTATCTGCTGTTATGTATCATGATGCCATGATGGACAACATTGATGAAGTAACTGATAAGAGATTAAAGGCTCTTAAGGAGATGGAGAAAGACAAAGCACGGGTTGCCAGAGCTTACAACAAGAAGGTGAGAAGCAAATCGTTCCAAATGGGAGAATTGGTATGGAAAACTATATTACCGCTTGGATCGAGAAGCAATAAGTTTGGCAAGTGGTCGCTGAGTTGGGAGGGTCCTTATAAAGTGATCAAAGTGATATTTGGGAATGCATATATGCTAGAGACGTTACAAGGTGAAAGTCTCCCAAGGGCAATAAACGGGAGGTATTTGAAAAAAATACTTTCCAAGTGTTTGGCAAGAAGCCTGAGTGCCTTCCAAGCAGTGATCGATACATGTATCGCCCTTAGAATAAAAATAGTCAGGACATTTTACCGAGTAACCGATGAGTTGGACATCGTTGTCATTCAGTTTGTTTTTAGGCTCTACCAAGGATCATCTAAAAACAGGGGGGCATATGTTGACACTCAAAAGTGTCATCGATAAGAATGAATTTAGAAGAAGTATTCGGTCTATAAGATTAGAGCCAAATTTGTCTTTTAGTTTTGAAAGGTCGGATTTTCTAAGTGGGTCTGGTCATGTTCTAAGCTGAATGGGCCTGATTGTTTAGACTGCCGACCAGTCATGCTATGTCCGACCAGGTGATGCTGGTCGGAGGCCTTATAGTTTTTATGAATATCGAGCCTAGCGTTAATATGTGGGTTTTTCTCTTGTAAAAGACATTTTGTTAATCAATATGGGCCGATAAAGTCCATTAAACCGATCTAGTCAATCCAAGATTTGACGAAATCAGGGTTACCTTATTATGTCCGGATTGGATTCTATATTTTGATAGAGTCCGGATAGGAAACTTGGAGATTGCATCTGGAGATGTTTTCTATTGGGATAAGACCAGCCCCCTCTATATATATGAGAGGATCATGGCCGATTGAAGTATCCAACACCAATCGATCAAAATCAATCTACTATCCCTTTTACCCTTTTTTCCCCTCTACCTTCCTGTTCGGCGCATCTCCCGGCGAGATTCGATGGCGTTCTAGGCGGCCTTGCTGGTCCTAGAACAACCTCTACGTGCTTCTCCCCGACGGGTCTTCCCGGGAGGAGTTCTAGAGTTATCAACACAGGAACCCAAAACCCTAGATCGATTAAAACCGGTCTTTAGATCGGTTTTCGTCGGTTTAGCCAGGGCCCCTGCTGTATCAGGTTGAATCGCAACCTCTCTGGGCGTTCTAGCCCTGCTGGTGTGTGATTCGGATAACTTCCGACGTCAACAATTGCGAATATGACACAAGCTAGCACTGTATCAAGAACGATGTAGTCGAATCGCGTAGAAAACCCTAGACGATGATGAAGCAACCACGACAAAAGATAAGGATTTAGCGAAGCCGACTGCAAATACTATTAGCACAACTCCAAAAGAGTACAAGTGATTGTCGCTTTCTCACAACCTTACTTGACCCTCCAGGACCCATCGATTCTTGCCCTATACAAGAATATAGTGCAATAGAACTGTCTAGTCTAATCCTCTTGAGCGCTCCTAATTGCTCCGTATAAGCCTTGAATGAAACCCTTGTCTTGGCTTGGTTATCTTGATATAATGCCTATGGCCTCTACCCCTTGATTTATATAGTCTCCTCCAAGGCTCTCATACATACAAATAGGAGTCCTACTCCTAGTAGGACTCTACACTCAAGACCTAGTAGAACTAGAAGTCTTAATAGCACACCTTTCTTGAGTCCTATTCCAAGTAGGATTTGAGTCACCATACAACAGTTGCAACCAGAATCACAGAAACAACAAGACACCAGATTTAATGTGGAAAACCCCACAAACCAACGTAAAAAACACAGGACCAAGCCAACCAAATCTTCTTCCACTATATGCTTGTGGGATTACAACAAATTCATCTATAGATAGCACTAGAGGCAACCATACATCAAGATTCGACGGATCTATAAGATTTGGGGTTTCTACTTAGGGAGTGAAAAGACCTTACCAAATAATGGTAGAGACACCAAGGATATGGATCTAGAGCTTCACAGCAGATTACAACAAGTTCACCTCTAGATAGCACTAGAGGCAACCATACATCAACACTTCAACAAATCTTGACAACAACAATAAGATTTGGGGTTGCTACTTAGGGAGTGAAAAGACCTTACCAAATAATGGTAGAGACACCAAGGATATGGATCTAGAGCTTCACAGCTTGTGGATCTATTGCCTTGGCCTTCTTATAAACAATGGAAAAGTAAGATCTTTCGGGGTTCCGTGGACCCTGAAAATGACTCATGAGGGAGCAGAGCAATCCCTACTAGCAATGCAAGCAATCACTGCTCTATTGATTCGTATTCATACCACCCCTTTATTTGTATAGTGGAGTAGTGAAACGTACCACGATTTCCTCGAAGGGAAATCCACAGATACAACAACAATGCGACAGTCTCCGAAGATCATGCCATCACATTATCATGGAAATTCAGTTGATAGCCAAAGTGCATACATCGAATCCCTGTTTAAGAGTACAAATAGCAGGGTTTACTTATTAATACATCGCCACTTGGCGGAATCAAACATCACATGACATCTAGAACAGCATCAGAAGACACGATCTCGGTAGTAGACTTGTCGACTCCTCCGACTTGAGCGTAGAACAAGGCCCCCTAGTTCTCCCATCCATCGCCTTCGTAGTCATACTCGGGCTCAACACCTGTTAACCAAAATTTCAGTATGATTTTGTACTGGCCACACTTTCTCATCCTATGCTTAAATTTGCTATGTGGTAGGTGGATGCAAGGGTAGAGCAAAAGAACCTAATATGGCTGTAGTTTTCCTAGGCATTTAGTCATCTTAAATAATAGTATAAGTAATCAAGTTTTATTTCATCATCCAGTTACGTGATCGGTCGCCCGACCACCTTCCCGGATGCCCCATCCAGACCATCCATCTACACACATCTTACCACACACTCTCGCACTCTCTAGGCGACAAGGGCGACTCCCGCTCGCTCCTTGCCTCAACGGCCATGCCGGGCCTATCAACCAGGGGAAGAGAAAAGAAAGGACACCTCTCACTAAGTCCGGGGGAAACTGAGTGCCATAGTGTTGTCCATGACCGTGGACACGGCTATACGTATAGATCGATCAACTCTGCAGAGCGTGTACGCCTGGAACCACAGGTTAGTCATCATCGACGATCGCGCTCGCCTAGACTGATTCCGAACTTCCCCCTAATCCGCAACGATGCCATCCTACCACTCAGCCCTGGGGCACCCCGGTGGAAAACCACCGTAACGCTGAGACTGTGAGACGTGGATCCTGGCGTACCAAATAAAACACCACGTTGTCTTAGGAGGGTGTGGGTATTCACCTTTCATCCTAGCAGTAACGACATCGTTTCGCCCAGGGGGTAGGAACGGTTCTGTGCCCATACAAGAACAAGTGGTGCGCACGAAGGTACTATGGTCTGATCACCTCAGCGCAATCGGATCCTAAGGACCGGACAAGATACCTCCTCCTCGGGGCTTCCATCACCCCCGTGCTGACACAACACCTCTATCCCGGGGATTCGCCCCACGAAGGCACTCCTCCCCAGGACCTCTTCTCAAGATCACAATGTACCCGCCACAGGTACTCCCCAGGGAATGCCCAGGTCACATTCCCTCGGCAAGACTCGTCACCGGACTCATCGTAGATCTTGTCCGATCGACTCGACCCTCACTCACACGCACCCAAGACACACGCCAAGATCTCCCCAGATACCATCCCGTTATATGGCACTACGTGCCTTAGCCAAACACAAGCATCACATCACAGATATAATGCGTAGAAGAAGCAAGTATCAGATATAATGCGTAGAAGAAGCAAGTATCAGGTATGAGTAAGCGGTGTCTAGCCTATAAGCGGGTGTGCAGGGGAAAGGTTGCGACAAGGTAATGGCTTCACAAGCAATCTATCATGCAACCTATCATAATTATTTGCAGAAAGTAAAGCGCTAGCATCTACATTATTGCATGTCTAATAGGTTCTACGAGGTTGGATGGGTTGTGGCACCTTCGGAACCGTCGTCTCCGAGCTCCTCTTGGTACTCGTAGTCGTCCTCCTCAGGGTCCTGCTCCTCCGAGGCTGAAAAACGAGACGCAACGTCGCGATAAGCGACTCCTATAGATGTTCACAAAGAAGCAACTGAAATCCAAAAGATCCAAATTCACTCAAACATAGGCCTATGACGTAGTGCTTATTTTAAAAAAAAATTAGAAACTGGTTTCGTATTTTTCTGAGACCGTAGGAATTTCTTATGAATTTTCCAAGTTTGAAACCATTTCTGAAAAAGAAAAGATCCAGAAATCCCTCCTGCGGACACGTGGCGTGTCCTGACTGTGACACTTGGCATCTTCCGATTGGCTCTAGGCTTAGTGAGGCTGACAAGTGGGGCCTGGTGTCAGTCAAAGTTGACCGGTCAATGGTCAACGTTGACCGGGCCGTGACTGGGTTTTGGCGGGCCGGATACGGGCTGGATTTGGGCCGGTCTGGGTCGGGCCAGCCCGGACACGTGTCGGCCTGTGAGTGGGACCACGTGGCGCCTTGGGCCTTAACCGGGCCTGTGAAACGGGCGGAAACCCTAGGCGCGGTCCTCGGTGGACTTTCCCGTGCCGGTCTATAGACCGCGGTCACGGTCCGCGGTGGACTTCGTCCTCATTCCCTTCCTCCTCTCCTGGTCCACATGCACCGGATGCGCATGACAGCTTTCCTTCTCCCCTCCGTTCTTTTCCCCTCTTTCTTCCACCCGCGCGACTTCCATCGGCGGCGTACTCTCCCTTTCCCTCCGCTCGTCAGCGGCTAATTGAGCCGGTGGTGTCCTCCAGGGGCTTCTCCGTGTTATGACGAGTATGGCGAGGTGCTAAAGGCGGGGCATTGGCCCACCCAGAGCTTGGTGGCGGCGCGGTGGCGGATCTCGGCACTCGGCCGAGACGGTGAAACGGCATGGAGAGGTTGCGACTGTGTGATAGGTCTCCGTGGCTCCTGGCTGGGGTCGGTAGGCATGTTTCCCTGCTACCGGCGGCGACCAAAACTTGTGGCGGAGTCCGCTCTTCGCGTGCGGGCGCAGCGGCGCTCCGGTGACTTCCGGCTTCCGTGGCCAGGGCCACCAGGAGGACTCGGGGTGTGCCCAAGAGTGCGGCTAGACGCGCCGTGCCGAGGCGGGGCTGGCCGGTTACTTTTTCCCGACTGGGGTGGCTAGTGATGGCCGGAACGGCTTCGCCATGGCCGTGTACTGGCCATGGTGAGCGCGTCCGGCGTGGCGCTCGACTGGGCGTTCCCGAGCTCGTATGGCTCGGCTTCGCCATCCCTCGCCTACTCCACGTGTGCGGTGTGTGTGCTGTGCGGCGTGGTGCTCGACTGGGCGGCGCCTTGCCCCTCCCAGTGGGGAAAGAACGCAGCGGCGCCCTTGGTGGCCATGGCGAACGCGCGTTCAGAGGCAAGGGACATGCGGCGCTTACCGTGGGGCTCGGGGTGGCTAGGATGGCGGTGCAGTGGCGAGGCGTGGCCGTGTCGAGTCAAAGCAGTGCAGGGTGAGCCGCAACGTCGGCGTAGTCGTTCGGGGCGTCGTCCTCCGCTCCGGCGTCTCCGGGCAGAGCTGCGAGCGGGGCTCCGTCTTCCGGTCTCCTTCCCGCCTCCTTCTTCTCCCTTCTCACGGCTTGGCTGGTTGGTGTGGTTGCCACCCGAGTGGCGGCGAATGGCTAGGAGGGGGCGAGGGCTCGTGGTGCGGCGTTTTATAGCCGCTCGGCGGCCATGGCTTGGCAGTGGACGGCGGGGAACAGTGGAGGGGTACGTGTAGGGCGATTAGGGCCTTAGGGTTAGGGTTTGGGGGTAGGTGCGAGCGGGCGAGCGGGCTGGCGCTCCCATATGCGGTGGCGGCCGGTCAAAAGAGGTCGCCGTTGCGTCAGCGGCGCGGGCCATGGCGGCGACGTCACCACAGCGTGGTTGCGCTTATCCGGGGGAGTAGAGGCGCGGCGCTCTTGGTGCGAACGTGACGGCCATCCGGGTGCGGTCCTCCCAACGGCTCGGGCGGGGACGGCGGAGATGCGGGAGCGGCTTAGGATGCTCCCCGGTGGGGCGCTCTGCTTCGACGCCGGGAAAAGCAGAGGAGGGGGGGAAGGTGGGTGATGACAGGTGGGGTCGGTGGGGGCCTCCTGTCAGCCGGCGTGTGAGGAAGAGGCGGGAGCGCGCGCGACTGGGCTGGCGCGGGCGATGGGCCGCGCGGCGTTGGGCGAGTGCGAGCGTGCGGTAGGGCCGCGGGGCGCGTGCTGCGCGCAGCTGCGAGCTGGGCTGGCGGTGCTGCGGCGGCGCGGGCCGGACGAGCTCGTGGGCCGCGGGACGCGCGTGTGGGCCGTGCGCAGGGGCTAGATGACCAGGCCGGTCGGGCCGACTTGGGCCTCTTCCTTCTCCACTCTTGTTTCTGGTTTTTCCTCCCTTTTTCCATTTCTCCATCTTGCATATAAACCAAGGGTGTGTGTGAACCAGTGTGGGACCCACTTAGGTCTCTAGGGGTTGGTTAGGTTTTCAGGGCATCATGCACCGAGGTTACCTTGTGTCAGCGTGTTGGGATTTGGATCATAGTCATAGACTTTTACTTAAAATATAACACACACATGAAGAGATAAGATCCAAATCATAAATTGAATAACAATGCATATGCTTTTACCTCTATATGGGTGTTACCTATGCATCTAGGTAGGGTTTCCTACATGACACTCACCAAGCTTGGGTTATTTTCAAAAAGTTTTTGAAAGTTGTGATTTTTGGGTTAAGGGTTTTCTCCAGGTTGTTACGAGTAGTCTCTCCGTTCCCAAATTACTATCATTTTCACTTCCTAAGAAATAATTTCGACTAGATATATATTAAAAATATTAAAATTTATGTTACAGCATACTAATTAGTATCATCAGAAAAATCTTTAAATCCATAATTTTTAACAAATTTATTTAAAGCTATAAATATTGCATGTATTTTATACAAATCAAAATGCGGAAACAAAAAATAACAGTTAATTTGAAATGAAGAGAGTATCTTCATAAGCTAGTGTCAGGAGCCCGAGCAGTGGGTACGTACGGTACGGTGGTGGTGACTCTGTGCCATCTCAACATTTTGTTATCTGTACTGTATCCATGTCTTCATGTACTCAGCTTGAGTGTGATTTTACTGCAAAGGCAAGTGTTGTATCTGCTGTACTACAGGTATGATTGGTTACTCGCACAGAACATGATGAACAAGCATTGCATTAAGGGTTTATACGACATAATCGTCTGCACAAGCTAATGCAGTTTTATTGTTGTTTGGTTAGGCTGTGTTACTCTATTGGATTGTTTGTATCTTTGTTTGGTTGGATGCGCATAGTGACTCGCATGCACAAATTTGTGTTTGGTTGAACCGTAAATCTAAGGGTGTGTTTAGTTGAAAGAATTTTGGGTGTAAAGTTCATATAGCACTTTCGTTGTTATTTGACAAACTTTGTCCAAATATGGACCAACTAGACTCAAAAGATTCATCTCGACATTTACAAACAAACTATGCAATTAGTTATTTTTTACCTATATTTAATACTCCATGCATGCGTCTAAAGATTCGATGTGATGGAGAATCTTGTAAATATTAAGGATCTAAACATGCCCTAAGATCAGCTAGACATTTCACCGAACACCCTCCAGGCTACAACCCAGGTCGTCGAGGAGCAGTGAGCAAGTGCTACGGGCAGAGGAGGACATAGGCTGTTCCCAAGCCTGACAGTACTGATGGAGTTTATCGGCTGCTGAGGCTCCAATCGGTGGAGTTCAGCAGAGGAGCAATGTGTAAGCTTTGAACATCTAAATTTTTGCGCGTGGTACCAGGAAACATGCGCCGGTCTGCTGTCGGGGCCCCCAAACCTCACGGGCCTCAAGCACTTCAGTCTGCTGTTAGTGCTAGTACCTATGCAGTTTGTAGTCCATATGCAAATATAAATGTCACTGTTCCGCTTCTTCAGTCCGTGTATCTTTGCAGTCGATTTCTATCAGCCTGTTCGCTTGAGCTTATCGGTCATAATCAATTCTACTTTTAAGCCGCGAAACAATGTTTTTTTTCTCACACAAATCAACCGAAACTGTATTTTCCAGCTGCAGAAACCATCAGCAGAACAGCCGCAGAAATCAGCCGTGAATTCATCCTGTTGCCGACTCTGGACTCTGGACTGGAGTGCCTCAGTTGGTCTTCAAAACAGGTTCACTTGGATTCTTCTCAAGCTGGGCCCGCAAGTCTCCCACAAAGTCGTCCTTGTATTTATCATCATCCTTGTTGTTCAGCATGAATTCATTGAGGTTTGGGAGATATTCTATCTCAGAGAACGAAAAAAAACCCACTGTTGGCGTCCTTATTATTACCAAGAAAAACCAGCTGCTCCTGCTTATAAGCATGCGAAGATAGATAATAAGTACAAGAAACAAGACTTGAGATGACAGGGTAAACCATCATAACTTTTGACAAGGATTGTCTTAATGGCCTCAAGCTCTGGGTTCATTTTCAATTCAGCACTAATATACTCATATTTAACTTCCTCCACCCCATAGCTGTTTTTGGTTGCATCGCCAAGAAACCATGCACCGATGGTGACTATTGCAAGCGGAAGTCCATTGCATTTCTTCAGGATCAGTTTGGCTTCTTCAATCAATTCAGGATGCTTCTCCAAATCTATATGCCCCCCTTAAACACCTGAAATTTTGGCTGAAATTTCAGGTCAGCCGGCCGTTTCCTGCTTTGGGAAAAAAAAAAAAAAGACAGAGAGAGACTTCTAAGAGGTACTGGGTAAGAGGAACCACATCTCTCGGCCGTACTATATACCCAGCAGGTAGCAGAGAGCTGCTCTGTTTTCGTTTAGCAGCCAAAGAAAAAAAAATGCTGTTGTCGGATACGCAGCAGTGCCTCCTATAGATATTTTCCTCCCAGCTTGGAATTTGAAAGCACCGTTCCTAACACTCAACTGCAGCAAGCAAACACTAAAAGAAGTTGGAGATTACATCAACGGGGCATTTGTCGACTATATGACCAGAAACTTTAGTTTTACTAAATGAGCAAGCCGAATGAGAGGAAATGGTGAGTGCCTCATGCTTGTAGCGGGACCTGAAAGACGTAGGATGGTCAAAAAGAAAAGGTTGGGCAGCTTGGCCAAGGACTACTTGTATGCACGGTGGTATCCTACTGGATCTGGATCTCCTCTGTCTGATAGCTTGGTCGATCTTTTCCAGCTCCAAAACTTGACAAGATTGTGGAGCCAGCCCCTCTATCTCTATCCACCCGGACCGGAAAATTGACAAGTTTGGAGCAGGCACTGGGAATTAATGGGCATTGGACTCCGACGATGGCGCACGCGCGTGCTCCATCGCCTGCTTGTTGCATTGTGCCAGCAGAAAGAAATCCCTAGCACATACTCTAGCTGAGTTATCTGATGTGGTGTGACGACCTCCAGCGTGCACTTATTCGTGAACTGCAATGGTGCACATACATGTACATACGGGAGCTAGCTGCAACATTACTTGCAGTAGCAGTTGCTGGAGAACCACACCAATTAAAGCAACGAGCAACTACTACTAGGTCGGGCGTTTCAGAAACGAGAAATATTGTACATACATACTAGTAGAACTTCTCAGTGACAGGAGCATTACAGACACGACGGTACATTTGTATTGTATACGCAGGGCAGGCAGTTTGATCGTTTGATCATTTGGGGGGTGAAGACTCACATTTCGACGACGCCGTGCAGCTGCAGCGCTACCAACGCGCCTCGCTCCTTCATCATCCACTTCCAATCGTACGCTACTTCATACATACATGCATATATGGATTCATTCAAATGAAAAACAACCCCCACACAATGCAAAGTTTTGTACTGGATAAAAAAAACAGGGAGGGGAGCAGCGGAGTACCTATGCACGTATATATGCAGCTCACTCCCTCTTCAAAACAGGGTTATTTGGATTCCTGGTGAGCTGACTCCTTATGCTTGTCATCAGTTCCTCACTGCAACCACTATGGATCACAACTTCCTTGAGGCTCGGGAGAGATGACAGCCCAGAGATGGACCTTGTGTGGTCTAATGAACTAAACTCAAACAGCAGCAGCTCAAGCTTAGGCGTTGCCCCTGCTTCAAATTCCACCGATACAAGCTTATTACGTATGTGAAACAGGTACAGCACCATCAGGCTCGGGAACGCCTCCCGATGGAAAGTCAGACGGAGCTCTTCACCTTCACCTTCGTTGAATGGACGCTCCAACAGACGCAGGATGCCCAAGTTTGGTAGCTTGCCGAGGACTTGCATGGTGGCATCAACCTCCGTTAGCTCGGTCCACCCTAGCTCCAACTTCACAAGACTCTGGAGGCCCCCGAACCATTCTGGCAATTTGGCCAGGGTGACAAACAGCTTGAGGCTCTCCAGGTTTCTTGGAGGCGAGGACGACACACCATCCAAGCAGCCATGTAAACCCGACTCGTCAGGTGATGATACCAATGACAACGATTCAAGGTGGCTAAGCTCAGCAAGAACGGAACATAGCTCT
This sequence comes from Coix lacryma-jobi var. lacryma-jobi, assembly GCA_009763385.1. Taxonomy (NCBI): domain Eukaryota; kingdom Viridiplantae; phylum Streptophyta; class Magnoliopsida; order Poales; family Poaceae; genus Coix; species Coix lacryma-jobi. The sequence continues at coordinate 10,644,797 of CM019828.1, forward strand.
TGACAGTTTTTCTTATTAATGCCTGTCACAGCTAGCTTGCGCAGCTGAGTGAGCTTTTTTATGTCTCGTAGGACAGCTTTTCCACTGCTTGCGATGTTCACGAGCCCCAGTGTGCGCAGGGCTTTCATCTTCCTAACACCACTTGGTACTATGACACCAAACGGATTTAGTCTCCTCGATGCTAAGGTAGGGAACACAACGTGGCACCAGAAAGTGCACACGTCATGCCAGTTTGGATCACCACCCAGTGTCCTTTCAACATCCTTCAGAAGCTTAGGCGCACAACATGCCCCACAAAGCTTTGCCAGCCCATGCGGTAGCCTTTCATTCAAGTAAACACAAAAAGGGGCGGAATCCCCGGCACAAAGATATTGCAGCTTTGTAAGCTTGGTGATGGCTTTTGGCAGCTTGCATATGCGTGTGTCTTTCATATCTAGTGTTTGCAATTGCCGAAGGTTACCCCATGAATCTGGAACGCGAAAGATTCCATCACATCCTCTTAGAGAAATATATTTCAGGTGAAGGAGCCTCGCAATGTGCTCAAGGTGATGGTCAAGTAGACCCCTTGTGTCTTCCAAGTCTAGCACACGTAGCAAACTCATCTTGTCAGAAATGAAAAATGACCTCCATTTTCCAAATATTGTTAGTGACCGTATGTGAGACAAGTCTAATGCCCTCTCAAACTCACACTTATCACCCTCCCAATTGCTGCTTATGGCAACATGACGAATCTTGACATGTGTATTATTTAAGCTGCTGCTGCTACCTTCCTCTAGTCTGAAAACAAGATTATCATCCATTGCCCTTGAGATGCTTATTTCACGCATGAGATCGTGAAGCTGACAAGAGTCAATTCCTTTTCCACTAGGAATTTCTTTCCTAACTGGTAGGATCACACTCCTATCAATGAGTTCCATAAAGTGGTTGTCAGCTATTTCTTCCAAGGACTTGCCACGTACCTCACTTGTGTAACCCTCTACAATCCACCGTCGCACCAAGCGTTTTCGGCTAATGTTATAGTCTTCAGGAAAGATGGACAGATACAAGAAGCAAGACTTTAGGTGATAAGGCAAGCCTTCATAGCTTTTAATAAGGGCATTTGGTATCCTTTGAAGGTCCGTATTTATCTCCAACTCAGAACTAATGTGCTCATTGAATTTTCTCCACTCCATGAGAGTTTTTGGTTGCTTCGCCAAGAAACCACCCATCGTGACTATTGCAAGAGGAAGTCCTTTGCATTTCTTCAAAATTAGCTTTGTTTCATCAGCAAACTCAAGGTATTGCTCAGATTTTTTAACTGTCCCAAAGACCTAAATTTATATATATATATATCATCAATATTATAGAAAACAAAATTAACTTTTCCACATCCTTAGAATATAGTCATGGTCCATATGTCCAAAGTTTATACAAATTATAATATGTTCTAGTAGGTGAATTAACTCCATCAGGATCAAATCATATGTATCTACCATTAATGCCTAACCCAAAAGCAGACTCAAGATTCATCAAATATGGTAAGCACAAGATGTCTTTGATAATGAAAAGATTACATGCGTCATTTGCTTTACCCTCATAATGTATCCTAGAATTCATACGATGCCTTATATTATTTCAAAGAGGAAGCACAAACATTTTTGTCGTCTAGTTTGAGGTGGTTTTCTTCTTAACCATTTTTCTAGGGAGAACATATCCAGAAATCACTATTGTTATCATGTTATCTTCCCCAGTTAAATCAGTTTGTTTTCCAACACTGTAACTATGCATCAAATAAAATATACATGATTCTAAGCTATATATCATACCTTTTCTAGGAAGAGTTTTTTCGCATCTTCACCTTGCAAAAGCTCGAGCTTGTGTATGTTTCTCTCTTTCTTCGAACAATGCTTGCAAATGTTCTCTTCCCTCGTGGTTACTATAATCCTGCTCGTTGTAACACTTGTAGGGAAATATTCTACAACAGCATTCCATTCTATGGTGGATGACATATCATCAAGAACAATCAAGTAACTCTTTCCTTCCAAAAGACCAGCCAATTTGTGACCTTCACCATCCATATCACCCAGTTGTATAGCTAAGTTGTTGAGGAGCTCACCAGGATTGAAAGGACGCTTGATTGTGACACAGGCACGCTTCTCAAACATTGCATTGAGCTCTTGACTTTGGTACACATGTTTGACTAAAGTAGTTTTTCCGAGACCACCCATTCCATATATAGAGATCACTTCAAACTGTTGGCTACGGCGATTTGAAATCATGTTTATAATTTGTTCCTTCTCTTTCTCTCTCCCTACGAGCTGAGATTCCTTAAAAACAGTTAGTATTGTCTCCATACGAGTCATCCTCTTTACCACTGTAGAGTTTTTACTACCATTAATAGTGTCCATAGTGTTTGAGCTAGAACATTCATCCATTGAATCAGTTCCACCTTGTGAACCCTAAACACAAGCTATCCAGGTTAGGTGCTGCTTTGTATTCAGTGATAAGTGTATGCGACAGATTTCAAACAACATCTAGTAATATAAGATGGTATAGCTATGAAGGTACACAGGATAAATGAGTTTTTATGTCACATTTTTCAATTTAAATTTAAGCTAAGAAATAGAGCTACAAAACTGCATAGTAGATTAAGCTAGACGATTCACGGCTTTGGATATTACCTTCTCATAGAAAGCATACAGTGCATGGTCAGAAGCCAATTGTTTGTGGTCTGGTAGTACAGTCCTTGGCCCAACACATAAGCTTGCAACTTCAACTTTCTCTGCACATACTATAAGTCGGCTTCCCTTCCTGTTGCTTGGGAAGAAAGCCTTAATCTGGTCCCACACCTCAACATCAGATAGGTCAGTAAGCACTATGAGGTACTTCTTCTCGTTCAAATATTCCTTGAACGCATCAATCAAGTCACCTTCTGTCATCATCCCCATCCTCCGCAAATCTTGGGCCCCAGGAGTAGAGTCCTGTTGTGTTGCCATCACTGTTTCTTCAAGAGAATCAACGTAGAATTGTCTGACGATGTTTTTCAGAAACTCGGTTGGATTGAAGGGGTGTGTGGTCTGAATCAAGGCATAACATTCAAACTTGTTCCTTCTTTTGAGGTCGTCGTAGGCTAGTCTGATGATGGATGCCTCCTTCAGAACATCACTTGTTCCCCACATAGCAATCACTTGAAGGTTCTCATCCATCCTGTTGATTAGCCTGATGAGATCCACTTTGGCTTTGTCTTTCTCCCTCCTTTCTTCCTCCACGCCTGACATTGTTTCACCGGTTGTCATGCTGGACTGACCAGTGCCAACGGCAGGCATAGTGTCAGATCCCTTGATGAGGTGGTAGCGCACGTTCCTTTGGCTGACATCCTCGACCTTTGCTTGGAGCTCCTTCATCTGCATGGCCACACGACGCCGGTCGAGCAGCGTGCGAAAGACGCGCCACCAAGATGGCTTCCCGAGACGAACGGCGAAGTACTCGAGGGAGTCCTCGACGTCGTAGGCGACGTCGCGGACCTGCTTCACCCAGGTCTTGACAACCACGTGCTCATCGCGCTCGTCATGCGCAGCCATCAGGAAAGCCAACATCATCTCAAGCTCGTCCCTGATGAAAGCATGGTCGCGCTGGACGCCCAGCTGCATGGCCACTTCCTCTGCGAGGGCGGATTTGGCATAGCCAAGTGCTCCGCTGAGCACGGACTTGCCCACGCTCACCACCGTTGCCTCCATTAATCTCCTATCTATGGCCTTGTGTTTCTGTCTGTGTCGAAGACGGTCGATCAGCAAGTGGTTGGCTATGACGGTTGAATATGCTGCAGACTGAAGAGGGAAAACTGATGAGCAGCTCTACAACGAGGTAAAAAAAATGACCTATCTATCCAGTAACCGGTTGTTTGAGTTCCTCTCAACAACCAAATTTTACTCATACTTACACTATCTTATACATACGTAGCTATATTTACACCGTCTTTTTATTATATTTATACAATGATATATCCAGTGTAATTTATTAAACGGAGTGATATAATTTAGACATAACATAAACATATACCAAATTTCAAAAAAAAACAAATTATTTCTATGAATTCCATGTCAGAAAATATATGGCAAATTGTTCACAGATTATTCACAAATTTCAGAAAAAAAAAACAAAATCACAGATTGCAGCAGCTGTCGGGGCCGCACCCGCGCGCACCGACGACGGCCGCGGCGGGGACGTACTCCCGCTCTCGTCCCGCACCAGCGCCGAGGATGGTTGTGGCGGGGACGGCCGCACCGGCGCCGTGGAAGGCCGCGGCGAGGACGCCCGCGCGCGAGCCGAGGACGGCCGCACCGGCGCCGAGGAAGGCCGCGGCGAGGACGCCCGTGCCCGAGCCGGCGACGGCCACGGCGGGAACCCTCGCGCCCGCACCGGTGGGCAGCAACGGACAGAGCAATATCCTATTCTAGGGGTGGCGACGGAGGAAGATGGTGCCAAAGGCGGCGACAAGACTTCGGGAGCCAGAGAGAGCTGCGGAGGGGGGGAGTGCGAGTGCGAGATCGGATGGCCCATAATATGCAGTGTGCCACATCTGACGGCTCAAAATCCGGTTGCTAGATGCTCCCAAAACAAGCCGTTGATATCTAGCAATTCTCAAAAAAAAAAAAAAAAAAAAAAAAAAACACTACACACTACAGCGATGTTTGTGTGTACCTCAATTCGTATGAAAAGAAACTGATCACCAGCGATGTTTGTCTTGCACCCATGAGGGATCTGATGGAGCCTCTGTAGGCGATGGCCAATGGTGCTTCTTTGGGGCTCGATTTGGCAAAAGAAATAAAAACTCGATTCGACGATTGGTAGCTCTCGATTTGGCTGAGCAACAGAGCAAGCGTGAGAAAATTTATCTGATTTGAGTGGGTGGAGGAAACCGGAGGTGGATGACTGCAGGAGGAAGCGACGGGTGGTTGGGGGTATTGCTTATCTTATCCCACTCATGTATGGGGTGGTTGGAGTATTTGCTTCTGATCCGCTCATGCTATTTGGTTCCACTGTCAAGTATTAAACATATATTAATTATTAAACTAATCAATAGACTGAAGCTAATTTGTGGCACGAATCTATTAAGTCTAATTAGTCGATGATTTAATAAAACAGTGAATCTGTGTAATGATCAATTGACTAAGTCTAATTTACGAGACAAATCTATTAAATATAAATTACGAGAAGGATCTGCATAGGGTTGCCGCTCACGGAGAAGATGCTGCACCACATGCTTGCAAGTTATAATTACCATACTATCTTTAATCCAATAAAATTAGCTAAAAAAATATTTTGTGTACACACTGAGAGACACGGGCGGAGCCCGGTGAAAACGAAATTGGGCTCCCCCACCTTTGCCCATGTAATTTTCTTAGAGCATCTCCAAGTGTTTGTCATCCCTATCTTGCCAAATCTTGGTTTTTGGCAACTCCTCCAAATAAATGGCAAGTGATTTTTTTTGCCATCTCCAATAGTTTGCCAAATTACACTTGCCAAACCCAAAAAATGAGGCCCACCTAGTACTTGTCCAACTACCGATCCTGGTCGCCCACTTTTTTTTTCCGTCGCCGAGGTTCTTCTCCAGGTCGCGACCTTTTTTTTCCGTCGCCGAGGTTCTTCTCCAGGTCGCGACCTCTTCGTTTCCATCCCCGTCGTGTATCTTGCTGGTAGGGCGGCCGTCGCAGGTATCTTCATTGCCTTCAGCCGTCGCAACCTAGCTAGTGATAGGACAAGGAAGAAGAACGTGACGTACCTGGTCGGAACCTAGCTAGTAGCAACGGACGTGACATACGTGACGTACCTTCAGCCGTGGCAGGTATCTTCATTGCTGAAGGCAGGGCCGCCGCCGCTGTGGGAGACCTCTGACGGTGCCGCCCTCATCACAGTGCTCTGATTTTCAGATCGTCCTAGGTCAGTATGAATCTTCCATCGTATCTCTGTTGTTTATTTGTTCATACGTCATCGAAAAAATGCTGATCTATATAATAGTATATCAGGAATCATGCCTAGGAAGCGATCCCTTGCCCAAAGACAATTGGATGATTCAGCATCCGATGACGATTCTTATTTTTTTTTATCGCCTGCTGAAATTCTACAAACCGCTAGCAAGGAAAAAGGTCCACATGGAGGCTCTGTGAAAGGTCATAAAGTAATTAACCGTGATAGAGAAGCTGGCCATGCTAGGGTGTATCAAGATTATTTGGCGGAGAATCCAACATACGGGCCCGAATTATTCCGCAGAAGGTTCTTCCTATTAATATTGACATGAACTTGGTATATTTGATCAAATATTATTTGTGTAAATATTTTGGTTATTTTTTTCAGGTACAGGATGTCTAGGAATCTTTTCTTGCGCATAATGAATGCTGTAGAAGAGCACGATGACTACTTTGTGCAGAAAAGGAATGCAGCTAATATACTTGGATTGAGTTGCTTTCAAAAAGTCACTGCCGCAATGCGTATGCTGACTTACGGAACATCTGCTGATGCGGCAGATGAGTATGTCCGTATTGGTGAAAGTACAACGCTCGAGAGCCTTCGGCACTTTGTTCGTGCAGTTGATGAGGTGTTTGGAGATGAATACCTTAGACATCCCAATGAGGCGGACACAGCTCGATTACTTGCTATGGGTGAGCAAAAAGGATTTCCAGGAATGCTTGGGTCTATTGATTGCATGCATTGGGCGTGGAAGAATTGTCCTTATGACAAACAGGGTCAGTACAAGGGTCATGTGGAGAAGGCCACCATTATTTTGGAGGCTGTAGCTTCGGAGGACCTTTGGATATGGCATGCTTTTTTTGAATGCCCGGGTCTCATAACGACATCAATGTTCTTCATAGGTCTCCTTTGTTTGACAACTTGGCCGAAGGTAGAGCTCCAGCAGTGAACTTTATCGTTAATGGACACGACTACAACATGGGTTATTATCTTTCAGATGGCATATACCCCTCTTGGGCTACTTTAATGCAGTCCATCAGAAATTCTATGGGTAACAAGAAACAATATTTTGCCAAAGCGCAAGAAGCAGCAAGGAAGATGGTTGAGAGGGCTTTTGGAGTTCTACAATCCAGGTTTGCCATCGTTCGTGGCGGGGCACGTTTTTGGGACATTGAGACATTAGCGCAAATCATGAGGGCTTGTATTATAATGCATAACATGATCGTCGAATACGAAGGATACGTGGTGGACCATAACGAGCGATTTGATTATGGAGGTGAGAATGTGGAACCTGCTCGTGGCCGGCTCCCTCGCACGCTTGATGAATATATTGAAGCTCAACAACAAATTAGGAACAAAGACACACATGTGCAGTTGAAAGAAGACCTCATCGAGCACTTGTGGAACCATCATCCAGATTTGTACTCATATGAAATATGAGCCTATTATTTTTTATTTTATTAACTTTAGTACTACAAGAACTTGACACATTTCCAGTTGTGTGTGACAAACAACTATTATTTTTTATGTGTACTGTTCATCTGCATGTACCTAGCAAATTTATACTGTGTACTGAGCTTTTGCCGGCACATGAAATGAGGCTTGCACTTTAGCATTTTTAAACAGGAAACCAGCTAGTACATTGGTTCAAATAAATACAAAAACTTGTCTGATGGGTACGGTTCAAAGGATCCAAACGAAACTAAACTTATGATAAGTAAATGAAACGATCCAAATGATCCTGGCGAGACACTAAATTTGATTTCCACGACGTCTATCAAGGATCTCCTTCTGCATCATCTCAAGCCATGCACGCTGAGTAGGGTTGAGGCCGGTAGGGTCAGTGAACATAATCTCTTTCTCATACTTGATCAAGTCGGCTTCAACTCTTTTGTCCTCCGCTTGAGCTCTCTTCTCCTCCGCTTCTGCTTTTTTTTCCTCGGCTAGAGCTTTCTTTTCCTCAGTAGCAAGGCGTTTCTTCTCAACCTCAAGTGTTTCCTTCTCTACCTCCAGAGCCGCCATGAATCTCTCCTGCTTTGCCTTCTCTCTTTCATTGTCGGCCAACTCTTTCTTTGCCCACATTTTATCGAGGGCCTGCAAGCAAGCCTCACTACCTCCACGTCTAAGATTTTCTTTCACTTTCTTTACCCCGTCAGACCTTTTTCTTCCTCCAGTTTCTGCAATAGCAGCTCCATCGGTGACTTCTTTTTCATTAGCATTGTTGGTTCCTTCATCTTCCCTTGGTCGAGCTACCTTGGTGGACTTTTTCTTGTTCTTGTTTCCAGCTGTTGATTGTTTCTCTGTCTCTTGAAGTTCAGTCCTCCTGGCTTTCCACTTGTCCTCCTCCTTCAGTATATTCCAACAAGGCACTACGTTGCATTTCTTCCCATCCTTGTTGTCCGTCCCCGAGAACATCTTGAGGGCACTTCCAATCTGGTCAAGTACGTTGTCACAATAAATAGGTGACAGAAAACAAACCAACAAGAAATTCAAAAATTTAATACGTAGTACCTTGTCTTGTATAGTAACTCCACTTTGATTCCTACGTTCAATCGCATCGTAACACGAACAAAACTTGTTCACTAGAGTCTGAATTGTCAGCCATCTATGCAATAGTGAACTCGCTGACCTTGACGGTGCACCCTCCTTTTTGTGCTCCTCAAAGTAAGCATGAACCTTACCCCAAAACGAGGTACGATTTTGGTTTGCCCCATGGAGAGGATCTTTGCTAGCAACCAACCATCCTTCACAAACAAGTTCATCTTCGTCCACATTAAAATTTTTGGACCTCTTCGTTCCTTGATTTCCACGACTAGCAACAACTTGGATCTCCGGACTATTCTGAGTTTGCTGAGGAGTCAATGGAATGCCCAGGTCCTCCAAACCAGCAACGTTGTTACCCGCTCCATCCAGAAGAATCTCCGACAAGAATTCATCTCCTCCCTGCTCCATGGGAATGTCTGAAACAAGATTGACATTGAGAAAGCTAAAAACATGGTATATATAAACCAAAACATGGTACTCGTGATCCCGCAATTCCTATCCTGCTGTGAACCGATCCCACAATATGATGCAATTGAGTTGTCTACACAAAATACAGCCAACTGATAAGTTCATAATTTTTGCATCTGATGGACTCTGGGAACATCTTAACTGCTATCTCGCTAGTGGATGTGAACCAAACCGGCTAACAGTTGGGAGGCTAATAAGAGCTACATATTTATTAGCTAGATCTTGCATGAATAAGAAAATGCTGCAGGCATGAGAGGCACAGGCACAACCAACAACAGTCCGAGTGATCTGACCCCATGCATATGCATGTGATCGATCATGTGAGAGGGTGTAGTCATGCAGTGTTTGTACTGATGAATCTGCTTCGTAAGCAATGCACGTTAATCGCTGGACGGCTTGTGGGCAGCACGTTAATCGACAACGATTCGGCCGCCGGCCTGCGCACCGCCATGATTCAGCGATTGACATGGTCCAAAATAGACCGCGTAGTATTAGACTAAACCAAAACCAAAACATGATCGCTATTCCTGCTCCCAAATTTCAGTACAAGACAAGACAAAGAAGATCGATAGACTAGATGATCTGATCGATTCATGATGGGCCGGGATTGATCATGTACCCTGTGTCGAGCTCTATCAGCAAATCAAGATGGAGGTCCATACCTGATCGGGTACCGGCGGAGGAAGATGAGGATGATCGGGCGGATGACGAGGAGTTTGATCGGGCGCAGGAGGAGGAGCAACAACACCGTGATCTGCTGCCGGCGGCGGAGGAGGAAGAAGACCGTGCTCTGCAATAGCGCCGACTGGAGTCTCGGCGCCGCCTTCGGGAGTCTCGGCGCGGAGGTTTCACCAAAAGCGCGGCAATACCGCGGAGGAGCGCGACGCACTCGATGCGAACTCTATCCGCGCGGCGCAAATCTGTACGTGCGGAAGATTTTTTTGGCAAGCGACTCGATTTGGCAAGTCCAAATAGCAATCTGTTGGAGATGGTTTTGTTGCATATTTTGCCAATTTTTTGAGATAGCAAGTGGGATGGCAAACACTTGGAGATGCTCTTAAGGACCACCCCTACTCACGTAGAGGAGAGGCTCAGATTGAGCAACTTCGTCACGGTGCACTTGCATCTCTGTCTTTGTGACTCCGTGTCCGCACTATGGAGGGCCACTATAGCTGTCGGGTACCAAAATAAGGGGTACCCCGAACAACTCGGCAAGTGCAAGACCAAGCCCATTGGACAGTACTGGCTCAACCGGCTAGGCCTCGGCGGCAAGCCCCATTCTCAACCCCACGACGACTCGCCCCACGAAAACAACAGCCCATCGCTCGGACAAAGCCAAAAATAAAGTAGCCCGGTCCAGGAACAAACCTAAGTCTGAGGGCAGGGGTGGAGATCGCCAAAACCACCCCGACCTCCGGTTTAAACAGGAGCCGAGAACGTCCCAGGCTGGGACATTATTGCAACTGGGCGAAATATCCACAGGCCACAGCGGGAGAGTCCGGGAGAGGGGAGAGGGGAGAGGGGAGAGGCAGCCACAGCGGTGCGCACTGCGGCCGCGACACGAACGAGAGAGCAAGACAAAATGGACCATGCAGCCAAACAGCCCACAGGCCAAATGTGCCTCGGCCCGTTCAGACTCGCCTCCGGCCCGGCCCACCTACACCTCCCAGCTCACCTCCCGAGTTCTGACGACCACCGCTTTCCTGCCGTGCCTCCCCTAGTCCCCTACGGACCCTACTCCCTCCCGCACGCCACCGTCCAGCAGCAGCGCCGCCGCGGGGCCGAGGCCGAACCCTCTTCCGTTCGCCGAAGCGGAGCACGATCGTCCAGGCCACCTTCGACCGGGGCAACCGCTAAGTCGCCTCGAATTCTTCCCTGCTAGTAGCGGTCGCCCTCCTCCGTCGCTCTTCTACCGGGGATGGCGTCGAGTGGGGATCCGCCCGGATCTGCTGGTGAGCGCTCTCTCGCTTGGAATCCTTGGACTGTGTTCTGCTCTGTTCCGATCTTCTCTGTGCGCGGAGAATCGAGTCCGCGTCTTCCTCTGTGGATTGACCTGCCGCAGTTCATCCAGTCAGTTGTGGATTTGTTTGCTGTGTCTGGTAGAGTGCTAGTCCAATTCGTTCGCCCGTGCCTCGATTCGGACCCCGGGCGAGCTCGATCTTAGTGCTAGGGTGTTTATTACACTGAATTACTGCTGCCGACAGCAGTTTATCTCCCGGAAATTGGGGGATCAGTTGTACCCCCACGCCCTTGTGAAGTCCGCCTCTACAGGCAAGGGATGTCAGTGATACTAATTTTGTAGCAACAGTGTATATTCTGCAATTGTTTGAAGAGAATTTGCTAATTAATTTGGCTGCCCGCCGATGAGTCATTAGGAAAAATAAGTGGCCTATTCAACTCAATTTGTTTATTACATTCCTGATGTGTTAGGTTTCTGGGGAGAGTTATAGTGTTTACGGGTGTCAAATCTAGTGCGTTTGACCAGATATCTGGTGCATTTGACCAGATTAATTTGGTCTGCCTTTTCTTTTTAAAATATATAGGTACTGTCCTTCCATTCTAATAAGGTGAAAGTAAAGAAATTCAAAGGTAGCATGTTGACTCAACTATGGATTATTTATGAACTCACCAAACTGTTGTTCAGTTCCTTTCAATGGCCGTTTCATTTTGGTTTGCTGTCATAGTTAATTACGACATGACGTGTGTTCCTGTTCTTATCCTTTTCTTTTGCAGATGAGAAGAAAACTCTAAAATCCGAAGGGTCTTCCGACGAACGTCAAGGGGCTCCTCCAGCAGGCTTCTCAAATCCTTTTGATTTTGCTTCTATGCAAAGTTTGCTCAACGTATGCCCCTCTATGGTCATATAAAGTCTCTAGTACAAACTGATCTTCCTAATTGCTTTTACAGGATGGTGTTTTCATTTAGTCAGTGTCAATGCACAACTGTAATTTTACATGCTTGCATTCTAGATTTATCTGAACCTGCATTATCTTTCATTTAATGGACTCTTTACATGTTGCTTCAAAGTTTACCCTTGTTATCTGCAGGATCCATCTATTAAGGAGATGGCAGATCAAATTGCAAAGGATCCTGCATTCAACCGGATGGCTGAGCAGCTACAGAAAAGTGCTCATAGTACAGGTGAACAGGGCATGCCTCCATTGGACCCTACACAATACATGGAAACAATGCAAAAGGTCATGGAAAATCCTCAGTTTATGACAATGGCAGAGCGCCTGGGCAATGCTCTTATGCAGGTACCATTGGGAATCTCCCAGCTGGTTTCCATTGCCTTATTTGTCTCTCAGTGGCTTAAGTCTCAGTTATTTGGCTCAGGATCCTGCTATGTCCAGTATGCTGGAAACCTTTAGTAGTCCATCACATAAGGAGCAGCTGGAAGAGCGTATGTCTCGCATTAAAGAAGATCCAGCTATGAAGTCAATTCTTGATGAGTTAGAGAATGGGGGCCCTTCTGCAATGATGAAGTAGGTCATATCTACTACAGATATGTTTTGTTTATAGAGTTTGTTTGTGACATTCTTGCTTGTCCTCGTCTAGGTACTGGAACGACCCTGATACTCTTCAAAAGATTGGCGAGGCAATGGGAGCTAGCTTCCCATTTGGTGCAGGTTCTTCTGCTGAACCTGCTGGTACTGAAGAAACTGAGGAAGAAGGTGGGGATGATGATGAATCCATTGTACATCACACTGCCAGCGTTGGTGATGAAGAGGTAATGAGAACATTGGCTTGGATATTTGGTTTTAATTTTGTATTGAGTTGTTATGGACTTTGCATATATTTTATATTATATGCCAGTGGCACTATACAAATCTTCTTCATCAATGTCCATTACTACCTTTTGGTGTTTACCATATATATATTTGATCTGAGTGGTGCTAGTGGAAATAGGAATCTTGTGGCTGTCATAATCATGTTGGTGTTTTCAGGTTACATGCTTCTTGTAGCTATTATCATCATGTGGATGTTTTCAGATAAGATGAACTTGCTTATATTGCTATCTTCAGACATTAGGGCAGACTATTTAACCCCTAGTCATCGACTTTCTGATTCTCAGCCTCACTAGACAAATATATGCGATTTCTGCACCAACCACTGCATCTTTCAGTCATTTGTGATTTGCTCTTAAATCACTTTTATGGCCATGGACTCATTTGAACCTGCAATATTATGTTCAGCGTTCACATGGTCATAAATTGGTGTGTGTTTTATTAACAATCCTGATAAAGTCATCAACATTGCATGTTTTGTTGTAAACATCAATTTATCTGTCTTCACAGTTAATACAGTTACCATCTTGCTACTGGATTTTGATTTTGATATGCTGATGTTGCCTTCTGAAATTCTTGCAATAGGGTCTCAAGAAGGCACTAGATGGTGGAGCAGACAAGGATGAAGAAGACTCTGAGGGAAGAAGGGCCTTACATTTTGCATGTGGGTACGGTGAGGTATGCCGATCTCCTCAGCCTTGTTAAGACGTGATAAATTCAAACTTGTGGAACTAATGAATGTCCAATGATAACAACACTTCAAAAATTACCACATGACTAGGCAAATTATGCACAATTATATTTAATTTGCAAGGCACATGGAATATCCATTTTCCTAAAGTCTTCAGAAACTTTTAGGGCCTGTTTGGATAACGTAGTTTTACAAAACTGTGGTTTTATAAGCCAAAGACTTTCAAAACCGTGGTTTAGAAAAAAGAGGTCATGAGTGGAGTTTCTAAAACTCCAAAAGACAACGGTTTTGATAAAACCATGGTTTTAGAAACTATAAGGTTGTTGTATCCCACCCAACAGCATTTGAAAACCAAAATATTTTGCAAAACCGTAGTATTTATCCAATACTCCAAAAATGCTTTGCATCCAAACGAGGCCTTATTCTTTTGATGTTATAAAAACTTGTGGAAGATTGCTAATTACTGTTCAGAAAGCAGACAGCTCTGAAACACATGCTGTTATTTTTGAGCTATGATAAAATCTAACTGAAAATGGGAGGTTTCTTAATAAATTTATGAAAAATGAAGAAGATATCACATTGGAGCCCCTAGCACTGCGTTAAATTTAGAAGGGCTGCTAATACATATTGATTACCTCATATTACGGGCTGTTAGAAAGAGTGGTTGGATTGATTGGGCCAACCCTAGGAGGGTAGCCAGATTGTAGTCTTACATGGGCCTAACACATATACACTCCAACACGGGCTGCAAAACACTTCCTTGGACCTAGGTGGCGCCCTAGACTGTTTTTTTTTTTGTAACACGGGTGACTATTAGCTTCCCAGGAGTTGCTAATGGTTCGCCTCTAACCTTGAGATGATTGTTGTGGCATTCAGAGTAGTTTCCAGTATCTTGCTGTTTAGAGTAATTGCAATTTGTAGTCTTTAGGATTGGTATTATAGTCCGTTGAACGCTTTTATTGATGCTGGAACATTAAAATCTAGGAGTAATCTTATACTTTTGTCATGATTGCATAGGTATAGTATAATCTAGAATGTTAGGTGGTAAACTGCATTTGAGATATGGGTACATTTGTTACATGTATTTGCTATCTTTATTGGTACTAGTGAGTAGTGATAAAGAATTTGGTGAACTGCATTTCAGTTGAAGTGTGCCGAGATCCTTCTTGAGGCTGGTGCTGCAGTGGACGCTTTGGACAAGAACAAGAACACCCCGTTGCATTATGCAGCTGGCTACGGCCGCAAGGAGTGTGTGGATCTTCTTTTAAAGCATGGTGCTGCCGTGTAAGTTAAATCGTCTCTTTCCTTTCCCAAGCGTGATACCATCAGTGTTGCTTTTGAGTTTTGACCGTCTCCAACGCACTGCAGCACGCTCCAAAACCTGGATGGGAAGACGCCCATCGACGTTGCCAAGCTCAACAACCAGGACGAGGTTCTCAAGTTGCTTGAGAAGGACGTCTTCCTTTAAATATCATGTCTTCCATAGACGCATGAACTCATTGGTTCAAGTATGGTCATGTTTCACAACGGGTTGTTTTTGTTTGGATAGACACATATCAGGGTCTTATATCTGTTATTATGCCCAATTGCTATCTGGTCTACATGCGGGTCATGCTACAGTTAAGGGGCTGCTGTTTGAACAAGCCTGTAATGGTCTACTATACGTGACTTGTGTATTCCCACTTCATTTCTGATATTGAAACTCATATGCATGTGTTTTCCGACCTTCCGGGTCAAATTTCATGGTGGTGCACATGTCTATCCAGATGGTCAGGTGAGGCGTGGCGACTGACTACTCTTATGCTTAAGCGACTTAATATTTAATGAAGACTTTGGCAGCTTAGAGCAGTAGATGTCTACATGATGAGCGGAAAAGGAAAAAGAAAAAAAAATGAGGGAGTAAGATGTGGGCTGGCCCAACCCACCATGCAGCCCATATATGTCCCTTCCTGGAGTGGCTTCATCTAGAGTTATCATGCATAATAATTAGTGATTTTTTGTGGTAAGCTTGTAGAGTCTTTGCAGTATGTTTGCTCCGTTGCTCTTACATCTGATATCTCGTCTAATAATGTTAAGGAAGATTGTTAATGTTGTTTCCTAGTACTATGTTAATGTTGATTGGCAATTCAAGAAGAGGACCCGAAGTCCTATGCTTATTGATGTTTCACACAATGGTGATAATTAATATTGTTAACTAGATAATGCATCTGCAAACACTAAAAAGCCGTGGGTAAACAAAGACCAATATTGTCTAGTAGTATATGTCGGTTCTTCCTTCTTGCATCATGGCTATGCTTGCCACTTATAGAGTCTCAGAACTACGGAGTCCTTTAACTTTCGTGACCTATATAAGGTCAAATTGGTTGAGTTTGAATAATTGGCAATGCCTCAGTGCTCCGTTGCCTTGAGCTATTCAGTCATTTTAATTCATACAAATTAGCCATAAAACAGTATTTTTTTTCTCACAACAAATTAACCGTACAAATCAGCTATATTGGCTTTAAGCTCAAGCGAACAGAGTCTAAGCTTTTCTGACGGTTCGCTGTTGGTGTGTTATCAACTGTCCTTTTTTTACATACATAGTACTATTTCCGCCAAATCTCAATTAAGTTCTGCTACGCTTAATCAAATTCTCTGATAATATTGCCGCTCCTCTCAATTAAGTTCGGTAAAGCCTGAACTTTCAAGCTCTTCCTATAAGCCGCCTAGTGCTATATAAATTCGCTCACCGTCAAGGCATGCAACAACTCATCGTAACTATTTAACCTAGTAGCCTCCTGGATGTCTAGCTGCCGGCCGATCCGATGGCACCACCCTTGCTGAAGAGTGGAGATCGGGCAGCAATTGCCACCAGATCGAGCTTCACATGGACACTGGGTTCTGCGCTCCAGCCTCCTCGTCCCGGCTCTTGCCATGCTCGTCGCTGGCCCCGGCGACCTGTGCCGTCTCCTCCACTTCATTGGAGCCCCTGCGTGTGCAACCAGAGTCCTCTCTTAGTCTCAGTAGTAGTAGATATGTGTGTAAACCAGCCATAGCTGAAATGATGGTGAAACGAGACATACTTGTATGAGTACAAGACGATGCCGCCCGTCGTGGCGGCGAAAGCGACGAAGTAGATCCAGTCGACCTGGCCATGCGCAAACACACGCTCGGTGAGTACATTTTTGTCAGTTCTAGTATTGCTTGTAAACACAAACAAGCTGAGTCCTCTTCGGTTCCAATTTGAGCAAGTTTCACAGCAAAGGTACTAGTATCTAGTTCTCCTAGTAGGAATTCTGAATGTGCAGAGGAATGCGGTGCAGTGGGCAAACCTTCTCATGGTAAGCGAAGATGCGGATCAGAACAGCCCACATGTCTGAAGTCAGGAGCGAGAGGTTCAGCATGGTTGCGCCACATATCTGCAACAGACAAGGGAATGCGAATGCAAACACAGCATCAGAATAACCCTGAAAATACATACTCGCAGTCAGGATCATCGGTTACGCTCAGCAATCCTGCAGTACCTTTAAAATTATTGGTACAGTTGAGTAGAACAGGAACATTGCTACTGCGAATCCAACAAAAGGGAGCACCTGAAACAACAGAAAAGGACCATGGCAAGGAGAATCATAACCATGTCTGGATAATAGTAGAAAAAAATAATCTAGGATTTGCATCGATCAGAGCTTAAGGAATGAAATCAGAATGTTTGGCATCGAGAAGGATGGGGAGAGAGACTTACAGCGCCAGTAGTCCATTTAATCGAGTGAAGTTCTTTTCGCTCAAGTATGCTACTGTTGCAATGTCAAGGAAACAATAATAAAGAAATTTCCTTGGCAGAAGGATGAGAGCATAGGATATGATGGAAAATACTAAATAAAATGGGTTAATTCCAAAGGATACATTTGTATGCCACTGACAATTGCTCCAAAAAGTCCCAACATTGCCATCAACTCCACTCTGTTGCTTTTCTTGATAACAAACTCCTGGATTTCAGTGAGAATAATTGCTAAATCTCTTTGTACACTTTTTTTTTTACAACCAACAAGAAACAACCGATCGTTTAAATATTTGTGCAAGTAAAGCGAAGCAAGTCGCTGGTTACCTCGGTAACATTACTGCAAGCATAAAGCATTGAACCAATAATTACAAACAGATCACCCTTCAATGGATTAGGTCCTTCTGCAGAAACATGTCAGCATGTAAGGGAAAAAGGAAATATGCTATGTTCAGCAATGTTGAGCACAAAAATCAAACAGTTTTCCTACGCCCATGAAAGTACTTTCTGGATATTGTTGTTTTTATATGGGACTCTAACATAGGCACCATATATAGCACCATGAGAAGCATATTCTTACTAGCTCGATCAGAAGCATGGACGTCTGAAAATACAACCAGTATAAGGCCAACCACACAAACTCCAACGCCAAGGAACTTCCTCAACCCATACTTTGTCTTCAGAAATATCCAAGTAAGAACAATGACGCACGGAATTGACCAGCAATCCAACAGCATAACGCTTGTCAAAGATGTGTACTGGTATGACTTCACGACTGCACAAGCAAACAAAAAACATTAATGGAGTGGAGCCAACAGAAACTGAAATAATGGCTTAATTTGTGTTAACAACATAAACATACCGATATAATTAGCTTCCACATCGATAATTCCAAGTATTAAGTAGTAGTACCATTTTATCTGCACAGAAAAGGTTACAGATTCTGCATTATGATGCCACCTATAAACGTTGTGACTGCCAACCAAAAAAATGGACTAACCAAGCTGTATTTGAAAACAGAATCAGAATATTTTCAAAAGAAGTGCCGCAAGGCTGTCCCAGTTTATTTCAAAAGAGAAGTTTAGTTACAGCCTCTGAGGGAAAAACAGAATCAGAATAAGCATCAATCCTGCTGTGCTCCTGTCCTACACCAAGATATCAGGCAGTGATCATAGGCCCTAACTATTGAGAAGCGATAAGATAACAGATATACATGCACATGTCAATCTTGTAGGCTACGAGCAAAGCTTCAACGGTGTAGAAAGGACCGGAGGTCAAAATGGAATAAAGGCAAAGGATGGCCAGGCGCTCGAGAAGCCGCAAATGGCCAAGAACAGGAATCAACAGGTTCTTTACGACACTGAACATTTTCCGTGTATGAACTTTCTGACATGACAGCTCACTCTGACGTAACAGTTGGAACTTTGAAAGGATGCATCGCATACCGTGAGGGGCTGCCGCCGGTAGAGGAGAACGCCGCCGTAGGCCACAGTGAGGAGGATGTAGTTCAGTAGCGACTGCGATGTCGGCGCGTTGATCCCTGAAAAAATATTGCAGTGTCAGTCAACCGATCACAATTCAGAACTATCTGAACTCGAAAATTAGGATTACTTTGGGGGAGAAAAAAAAAACTAAAGTGAACTGAGACCAACGTATACATCCAACTGAAACAGAGCAATTATTTTAACGAAAACAACTTTTCCCCCATTGAAACAATTAGTCAAAGAGCTCAGGAAATGAATTAACTAGTACTACTCCGTAGCACTAGCAAAAGCAAGCAGCCAGCAGGGAACATCAGATGCTGCGTAAGTGCGGAAAGGCAGGCACGATGTTTGATCGAAAAAAGGTTACAAATTTTATACTGTTGAGAGAGAAAAAAAAAATCCTGTGTCGAGCTGGAGCAAAAGCGTCGCGAGTCGACGGCAGAGGATCCAGATTCCCCCTACTTCGGCGCTGCACCACCAGAAGAGTCAAAAGCGCAAATCTTTCCAGGGGATTTCGATCGAT
The DNA here is from genome assembly GCA_009763385.1 of Coix lacryma-jobi var. lacryma-jobi. Classification (NCBI taxonomy): domain Eukaryota; kingdom Viridiplantae; phylum Streptophyta; class Magnoliopsida; order Poales; family Poaceae; genus Coix; species Coix lacryma-jobi. The sequence goes on from CM019828.1 coordinate 10,663,998, forward strand.
TTCGTCACGGAACGTGCGTGCGTGCGCGATCCCTCAATAATTCCTCCTAACAGGCAACACAAACAGTACCGAGCGCTCACCGTCGTCGGCGGGCGGCGGGCGGCAAACCAATCGAGCGCGCGCGATGGATGGCTGGCGGCCGGCGGCGGGCGGGCGTGCGGGGAAGGCGGCGGCGGCGGCGTGTGTAGCGTAGTAGTGTAGGACTGTCGGTGTACAAACACGTACGTACCTCGGCGGGCGAGCTCGGAGGAGGCGAAGCCGGTGGCGGTGATGAGCAGCGAGACGAACTGCCCCAGCGCGAGGCCCAGCAGCGTCTCCCGCCGCACCCACCGCCGCGAGGCGCCGCCTGCTGCCGCACCCTCGTCCGGCGGCGCCATTGAGTACTAGGCACTAGCCCTCTCCTCCCTCCCTCCCTCCCTCCCTTTCCTTCCTTTGACCTCTGTCCTCGCCGCGCCGCCCGGCCGCCTCGCGCCGAGAGATCGGTCGACGATCAGGCGATCAGCAGCAGGCGTTCCCGCGGCGTGCACTCTACGCGGCGTGCGCGTGCGCGCGCGCGCCGCCCTTGTTCCCTCCGTCAGCGTGCGTGCGCCGCGCGGTGGCAACTGGCGAACTGGGAAGGAGGCCGGCCAAGAAGCTGCCAAAACCTAACTAATTGGCAGACAGGCCGCCCGCGCCCGCACGCGCGCGCGCTGGCTGTGTGCTCTCCTGGCCTTTGTTTGGCAGTGCAGATTGGATTGGGCGCAGCCTTGGTTGCTCTGCTGTGTTCTGTTCTGCTACCGTCGCTTGCGAGTTGCGACCAAGAGGAGAGGAGGGGGAGAGGATATCGATGGCGATGAGGGTTGGGTTGCCGCATTATTGCCCCATCGGAGGGTTGGTGATGGATGGATGGATGGATGGAGTTTGACACTTTGATAGGCTCGGAGATTAGGGTCCCGGGCAGAGATGGCGACGCCCGTTCATACGCGCTCGCTCGTCACCGAAATTTACCCTACTATAAACACTCCCGTCACATTTTGCAGTCGGTTTATCATCTCATGATACTTCCTCCGCCGCCCCCCCCCCCCCCCCCCCGCCCCCCCCCCCCCCCCCCCCCAACCCAAAGATCCATGCTGGTTAAATTAATTTAAGATCAAGGTTATAGTAAAAAATAATAGTACTATGTCGTTAAATAAAATTATTATAAAAATATATTCTATTACTGATCTGATGATACCTTTCTTGTATCAAGAATGTTAGTATGGTACTTGTTTATATAACTTCGGTCAAAGTTTGAATTGTTTGACTTCTCGATAAACGAGAATTGCATGTTTTATTAGACGGAGAGAATATTTATTAACACCATAAATATTGATATTCTCTTGTATATATTTAGTCAAATTTAAAATGGTTGACTTTTTAGAGAGTGAGAATGATACCACTTTTTTATAGATGGAGGGAGTAAATTCGATTTAATTTTCCGAACAAACCTCATCGTGACCAAGCCGAAGTAATCGCAGATGGATTAGAAATGTCCTCGCCAAACATCAATAGTGACTTTGTCAATAAATTTATTTAGGACTACAAGATAAGTGAATTAAATTAAAAAAGACTACTAAACTTTGCTACCGGTGGTCTCGACTCACTTCACTTGTGGAGTTGTGGTCTCTTCGTAAGAAAGAAGGGAAAAAGTGACAGCGACATTATATACTTTCTTCGTTCTAAATTGTAAGTTGTTTGATTTTTTTTTGTTAAATTTGACTACTTATTTTATTAAAAAATTATATAAATATAGTCAAATGTAAGTCATTTGTAAATAAATTTTATTAATAAAATAAACCACGACAAAAAAAAATTACATAATTTTTTGAATAATGAGTGGTCAAATAAAGTTGAGCTCAAAAAAGTCAAATGGATTCAATTTATAATAAAGGAAGTATTGATTTTGTGTTGGTTTCACGACATGTATTGCCACGTCGCAGATGTATGGCCGCTAAAAGAAACGAGAATATTGTTTCGTTACTAAACACCATATCTTCGCATGCAGTTTTTCACTTCTTCTATGGTGGACTTGGCGCCAATTTGTCACCACCTCCACCTCACATGCGTGGCAGTGTGTGATCTGGAACCATATAGATAGACTTTGTTGTTACTATCTTACTCCCTCTGTCCACGAAAGAATCAATTCCTAGAATCCGTGTCAGTCAAACTTTTTAAACTTTGACTAACTTTATAAAAAAGAGTAATAATATCTATGGTATAAAATGGACACATTATGAAAATATACTTTATGGTATATCTAATGATACGAATTTGAGATCATCAATCTTGATAGTTTTTTCTATAAATTCGGTCAAAGTTTAAAAAGTTTGACTTAGAACAACTCTAGAAATCTATCTATTCGTGGACGGAGGGAGTATAATAATAACAAATAGTAGATTTAAATTACTACCTTTTATAATCTTTTGCCAAAACGTGTACTGCGGTTAATTTTAATGGGAGTTCCATGCATATTAAATATGTTGACATAATATTATATTAATAAATAAATATGGTAAAAATTTCATATGACAAAACTCTTATGCACTGTTTCTAAAATCTGGTTGTGTTGAAAACTGAGCAATGAAACTCTCGAAAGATTAGCCTGAGAAAGCTTGATATTAGTCAAAAATTAAATAGTGAAGTCAAAATTAGTCATTATTGGAGGAGAATTATCTATCTATTCTTTTTCACACAATTCAACCTTGGTTCATGCTAACCGTACCTTTAATTCCCGGTTAGGGACAAAGGCTACATATATCTAGCTTTCTCCGAGTGAAAACGAGCGGATGGTGTAGTCTTGCTTTCATGATTAGGTTTGGAGAGTTGATAGGTGTGTAGCAAGACGCTCCTTTTTGAGACTTTGACCCTGCAAAGTATGCTCTAATACAGAGTTTTCCAAGGCCAAAACTCTTGGCCCACACGCCGCAAGCTGAGATAGTCCACAACGACATGTCGTGTGCTTTATTCTATGCTGGGAAGTGAAAAGATTTACAGGCAAATGCACTCCCTTTTACACTTAGAGCATCTCCAATAATTTGGTAAATTGATTTGTCAAATGTTGTGTTTTAGCAAGTTGCTAAAATAATATACCAAGTTAAAAAGAAACTTTCTCCATCAGTTCCCTATTTTCAACTTGTCAAAACTGAAAAAAGGACACACCACATATATATATATATATACACACACTACTTATTGTAGTATATGTCAATGCATGCACATCCATGCAAATGAGCGAGCACATGCAATGCAATCAGTGACAGATGGGGCACATCATGAGTCCATTCTCGTTGCACTTGCCGCACCTCTCCGTCCCTCCGTCCGCTACCACCACCTTGCAGCTGCCGCCGCACTCCCAACACGGCACGAACCGCGCGCCGCCGCAACCCTCGCAGCCGCGGCCGTCCTTGGCCGCGCACGCCTCGCCTCGCGCCTTGGCCCACCGCATCATCTCCCGCGTTTGAGGATAGCAAGTTTGTATATATGTGAGTGTGAGACCTCAGGATAGCAAGTTTGGATAAATAGCAAGTTGGTTTAAGGAGTTGTTGGAGAAGAAATTTTGTGATTTTGGTAAATTAATAAGGATAACAACTTGATTTGAGGAGTCGTTAGAGATGCTCTTATGTCATGCTCAAAAGCCATCTTCTTCCACTCACACAAAAGCACACTGCTCCAATGCAAGCTCATTATCTTTCACCCATCAAAGAGGCATCTTGAGGTCTTTTTCTTTTCTTTTCTTGCGCGGCGTGTACAGTTCCTAGTTGTCACCATATAATACAATCTCTACCCGCGCTGGTTAGGTTAGTGTAGCTTCTTCGTTTTCTTTTCTTTTTTTCCTTTCTTTTTCCTTTTCTTTTTCTTTTTCTACTTTTTTATTTTTTCTTTCTAAGATTTTTGTAGGCATCTTTTTCTATTAAAAACCGGTACGATGATAGCGCGTCCAATAATACAAACTCTAATTGTGGGGGACAACGCCCTCTCAATACTTGTGTGCGTTTTATTCTTATATAGTGACTGATATATTTAGAGATTGTTTAGTTCCATGTTAAAAAGTTTTGGGATGTCATACGGGTGTTTAACACTAATTTAGAGTATTAAATACTATTAACAAAACTAATTGCATAAGTGGAGAATAATTCGTGAGGCAAATTTATAAGTCTAATTATTAATAATTATCAAATGTTTAATGTAGCACCATATTATCAAAATATGAATTTATTAGGCTTAAAAATAGTCATTTCGTAAATTATTTTGAATTTATGTAATTAGTTATTTTTTAGTCTATATTTAATATTTTATGTAAGGTCAAAACATCTTATGTAATAAATGGAAAATTTATAGGGTAAAAACTAAACATATTTGTACTGTTTAGGCCGATCAATTTTTTCGTACATCCATACACAACAGAACAGAGGCATCTATGAGACTCTGACAATCGTACCAATAGCAGGCGCGGCGAAGCGCGCTAACCACCCTTATAAAAATCTATACCCGTGGGAGTATTGGCGTTCATTGAGCACCTCTCCTGCTATCTACCAATGACCATGTGCCACCTGGCTGCTCCATTGTACATGTACTGTGCCAGGAAACAGGTCATCATCATCTCGGTAAATTAAAGTACATCCCCTGATCTAAAGTAACCTGCGCAGCGAAGCGCGCCTCACCATCCTAGTATACATTCATACGGGGAGTTCACTCTGTAGGCTGTAGCACGCTAACAGCTGCATGTATTCATCTTGCAGCCTAGCTTTAGGGGGTGTTTGGTTCTCAACCACTAGAGTTTAGCCACTAAAGTTTAGTCAGTTTTAATCACTAAAGTTCCAAACAATCCCACTAAAGTCACTTTTAACACTAAACTTTAGTGGCTAAACTCTAGGGAGTGGAAACCAATCACCTCCTTAGCTTTGAGAATAGAGGGGTTATTTTGTACAGTTTGTAAATTTTACCATTTATATTTATATAAATATAAAAAAGGTAGGGAGCCCTGCTGCTTTTCTCAAAAAGAGAATAGAGGGGTTATCGTGGTAATAAAATAATAGGCAGTGGCGGAGCTTGAGGTAAGATAAATGTTACAAAAATACGAAGGGTGCACATATTTTGGTCAAAAAAAATAACTAATTACATGTTTCTTATGTATAGAGATCCAAGCCGATCTATCAATGCATTCTTGTCTCAAGAGAGATTAGACAATTTGATCCAGTTATTTATACTTTTTAACACTATTCAGTTACACTCGTGTCTCTATATATCTCACATTAAGGTCTCCTTAATAACTCAGAATTTCATAGGAATCGCGTATAAATTTTACAAGAATCAGTTTAATTTTATAGAAAAAATGTAGGAGTAAGGAAAAAAAATCTTTCATTGCAAAGGAGCCTTTAGATAGCTATTAGTCCGTACTTGCTAACAGTTTTTCTTTTTTTTTCTCTCTGGCAAAGAATGTAACTACAACAAAGAGCAAACAACTTTATGGTGAAAACTTGTACATATATCTTTAAAAAAACGGGGTTGGCCGATGCTGATGGAGGAGGAGGATCACCGGACATCGGCGGACATCTCGTGGCTGTCGGATTCGACACGTTTCCGGAGCACGTTGTCACGAACTGGAGAGGAGGTGGAGGATTAGGCAGGAAATCGGAATCTGGGCAGAGAGCAGAGCAAAGGTGGAGTTCAGACGAGTTCTTTTTGTAAAGGAAGCAAGCAGTGTTTACAGATATTTTCCATAACCCTCTCCTTTCCTCTAGCCTATTACATATAGCGTTTCCCAGTTGGTCCGAGCAGCGGCGGCGGGTTGGAGGCTTCACGGCTTCGTCCACTCATTGCCCTTCAGGTACCTGCTGGGTTGCTTGGGCCTAGTGGAACGCCTGGGCTGCGGCCCATCATGAGTGGAGGTGTCCGTAACATCCCCTCCCCCTTGCGCGTCAGGGCGGCTCCAGACGGTGGCGCGAGGAAACTGTTGCTGCAGAAACTCCAAATCCTCCCAAGTGGCAAGAGACAAAGGTAGTCGAGACCATTTCACCGGTCCCTGAAGTGTAGATTGTGTACCTTTGTGGACGGTCCGCTTCTGCAAAATGTGCTCGGGAACACTCCAAAGAACATCATCAGAGGGTGGTATGGCAGTGACTGTTTGTCGATCACTGACAACTTTCTTCAGTTGGGAAACATGGAAAACCGGATGAACCGAAGAAGATGCTGAGAGTTCTAGGCGGTATGCAACGGAACCCACGCGAGCCACAACGCGGTAAGGCCCAAAGAACTTGAATGCCAGTTTCTGGTTGCTGCGCTGGGCCAAAGAAGCTTGAACGTAAGGCTGCAGTTTAACGTACACACTGTCACCCACCTGGAATTAGTGTTCTGATCTGTTGGTCTCAGCATAATGCTTCATGCGTTGCTTGGCCCGGTTCAGGTACAGGCGAATCACATCCGTCATCAACTCGCGATCAGCCAACCAAGAAGACAAGTTGGTCACTGGTTTTTCAGCAGCATCAGACACACCAAACTGACGTGGTGCAGAATGTCAGCTCGTATTGTACCAAAATTCAACTTGATCCAACCAACGAACCCACTGCTTGGGACAGGCATGCACAAAACAACGAAGGAAGGTTTCTAAACACTGGTTGACTCGTTCTGTCTGTCCGTCGCTCTGAGGATGATAAGTTGTGCTGAGACGAAGTTCCATGCCATCCAATCTGAAAAGTTCCTTCCAAAATGTGCTGGTAAAGATGCGATCCCTGTCAGAGACCACAGCCTGCAGCAATCCATGTAGCTTGTAGACATTAGACAGAAAAGCTTGAGCGACCGACGCTGCCGAGAATGGATGTCGGAGACCAATGAAGTGGGCGTACTTGGAAAACAAATCAACGACCACCAAAATGCAAGAAACCCCATTAGACAATGGCAGACCCTCAATGAAATCCATAGATATAACCGACCATGCCCGATCAGGCACCAGCAGTGGTTGCAGCAAACCGGGAAGCTTGGACCTGTCTGGCTTAGCCTGCTGACAAACTGTACAAGCAGTGACAAAAGAATGCACCATCGACTTCATACCATGCCAAGCAAACAATTGGCTTAACCGACGAAAGGTCACCGAGATGCCTGAATGACCTCCCACCGCCGAACTATGCATGGCAGCTATGAGCTTCAACTGCAACTGTGGATCGGCGCCTACCCAAACACGTGCCTTGTAGCGTAGAAGACCATCACGCAAAGTGAACTGAGGAACAACACCTGGATCCACAGACAGTTTGGTGAGTAGCTCCTGAGCATGAACATCACCAGTATAAGACTGCAGCACCTCATCCAGCCATTGAGGATGGCAGACCGAGACAGCAGCCACTTGACCAAGCGGATAACGGGAGAGGGCATCAGCGACCCCATTCTCCGAGCCCTTGCGATACACAATTTTGTACTGCAATCCAAGCAGCTTGGTGAAGACTTTCTGCTGCCAGGGCGTATGAAGTCGTTGCTCTGTCAATTGGACCAAACTGCGATGATCTGTGTGACAATCTGAAACTCTGCGTGTTGTAGATAACTACGCCACTGTTCAAGTGCTAAAAGGATAGCCATATATTCTTTTTCATAAGTGGATAGCTGAAAGGTTCAAATTGGCTAGAGGGGGGTGAATAGCCTAATTAAAAATCTACAAAATTACTTAGGCAAACACTATTAGTATAACAAATGGCGAAGCTTTTTGCGCTAGCCTAATAGTGTGTTGCAAACCACCTATCCAACAATTCTACCTAATAAGACTATGTCACACAAACAACTAGAGCTAATATCTTAATGCGGAATAAAACAATCAAGCTCTAGCACAAGTTTGATATATGTGAAAGTATATGTGATAAGTATGTGCAATAAATAAACTAAGCAATCTAATCACAATTAGCTACACAAAGTATATGACACAAGATATACAAGAGATGATGTCTACACAAATGAAATAGCTCAAAGTAAATACAAAAAGTAAATGAGCTAGATAGAAGTGGTTTCACCGAGCCTTCGGGATCGTCTAGTAGAGAGCCAATCACCGGTGAAATCCACTTGTGATGCCAATCCCCAACAATATGAATATGGAGACCAATCACCAAGATGTAGAATTAATCACAATGAGCACACGGGACACCAAGATTTATCCCGAGGTTCACGTGCTTGCCGGCACGCTACTCCCCGTTGTGTCGACCAACACTAGGTGATCCGGTGGCTAATCGGCGCAAAGCCAAGCTCACTAAGAGCGCCACAAGAATCTACCGCTAGTGAGGTAGCTCAATGACACGAGCAATCCACTAAGGATGCCTCTTGCCGCTCCGGCGAGGTGAGGCTCCAACAACCTCTCACAATCTCGATCGGTGGTGGCCAAGAACAATCACCAATCTTGCCAACAACCACCTCAACACCTCCAAGCCGTCTAGGCACCGGCAAATGCCAAGAGTAACAAGAAGACTCAATGCCGATGCGAAGAACTAGTGCCACTAGATTGAACTCTTTTCAAATCACCCACTAGATCACTCAATCTCACTTAGTTTGATCAAATCAACTTGAGAGATGAGTTGGGAGGCTTGCCAAAGCTCACTGGAATGCTTAGGAATCAAAATGTGCAAGAGAGAGTTCTAGCAAGCCGTCCAAGCCCCTTAAATAGGCCACACAAATCGGCCTAGCCGTTGGGCCCGAAACAGATGCATCGGACGCGCCGGTGTCGGGGCCATCGGACGCTCCCTCAGCGTCTGATGCTCCGATGAGCACCACGTGTCCCTCTGCTATGAAATCTGCCCGTTAGATCCCAACGGTCATATTACTTCACGCCACGGTTAAAGTGGCATCGGACGCGCCGATGCCAGGCATCGGACGCTCCGATGCCGTTGCTCATTTTAGCTCTTTTCTGCGCTACATCGGACGCTCCGGGACCTCCACATCGGACGCTTAACCCTTGTGTCCGATGACACGATAGAAAGGTTCCAGAGAGGGCCAAAACACATCGGACGCGTCCGATGGTTCTGCATCGGACGCAGGCCAGCGTCCGATGCTCCCTGGAAAGCATGCTCGCGCCACGTCACCTGCATCGGACTCTGCAACAGTGTTTCCTCAGCGTTCGTTGCCAGCGTCCGATGCTCCTTTAGCTTCTGACAGAACCTAGGGTTTACCATCGGACGCTCGACCAGCGTCTGATGCTCCCACTGCCAGCGTCCGATGCTGAAAACTCAGCACCCTTCGCTTTCTAACTTCTACCCTTGCTCTCATGTGCTAACACCAAGGTGTTTCAACACTTGTGCACATGTGTTAGCATTTTGGAAAGCATTTTCCAAGGGTTTTGTTAGTCATTCACTAGGTCTATAGCATCGATATGTTAGAGAACACCTAGTGGCACTTGAACACCGCATAAGTCGTGAATAATCTCCTCTTAATAGTACGGCTATGTATCCTAAATGTGATCACACTCGCTGAAAGGATCAAGATGCCCAAGAGGGAGGGTGAATTGGGCTTTTCTAAAACTTCTTTCGATAATAAAACTTATCAAGCCCCAATTAACCCCCTAGTGCCTAGAAGTGTGTTTGACAAGAATCAATTGCACAAAAGACTATCGCTAAACCATTTCTATTCTAGCATTGCAATTCAACTTATGAAAGAACAACAAGTAAATGCGGAATTGAATTGCTCAAAGGTAAATGCATAGAGAAGAGAGTAGAGATGACACGATGATCTTTTTGCCGAGGTATCGAGGTGTCGGCACACCCCCCTAGTCCTCGTTGGAGCACCCGCGCAAGGGTATCGCTCCCCCTTGATCCGCGCAAGGATCAAGTGCTCACTACGGGCTGATTCTTCGCCACTCCGGCCCGGTGAATCGCTCGCTACTGGTCACAACTTGGCTTGGGTCATCCACAATGCCTCCGGATGATCACCAAGCTCTCCGATCGCCACCAAGCCGTCTAGGTGATGCCGATCACCAACAGTAACAAGCAAGAACTCTCACTTGATCAACGCAAGGCTAATGAGATGAGTGGATGCACACTTGCTACTCTCTATTCACTAATGAGGTGTTTGATCACTCAATTATCAAATCTCTCAACCTCACTAGGCCTCTTGCACTCACTTGGAATCACAATGTGTTTGGCAACCTTTCAAATGAGCAAGAGTGACAACATGAATGAGGGGGAGTCATATTTATACCCCCCAACTCGAAACATGCACGAAGGGGTAAGTCCAGCCAGTTACACACTGACCGGACGCACCTGTCGGGGTGACCGGACGCGCCCGGTCAGTGTCTAACGGCTACGTGACGTTAGCCCTGACACCAGTACGATACACTGACCGGACACACCCATGCGTCCGATCACCACTGACCGGACGCGTCCGGTCATCAATTTCCCTCTCTGGAACCTCTCTGGACGCGACCGGACTCACCCCCTGGTGCGTCCGGTCGAATACTGAAGAGCGTCCGGTCGCAGCCAAGCCTCCTTCTCACCCAAACCTACTGACCGGACGCACGCCCCAGCGTCCGGTCATTAGGGTTGGAGCGTCCGGTCACATTTTGAAGTCTGAAACGACTTTGGTTTGCGACGCTCCCTTCACGAACTTTCTTCCTTATGATCTTAGGGACCTTTCTAAGCTACCTAGGGCTTTGGTTAACAAGTGTGCACCACACCTAACTCAAAAGTCTCACCTAGGTCAAGCTACTCATTCAAACCCCTCTTTATAGTACGACCAAAGATAAAACAAAGACCTATGCTACTCTAAGTGTCCTTCAACACCAAATGACACTTAGCACTAGCCTATCACCGTCTTCGTCGTCCATCCTTTGAAAACCGAACGAATTCCATCGCTAAGGGGGCATGAATACCATAGTGCCCTCACGATCATCATTACCATGACTTAACTCAACTGTTTCTGCAAAACACACGTTAGTCATAGTAATTTACCGTTGTCATCCAATCACCGAAACCCACTGGGGGCCTAGATGCTCACACTCGCTAAGTGTCTTGATCACTAAAACAAAGAGCCCTATAGGTTATACCTTTGCCTTCGGGCTTCTTTGCTCCATCTTTTCTCTTCTTCTCGTGATTCACCAAGGGTAGAGCACTTGATCACTTGAGATGCATATGGCCAACACCTTCCTCCATGGTTGCCATCTTGCTAGCTCCACCACTTGGCTTGGTCTTAATCCTTCCTCATAAGCTACACACATGCTTAGTAATAGGATTAGCCAAATAGGTTTCATCAATTAGCCACAACCAAACTAGGTCTTTCAATCTCCCCCTTTTTGGTAATTGATGACAACCTATACAAATATATGTGATTTAAATTTGAGTAACCACATTGATAGTATTAGCTCCCCCTACATATGTGCTATAAAGTTTGGTTCTAGATTTTGCACATATGTATAGATATAAAATGTGGATGAGCAATACTACCAATGATGATGCTAAGGCATAAGAATGGACCTTTGAAGCGTGATACCAATCGGAGTGCACATGTTATATCATCCTTAGCACCATTTGTTACTAGACATACATCAAAACTCAAGAACCCCGTGAGATCAACATTATAATAAGGCTCTTGATCCACTTGAAAATACGAAAATACAAGTATGTCTAGTTATCATCCTATTTATGCTAGTGAGTCATATCATCAATCAAATCTTACCACTAGCATTCATCACATAAGCATAAATGTTTATGCAATGTAATCAATCATATGAAAATACACATTTTAAATGCAACAATCATGTTTATGAGCTTGCTCCCCCTATTTGTATGCTCCGATCCCACTTGAACACTTGAAAAATTTACTTAGCATGTCATCCACTCATGTTGTCTCCCTCTTTCACTAACATATCTTTGGTGCATTATTTTCTCCCCCTTTGTCAACAATTATCATAAAGGTGGGGCAAATTTTAATGAAGGAGACAATCCTTTTATCATAAAATGCATATGTAGGGATCAAACTAAGTCAAGTTATGGCTTAATCTAGCTCATGAACATAGAATATTTAACACGGTTTGCTCTAGAGTAAGCTTCTTCACACATCTCTCAATGGTTATCTTACTCACGTTGGTTAAACACCTATTGTTCACCTACTAGATCAAACACTAGAGTTACAAGCTCACAAACAAGTTATATGCTACCACTAGATCAAGTCAAACATAGAAGCAATAGTGGTACCATATATACTTCAAATTCATTTGATTTACCATGAATGATCCTAAATAAGCAATGTGATGGCTATATGAACTAGATCACAACCTAATAAGAATGAATGCACATGCCAAATAATTTCACCTTTGCTTTGTTGGAGGAGAGGCATGTCATAAGTGGGGGTGCATTCAACTCATGTTGGAGAAGTCTAGGATATTCAATTCATTCCTTAGCTTGCAAAACCTTCTCTCATCTAGTGGCTTGGTGAAGATATCGGCAAGTTGATCATCGGTCCCCACACTCTCAATAGTTATGTCTTTCTTTGCTTGATGATCTCTAATGAAGTGATGCCTTATGTCAATGTGCTTTGTCCTTGAATGTTGAATTGGGTTGGTGGCTATTTTGACGGCGCTCTCATTATCACATAGCAATGGGACTTGTCCAAACTTGACTCCATAATCTTGCAATGTTGCTTTCATCCATAGCAATTGTGCACAACAACTACTCGCGGATATGTATTCGGCTTCAGCGGTAGAGAGTGCAACACTATTTTGCTTCTTTGATGACCATGAGACAAGTGATCTTACAAGCAATTGACAAGTGCCCGATGTGCTCTTCTTATCCACCTTGCATCCCGCATAATCGGAATCCGAGTATCCAATCAATTCAAATTGAGAGCCCTTGGGATACCATAGTCCAACATTAGGAGTGTGCTTCAAATATCTCAATATTCTTTTGGTTGCTGTCACACCCTGAAATTTGTGTTTCTTAAATTAGAGTTAAAATGTTTTATTCAGGAATTTTTGTGCTCATAAAATATAGGGAAATAAAAACTTTTCTATAAATTAAAATTTATCCTAGGGTTTATAAACATGTTTGTGCATTCATGTTGGTGCATTTGAGTTTTTGTGATGTGTGGTTTTTGGCTAAAATTCTATTTAAATTCAAAATGATTTGCAAACAATTTGAAAATGAACTTCTTAGAAAAGGGTTTTGAAAATAAAGACTTTTTGTTTTTCAAAAGTTTGGAAAAGTTCAAAGTTTCAAAAACTTTCTTTTCTCAAAGATCCAAATCAAACATCAAGGGATTTCGAAATGAGTCAAATCCCTTTTGAAAATCCCCTTGAGAATGTGAAATCAAAAATGAAAAGCATTTTATTTCTCTCCCTCACTCCTTCCTTGATTCTGGCCCGAAGGCCTGCTCCTTCCCTCCCCGCGGCCTTTTCCCTCTCCTCTCCCTTTCTCTCTTGCTGTGGCCCGAAGGCCCAGCACTCTCTCCGGCCCGATCGGCAAAAGCCTGGCGAGCGCTCCCTCCCCTCTCCACTCTTTTCCGCGCGGCCCAACTCGCGGCCCAGTCGGCGCCCACACCGACCGTGCGCAGCGCCTCCTTCTCCCACTGACGCTGCGGGTCCACGAGTCAGCCGCTGGGGTTGTCGCATGTGTTTCCTCCTCTCTCTGCCAGGTGGACCCCGCCTGTCAGTCGTCTTCTTGCTCGCATCGTACCCAACCAGGACTCCTCGTCGAGTCCTCTCCCGTCCCGGTCCGCCCCTCCCTTGCCTTCCTACCCAAGCCGATGCTCCCCATATAAATTCCGAGTCTCCACCGCCTTCGCTCGTTCCGAAATCACGCCGTCCCGTGCCCTATTTGGCCCAAACCGCGAGTTCCATTTCCGCCGAGATCCCGCCGCCGCGGAACCTTGTCTTCGTCGCTTTGTCGTCTCTCCGAGGTACCCTCTGAGCTCTGCAACGACTCCCTGAAGCCAACCGAACCCTTATCCTTCTTTTCCTTCCTTGTTTTGTTGTTCTAATTTCTCGCCGTCGTTTACAAAAGTTCCGCCGCCGCCTTACCGAGCTCCCTTACGCATCCAGTCGTCCTCCGCCGTCTCTGTCGACTGCGGTGAGTTCGCCTTAAGCTTCTACGTCCGTTGATGCAACTCCTGAGGTCTCTACCGCCCGGAAGCTCAAACCCGAGCATCGCCGCCTAAGTCCGGCCATGGCGCCGCCCAGCGCCACCGCATCCTCCTTCCTCACCGGCGACAGCGCCGCCCTACCTCCCCCAGTTCTAATCTCCATCATCCGTTTCTGATCCAACGCTCCAGATCGCCCAATACCCCTTCGACTGGCTCTTTTGCTAAAGAGCCCCTCAAGTCTTTGAGACTCAACCCGCACTCCAAGCAGCCCTATTCACTGAGTCTGCGAAAACTTTTGACCTAACCCCTGTGTTTTCTTCTTATTGAGGCGCAGTCCAGCCGATTATCAATTTCGTTTTATTTATTTAAATCTGCGAAAATCAAGTTTTGTCTTATTTACAGTTTTGCCACTGATTTCAAATGCCTATAACTTCTTTGTTTTAACTCCGATTTAGTCCGTTCAACTTGCGTTAGATGCGTTTCGAAAAGTTCTTTCAAAATATATAACTTTCAGTACTATTTTCTGTAATTAAAATTTGAGTTAAATCTAATCTAGTAATCAGTGTCTTTAATCTTGTTTAGCTCATATCTTTTCCGTTAAAACTCCGATTAGCGTGATTTTCGCGTCTGTGTGTTCGTAGCGAATCGTAGATCAGTTTTCAAAACTCTTTATCTTGTTTTCTTATGATTGATGTATTGATCTAATCATAGGCTTTGTTTTGCTTTGCATGATTGATATTGGATGCTTGTGTGGTGCTCTGTGATCGTATGTCCAGTCGGTGAGTTATACGTTGGTGATCAAGAAGAAGATTGTGATCAAGAATCAACCTTTGGAAGTATACAAGTCAACAGAAGAAGGATCTTGAGTTTAAGGCAAGTATAGCAATCGAGTGTTCTTTTCGCAATCATGATCATGTTACTTAATTAATGTATGCATCGAATGATAAAAATGACTTATTAGCAACTTAAGAAATTATCTGTACAAGAACCTTCGGGATTTACAGTGCAACTGTTGGGGGTTATATGGCTCTGGCTTAGCTCAGTATGAGGACCTTTTCTAGCTTGTTAGTGGACACCTGTATAGGCGCGTTGGGACTTGCCGAGACGGGTATAATGCGGCTTCTGTCCACGTGTGTATAGGCTGCGTGTTATTGTGCCACCTGGAAGGAGGGCTCTACATCCCCTTGCCTTAAGACCTAGCGGCCCTAACTTGTTAGACGAACCTTTGAAAGGCTTCATCGTGAACCCTGCCGACCTTCCTTGGAAGTGGGTTAAGAGGCTGGCTCCCTCGGGCAAAAGGGCAATTCACGTCTCGCAGTGAAAGTGTACACCTTTGCGCAAAGTTTATTAAACTGATATATCAGCCTTGCTCAAGGACACGAGCGGCCTTGAAGACTTTTACATTTATGACTTATGTTGGTTAACATGTTCATTATTTAATGTTTTATGCAATTCATTATTTATGTTACATTGATCATGAGACTTGAGATCTATATCACTTGTTGCTATACTTGTGGAGTTCAACATGGACTCACTCTTGCTTTTCCCCACACCCCAGAGAGTTAAGCTTTCGAGAAGCTTAGGCTTGTGGTCAACCAGTCAGTTGTTCCCTGTGAAGTTGGTGCCTCCATCTGAAGATCGGAGTGTCTTTCCGCTGTCTGCTCTTTAAGGTTATGTTCTTTTGTTTTATATACGTTATATAAGAGCATTGTCTTTCGATATTACCCTTTATTTGTGGCTATATGTGAGATTTGACTTCCTGGGCTCACATATGGTGTATACCTGGTTTTGTTCTTAAAACCGGGTGTGACAGTTGCTTTCAAATGACTTTCTTTTGGTGAAGCTTGGAACCTTGCACACATACACACACTAAACATGACATCCGGCCTTGATGCGGTCACATAGAGTAAACTTCCAATCATTGACTGATATAGCTTTTGATCCACCATGTCACCACTAGAGTCACTATCCAAATGTCCATTTGTGCCCATTGGAGTGGTTATTGCTTTAGCTTCATCTAACCCAAACTTCTTGAGCATGTCCTTGATGTACTTGCCTTGACTAACAAATGTTCATTTCTTCATTTGCTTGATTTGTAGACCAAGGAAGTAACTAAGCTCTCCAATCATAGACATCTCAAACTCTTTAGCCATCATCTCTCCAAACTCTTCACAAAAGTCTTGGTAGGTTGATCCAAATATGATGTCATCAACATAGATTTGCAACACAAACAAGTTACTTCCAATCTTCTTGGTGAAGAGAGTGGTGTCAACTTTCCCAATTTTGAACCCTTTTGCTAGCAAGAAATCCCTCAATCTTTCATACCAAGCTCTAGGTGCTTGCTTCAACCCATATAGTGCCTTCTTGAGCTTGTACACATGGTTGGGCTTCTTCAAATCTTCAAACCCAGGGGGTTGCTCAACATACACTAGCTCATTGATGAATCCATTGAGAAAAGCACTCTTCACATCCATTTGATAGAGCTTGATGTTATGAGCACAAGCATATGCAAGTAGAATTCTAATGGCCTCCAATCTAGCAACCGGTGCATAGGTTTCTCCAAAGTCAATGCCTTCCATTTGAGTGTAACCTTGTGCTACCAATCTTGCTTTGTTCCTTATAACAATGTCATCTTCATCTTGCTTGTTTCGAAAGACCCATCTTGTACCAATAACATTTGTGTTCTTTGGTCTTTCCACTAACTCCCAAACATCATTGCGGGTGAAGTTGTTTAACTCTTCATGCATTGCATTCACCCAATCAACATCCATCAAAGCTTCATCAATCTTGGTTGGCTCAATAGATGATACAAATGAGTAGTGTTCACAAAATGAAGTCAATCTTGATCTTGTTTGCACACCTCTTCTTATGTCACCAACAATTTGATCCAAAGGATGATCTCTTGCAATATGTGTTGGTTGGAGCACTTGTTGCGGTTGAGCACTTGCACTAGCATCTTGTTGATCTTGAGAACCACTAGAGCTTGTAATATTGTTGTCATGCATGGTTGGAGGAGAGAGCACTTGATGTTTGTCATCTTCGATGTCAATCACTTGTTTTGGCCTTATATCACCAATGTCCATGTTCTTCATAGCTTCCACCAATTGTGTTCATCTCACATCATCTAGGTTGTCTTGTTCTTCATGGGAACCATTGGTTTCATCAAACTCAATATCATGGACTTCTTCAACATATATTCTTGATATGTTGTTCCACACTCTATATGCTTTGCTTGTAGTGGAGTAACCAAGTAGGAACCCTTCATCACACTTCTTTTCAAACTTGCCAAGTCTTGTGCCCTTCTTCAATATGTAGCACTTGCACCCAAAGACCCGGAAATAAGCAATGTTGGGCTTTCTATCATTTAGGAGCTCATATGGTGTCTTCTTCAATAGAGGGTGACAATAGAGCCGGTTGTTATAATAGCATGCCGTGTTGATTGCTTCGGCCCAAAAGGAATCACTCATATTGTATTCACTAAGCATAGATCTTGACATATCAATGAGTGTCCTATTTTTCCTTTCAACTATCCCATTGGATTGAGGTGTATACTTGGCCGAGAATTGATGTTTGATTCCAAACTCATCACATAGCTCATCAACTCTTGTGTTTCTAAATTCACTTCCATTGTCACTTCTCACTTTCTTGATTCTTCTATCAAACTCATTTTGACTTCTCTTGACAAAAGTTTTGAATATGCCAAACACTTCACTTTTGTCAACAAGAAAGAAGACACATGTGTATCTTGTATAATCATCCACTATCACAAAGCCATACTTGTTTCCCCCAATACTTGTATATGTAGTTGGTCCAAACAAGTCCATGTGCAACAACTCAAGTGCATGTGTAGTGCTCATCATTCCTTTGTTAGGATGGGTGTTTCCAACTTGCTTTCCCATTTGGCATGCACTACATAGCTTGTCCTTTTCAAAGTGAACATCTTTTAGTCCTCTAACCATGTCATGCTTCACTAGCCTTTTTAGTTGCTTCATTCCAACATGTCCCAAGCGCCTATGCCAAAGCCAACTCATACTTGATTTGGTAAATAGGCATGTTGTCAATTGAGCTTCACTAGCATCAAAGTCTACCAAATAAAGGTTCTCATATCTAAATCCTTTGAAGACCAAATCACTTCCATCAACACTAACTATCTCCACATCATCAACCCCAAATATGCATTTGAATCCCAAATCACATAATTGTGCCACAGACAACAAGTTGAAGTTGAGAGATTCCACTAATAGCACATTGGAGATGCTCAAGTCGTTGGATATTGCAATCTTGCCCAAGCCTTTGACCTTGCCTTTCTTGTTGTCACCAAATGTGATAGCATCCGCATGATCATTGCCACTAGTGTTGATTGATTTGAATATTCTACCATCTCCGGTCATGTGTTGAGTGCACCCACTATCAAGCACCCAATGCCTTCCTCCCGCTTTATAGTTCACCTACAAAAGGGATCAATTCTTTTTAGGTACTCAAACCTTTTTGGGTCCTCCAAGGTTAGTCACCAAGCTCTTGGGCACCCAAATTGCCTTCTTCTTTGGGCCAACCAAGGGTGCACCAATATACTTAGCCTTCACACCATTAGTGCCCTTTGTAAGCATATAACAAGAATAAAGTCTAATAGATGAAATATGAGCATTGTTCTTGTTTTTGTTCTTGTTAAAGCAATTTTGCTCTATGTGCCCGGATTGCTTGCAATTGTAGCAATACCGACCATTGCTCTTCACAAAACTAGTCTTGTGAGGAGCAAAAGCGGCTTTGCCCTTCTTGGGGGTATAGCCAAGTCCCTCCTTGTTGAGTGGACATCTTTGGCTACTCAAGCACTTAAGCAAGCGGGCATCTCCACCATAGGCATTGCCTAAAGCATGAGTGAGCTCATACACCTTGTTCTTAAGGTTCTCATTTTCTACCACTAATGATGAATCACATGTAGTAGAAGTAGGCATTTTAGTTGAGCTAGATGATGATGATGCATTTGTGGGAGCAACAATAATAGGAGCATAAAAAGATTCATCAAGAATATCACATGTTACTCCTATGTTGCATGTCTCTGCAACATCCTCAATCTTACTTTGATCAAGGAGGGAGGAATGGGATTCCTTAAGCCTAGTGTGAGCTTGGTCAAGCTTCTCATGGGCTTCCTCTAGCCTCTCATGAGTAGACTTGAGCTCATCAAAGGATTGCTCAAGAGCCTTGTTGGCCTTTCGCAATTCTTTGCACTCCTTCCTCTTAGTCTCAATGTAAGAGTGAGCATCTTGTAGCATGCTCATGAGGTCCTTCTTTGAGTACTCCTCATCATCATCACTCTCACTTTCACTTTCACTCTCATCAGATGATACCTTAGTGGCCTTAGCCATAAAGCATGTCGATGGAGTGTTGAAGATAGAAGGCTTGCTTGAAATAGCAAGACTAGCCATAGCCTTCTTCTTGGTGGTCTTCCTCTCATCATCACTAGAATCATCATCGCTTGAGGAAGCATCACTATCCCATGTCACAACATAGGAACCACCCTTCTTCTTTTCCATCTTCTTCACTTTCTTTTCTTTTCTTTCTTTCTTGTCCTTCTTCTTGTTCTTCTTGCGGTCATCATCATCTTCATCACTAGAGTATGGACAATCCGCAATGAAGTGATCCTTGCTCTTGCATCTATAGCACCTTTTAGTTGTGCTTTTGATTCCATCTCTTCTCTTTCTTGCTCCATAGCCTTTCTTCTTCATGAACTTGCCAAATCTCTTGACAAATAGAGCCATTTCTTCATCATCTATCTCACAACCACTTGAGCTTGCTTCATCATCACTTTCCTCCTTTTTTGCTTTGCCCTTGCTCTTGCCCTTGGAGGATGATGCCTTGAATGCTACGGTCTTCTTCTTCTTCTCTTCTTCTTGGGCTCCTCCATCCCTTTCCACACGGTATGTGTCTTGTGTGACCACATCACCTAGTACTTGGTTTGGGGTTACCATATCCAATCCTTCCCTCACTAGGATAGTCACCAAAGTATCAAACCTTGGTGGCAAGCATCTCAAGAACTTGTGAGAAAAATCCTTGTCCTCTACCTTCTCTCCCAAGGCCTTCAAGTCATTGATAATGACTTGCAACCGGTGAAACATCTCCGGTATGCTTTCATCATCTTGCATCTTGAACATGGCGAGCTTGTCCTTGAGAATGTATAGCTTGGCACCCTTGACCGCTTTGGTGCCCTCATATGTTTCTTCTAATCTTTCCCATATTTCATTTGCTCTTTCAAGGTCCTTGATTTGCTCAAATACCTTTGTGTCAAATGCTTCATAAAATAAGTTGATTGCCACATCATTCCATTGAAGCTTCTCTTCTTCTCTTGGAGTGGTACTTGCGGGGTCAATTACCGCAAAATCATTCTCAATCACTTCCCAAATCTTTCTATTCATTCCTCTTGTGAATGCACACATCTTCCTCTTCCAACAATCAAAGTTGGTGCCGTCAAAATGTGGTGGCTTCCCCATATAGTTGATTTGAGCCATTTTAACACCGGAGGATGTTAAGCCTCAAACAAACGGTGACCACGGCTCCGATACCACTTGAAAGGTCCAAATTGGCTAGAGGGGGGGTGAATAGCCTAATTAAAATGCAAGAAACCCCATTAGACAATGGCAGACCCTCAATGAAATCCATAGATATAACCGACCATGCCCGATCAGGCACCAGCAGTGGTTGCAGCAAACCGGGAAGCTTGGACCTGTCTGGCTTAGCCTGCTGACAAACTGTACAAGCAGTGACAAAAGAATGCACCATCGACTTCATACCATGCCAAGCAAACAATTGGCTTAACCGACGAAAGGTCACCGAGATGCCTGAATGACCTCCCACCGCCGAACTATGCATGGCAGCTATGAGCTTCAACTGCAACTGTGGATCGGCGCCTACCCAAACACGTGCCTTGTAGCGTAGAAGACCATCACGCAAAGTGAACTGAGGAACAACACCTGGATCCACAGACAGTTTGGTGAGTAGCTCCTGAGCATGAACATCACCAGTATAAGACTGCAGCACCTCATCCAGCCATTGAGGATGGCAGACCGAGACAGCAGCCACTTGACCAAGCGGATAACGGGAGAGGGCATCAGCGACCTCATTCTCCGAGCCCTTGCGATACACAATTTTGTACTGCAATCCAAGCAGCTTGGTGAAGACTTTCTGCTGCCAGGGCGTATGAAGTCGTTGCTCTGTCAATTGGACCAAACTGCGATGATCTGTGTGACAATCTGAAACTCTGTGTGTTGTAGATAACTACGCCACTGTTCAAGTGCTAAAAGGATAGCCATATATTCTTTTTCATAAGTGGATAGCTGAAAGGTTCAAATTGGCTAGAGGGGGGTGAATAGCCTAATTAAAAATCTACAAAATTACTTAGGCAAACACTATTAGTATAACAAATGGCGAAGCTTTTTGCGCTAGCCTAATAGTGTGTTGCAAACCACCTATCCAACAATTCTACCTAATAAGACTATGTCACACAAACAACTAGAGCTAATATCTTAATGCGGAATAAAACAATCAAGCTCTAGCACAAGTTTGATATATGTGAAAGTATATGTGATAAGTATGTGCAATAAATAAACTAAGCAATCTAATCACAATTAGCTACACAAAGTATATGACACAAGATATACAAGAGATGATGTCTACACAAATGAAATAGCTCAAAGTAAATACAAAAAGTAAATGAGCTAGATAGAAGTGGTTTCACCGAGCCTTCGGGATCGTCTAGTAGAGAGCCAATCACCGGTGAAATCCACTTGTGATGCCAATCCCCAACAATATGAATATGGAGACCAATCACCAAGATGTAGAATTAATCACAATGAGCACACGGGACACCAAGATTTATCCCGAGGTTCACGTGCTTGCCGGCACGCTACTCCCCGTTGTGTCGACCAACACTAGGTGATCCGGTGGCTAATCGGCGCAAAGCCAAGCTCACTAAGAGCGCCACAAGAATCTACCGCTAGTGAGGTAGCTCAATGACACGAGCAATCCACTAAGGATGCCTCTTGCCGCTCCGGCGAGGTGAGGCTCCAACAACCTCTCACAATCTCGATCGGTGGTGGCCAAGAACAATCACCAATCTTGCCAACAACCACCTCAACACCTCCAAGCCGTCTAGGCACCGGCAAATGCCAAGAGTAACAAGAAGACTCAATGCCGATGCGAAGAACTAGTGCCACTAGATTGAACTCTTTTCAAATCACGCACTAGATCACTCAATCTCACTTAGTTTGATCAAATCAACTTGGGAGATGAGTTGGGAGGCTTGCCAAAGCTCACTGGAATGCTTAGGAATCAAAATGTGCAAGAGAGAGTTCTAGCAAGCCGGCCAAGCCCCTTAAATAGGCCACACAAATCGGCCTAGCCGTTGGGCCCGAAACAGATGCATCGGACGCGCCGGTGTCGGGGCCATCGGACGCTCCCTCAGCGTCCGATGCTCCGATGAGCACCACGTGTCCCTCTGCTATGAAATCTGCCCGTTAGATCCCAATGGTCATATTACTTCGCACCACGGTTAAAGTGGCATCGGACGCGCCGATGCCAGGCATCGGACACTCTGATGCCGCTGCTCATTTTAGCTCTTTTCTGTGCTACATCGGACGCTCCGGGACCTCCACATCGGACGCTCAACCCCTGCGTCCGATGACACAACAGAAACGTTCCAGAGAGGGCCAAAACACATCGGACGCGTCCGATGGTTCTGCATCGGACGCAGGCCAGCGTCCGATGCTCCCTGGAAAGCATGCTCGCGCCACGTCACCTACATCGGACTCTGCAACAGTGTTTCCTCAGCGTCCGTTGCCAGCGTCTGATGCTCCTTCAGCTTCTGACAGAACCTAGGGTTTACCATTGGACGCTCGACCAGCGTCCGATGCTCCCACTGCCAGCGTCCGATGCTGAAAACTCAGCACCCTTCGCTTTCTAACTTCTACCCTTGCTCCCATGTGCTAACACCAAGGTGTTTCAACACTTGTGCACGTGTGTTAGCATTTTGCAAAGCATTTTCCAAGGGTTTTGTTAGTCATTCACTAGGTCTATAGCATCGATATGTTAGAGAACACCTAGTGGCACTTGAACACCGCATAAGCCATGAATAATCTCCTCTTAATAGTACGGCTATGTATCCTAAATGTGATCACACTCGCTAAGTGTCTTGATCACTAAAACAAAGATCCCTATAGGTTATACCTTTGCCTTCAGGCTTCTTTGCTCCATCTTTTCTCTTCTTCTCGTGATTCACCAAGGGTAGAGCACTTGATCACTTGAGATGCATATGGCCAACACCTTCCTCTATGGTTGCCATCTTGCTAGCTCCACCACTTGGCTTGGTCTTAATCCTTCCTCATAAGCTACACACATGCTTAGTAATAGCATTAGACCAAATAGGTTTCATCAATTAGCCAAAACCAAACTAGGGCTTTCAACAGCCCTTTGGACCGTGGTCCCAACGCCTTGCTGAGAAATGCCAATGCATCACCCCCTTGCATGAGAACAACACCGATTCCATGCCCACTGGCGTCAGTCTCGATCTGGAATGGTTTGCTGAAATCTGGTAAAGCTAAAACTGGGGCAGAAGTCAAGGCATCTTTCAATGCGACAAACGCCTTTTCCTGAATGTCAGTCCAGACGAACAGGGTCCCTCTGCGCAACAGTTCTATTAGAGGCTTGCAAATCACCCCAAAATGCCTGACGAACCGCCTGTAATAACCAGCTAAGCCCAAAAAACTTTTGAGCTCCCGAACTGTTGTTGGAGATGGCCAGTGAAGAACAGCAGTAATCTTGTCCGGATTCGTAGATACCCCAGCTGCAGAAATGACGTGCCCCAAGTAACGAAGTTTCCTCTAAGCGAACAAGCATTTGGACCTCTTCACTTGCCACTGATCAGTGCGCAGTAAGGCAAAAACTTGCCGAAGGTGCTCAATATGCTCCTCATAGGTGCGACTGAAGATTAAAATGTCATCAAAGAATACGAGAACACATTTGCGTAGAAGGGGGGCGAGAGTCTTGTTCATGGCTTTGAGAAAAGTTGCTGGTGCGCCCGACTGCCCAAACGCCATTACCCGGAACTCATATTGGCCCGTGTGAGTCTGAAAGGCTGTTTTAAACTCCTCCCCAGGTTGCAGATGAATCTGATGATATCCGGCTGTGAGATCCAAACAAGAAAACTAGGAAGCGTGCGTCAACTCGTCCAACAGTTCCTCAATCACAGGTACTGGGTACTTCGTCTTGGCAGTAATGGCATTAAGATGTCTGAAATCAACACAAAAACGGAAAGACCCATCCTTCTTCTTGACTAGTAAGACTGACGAGGAAAAAGGGCTAGTACTGGGTCGAATGACGCCAGTTTTGAGCATCTCCGTGACCTGACGCTCAATCTCATCCTTGATGGCCGGGGGGTAGCGGTACGGCCGCACGCTGACAGGGTTGGCCCCGGGAACCAATGGAATGGTATGGTCACAATCACGTGGAGGCGGATAACCCGCTGGCGGGGCAAAGATAGATTGAAACTCGACCAGAAGAGCTTCCACCTCTGGTGGACTTGCTACAGCAGCGACTGCACCGGGCTCAGATGTGGTAGAGAGATGCAATACAGAGCCCTCGGGTAAAGTCAGAAATTCTCCCTGTAACAGATGTTGTGACTGCTGTAGTGAAATAAGAAGCCACTTATGTTTCCAATCCACCTGCATGGGACTAACAGCAGCCAACCAGTCCATTCCCACAATTAACTCAAATTGCGATAGAGGCAAAACCTTAGCAGCAGATTTAAACTGACAGCCCTGAACTTCCCATTCAAGCTATAAAAACTGAGTTGAACACTGCATAACAGATCCATCTGCAACCATGACCCGGAGAGGTGGACTGAAGGACGAACTTCCAGAGAGTTGCGAAGCCAGAGCAGCACTGACAAATGTGTGAGAACTTCCAGAATCCACCAAGATACGAGCAGCATGACCTTGAACTGTGCCCATGAACTGAATCGCATTAACAGCTTGCGCACCAGAGGAAGCCGCCATAGAAATAGCCAAGCAAAGTTGAGCGGTGGGATCATCTTCTGAATCTTCTAGTGCAGAATCAGCATCCGGACAATCATCAGCATGACAAACCTCCCATAACTCTTGCAATACTTGCAGCTGAATAACCTCGGGACATTTGTGGTCCCGAGTCCATTTTTCGCCGCAGCGGAAGCATAGCCCACGATCGAGCATGACGATAGTCACGAAGAGTGGAGAGCTTGTCCTCAACACCTCGACCGCGGCGGTCATATTGAGTTCCCGCTTGGCGGTCACCGCGCTCCGCACGCTCCGGGCGCGGGGGTGCTGGTGGTGGAGGAGCAACACCCTGACCAGCGCCGCGAGCAAAAGTGAATTGCTCCAGCTTGCGAACTTCCCGGCGCTGAACAGGTTCCACCAATTCTTCCTGCAACAAAGCAAGGACGCAGGCAGTATCCAGTGTTGTGGGACGTTGCAAATGCACAGCATTGCGAATATCAGCACGCAAGCCATCAACAAAGCGCATGGTATAATAAACAGGATCTGTATTGCGACCATAAGCTATCAACTGATCAACCAACCCAGTGAACTTGTCAATATACTCCTGCACACTACTAGTCTGATGAATATGAAATAATTGGCGGACTGGCAATTCATGCTGATCTTTCCCAAAACGATTCATGACAAGTTGACAAAAAAATTCCACCCCCTGATCTAACTGTATCCTCGACACACTGCAACCAACAGGCGGCAGCTCCAGACAAATGCATAGTAGACACCTTGATCCATTTACGATATGGCACAGCATACATCTCAAAATAATCGAAACAACGACCCAACCAAAGCTTGGGGTTAGACCCATCAAATAGAGGAAAATTAATTTTGGGCAGATGATGATTATCCCTTCCCCCGTCCTCATAACCACGGCGACCATGAGGTGTGAGCACCCCACCCGAACCCCCATGGGTGCCCGCCAAGAGAGCAAAACTCGAGTAAGAACGAAATAGCCTAGGTTTGGAATCAGGATCAGGCGGAGCAAACGTACCCTTGACCGGGGATCGAGTTGAAAACTCAAATCCCCGGTGATTCGATTCCTCGTGGGGCCCTAACGGGCGGAAATGGGTCCAGCCAGCGGGAATCGACGTCGCGGACACCTTGGGCGGTGGAAGTACACCGGATGGCGCGAACTGCGAGGCATTGAGGACGGACCGACTCACGGACTTGCGCAGGGCGGTCATCTCCTCCCGCATCGACTCGACCTTCTCCTCCGTCTTCCGGAACGCGCCGATCTCGGTGCGCAGCTCCTGGACAGAGGCGTCCATGCGCGGCTTCCACTCATCGAACACCTTGGCTGCCTCTTCCAGCGAGCCGACGCGGTTGCCGATGGAGTGCTCCACCGACGAGATCCGATTGGTGAGGTTGGTCTGGACGGACTTCAGCTCGTCAAGGATGAGCTTGGTGTTGGGATCCATGGCGCCGAGGTGCTTGCGGAAGCGAGTGAAGTGCTCGTGATCTATCTGGTGGGGATCCAGGATGGAGACTCCGGCGACTTGCTTCAACACCGAGCGGACCAGCCTCGGCACGGACCTATGGGTTCCTCAACTCGATGCCTAAGCAGCAAGGAAGATCCCAGCCGTCGGGGGTTACGATCCCAGCTCAAGGTGAAGAACAAAAATCGGTCGAGGAATCAAGGCTCCGGATACCAATTTGTCACGAACTGGAGAGGACGTGGAGGATTAGAGCAGGAAATCGGAATCTGGGCAGAGAGCAGAGCAAAGGTGGAGTTCAGACGAGTTCTTCTTGTAAAGGAAGCAAGCAGTGTTTACAGATATTTTCCATGACCCTCTCCTTTCCTCTAGCCTATTACATATAGTGTTTCCCAATTGGTCCGAGCAGCGGCGGCGGGTTGAAGGCTTCACGGCTTCGTCCACTCGTTGCCCTTCAGGTACCTGCTGGGTTGCTTGGGCCTAGTGGAACGCCTGGGCTGCGACCCATCATCAGTGGAGGTGTCCGTAACACACGTCAGGAGTGAAAACCTTTCAGCGCCGCTCCCGCGCGTGTTTGGACGTGACTTTGGGGCCGGAGGCAGCCAAATGCTCAAATCGACGAGGCGGGGGCGGGGCTGGCTGCATGCTCTGCTCCACGGGCACGGGCTCCCTGAAATCGGAAGCCGCTTCTGCTGCTGCCTCGATCGAGCGTGCTCGATGTTCAGAGTTTCAGACGAGTGCAGCTGCCTTTGCTTTTTTGTGTAAAAATAAAGAAAACAAAGATGGATGGGGCCTTTCTTTGTTTCTTTTCTCTCTTTGACTCTCCCTTTGTCGAGTTCGTTCAAGGTTGAAGCTTTGCTGCAACCGCCGACTCTGAAAGATTCTCTACAGTTTGTAGGTTGTTAGCTGAGCGAACGAAGCAGTAGAATCAACAGGTCTCCACGGTGGAGTGGAGAGGAGACTCCACCCCACCTGCACTGCACACTGCACAGCATCCACCTCTCGCCATGGACGAGACGAAATCCTCCAAGGCGGCGACCGTGGTCCTCTACGCCGGCGCGGGCGGGGTCGGCCACGTCACCCCCATGGCGGAGCTCGCCAAGGCCTTGGCCACCCACGGCTACCGCGTCATGTTGGTGCTCATCGACCCGTCGGCGTCCGGTTCCGGCGCGGCCAGCGCCGCCGTCGCCCGACGCGCCGCCGCCGCCGCCAATCCGTGCTGCATATCCGTCCACGTCCTCCCTCCGCCTCCGGTCCCGCCGCCGAGCTCCGACGGCAGCAGGGCTACTGACGCTCTGATCCAGCTGCCGCGGCGGTACAACGGCGAGCTGGAGCGCTTCCTCCGCTCGGCGCGCGTCGCCCCCGTGCGCTGCCTCGTCGTCGACGCGTTCTGCGTGGACGCCATCGACGTGGCCGCGCGGCTGGGCGTCCCCGCGTACACGTTCGTCGCCACGTGCGCGTCCGCGCTGGCCGCGCTGGTCCAGGTCCCGGCGCTGCTGGCCGGCAGGGAGACGGGGCTCAAGGAGCTCGGCGACGCGCCGCTCGAGTTCCTCGGCGTGCCGCCGGTGCCGGCGTCGCACCTGGTCCGGAGCCTGCTGGAGCGCCCGGACGACGAGCGGTGCCGCGCGCTCGCGGACGTCTGGGCGCGCTGCATGGCCACCGGCGGCGTCCTGGTGAACACGTTCGAGTCGCTGGAGCGCACGGCCGTGCAGGCGCTGAGGGATCCCCGGTGCGTCCCCGGGCGGGCGCTGCTGCCTCCGCCGGTCTACTGCGTCGGCCCGCTGCTCAGCGGCGGAGAGGGCGGCGGCGCGGAGAGACACGAGTGCCTGGCGTGGCTCGACGCGCGGCCGGAGCGCAGCGTCGTGTTCCTCTGCTTCGGGAGCAAGGGCGCGCACTCGGCGGAGCAGCTCAGGGAGATCGCCGTGGGCCTGGACAGGTCCGGGCACCCGTTCCTCTGGGTCGTCCGCGCGCCGGCCGGCGACGACGAGGAACACGAGGGGTTCCTGCCGGAGGGGTTCTTGCGGCGGACCCAGGGCCGCGGCCTCGTCGTGCGGTCGTGGGCGCCGCAGCTGGACATCCTCCGGCACCCGTCCACGGGCGCCTTCGTGACGCACTGCGGGTGGAACTCCACCCTCGAGGCCGTCGCGGCGGGCGTCCCGATGCTGTGCTGGCCGATGCACGCGGAGCAGCGGATGAACAAGGTGTTCGTGACGGCGGCGCGGGGCATGGGCGTCGGGGTGGAGGTGGAGGGGTGCGCGGGCGCGGGCGCGAGCGGGACGGGCCTCGTCGGCGCCCGCGAGGTGGAGGCGAAGGTGCGGCTCGTGATGGAGGAGTCGGCGGAAGGGGAGGAGCTCAGGGCGCGCGCGGCGGCGCGGAAGGAGGAGGCGCGGGCCGCCACGGCGCACGGAGGCGCGTCGCGGGCGGCGTTCGCCCGCTTCCTCTCGGACTTGGAGAGCAGCAGGCCTTGAAGCGGTGATGAACTCTGCGTAGGCCCATGGGCTCATATGGGCGGAGAGTGCGACGACACAAAAGGGAAATTCTCACCGGGCCGGGCCCCCGCCTCACCCGTATGTCCGTTGGAGCGTGCCGGCCCGGGCGGCGGCGGAATTTTCCTCGTTGCAGTTCCCCCTGTCGACCACGAGCAGTTGTTTGCCACCTAAAAACCAATGCGTTGGCGATCAAAGGAGTTGGCTTTTAGCGAATTTTTAAGCTTGTTTATTTATAATTAATGTGCCGGCGGCGACTAATCAATCAAACAACAAACTGTCACAAAACTCCACGGCGACCAAATCCGTGGGAACAGGTGCCGGGTGCAGATCAATCAATCAGTGAGTGAGTGACTCGGCGGCAATAATAGGGATTAGGGATGATCACCAAACGCCATTAGAAAAGGAACTGCGGCGAGCTGGAAAGAGCGAGAGGCGAGCGGTGCCGGCGGAGGCCGTCGACAGGCAGGCTACAGCCGGAAAGGCGACTCCGCCGCCCAGCTGAAATGGCCAAATGATTTGCCTCCCCCAGGCCACCCCAGCTCAGCCACAGCACACAGCCAGGCGGCGCCGCCCTCCGCTGCTCTGCTCTGTTTCCTCCGTCCTTCGTCTTCCTCCTTGCTTGCCCTCAGGAGGCGAGCCACCGGCCCGGAAACCAATCGAACGGAGCGAGGCCGCGCCGCCGCCACTGCTCGCGTGCGTGCGTCCCGATCCCGGCAGCAGGTGAGCGTTTCGCTCCTTCTCTCGGGTTGGGTTTTGTGAGCTGAAACTGAAAAGAGGGTCCCGCCTGCATTTACGTTGGTTTTGCCTGGCTTGATACTTTGGTAAACGAAATCCGGGTTATTTGTGGGTTCAAATTAAGGGGGGGGGGGGGGGGGGGGGGGGCGCTTTTAGTATCTCTCTGAATGCCTCATACACGCTAGAGATGTCATTGCGGCAATATGTTGTGGCCCTCTGCAAATTTATGCTGTTGTTTGGACTCTGAAGACGTCTCTGTTGGTTGATCATAGCATGAACACAACCTACAGTAGTGTTTCATCTCCGCAAGATTATATATCTTCTGGCTGACCAGCATCGAACTGGACTTGGCAAAAGTTTTCTTTTCTGGTTAAAGAAGAAGCAGAATGTGGGCTGAGTAGAATATGCTTGCTTTTTGTCATTTCAAATTAAGGAACAGAAAAGGAAGGCAAAGAAGAAGCAAGAGCAGAGTTCAATAGGTGGTCATTATGCGCCGGTGGCTTTGCTGCAGTCATTTTGAGACGCCATATCTCGAAAACGAAAATGGATTTGCTGGCAGTCCTGATAGACCAAGTGGTACGTCTGTTGTTTATATTTATGATATGTTTCCTATGTTTATCTGCGTCATTTTATCACCGCACAGAAGATTATTAGAGCGCAAATCTTAGTCTGTAATTTGTATTGATGAAAGACAGATGACGTGATTGTGGGATTATTTGGCCCCTGTGGTGGTAGATTAAACATGTATTGTATTAGATGAACGGCACGGAGCATAACATGTGAAGACAGGTTTTGGGTTTTGACATAAAACTTTGCTAGACCATGTCCCGTCTTTATTCCCTATGGCATGACTGATGGAAAATTTGAAACTATTTTTTATCATATATTTTCTCAACAGCTAAAGACATGTTGGATGCATTTCATGTTAGCTGAATTTGCCATGTTGTATGCAATATAAGTTCGGCAATCTGACTGTTTCATTAGAAAAAAATGCATCATGTTGTTGATCAAATAGCTGCACTTAAGCATTGCTGTACAAATTCTAAAGTCTAAAGTGATACTAGTTCAGGCCTGGCTCATCAAGCTAGCTGTATACATTATTTTTTCTAGAAAGAGTAATGATTCTCGCGCCTGCTACGTGGACAGCTCAATCTATGAGGCACAACCCCACCTGAAATTTTCATTTCAAAAGGAGAACTGAGTACAAGCTTGCTACTACTTTGTTAGTTGCTTATCAAGCCAGCATTAGTACCCGCACATGATATCAATCAATACATCCTTCTGTTGAGAGATAACCAAGTAGAATTGACTGGAGTAGTATTTAACACTTCGATTAAACTTTTGTCCTTCTTGTTCGAATGACTTAATAGTCAAAGACATATAGAAACATATAAATGTAGCTACAATACTCTCAATGCAAAGCCAGGTAAATTTGAGCTTACGCGAGACACTTCAGGTAGCAGGTTTGGTACAGATGAGGACACTGATTAGTTAGAATGTCATGCTGATTGAAATTTTAGCTGGTTCTGTTACCTTGTGATTAGGTGTTTCTTACTTTATTCATTGTTTTATGTTATTCAATATCGAGATGGATTAACATAGCACGCCTATAATTGTTCTGCGCCTTTTCTCTCTGTATTCCATGCTTCTGCTGCTGAGATCATAAGCATATTCAACATATGCCTTTCAGGAAACGGTTTAAATTCAAACAGTGATCCTGCAAAACCACCTTCCATTGAAGTACCTGCATTGTCATTTGATGAATTGAAAGAAAAGACAGATGATTTTGGGTCCAAGGCTTTGGTTGGTGAGGGGTCATATGGAAGAGTATATTATGCTGTTTTGGAAAACGAACAACATGTGGCTGTAAAGAAGCTTGATACTTCCGCAGATCCTGAGCCTGATAATGAATTTCTAGCACAGGTATTGTTTGTGGTTTGCCCAGACCCTGATACTGCAAATAACTTCATTATATTATACTCTACACTCTTATTAACTGCAATAAAATTGTTTTTGCAAATTATCCATTTTGTGATTTGTTTATGCTTAATGTTGAACAGTTTTCTTTTTCCCTTTTCCTATTTTGGATATAGGTGTCCATTGTTTCAAGATTAAAACATGAAAACTTTGTGGACATGCTTGGTTATTGTATCGAAGGAGATCAACGTCTACTGGCTTATGAATTCGCTACAATGGGCTCTCTACATGATATTTTGCATGGTATGCATCTAGCCACTTAGCTAATATGCGGCATGTGGAGATAAAAAAATCATGAATGAAAATATGAAGTCCTTTTTAAACTGTTTTTTTCTTTTGACAGGAAGAAAAGGTGTTGCAGGTGCACAACCTGGACCTGCTCTTGACTGGATGCAAAGAGTCAAAATTGTTGTTGATGCTGCAAAAGGTCTTGAATATCTTCATGAGAAGGTTCAACCTTCCATAGTCCATCGAGATATACGGTCTAGCAATGTTCTTTTATTTGAGGACTACAAGGCTAAAATTGCAGACTTCAATCTTTCAAGCCAATCTCCAGATATGGCTGCTCGTCTACATTCTACCCGCGTCCTTGGAACTTTCGGATATCATGCTCCAGAGTAATTATTTGACATAAATATGCACTTTGCTCATAGTTTGCATAATGTATCTAGGATTATGCCCATCATTTATTTACCTTTATCCTCATCATAAAGAAACATGCTAATTATCTTTTGACTATTTTGCAACTATATGAATGTCCAAGAGAAAATTGGCTACTATAAAATATCTAACAACTAACAGATGAACAGATAATAGAAATATCTAGTTTTAAATATTTGGATCTGATGAGTGGCACAAGATGAATAATTTGGAACTTTATCTTTGTTCCCCGTATGATCGGTGACATAAGATATCTCTTATGCATTGCAGGTATGCTATGACTGGCCAGCTGACTCAAAAAAGTGATGTATATAGTTTTGGGGTTGTCCTTTTAGAGCTTATAACTGGAAGGAAACCTGTAGATCATACAATGCCAAGGGGCCAGCAGAGTCTTGTTACTTGGGTATGAATTAAGTTCTTCACACTACAATGCTCAATGTCAATGACGTTTTAAAAATCAAACATTTGTCATTTTCCCTGAACAATTGCCAAAACTATTTAGACATACGTCTATATTGTGTTTGTTATAATAATCCAAAAATGAACATGATAACCGAGAATGCATGCAAGTTCTGATTTGTGCGGAAGGACCTGCACAAATATAGCAAAATAACTTCAGCAACTTTATGTAGTTATTGTTAGTGGTCTGATTTCTCATGTATGTTGTTCCATGTTCAACTCATCAGGCAACACCAAGGCTTGGTGAGCACAAGGTGAAACAATGTGTTGATCCAAGATTGAATGGAGAGTACCCTCCAAAGGGACTAGCAAAGGTATGTCCCATTCTCTCCCTCTATGTGTCTTTTATTTGTGATACAAAATCCACATTCTTCAAATTGGCTACTAAAATTTGAAGTTATTAGTATAAACAAAATCAGCTTTGGTTGCAACAAATTTGTGAAATACCAAGCCATCAGCAATTTTTTTTTCCTTTTGTTGTTGATGCAGCTAGCTGCAGTGGCAGCTCTCTGTGTTCAATATGAATCTGAGTTCAGACCAAGCATGAGCATAGTAGTCAAGGCATTGTCTCCTCTTCTTGTAAGTGCACCATATCAGCCGGCTGGTGCTCCTGATGTGTCTTCAGATGCCTGACAACATGCACAACTCAAAACCCATGTAAACAAACGTCATTTATATTTTTTTTTTGAGACGAACGCCATTTATATTTGGTATGCCATTTTTATGAATTATTTATATTTCGTAAAAACAGAGCTGTATGTGTTTATTGGAGAGGAAGGGAGGAAAAAGGAGTAATGGATTTATTTTGAACCCATGTACTTCATGCTTGAGAGCTGCTGCAGTTAAAGTTAATTACTTAATCTACACATTTGTGCATATGTTGCCCTTCCCCTGTTTCAATCTTTTTTTTCAGGATCATACTTGAGATCATACTTATATTCTTTGTTGTGTATTAGATATTTTGTTCTTCAGGATTCAGGCAAGGCCCAATGTCTAAGTTTGGTTGCTGCTGTTGTGATCAGCTTGTTACCAGGATTTTAATTTTAATTTTGCAAATTCTACCTTACCTGCTTGTGAATGAAAGTTCGATTAAGTTTGATTTTTTTTCAATTGTGCTATGATTATAGATAAGAATATAAGATAATAGAATATTTTACACATAATGTCAAAAGATATTTGTATAGCAGTGGAGAACATTTTCCGCTCCCAATTTTGCTGCCAGGGGCAAGTGCGGCCCACCGAGTGAGGAAAACTAGAAATTGCAACGCTGGGGTTTTGAATCCGCGCGGACCTCTTCTCACAGTCACAGAATCAAACCATCGGGCTACCCGCATGCTTCCTGATGAAACTGATGGGACACGGCCTAACAATTTTCAGAAATTTTAAAGTCCCAAATCCACTTTTTTTTTTTTGTTGGTGTTTGGAATGGAAGTTCCACTTCCACAGTTTGCAAATCCTGGTAACTCTGCCCATGGCCATGAATGAATCTTTCTGAAACCGGAATTGACGTGGAACCCTGCCTGCTTTGTTGTTGGGGTGGTCTCAGAATTGAAACTTTTGAATAGTCTTGTCCAGAGACGGAACCGGAACTTTTGATTAAGGAGGCCCGGACAATACGATTATATCTCATAAATATGATAAATATAAATGTCTCAATAGATTTTCAATATTTATATATATATATATATATTTAATATTTTTAACGAAAAAACATACTATTATCATCAAAAAAATAGTGAATTTATATATTTTTTTTATCTATGTAGTTGAATTTTTTATACATATTTAAAAGTTTCACTGTTTATGGGGAGGGGGGCCACGACCCTGCTAGCCCCCTGGTTCCATCTGTGGTCTTATCTGTTTACGTTAGTTCCGTGTTGTTATCAACTCGGAGTAAAGACGTTCAAAATAGGATGAGATG
This sequence comes from Coix lacryma-jobi var. lacryma-jobi, assembly GCA_009763385.1. Classification (NCBI taxonomy): domain Eukaryota; kingdom Viridiplantae; phylum Streptophyta; class Magnoliopsida; order Poales; family Poaceae; genus Coix; species Coix lacryma-jobi. The sequence goes on from CM019828.1 coordinate 10,698,796, forward strand.
AGATGAGAGAGAGAGGAGAATAGAGCTTGCATATGCCGCCGATATGCGTGTGCGTGCATGCAGAGATCGTGCCTGCCGCATTGGATCTTTCCTTACGTGTGCAGTGAAGCTAGCTGACGTCCTCGCTCGCTGCGTCGGGGACGAGTGGCCAATCTAGACAAGATAATTATCAGATCTTACTTAAAAATAGGTGGATTCATTAATAAGTATTAGTATTACTAGGATAAATGCCTGTGCATTGCAACATGAGAAGAAATAGACTCTAAAAATATTTTAGGTTAAGTTTAATCCGAAGTTTAAATTTCTAAACTCTAACTATAAATAAACTCTTTTGTGTTTAGTTTAAAAAAATGAAAGTGATGTAAGTATCCATTTCAAAATTTAATTTCATAGTACATATGCCCGTACGCTGTAACGGGAAAAAATACATTAGGATTGTTCGGCATGATTTATGGCGGTTGTTGTTGTTTTGTTGTGATAGAAAAACATTGGCCAACTTTGACTGATCATAAGCTTTAGCAAACAAGGTCATTAACACAAAATAAGACATGAATGTTAAATACCTAAATATTTATATTTGTTCCTTTCTATTAATTTTTTGAGCTATAATTTTCTTTATAATGGATTCGTAGTGTAGGTTAACATTGATAATAATATCATAATGTCCAATTAATCTATACTTAATAATAAAGAGCCCCCGTTGGATGGAGCTTAGGGCCCTGATGGTAGCAACGGTGGCCGATCCAAGGAGGGGCGGGGATGTCAGGTGGATTTGACGGAGCTCACCATAGCGTCATGGAGGAGGGGAGGAGTAAAAAGTGTATCGCTGATGGTAGGGAGCTCGGCGAGACCGGCTGATGATGTGGGGCAGAGAAAGATGAAGGCGAGGGCAACACGAGGAGAGGAGAAGACGGGTGAAAGAAGATACGTACGCACCCGCACATACGCTAAGCATCGCATTTTTTAAAAAAAATCAGTCAAAATATTTGTTTGTGACAGAGGAAGATGAAGGCGAGGGCGACACGATGAGAGGAGAAGACGGGTGAAAGAAGATACATACGCACCCGCACATACGCTAAGCATTGCATTTTTTAAAAAAATCAGTCAAAAAAGATCGAGTGTCGCGAGGCCTCCTCGCTATTGCTGGAGACGAGAGTTCGATCCCCACCTAGCTTGGTTTTTTTGAGTAATTTTAGTTTGGGTGTTATTTTTCGGATCGATGGGCTGTTGTTGACGCAAAACGTGACGCCTTGCGCCAGGCACACAGCAAGTCGAACGAGGCTGGCTTCAATCGGATGCCCGGAGTATTCCGAATCCGGAAACGTGCCAGTCGGTTTGACCTGAAAACCAACAAGGGATAAAAATATGAGAATATATTGGAACATACTGGGTGACACCAGGCAGTTCCATATGTATGGCTTTGAAAGTCAATCATGACGGCACACAGCTATAAAAGCTGTTTGTCGGAACAGATTTATAATGTTATTCGGCAAGTATGAAGGTGGAGCTCATAAACATGTTGAATGTCGAACGCATGAATAACATAAGGGTAAAAGGTTAATTTATAAATATAAATCTATTCAAATAACATATGCATAGGCTAATCCAACTAATCTGCCGCACGTTTAGCCTTCATGAGCCCGTCAAACATAAACTCAAGCAAAGCTAATCCACCGCATGATACCACTTGCTATAAGTCCACACCACTCCTTATAATTAGATTAATCCACCGCATGATACGATCTAATTATAAGAGGCTAAAAGCATACGTATATTTGAACAGATCTATAAAAACTCGTTACTCATGTAAGCTTAACCAGAGTCGGCAAACTAGCTGAACTGGGGTCCATGAAGAAGGAACATACAAGCAAAGCATGATTAAACTAATCTAAAACATGCACCTGCCGCACGGTACCCAGCTCTATCAAAGCCTAAACATGGTCGACATGCATGAACCCACAACATGTAACAATCTGGATTGAAAGTTAATTCGGCCATCATGATCTTATGATTGACGAAAGCACAAATAAACTCGTGCAGCAAGGCCGAACAAAGATCAATCTAGATTGGGCAAAAAGTGTTATAGGAATTAAATGAATAAAATATATAACACATGATAACTTAATGAATGTATTAGATCTGCCAAATCTAACAGAGCCGATAACTATCTTTACTCATGACTTAATCCGCCGCACAATACAAGGCATAAGCAAAAACTTTCCGTCATAAGCTTAAATCCGCCGCACGATACTAAGCTTAACATACGAGACTACTTGCATCATATCTAAATCCACCGCATGATACTAGACATGATAGCAAGGTTACCGGTACTTACGGAGGTCGACGGATCGATGATTTCTCTCGAAGAACTCGACGACACGACTTAGGGACTCGGAAGGTGGCACGGGGCCGGTTGTATTGATATGGTTGTGAACAGTTTTACAATGATCGAGGGCTCATATTTATACCCTGGACGAAACACGAATCCTAGACGATTACGACTTAAAATAAGGAAAGATATAAATCATATTCCTAATCCTTTCGGCGTCTCCCATCTCCACGTATCTTCCCGCGCAAGCCGGCTTTACCTACATCATCCATTTCCCGAATGGGGCCTCTGCTTCACGAAATAGCCGACCGTGCAGGTACTCACCGAAAACCTTAAGGACCGAATAGCCGTCCGAATGCTTGCCGAATCCTTCTCTTCTCTGCTGGCTGGACCCACCTGTCATATCTTCGCGTGTGCGAAAATCTGGTGTTAACAGCTTTCTTGAGCAAGTGCGATGTGGCTGCCTCGAGTGGGCCGACGATAGCGATTGAGACCGCGTGAGCTACCAGAACAGCGAGTAAAATAGTTAGACTTGGGAGGGCCAGACGAAAAGATGAGACCAAAAACATTAAATTTTTTTTCCTCTTTATTAAAAATTTTTAGAATAATAATAATAAATTTAGTTAAAATTGTTTCACGTGAGAAATATTTGTCAAAACTGACTCAATCTCGAAAACAAATAAATGCAGAAAGACCAAAGTTTAAATTGTTAATTTTGGGAGTGGTCCACAAGCCTTAATGATCTCACGTCGACCCCGTCTAGGTAAATATGGAGCAACGGGGTGGCTCGTCCGCCTTCAGCTGGTGAGGTGGTGTTAAACGCACAGACCGAAGAAACTGAACGAGCGCTCGTCTCCGCTCTACTACCGTTGAGGTCTCGTGGGCTACCGAGACTGGGCCTTCAAGTTCGGGCCGATTTCGTTGCAAAGAGGTCTGAGCCGAGACGAAACAACTAGACTGGATCAGTTTTTGCTCCAACCGGTGTTGTCGACCAGACGAAAGGGAAGGGGGAACGGACAGACTATTAGTCTCATATCGGTCCCCTAATCTTGTGGGAATCCTAGTTAGTCTATATAAATAGCCTTGATGAAAACGACCAGACTAAAAACAGTGAAGAAATTTTACCTCTTTATTATTATTTATTATTAGGTATAGATATAGATATACAGTGAATTTCTATTGAAAATTTTAAATGATACAAAATGATTAACGTTTGACTAAATTTCTAATAAATGATATTTATATTTATAGATGCAAATAGATTTATTATGAAAATATATTTTATAACTAATCTAGTAATATTTATTTGGTATCATAAATGTTGTCACTTTTAAAATCTATAATAGGTTAAATTTAAGATACTAAAACATGTTACTAATATAGAATTGTATTCTAGAGAGCATATGTCATTGCATCTTGAGTTCAAATAGTTGTGGTGCTGATATATCAAAGGACTATGTAAGACTTTCAACTTTATTTCTCTAGCACGTATATAGACTATGTTTGACATAACTCAACTTCACTAGTGAAACTGTAGAAAATAGCTTCATGAACAACTTACTGGGTGAAGCTGGGATGTTTTAGAATAAGTGTTTCACTAGTGAAACTGTAGAAAATAGCTTCATGAACAACTTACTAGGTGAAGCTGGGCTGTTTTAGAATAAGTGTTTGACAAAACAGTTTTACGAACAATATGTTTGGTTGGGAGAGAGAAATGAAAGTGTAAGTTGTGAAAAATTATTTTTTAGCTTCATCTCAACTTATGTTTTTGTGAGAAGGGAAATAAAACAACTTAAGGACCGTGCAGGTACTCACCGAAAACCTTAAGGACCGAATAGCCGTCCGAATGGTTGCCGAATCCTTCTCTTCTCTGCTGACTGGACCCACCTATCGTATCTTCGCGTGTGCGAAAATCTGGTGTTAACACATGCCACCTAATTTTGGGATAAATGTTTATTCCAAAATTCCTTTTTCCTTTCACACTGACGTGGAACCCCTAGAAGCATCCACCTTCACACATCATGATTACCGTACCTGGCGATTCATTCCCCGATGCACCCCTTGGGGTTCTTTAAAGTCCTCTTTTCTCTTCATTTCGGCCTGTGCTTCTCGACTTCCCCTGCTTTGCTCGCAAACCAGAAAACCCTCTTCTCTCTTGCTATTCCAAACCAGCTAGAAGATGTCTTCTCAGGCGAGCCGCCATAGTCTTGAGCTCGGCGCTTCTAGTACCTCCAAGAGAAGGTTACTTCCTTCCTCCCTTTCTTTATCAAAATGAAGTATCGGCTCACTTCGTTATTCTTGTTCAGGAGGACTAGCGATATCTCCACCGAGGATTTGACCCAGAAAATTACAGATCTTCAGTTTGACGTGGAAAGGAAAGATTGGGAAATTGCCCGCACTTCCAAAGAGCGTGACGCCGCTCGAAAAAGGGCTGCCGGTAAATATCCTTTCATCGTTTTTTTTATTCTCCCTTTCTGCTTTTACCGACTTCCTTCTCTCTCAGCCCTGGCGGCCGAACTCCATACTCTCAAAACTGCCATCACCAAGCTTGCCGTCACGACCGATGTAATGGGCACAACACCTCTGAAGCGGGTAAACGAAGTCAACCGCGTCCTCCCCGTCATCTCCAGAGCCGACATGGGGTACGGAGCGGCACTCGCCTTCTCTGCAGTGAAGATCCACTCTAGTGCAGATTATCAGAGGTTTGATGTTTGTGAACAAGATCTAGAGGATAGAGTAGAACGCTCCGCAGAAGACATGAAGGTAGCCGGATCAGATCTGGCCGATACCTTCGACCATCTTCTCCCGATTAGGCGTAGGATGGAGTGGACGAACTAACTTACTGTAATCTTGGTCCTTCTTTTGTAAATAAGAAGTTTCCCCGTTCGTCCTTCGCAATCAATCTGTGATTGATCCTTCGAGATTAATGTGTGTTCTGCCTTTTGCGCATCAATCATTAATTCTCATTTTATTCCAGCGGCGATGTTTACCACATCAGCTATTGCTGACAATCGCATTGGATACCTTTGTCTCGTATACAACTGTTGCAATTGGTCATTTTGGACCCAAAACATCCGACTTTTCCCTCAGCTTTCTGATCCATGATGACACCAAGGTAGTATTCCTTAAGGGATTTTCTGATTCTCAGCTCTCTGCCCTTAATGCCAATTGGTAACATGAGTTCCCAAATTACTAGTTAAAACCGAACAACCCTTAACCGAATCTCATCGGCCTTCTGATTCTGGAGTCACAACCTCTTTCAATCGTCAGAAATCCAGCTCGGCCCAATAACAACCCATAAGACGTGGAAACCCCAAACCGACGCCTGGTCTTTCAGTGTGCAAGCCTTGGTCCTATAAATATGACCCTACACAAGCTGTTATCCTTATCTCCAGTCAAATAGTTTGACTCGCAAAAATTTCGTCTCTTGGCTTCTAGCTCAAATCAGAGAGAAAATTTCTTGCTTGCGTTTCTACCAATGACAGGCAAAGGTGACCACGGCAGGCATCCTGACAGAGATGAAGCAAGAGGAAGTCGAGCATTAACTCACTGGTGTCATAGGTAAAAGACTAGTCCTCTGCCCCCCTTGCGATAGTTTCTCTTGCTCGTCCTTCCCTGATCCGTCGTCCTTCTTAGGGTGGGGTCTTCATCCAGTCAGGCTCGAGCTCCTCTTCCAGAAACGGTAACCTCAATAACTTCTCAATCCTTCCCCCAAGCCATCAGATTTGAATTTGACGATTCGATTTAGCAGACCTATCTGGATGCTCTTCGATACCACGAGGAAAAGGGCAAGGCCTTGAAGGACCTGGAAAATGCATCCAAGAAGCATAGTATTGAGGAATCTGAGTGGGCAGACCAACGGAAGCAACTCTGCAATATCATTACAGGTTAGCAAATCCTCAGCTCTCTTTCTTTGGTTGATTTTGCCTTACTTGACGCATTCCTTCTTTTGTTAGCCCTTTCTGCAAAGAATGATCGTCTGAAAGCAGCAGCAAACAGAATCGCTCTCAAGGTGAATGCTCGTGGAGATTCAGCCGAAGCCCATCTTGATGCTTTGGATGGTCGCATTGATCAGGCCGTCATCCAAGGTGTGCATGCCGGGGTCTCTCTCGGGTTAGCGGCGATGAGCTCCTGGACTAAAGAAGACTATTCCTTCCTACCAGTTGGTTTCGCAGGGGACCGAGATGAATTTGAAAACCTTGAGATCTATAACAGCCATGCAGTCGCCATTGTCGAGACAATCGACCCGCAATCCATCGTGAATAAATTATTCCGAGAGTAGCTTGTACCAGGATAGATCTATAAATGAAGTCTGCAGCAGATGAACTTGCTCTTCTCTGAATAATGTCCATCAATGACTTTCCTTGTTCGCAGCATTTCTTCAAAAGAACGTTTGCCGAATATATGACGTCATCTTAGCCGACTAAATCTCATTCTCAACATGTCATATCACTCGGCATTGCACTTACTGCATTTCACCTTTCTCTTCCCCCGATAAACCTGCTAACTCGAAAAACGCTAGGGTCACCAAGGTTATGAATATTTGTACTGAAGGCGATAAAATATCGGCTATATCTTGACACTTGCGAAACATTTTTCTGCTAAAGGCGACGCTCTTACATCAGCTGTATAAAAACATCTCTCGACTTACATAACTCCCACACGTTCGGCTTTTAACAAGCAATGCCGAAGTTTCAACATACAAATCAAAAATTTGTCACAGCCGAATACCCTTTCCTGAGGTTTAACATTTTTGGCTAAGGCAAATTGCTACTCATCTTTTCTTTTAAACTTCAAAAATAAGGGCCGATTCTACTATAACACCATCGACCGTTACGTACAACTTGAAACGATCACCAAGTCGCGGAAGTGCTCTCATGTATCTTTAATCCCATCAGAATCTTCTGTTGCACGTCACCTTATATAAATCCCTTCTGATCCTCCTTGAGCTCTTGGCAATGAAGAAATAAACAGAATCCTTTAAAGGTTCGTCAACTTTAAAACATACTCGAGACCCAAAATTGCGTACATCGATCCAACTTCGGCTTTATTACCAACACTTTATTCCTTGTCAGCTGATATGAAACTTTGGTCTCAATTTTTCTCCACTACCACCGGTTGGATTAAAAATTGCTATGAGAGCCGATCGTTTGAATCGGTTGTTGATCCTCATCGAAAACGTTCACAGGACCTGCCTCCCAAGCTCTTCCAGAGAAACATTCGACACCTTCATATTCCTAGTAGGTGGGCTCTGTGTTAGCAATACTCACTGAATCATCAGCATGGACGATCTCAATGTCATCCCCAATCCACTGGATGAGGAATTGGTGCATAGTTGACGGCACACAACAGTTTGCATGTATCCAATCTCTTCCTAATAGCAAACTGTATGCCCCCTTGCCATCAATGACAAAGAAGGTGGTGATTAAAGTTTTAGTCCCAATTGTTAACTCGACATGGACTGCACCTCGAGTATCAGAAGAATTGCCGGCAAAGTCTCTCAACACCATGTCGGTCTTCAATAGATCTTCACTTGCCATGCCAAGTTTTCTGAAAGTGGTATACAACATGATATTTATGGCAGCTCCTCCATCAATGAACATCTTGGTTAATGGCTTGCCATTGACATACCCTCTCATGTATAATGGCCTCAAGTGTCGGTGCCTGATTGGTTTATCAAATACTGCCTTTTGAGCCAAGACGAGATGAGCCAACAAGTCCTGAAATTCACTTTCATCGAAATCTGAATATGTCTCGTCCTGGACATCTTGATTCTCAGGGGCCATGAACTCTGATGGTAGAAAGAATGCCATGCACGTATCAGCCGAATGATTACCTCCACTCGACTTTTCTTTAGGACGCCAAACTTGTTTCGTCCTGGTGCCCACTTGTGCCAACTCCTTGTTCCTCAAGCGCTGCACTCTCCTCTTTTGGCTCTTCCTTAAACCTGGCGGACACCATTGTCCCTTCTGCCAGACATACTTGCGGTACTCTTCCTCTTCAGTATGAGCCCAATCTCGATCGGCAAATCCTCTTACCTGCCGATCTCCGGAACTATTTATTTTTATGCGCCGATCGTCCTTAGAGACTCGTGCCCCGAGCCTTTCATGGACAGATCGGCGGTTGACTCGAGACTGCTTGTATTCGGAATACTGATTACTGCACTCGGGGCAGTCGTCTTTAACAGGCAGCTTCAAGCCTTCGTTCCAACAATACTGGAAAAACGAGCATTCCCAATGAGACCGTTCCTGCTCCCTCGTATCTTCTCGTTCTTCCCGGTACATCTCTTCTTTGTACCTTCGCTGCCTTTCCAGGAACTTTTGTTCTTCATAAAACCTCTGCTTTTGATATCGTTCCTGTTCCCGATGCCACTTGTTCAACAGAATACGCGTCGTAACCCTGGGTCTAGAAGTTTCACCCGTTTCAGTTCGGCTATTCTGGAATCGAACTCTCTGCTGAAGCTCTCCTTTTGTAATCTGCCGATTAGGGTCAACGGTACCAGCTTCTTTCGCTCTATCAGAAGTTAAAACTTTCATTTTACCCTCACCCCCAAAATCGGCTGCATTGATCATACTAACAGAGAAGGATACGGTATTCTGTCCAAAAGGACTACCGTCCACTTTCATTTTTCCGTCAAACCTCAGGTGTTCGTCCTGGATGGCCTTCTGAATCCGCACTCTGAACACTCGGCAATCATTTATGAAGTGGGACTTAGTATTGTGGAAACCACAATACTTCTTGTCTTTGATACCCTTAGGAAGCAACATAGGATGACCTTCCGGCAACTTGATGCGTCCCTCCTTCAGCAAGTACTCAAATAATTTATCTGACTTGGACACATCGAAGTCATAAGTACCTTTATGTTGCCTCAGCCACCGTTGGTTGACTTGAGTCGGCTCTTTAGACCAGGTTATCTCAGCTGCAGCCACTTCATCTTCATTATCATATTCATCTGCTTCGTCTAGGAAAGCCTAATACATTCCGGCAGCCACATCACCCTTCTGGTATTGATTATTCCTTCTGAATCCCTGGGCTTGATTACTCATCGTCACCAGCCTTTGTGATAACTGCCCAAGGTCATCAAACTCCATGCCGAATAGCCTCTCTTTGATTCTTGGCAACATACCAGCTATGGCTATCTCTGGCAATTGGTCATCCGGCAAATTCAAGGAATAGCAGAGATTTTTGGTTTTCCTGAATCGGCGCAAATACTCTTGCAGCGTTTCACCGGGCTTCATCCTTAGGCTCATAAGATCAACCAATTTCTTTTCACTGGTTCCGGTAAAGAAGTATGAATGGAACTTCTGCTCTAACTCTGCCCATGTATTAATAGAATTCGCCGGCAGAGAAGCAAACCAGGAGAAGGCTGGTCCTGTCAGCGACAGTGGGAAATACCGAATCCTCCAAGCTTCATCTGTAAACGCTTCCCCAAGTTGCATCAAGTATCGGCTGATGTGCTCTATAGTACTGGTATCATCCTGACCCGAAAACTTGGTGAAATCAGTGGGAGGTTTTACTCTTGGAGGAAGAGCCACCCGATTGTACCATTCAGGGTAGGGAGACTTGTAAGCATATGTCTGATTCTTTGGCTTTAGGCCGAACTGATTCTGCATCATATCAGCCATCTTGTGCATGATGAGATCAACACTTGAATCAGTAGTTGTTTGTGCTTGCCCCCCAGTATGTGGTCCTACCGAACTTCTGTAGCCTAGATTCGGAAGAGCATTGACCGAGTTATAGTCCATAAACTCCTGATACCCATCTCCAAACATATCTCTCTGTACCCTGTTCGCCACAGGAGACACTCTAGAAGCAGATTGTGGGACATTCTCCATTGTGCCGAACACGAGCTGGCCATAGGTCTGGGGAGGTTGTTGCATCTCCTGAGAAACCACCCCTCCTGTGCTTGGGCCAGCTCCACTGTTTTCGGCAATCCTCCGCCGTTGAGGTACTTGAAACAACAACGGTCCTTGCACCGGACCAGCAGCTTCTTCAAAGTACTTATCTGCGTTTGGACCGAACGTATCGACCATGATGGCACGAAAGGTGTTCAAGAAAGCCGATTGATGATTGGTCACTGCTCCTGATATGACCCTATGCATTATTTCAGTAATCTTCCGAATAGCTTCTTCTTCATTGGGGATATCATGTTGATGGTGAGGAAGAATCTTTGGGAACTCCTGCTTCTGGAAGACCCTGCCGCTCTTGTTCTTGGAGAAAGAAGCCAGACACTTGCGTTGGAATTCATCGCAGGCCTGCTGTACCAAGCTTTTCGACTCTAGCGGCAAGTCGTCCATGATCACATCCAGAACTTGATCATCGCTGATGTCAGGCATCTTGAAACGAAGTGGTCCCACCGGGCATGCCAAAAAGTGTGTTGACGCAAAACGTGACGCCCTGCGCCAGGCACACAGCAAGCCGAACGAGGCTGGCTTCAATCGGGTGCCCGGAGTATTCCGAATCCGGAAACGTGCCAGTCGGTTTGACCTGAAAACCAACAAGGGATAAAAATATGAGAATACCTTGGAACATGCTGGGTGAGACCAGACAGTTCCATATGTATGGCTTTGAAAGCCAATCATGACGGCACACAGCTATAAAAGCTGTTTGTCGGAACAGATTTATAATGTCATTCGGCAAGTATGAAGGTGGAGCTCATAAACATGTTGAATGCCGAACACATGAATAACAGAAGGGTAAAAGGGTAATTTGTAAATATAAATCTATTCAAATAACATATGCATAGGCTAATCCAACTAATCTGCCGCACGTTTAGCCTTCATGAGCCCGTCAAGCATAAACTCAAGCAAAGCTAATCCACCGCATGATACCACTTGCTATAAGTCCACACCACTCCTTATAATTAGATTAATCCACCGCATGATACGATCTAATTATAAGAGGCTAAAAGCATACGTATATTTGAACAGATCTATAAAAACTCGTTACTCATGTAAGCTTAACCAGAGTCGGCAAACTAGCCGAACTGGGGTCCATGAAGAAGGAACATACAAACAAAGCATGATTAAACTAATCTAAAACCTGCACCTGCCGCACGGTACCCAGCTCTATCAAAGCCTAAACATGGTCGGCATGCATGAACCCACAACATGTAACAATCTGGATTGAAAGTTAATTCGGCCATCATGATCTTATGATTGACGAAAGCACAAATAAACTCGTGCAGCAAGGCCGAACAAAGATCAATCTAGATTGGGCAAAAAGTGTTATAGGAATTAAATGAATAAAACATATAACACATGATAACTTAATGAATCTATTAGATCTGCCAAATCTAACAGAGTCGATAACTATCTTTACTCATGACTTAATCCGCCGCACGATACTAAGCTTAACATACGAGACTACTTGCATCATATCTAAATCCACTGCATGATACTGACATGATAGCAAGGTTGCCGGTACTTACGGAGGTCGACGGATCGATGATTCCTCTCGAAGAACTCGACGACACGACTTAGGGACTCGAAAGGTGGCACGGGGCCGGTTGTATTGATATGGTTGTGAACAGTTTTACAATGGTCGAGGGCTCATATTTATACCCTGGACGAAACACGAATCCTAGACGATTACGACTTAAAATAAGGAAAGATATAAATCATATTCCTAATCCTTTCGGCGTCTCCCATCTCCACGTATCTTCCCGCGCAAGCCGGCTTTACCTGCATCATCCATTTTCCGAATGGGGCCTCTGCTTCACGAAATAGCCGACTGTGCAGGTACTCACCGAAAACCTTAAGGACCGAATAGCCGTCCGAATGCTTGCCGAATCCTTCTCTTCTCTGCTGGCTGGACCCACCTGTCATATCTTCGCGTGTGCGAAAATCTGGTGTTAACAGCTGTCTTGAGCAAGTGCGATGTGGCTGCCTCGAGTGGGCCGACGATAGCGATTGAGACCGCGTGAGCTACCAGAACAGCGAGTAAAATAGTTAGACTTGGGAGGGCCAGACGAAAAGATGAGACCAAAAACATTAATTTTTTTGCCTCTTTATTAAAAATTTTTAGAATAATAATAATAAATTTAGTTAAAATTGTTTCACGTGAGAAATATTTGTCAAAACTGACTCAATCTCGAAAACAAATAAATGCAGAAAGACCAAATTTAAATTGTTAATTTTGGGAGTGGTCCACGAGCCTTAATGATCTCACGTCGACCCCGTCTAGGTAAATATGGAGCAACGGGGTGGCTCGTCCGCCTTCAGCTGGTGAGGTGGTGTTAAACGCACAGACCGAAGAAACTGAACGAGCGCTCGTCTCCGCTCTACTGCCGCTGAGGTCTCGTGGGCTACCGAGACTGGGCCTTCAAGTTCGGGCCGATTTCGTTGCAAAGAGGTCTGAGCCGAGACGAAACAACCAGACTGGATCAGTTTTTGCTCCAACCGGTGTTGTCGACCAGACGAAAGGGAAGGGGGGAACGGACAGACTATTAGTCTCATATCGGTCCCCTAATCTTGTGAGAATCCTAGTTAGTCTATATAAATAGCCTTGACGAAAACGACCAGACTAAAAACAGTGAAGAAATTTTACCTCTTTATTATTATTTATTATTAGGTATAGATATAGATATACAGTGAATTTCTATTGAAAATTTTAAGTGATACAAAATGATTAACGTTTGACTAAATTTCTAATAAATGATATTTATATTTATAGATGCAAATAGATTTATTATGAAAATATATTTTATAACTAATCTAGTAATATTTATTTGGTATCATAAATGCTGTCACTTTTAAAATCTATAATAGGTTAAATTTAAGATACTAAAACATGTTACTAATATAGAATTGTATTCTAGAGAGCATATGTCATTGCATCTTGAGTTCAAATAGTTGTGGTGCTGATATATCAAAGGACTATGTAAGACTTTCAACTTTATTTCTCTAGCACGTATATAGACTATGTTTGACATAACTCAACTTCACTAGTGCAACTGTAGAAAATAGCTTCATGAACAACTTACTGGGGTGAAGCTGGGCTGTTTTAGAATAAGTGTTTGACAAAACAGTTTTACGAACAATATGTTTGGTTGGGAGAGAGAAATGAAAGTGTAAGTTGTGAAAAATTATTTTTTAGCTTCATCTCAACTTATGTTTTTGTGAGAAGAGAAATAAAACAACTTCATGGGTAAAACTATTTTAGAAAACAAAATATTTGACAAAAAAAAACAACTCACAATAGCTCATGAAGCTGTTGTGAACTGTACTTAACAGACCCTAGAAGCAAGCACGTAGGCAATCACGTAACTACCTGAGAGACTTCGAGAGGATCTTTTGAACAGGGTGTGTTTGGTTGGCTGCATCACCCCTCAGCCAGGCTCCACAGATGCGAGAACAGACGTTTGTTTGGTTCGCGTATCTGTCTGGCCAGGCTCTGCTCGTGCAAGATTACTCCCGCAGCCTGGCTTTGAAGGAACGCAGAAATTGGCCGTTTCTGCCGGACCAGGCTCGCGTGGTGTAGGTAATTAGTCATCTAATGACGTTATTAATATATTATTAGCATATATTAAATGATATTAATATATTTCAAAGTATATTAAGGAGAATCAAGGTAAACTAAGTGTTATACGATAATAGTTGTCCGTAATAAATGTTATGATGATGATTATTTATCGTTCATGAAATTATCATATTGGGCCTGACTCTTGTTATACGATAATAGGAGCCTGGTTCTGGGTAGCCAGGCCTAATACATACAAGAGCCTGGTTCAAGTGTTATACGATAATATTATGACATTTATTACGGACAACTATTATCGTATTTATTAGCCTGGTTCTGACTCCACAGATGCACAAAACTATTTTATCTCATGCAACTCGTTCTCGTACGAGCAACCAAACAGCTTCTCAGCTCAACCTGTCTTGTGCATACAGACAACCAAACACCACGTTCTTGTATGTATTGGGCCTGGCTACCCAGAACCAGGCTCCTTCTATGCGAGTCAGGTTAAGCTCGTCCGCGAACCAAACAGGCCCTTATGGTCCATTCATATCTCTCCTAGTTTGTACTGATGTGATGAACTTTGTTTGTGAAGCTATACAGTTGTGATGGAACTTTCTTTTCCTTGAGACAACACTTTTTTGCATTGTTTGAATTTGAATTGTCGTGTTTGAATATATTGGATGTACAGTATCAAGTAGATATAATAGCAGATGAGAAGAAAGAAAAATGTAAATAAGAGGTTTTAATTTGAAAGATCATAGTAGAGTTGAGTCTAAAAACCAGAGCATCAGCATCTGAATAGAAGAAGCCCTGCAAATAAAAAAAAGATAGTGCTGATTTAAAAGCTACCGCTGTTTAAGGCGTTGTTGAAGACGAGAGTCGCACGATGAGCACTTTTCAAAAACCTTATTCGTCCTCTCCCGATGTAGGATCACAAAGACGAGGGTTCCGAAAACCTGCTTGCCCGACCACTAATGCACGCAAGCGAATGGACGAAAGAAGACTAAACCACAACGCAATAGTAAGATGAGGCAAAATTTAAAAGCGAACAGGCCAGTAATTTTCATCTGCCACACACACCACAAGTTTGACGAACTCTGGGCCCTGTTTGGATCAAGAGCTAGAGCTAGTTTGAGCTATTTGGAGCTCAACTAACCCTAAAGTATCCAAACAAGAGAGCTAGTTTGAGCTAGTTGCAACTAACTCACCTTAAAAAAACTATCCCCACCAAGAGGGGATTATTTAGGCTACTTCTGATTGGGACCACTATAAAAGTGATTTTTCTCTCTGCCTCCACCCCACTATATGATTGGGAAAATACATTTATTGTCAATCTAACCCTTCTATCTAAACACCTCTTTGATTAGAGTTATTTTTGAGCTACTTAGAAGCTAAAAAATAACTCTAACTTTAGCTGTGCTAGAGTATCAAACAGGGCCCTAGATGCGAAAAAAGAAAAGGAAATCAAATCCTGCGGGTTAGCAAATCTAGGGGGGACAGCCGCAACGCGAGTTGCTGCTGCAGCCACCCCAGCCGACGAGTTCAAGCTGCAACCTGCAACCTGCAACGAACTCCTCCCTCCCTCGGGCCTCGGCCATATCGCCCGCTGCTCCTCTATCCCTTTCCTGCTAGCATGGCCATGATGCTGTTAACGCGCAACCTGCGCTCCCGCCTCCGCCCGACGTTCGCCGCCGCGGCGGCGTTCTCGTCGGCCCCCGCGGCTTCGGCGTCGGCGTCGGCGTCGGCGGCCGCGGCGGAGGCGGAGCGGGCGATACGGGACGGGCCGCGGAACGACTGGAGCCGGCCCGAGATCCAGGCCGTCTACGACTCCCCGCTCCTCGACCTCCTCTTCCACGGGGTACGTACGCCCGCCCGTCACACTCACACATGACACGCCGCCTGGAATGGAATGGACTCCTCGCCATCCCAAAATCCACCGCTAATCCTCTGCTTGCGCTCGGGTTTAGTACTGGATTAATGGCCTCGCCGGAAGGAAGTTTAGTGGAAGATTCTGTCTTTGAGCTTCTGGCAGCTGAAGGCCGTAGATTTACTGGCAATGTTATGTTTAGAGTCTTTGGGATTGATGAAGGCTAGATTTGTTGCATGAGAGCAGTGGCGGAGCTAGGATTTTTATATAGGGTATGCCGAACCAAAATATTTATAGGCAAACTATTAAAAACCATTTAGCAATTTTGTACAGTATCATAAAAATAGGTAACCCTTCACCTGGATCATGTGGAAGGCGGTCAACATCATAATCTGATGGTGGTTGTGGGGGTGTTGGTGGCAACACATCAGTCACAGCAGGAGCAGGAGTTGGTTCTACAGACTACAGCAGTAGTAGCCACATCTTCAGCTGGTTCTACAGCAGCAGAAGTCACATACTCACATGTTCAGTTCCTATAGAAGGATCAACAACTTCTTCAATCATTGTATCTTCATCTTTCACTTGATTTCGCTTTTCCACGACAGGATTTGAAGAAGCACGTTTCTTTTCAGCATGTTTCCGAAACATAGAGGCAATGTCTCCATCTCTGTTCATAGTTCAGAAATCATAATTCTATAAAGAAAATTGAGGATAAATTTAATGAGAAATTGACGAGAAACACAACTACACAGCTTACAACTATATCAATTGAACTAATTTGAGAAGAAATTAAACAGCAACCAACAGTTAGGGTTAGAGATTTGGGGGAAATTGCTTACCTTTGCTTTAGCAATCAGCACGGAGAGAGAGAGGTCACTGGTCGTCGGCCGGATGCACAGACGTGAGAGAGTTGTCGTCTTGCCGAGGGGAGGCCGCCAAGCCGGAGATGGGCAGGGCGCCACGCCTGGCACCTCTGGGCACCGGGCTCCGGCCACGCACGGGCGCCTCGCCCGGCTGCATTAGCCGCCGTCGGCAGTGGCAGTTGGCAGCGGTGAAGCAGGCGCAGGTGACTGGGGGCGCAGCCAGGCAGAGGCAGCCGGCAGGCGCTAGGCGAGCCGCGAGCGAGCAACGGCGGGGGCTATCGCGGCTGCGGCGCTCTGCGTCGGTGAGTCGCGAGCAGGTCCGAGGACGGCTTCACGTGCGGATTTTTTTTTTTTTACAGAGGGGTAATTTCATTGTTGGGCTGGGCTTAGGGTATGCCATGCCACACCCGGACAGCCCACTGGATCTGCCCATGCATGAGAGGTGAAGCCTTCCTTCTCATAAGTATAGTACTCGTTGAATGCCATTTTTTTTTTTACCGTGGAGATTGCCTCATAGTGTCGTTTAGGACAAATGCCAAAAAGTTCTCATTTTGGGGAATTTCTCGTTCTGGTTAGCGATAGCGATTTACACTACATACAGCTCAGTGGGGCTTTGGATGAGGACAGTGGGTAGGGTATTTTATTTGCTTTCTCAGATATCTGAATATATTATCACCATTATGCTAGAACCCACAGGTGGATGTGTTCAATGTTCCAGACCATGTTCAGTTAACATTTGATGGATTCATAGTACACAAACATTGTTGGTATATATGCTATCCAAGCATCGTTAAATGGTGATGATGAGCATCAACTCTGTCACTTTAGGTTTTAGGACTTTTAAGCAGCGGAAAGCCCCAATTCTCAACACTTCAACAGTGATGTCAACTTGTATTGGGTTCTTTTGGAACTTTGCGTCCAGGTCTTTTCACACACACTATATGGACCCAGAAAAGTGTCAATTGCTACAAAGTATTTAGCGTTGAAAGCCAAAGACATCCTTTTCATATTATAAATTTTTTGAGCTTGTTGCCTATGCAAGGAAAGACTGTTCATATGGACTTAGCCACTTAGGTGTCAACTGTCAGTGTCAAGCTTTTGTGTTCAAAGTTAGTACAATGTGTGAGCTATTTATAGGTCCATCTGTAGTGTCGGTAGGAAGGTACTGCCCCAAAGGGCATTTAACAGATTTAGCCTATTGTGTGCAAATTCACATCAAACATTTCCCTCGGGAGGGGCTTTCAATAGTTGGCACTACAGTTGATGAAAAGTTTCACTTTAGGAGCAGGAATGAGATATTCTTCACAAGTTTTTCTAAGATCCACCTCTAGAAGGTTGTACGGTTGTTGATTCTTCTCATATCTATTATTGGGCAAGTGTTGGAGCATCACATAATTCTGTAGAGGAAGTCTATATTCAAGTTCATACTGTTATGAATTTCCAAAGTTTTATATTACCTATAGGAAAGGATAGTTGCTGTTGTAAATCATGGAGTTAGATCAGGCATGATGATTGGTTGAGTTTCATGATAGTCTGATAAATGCTGGCCAATAACAAATTTTGCGTGACTGATGTTCTATTCAATATATTTGGTGAAAGTAGCATATTCGTTTGGTGTAGAACTATTACATTCCTGAGCATCTTAACCCATCATTGATTGTAAGCATTCCCTGGAATAACTCCACAGATTGCCAGTCTGTAAGACGGAATATAAAGATGTAACAAGATGAAACAATTCAAATGGTTCATTATACTGTTGAAGAACACAATGTTCTTTTACAATATGAGTTTGCCTGTGATGGAGCATTTAGCATTCATGTCAATGTACAGTTAATATAGGCTAGCAACAATTCTGACGTGCCATTTGTTCTTCTCATTACTCAGCAAATACTTTATTTTTTCAGGCTCAGGTCCACAGAAATGTCCATAAATTCAGAGAAGTGCAGCAGTGCACACTTCTTTCAATCAAGACTGGTGGATGCAGTGAAGATTGTTCTTACTGTCCTCAGTCATCAAGATACAACACTGGATTGAAGGCCCAAAAACTGATGAATAAAGATGCTGTTTTAGAAGCAGCAAAAAAGGTACTGTTAGTGTAATAATTGTCTGGAAGGTAACAAGTTCACTTCAGCTGTTTTTTTAACTGTCGCAAAGTACATCTAATCTTATTGTTGATTTTAGACTTAGGCCAATCTCAATGGGAGTTTCATTTGAGTTTCATTTGCATTAAATAGGTTGCCACATAGGCATTGTTGATGACATGACAGTGTATTTAAGAAGTGAGAGAAGAAATGAGTTTCATCTAGATGAAACTCTCTTGGCACGAATACCAACTCTCTATGAGTCATGAAATTTAATGCCTATGAAACTTTACAATGAAAGTCTCACTCTCAATGGAGAGTTTCATTCAAGTTTCATTTTATTTCATATGACATGGCAGTCTTGGAAACAACAAAATGAAACTCACCATTGAGATTGGCCTTATAACTTTACAACTCATGTAATTCTGTGCTGTATTATTATTGTTCACAGTACACCATTCTATATATTGTTCCTTTTCCTAATCTATTTTTGTACAGGCAAAAGAGGCTGGGAGCACCCGTTTTTGCATGGGAGCTGCATGGAGAGAAACTATCGGCAGGAAAACAAACTTCAACCAGATTCTTGAATATGTCAAGGAAATAAGGTATTCATTGGAATCTTTTGTTTACACGATAGAACTATGGTATGTGGTGCATGGTCTGCATAGCCATGCACATTTTTGTCTAGGTCAATGTTCTATTACCATGCCTTTGTGGCTTTGTTCACCTACTTTGTATTTTTCTCGAAACAAACTAGTCTTGTCTATTCGCCTATGATATACAGGTCATTGACTGAAAGGCCTTAATTGCATGGAATACGATGATATATTTAGTCAACAGAAGTTTAATGCATTATTATTATAGTTTAGCCAAGACCCTCTCGGTGTAACTGGTCAGCTCAACACGCCAAAGAAGCGGTTGGCTGAGCCAGCCCGGGTTCGAGTCGCGGCACCACCTTCTTAAGACGAAAATCAGGGGACGTCTCTCCCCCTGGTCGAGTTTTTATTTATTTATTATTATTATAGTTTATTTCAACATTTTAGCATGTATTGGCTAATTGAATATGCAGGAGTATGGGCATGGAGGTCTGTTGCACACTGGGCATGATAGAGAAACAACAAGCTGAAGAACTCAAGAAGGCTGGACTTACAGCATATAATCATAACCTAGATACATCAAGAGAGTATTATCCTAACATTATTACCACAAGGTCATATGATGATAGACTGCAGACTCTTCAGCATGTCCGTGAAGCTGGAATAAGCATCTGCTCAGGTGATTCTTTGAAGTTACTGATGTTTGTTGCTTTTATATGAGGACTGAGGACTACCCTGCATGAAGCGATCCTCTTCCAGCTTACAAAAAAATGGGGAATATATGTCTTTGGTAGTTCAGTGTATAATATGGTGCTATTTGTTTTTTTTTTTTTCAGGTGGAATCATTGGTCTTGGTGAAGCAGAGGAGGACCGGGTAGGGTTGTTGCATACATTGGCCACCTTGCCTGCACATCCAGAGAGTGTTCCTATTAATGCATTGGTTGCTGTAAAAGGCACACCTCTTGAGGACCAGAAGGTATTCCACACTGCCGATTATTTTTTATAGTTTAGGTAGTTGCAGCTAGTGGGTGATCCTGCATTTCACACATGGAAAACATGCCTATATCTTTGTATAATATAAGTCATCGATTGCACATTGTTGACTACAATGTGTAGACTGTAGTCAATAAGATCTGCACAAGCTGCTTTTTTATTTGTTTATGCTAACTAATGTTCCACACCAGCCTGTAGAGATCTGGGAAATGATCCGCATGATCGCCACTGCTCGGATCGTGATGCCAAAGGCGATGGTGAGGCTTTCGGCAGGCCGAGTACGGTTCTCCATGCCAGAACAGGCGCTCTGCTTCCTTGCCGGGGCCAACTCCATCTTTGCCGGCGAGAAGCTTCTCACGACCGTGAACAACGACTTCAACGCGGACCAGGCGATGTTCAAGATCCTTGGCCTGATCCCCAAGGCTCCAAGCTTCGGCGAGGAAGAGGCTGCGGCTCTAAGCTTTGGCGAGGAAGAGGCTGCGGCTCCTGCGGGCATCGAGAGGTCTGAGCAAGCTGCTTCGATGTAGAGTATATCGTTACCGATTCTCTGTATCACAGTTAGGGGGGGGAAACTAGAACTACTGTTATAGCTAGAGCATTGTAGTATTGTGGAAACCACAATATTTTGTTGTTCTGTAGTTGCTTGAGAGTTTAGACTGACTGGAAACAAAATACGGGGTGCCAATATGTGATGTACGGAGTACTAGTAAGCTTCAATCACTACTCACTAGTAAGCTTCAACCTTTGATCTCTCTGGATGCAGCATCACCGGCCACCAGTCGTCTGATCTGACGGCTGTGAGCATGCGGGCTGCAGGGTTTGGAGAGCAGTCGCTCTCTGTGACTGGTTCTTGCGTTGTCAGGAGCTCCATCCGGTGTTTGTGGTTGGTAGCTTGTCGCATGTTTGTGCGTGTGCGTGTATGTATAGCATGATGATTTGATACGGGCAGACTCCGGTCCCGTGTGTGGTGTCAGTTTGTCAAACCATATGGAGGAGTACGATGGAGCAATGGCGAATTTTTTTTATTAATAACCCAATTAAATAAAAAATTTCATAAATAACACTGTCTATTTTTTTTTTTGCAAAACTAACCCTTTTGCCGCGCCGTCCCCAATGGCGCGGCAAAAGCGTTAGCCGCGCCATGCATGGCGGCGCGGCAAAAGCGCCACCATGGCACCGCCCGGCCACGCAGGACCGCGTGGGCCCCACTCGTCAGTTTGCCGCGCCAGGCGGGTTGGCGCGGCTAGTGCGTTTGCCGCGCCAGGCGGCCTGGCGCGGTCATCGGCTTTGCCGCGCCAGGCGGGGTGGCGCGGCAAAGCCGATCTAGATCTGGCACCGCGGCTTCTTCCTCCTTCCTCGCCCGGCTGCCCGCTCGCTCATCCCGCCGCCACCGCCGTGCCCCGCCCTTCCCGGCGCCGCCCGTCCCGTCGCCCGCCGACGTCCCTGCCTCGGCCGGTCGTCTCCCCCTCCGCCTGCCCGAGCAACCCGCCCTCCAACCGGCCGGACAGGGAGGCTCGCCGGGGGCAGTGGTGCTCGTCGGCCGCCATTGGAGCTCGCCTGCGGCCAGTGGAGTTCGCCGGCGGCCGGCTCCCTCTCCCCGTTCGCTCTCCCCAGCTCAAGCACACAAATCTCAGGTTTGTTTGTTAGTTCATTTTAGTTTTTATTTTTTTTTGCAAAGTTAGTTAGTTATTTAGCAAAATGTTAGTTAGTGAGTTAGGTTAGGTAGTTTAATAAGTTAGGGTTAGTTAGTGACTTAGGGTTAGTGAAATAGGTTAGTTTAGTGAGTTAGGGTTAGGTAGTGAGTGACTTAGGGTTAGGTAGTTAGTGACTTAGGGTTAGGTAGTTAGGGACTTAGTTAGTTTAGTGATTTAGGTTATGTTAGTTACTTAGTAACATGGGTTTTTAGTAAAGATATGTTAGGGTTTTAGGGTGTTTAGTTGGGGTATGACGAAATATTACTGAAGACACGTTAGTGAAGCCAACTTAGTAAGTAGTTACGCCATTCTTTACTTTTGAGAAGACAATCACTTGACCTTAGTTCCACTATTGACTTTGTAAATGGACACTGTATTCAGATTGTTTTATGGAGGCACAGTTAGTAAACGAGATGGGTTGTTTGATGATAACATGGAACAAGAACTCGAAGTATTTGATGAGCGTCCTTCTTTTACGGAGCTTATGTTGCGTCTGAAGGAGAAGTTCGATGGTGATTTCTCGTTGAAAGGGAGATTTGACAGTGGCAAGATTAGGGCGAACTATGCGTTGATGCCCTTGCGCAACCAGGCTGACTGGGCAAAATACCAGACGATCGTTATGGCATCCAATTCGACCATGGCTGAGATCGTGGTAGAGGATGGTAGGAGGAAGCAGGCAGAGGCGTCCAATGATGGCAACGAAGGTGAAGCACAGGAGGTAGGGGATGATGACGTTGCAGCTCCGATGACTATGGACGTTGATGGTCACCCCACGCAGGAGACGGTGTATCCATCTGAAAATGTCCACGCTGACGTCGGTCAAATAAACAATGATTTTGATGTGGCCGACCTAGAGCGGCAGGAGCAGGAGGACCAGGAGGCACAATTGTTTGATGAAAACTATGATTCTGATGATGATTCAGATTATGACGAAGAAGAGGACAGTTATATTTGTGCTATGCCTGACCCGGTTCGTGGTATTCCACAACTGGTTCATGCTATGCCACAACCGGTTCCTCAGAATATGCATCCTCCAGGGAGACTAGTCACTGATATACCAGAGGATCGTATACATTTTGATGCGTGGCGGCGTTTGAGCGAAGCGAAGTATTATGTTGCGCCCGATCCTTTGACTGAGACAGAGCTGCAGCAATTGAGGTCGGTTAACATGCAGTTTAGAGGCGTTCCAAGTTATAGGGATGTCAGTATGGTGGACCAGGCAGTTTGTGATACTGGATTGAATCTGTGCAAGCAAACACTGCATAACCATACAGATTGGATTCTTCAGAAGGGTATGATTTTCAACACTATGACTGAGCTGAAGCTTTTCCTTGAGAACTATGCTGTGCATCATCATCGACCGTACACGGTCAGCCATTCAGATATTAGTTTGAGGTACCACGTCAAGTGTTTGAGTCTTGGTTATCCGTGGAGGCTGAATGCTCGCAAGAGAACTGATGACAAGTGGAGGATCAGTAAAGTAGTACAACCGCATACCTGTTTTACAAATAAGGGACAAGAAAAACATCCTCAATTAACGGCAAGATACCTTGCACGGCGTATTTTGGCATTTGTTGATGATGACGCCGACGTATCTGTTTCACAATTGCTTATCTTCATATTTGGATTCACAAGCTATAAGGTGACTTATGGAAGGCGTGGCGTGCGAAGCAGATCGCCCTTGCAATTCGTTGGGGTGGTTGGGATGAAGCTTACAACATGATTCCTCGGATTTTGTGTGCAATGGCATACTATAACCCTGGCCTTAAATGGTTTCCACACACCAATGAGCAGTATATAGACCGCAACACCGGCAAGGTTACACATGTGCTTCAGCGTGTATTTTGGTCTTTTGCACAAACAGAGCATGCGTATCAGTACTGTCGTCCAGTCATACTTGTGGACGGTACTTTCTTGACCGGAGCGTACAAGGGTGTGTTGATGATGGCGGAGGCTGTTGATCCCGAGGACCAGATAGTTCCAATTGCTTTCGCCTTGGCTGAGGGGGAAAACGTTGAGTCTTGGTCTTGGTTCATGGCCCTGCTACGGATACAAGTGTTAGGGCCTTCTCGGACAATATGTTTGATTTCGGACCGTCATGTTGGGTTGCTTCGTGCCGCAGAGGAGGAGATAGAGGGTTGTCCTCCTCTAGTGCACAGATGGTGCATGCGTCACTTTGCCGCCAATTTCTGGCGTCGGCAGAGAAAAAAGGAGGTTTGTGCCAAGGTGAAAGAGCTATGTTGTGTTAAAACTGAGCACAAATTCAAAGAAACAACGGAAGAGTTGGACAAAATGTTAAACAGTGCTGCCAGGGCCTGGATCGAGAGACAGATGGAACACAAGGAGAAGTGGGCGCTTGCTTACGATGAGGGCGGTTTCCGGTTCGGCATAATGACCACCAACTCATCGGAGTCTTTCAACAAGGTATTCACCGATGTTAGAGCCTTGCCCGTTTCTGGAATCGTTGAGTACTCGTTTCACAAGACCAACGAGTATTTTGTGAAAAGGTGGTCCATTGCTCAAGACAACCTACAAACGGATGGTGAATTTGGAAAGGCGGGAAAGGAGCACATTCAGGAAAATGAGATCTGGGCAACGCAGCTAACTTGTGAGGCTTATGGATCAACCAGACAAATCTATAATGTTCGAGCAAAGGGTGGAACTACCATGGGCGGGGAACGCTACGGTGGTCGCAACTATCGGATCGATCTTGAAAGAGTGGAATGCAGTTGTAACGTGCCGCAGATAATGCATGCCCCTTGCTCTCACATGATTGTGTCCTGTAGAGCGCGCGGATATAACTACAAGGCCGTACCATATATGTCCGAGTACTATCGCCGGAGCAACACCGTCGCAATATGGCAGAGCAGCTTCGAGCCTTACCTTGATCCCACTCAATGGCCTCCATACTTGGGTAGAGACTTCATGCCTGATCCTGAGCTGCTGAAGTTAGGTAAGGGTAGGAGGAGGAAGAAGAGACTAAAGGGTGACATGGACAATATGGATAGGTATGGCGGGGGGGACTTTGACCAGACACCGAGCACGAACCTATGCTCTGTTTGCCACATGCCAGGGCATAATGCAGCCTTCCATCGTAGACAAACACAACAGGTGTACATATGTCTTCATTTGTTTTAATGTTTTATTATTTTTATCTTCACTTATATTAATTATTTGAATGCTTTTGCTATTATTGTACATATGTCTTTCATTTGTTTTAATGCTTTATTATTTTTGACGTTGTACTAACCTGTTACCATGTTTTGTTTAAACAGGATGGCGAACCCTCCCGCGTACCCTCTCCTTGAGCCGTTCTACGACGGCGAGCACCGGGCGCACAGGCTCACCGACTACGCCCCTCCGGAGAGGTTGTCCTTGCTGAGGCCGCGCACCCACCTATGGCACCGGTGGGACGAGCGCTACGCACCTTTCCTACGGCGCGCGGGCTTCTTGGTGCTAGCCCGCGTTGCCAACGACGTGGTGTTGCAGCTTGACCCCGCGCTCCTCACCGCGCTGGCGGACAGGTGGCGTCCCGAGACGCACACCTTCCACCTAGCCTGTGGGGAGATGACCGTCACGTTACAGGACGTGGCCAAGATTTTTGGTCTACGCCTGGGCGGCCTCCCCGTGACGGGGATTCTTGACACCGACACGTGGATGGACACCGTCCACCAGTTCTGTGGTCGTATGCCCCCCGACGACGCAGACGCTAAGAGGAACAAGTAAGCTAATTTTTTTTCTAATTTAGTTGCATACGATGTGCTACTATCATTTCCTAACTTTTACTTTTTGTAAACAAACAGGAAGACTACTGGGGTGCCTTCGTCGTGGATCACCCAGCATTTTTCGTATTGCCCCCTCAACGCTGACCCACAGGTAGTCGAGAGGTATGCCAGAGTGTGGCTGTGGCACTTTATTGGGGCCTTCCTGTTTCCCGACTCATCGGGGAACACCATCAGCTGGATGTTCGTCCCCATCATCGCACAGCCGTGGGAGAACATCGCCGGCTACAGCTGGGGGAGCGCTGTTCTAGCATGGCTGTACAGACAGCTGTGCGAGGGGTGCCGGCGGAGGCAGGCCTCCTCTAGCTTGGGAGGGTGTCTGCCCCTGCTCCAGGTTTGGGCCTGGCAGCGGCTGCCTGTGGGTCGTCCCAGCGTACGAGAGGAGGCGGTAAGTACATACCTCTTGCGTGCGTGTGCTTTTACAAATTTACAGTCATTTAACTGATTCAAATTGGAATGCAGGTGTGGAGGCACCCGGACACCCGACCCACTGCTCTGTTTGTCTGGTCCACGGCAGAGGCAGTTAGAGGCAACCCCCAGCGCCGCTACCACCTGTACACGGACTTACTGGACGTCCTGACACAGCACCAGGTAATTCCGGAATGAGTTCAATTTTTTATATTGAAAAAGGAACATGACTAACTATGTCTGTTCATTACAAACAGGTCAGTTGGGACCCCTGGGACCTGTACGACAACGTGTTCGACCCCGCCACGGAGCTGGACCGTGTAGATTGGCGTTGCACCGTCCCTCTTATCTGCTTCTACGTGGTCGAGATGCACTTGCCCATCAGGGTGATGCGTCAGTTCGGCCTACGACAGGAGTTTCCTCCACCTCTGATTAGCACGGATCAGAGGTTGCACAAGTAAGTATCCTCCACAGTGTTGTTCAGTTACTCTAGTAAATTCTATCTTATGCTCTAACAGATGGGTTTCCTTTGCAATGCAGGGTGAAGCGCCAAAGCAGACGGAAGAATCCCGTTGATTGGCGCGCGGAGCACGCCGATCATGTCCTGAGTTGGACAAACAGGTACCAGCAGGACGTTGACGACGGCGAGCCGTACGACCAGGGCGTCTTCGACCAGTACCTACAGTGGCTGCACCGGAGCACCCGGTTGCACATTAAGCCACCGTACTACGAGGCCACCGCTGAGGACGAGTCGGACGACGACGAGGACCCGTACGATGCTACCACTAGGGCATCGACTCAGCCTGACAGAGCCTCTCTACACAGCTACGTGGTAATATATCATGTCCTTCAACTATTGTTTGTGTTTCTGTACTTGGTGCACTTACCCCCTGGTCTTGTGTCGGCAGGCGTCGCAGCTGTCTCGGTACTCCGACGAGGCAGCGCAGCTTATACACCACACCAGCTCTACTGGGGACCACGACCCGATACAGGCTTTTCTGCAGGTATCATAACACATTCGAACTGCACGTGTAAATTTTAAGAATTCATAAACTGTACTAATATTTATTATTATTATTTTCTTATTTGCAGAAAATCAGGAAGGGCTGCAGGAAGCTTGCTCAGAAGCTTGGGTGCATGGACACAGCGTGGGCCCCACCGCACCTTCCTCAGCCTTCGAGCCCTTTGGTGTCAGACACTGTCCCAGCAGCAGCAGCGTCGTCCGACGCTCGGACGGGAGGCACTTCTGCGGAACCACGCGGAAAAGGCCCCACTGCAGAGGAGCAGCCCGAGGAGGAGGGGGAGGAGGAGGAGGACGAGGAGCAGTACGTCGAGCGCACGACACCACCCTACACGGCTAGTGCAGGCTACATGGCCCTCGGCCATAGCTCGCACTACGCTGGAGGGTCCTCCTCCAGAGGTGGCCTGGACGTCACGGTGTGGCAGGTACCTGGTGCTTACGACTACCCTAGTGGCTACTACACCGGCCCTGGCTGGCAGCCTTGGCCAGAGCAGGGCGCAGCACAGGAGCTGGGGTACTCACAGCTAGGTGGAGCTCCACTACCTACTCAGGAGGACGTGCAGGTACATAAGTTGACCGCTATACATTTAAGTTCGTTAGATATATTTAAGTTGTTTGCTAACATTTATTTTGAATGTTGCAGGGACCTAGTCAGACGCAGGGGTCACCACGCCGGCAGCCACGCGCACGAGACCGCACGGACGTCACGTTCACACCGAACATGGATCTGTCGCAGCCGAGGCGTCGGAGGCGGCCTCGTCAGCCGTACACACCTAGCTAGGCTTAGTGTTAGACTATATGGATAGGTGATGTATATGTTAGATAACTTGTTTGAGAACCCTATTATGTACTTCGTGGAGCCTGAGCCACTAAGCCTGGTTTTTATGACCGCTATTATGTTTCCGTTTATTCAAATTGTGTCAATGTTTGGTTCCTTGTTATTCCGTTTGCGGAAAAAGACAGGAAAAACGGAAAAACACATTCGATCAAACAGAGACAACACATTAGGACAAAGATCGATCAGGAACTCGACCAGTCGGCGGGAAACCTTGGGGCTTTGCCTGCTGCAAAACTTCATGCCAGCTTTTGCCGCGCCAACCCTGGGGGCGCGGCTGACGCTTTTGCCGCGCCAGGCGGGGTGGCGCGGCAAATGCATTAGCCGCGCCATCCCGCCTGGCGCGGCAAAAGCGTCAGCCGCGCCCCCAGGGTTGGCGCGGCAAAAGCTGGCATCTTGTTGCACAGCCTTTTCAGTGTCGTGTCCTGTCCTCATAAATGCTCTGCAGTTTTGATTCCCATAGACTTTTCAGTGTATAGGCTTTTCAGTGTATAGGCTTTTCAGTATATAGGCTTTTCAGTGATTAGATTTTTCAGCGAATAGCCTTTTCAGTTGCATTAACTACACACTCACAATGCAGCTGAGATAATTCACAAGTTCAAAACCAGGGCTCCGCCTATATAAACCCATCAGTGCCTTGCATATTCAACAACTTCAACAGAGCTTGCGAGGTTCGTAGTAGAGATGTCTGGAGGTTCGTCCAAAGGCGGGAGAGGAAAGGGTGGGAGGAAGGGACCTCCCATTGTGTGGGAGGGATCTCTTGGTCCTGATTTCTTCTTAGAGGCACTATATGACTTTCCCGTTGAGAGCAAAAAGGATTTCAGCCGGGACCGTCCTCTTAGGGGATATGATAACCGTTTAGAGGACTGGCCAAAATGCCGCCATGGTGAGGACTGTTTGGTGCAGATGCTCCACGACGACCTGGAGGCAGGCCGACGTTTCTTCAAATGCCCGCGAGCATGGGTAACTTTATTTAATTGTTGTTGCTATGCCTCTCATGTTTGCTAATACTTAGTCATTTTGTGAATGACAGTCTTCTATTTCCGAAGAAAACTGCGGCTTCACCAGATGGGTGGATCCTCCTCCAATATGGCCGCATCAGGAATACATCTATTATCTGCAGCGTCGTATCGACGATCTTGAAAGAGAAGTTAAAAGCATGCTCAAGGACTATGATGATGACGACAGCGATGCAGGCGGTTCAGATGAAGCAATATGCCTTGATCCATATTGCAACTGCCCGCATCACAAGAACAAGGGGCCTCCACCGCCGCCCCCACCACCGCCGCCACCACCACCACCCGCAATGGGAGGCTATTACGGAGAAGGGTCTACTCAGTTTGCTATGTGGGACGGCTTCTAGACTACTTAGATCACTATGTGCGTGTTGTGTTGTGCCAATCAATTACCTAAGGCATGTTAGGATTAGTCTAGGACCTTTTAACCAAGTTACGGTAAAAGGTCCTCACATGCCATGTACTAGTTTGTTGTTTGTGTAATGGTTTGCTCTATTCTATTTCTCGTACTTTATCCCACAAAAAATCAATGACACATGAACTACCGCAAACAATACAACAACATATAATAAAGTCGAACAAAGTGCAGTTCAAGACTACATAATCGAGGATCCGAAATAAACGGTACACGGAAGTACAAACCAAGAGTACAATACACTAACAAGTCCACCAAATGACAACAATGTTCATTACTCAATAATGACTACTGAACCTACCACACTACTGAGTGCAACGAGGCCATTTTCCCTTCCTCACAGCATCCGGATCCTGCTCCATGGCAGCCTTGGCACGGCGCACACGCTCAAGCCTCTTCTCCCTCTCCCCCCTACGCTTAGCTGCATCCCTCATTCTTGCCTCTTCCTCATGCTGCTTTTGTGCCGCCTCTTCTTTGCGTCTATTCTCCAAACGCTCCTTGTCCTCCGCAGCCCACTTTTTCATCCTCTCTACGTGCTCCTTGTCCTCCGGCTTCATCTCAGTGTCGATCCACTGCTCGAAGTCACATAGTGGTGGAGGCTCCTGCAAAATACGACTAAATCAATTAGGTAATAAAATATAAATGATTTTTCATTCATGTATAGAACAAGCCATCAGCTTCTCACCATTAGTCCAATACGGATCTGTTTAGGTGTAGGGTCAAAGGCATAATTCTCACACATCCAATACCTCTGACCGTATGTGTGCTCCTCATCAGATATTGCGACCTTACAATCATCGCCGCAGTAGCACATGGGCACCGGAACACCGCTAGGCAATGGCAAACGGGCATAGGCATTGCCCGTGAGAGGCTGCCTACAATCATCAACGCAATAACAAATGAACATAACACAAAATTACTTCATTAAAACAGACAAATAAATCAACAATGTACCGATCTTACCTTGCTTTACTAGCTTTGCCACGACGCGGCATCCTAACAATAAAAAATATGTCAACGCTACACATACATTCATGATTAATTATAAATCTACATAATGACGTAACAAATATTACACAAAAAATTGTACACAAAATGAACAAAATATTAAGCAAAACAGATATAAAAAGTCTAATACATGAACAAATCCATCATTAATTAACAACTAACGTCACGACAGTATCAAAATAAATATTGTCTACAAACCCTAACTTACAAAAATATGGTTCAATCCTACATTGCAAATATGGATAAAGAACAATAATATGGATCAAAATACCTCTTGTAGACAAGTTTGATTGAGGGAGAGAGATGAAGAGAGGAGGAATGAAATGAAATGAAATGGAATGGATTGGATTGAATTGGTTTGGGAGAAGAGAGGAATGAGGAGGAGCCTGCTGCTCGGCGCGGCGGCCAGATCTAGATCGGCTTTGCCGCGCCACCCCGCCTGGCGCGGCAAATCCGTTGACCGCGCCAGCCCGCCTGGCGCGGCAAACGCACTAGCCGCGCCAGCCCGCCTGGCGCGGCAAAGCGACGAGAGGGGCCCACCAGGGCCTGCGTGGCCGGGCGGTGCCACGGTGGCGATTTTGCCGCGCCGCCATGCATGGCGCGGCTAACGCTTTTGCCGCGCCATTGGGGACGGCGCGGCAAAAGGGTTAGTTTTGCAAAAAAAAATAGACAGTGTTATTTATGAAATTTTTTATTTAATTGGGTTATTAATAAAAAAAAATTCGCAATGGCAGGCTGCAGTCCATAAGTTTTTCAATTCTACAAACACCTACCGTCATCGCTTGAAGGGACATGCAGACTACCGGTGTCTGCCGATCGCTCATGATGGCACAAGCTCATCGTCGTACTCTGTACATTGCTCCTTTCGTCCCTTGAAAATATGATATTTTGAACATCACTCCTGTCATAGAAAAATATGTTGTATTGAGTCAAACAATGTTAGGTTTAATCAAGTTTATATAAAAAAATAGTAATATTTATGCTACAAAATAAGCATTACTAAATTTGTCATAAAGTATATTTTATAGTATATCTCTTTGGTTTCACAAATATATTGATATTGTTTTGGATAACATTTATAAAAAATTTAAATTCATGACAACTGTAATTATATACTTTTTCGGGGGAACGAAGCTAGTAGTTTCATACAACATACTACCTCCGTTCCTAAATAACTGTTGTTTTCGCTTCCCCAAAAAATATCTTTGATAAAATATATATTAAAAAATATTATTATTTATTGTATATAATTGGTATTATTAGAAAGATCTTTAAATCTAATTTTTTTAACAATTTTGTTTTGACATACAAATGTTCCACGTATTTGCTATAAATCGAGCAGTTATAATTTGTTTTTTTATAATAAATTTATTTGGATTAATAAATATTAATATTATTCACTAGAAACATGGTCAAACATGAAATACTCCCTCCATATTAAAAAATATGACGTTTTGGACAAGGTTTGAGTCAAACATTGAGAATATAAATCATAAATAACTTTTAAATTATTGAGTTTAGAGATGTAAAAATCATATAAATAAATTTGTCTTGAAAAGTACTTTCATAAAAATATACATATACCACTTTCCAATAAATATTTTTAAAGAAACAAGTGGTCAAAGTGATTTTGGATACCGTGTCGCTGTCTGAAACGTCATCTTTTACAATATAGAGGGAGTACTTATTTAAGGCACGGAACCTAGAGTTATATGTGTTTTATGGTTAGAGGGAGAGTATATTGTTATCTTTCTGTAACATGACAAAAACTTATAAATGATTGCCTATGTGCACGCCCTACTCTTCATGTAACAATTAATTACAAGAGAATAGCAAATAATGTGCCCTTAAATATGATAAGTGCAACTGATATAAAGAGGTATTTGTAGTATATTCTTAGGACTTTTGATAAGGCATGTAACCATTAGTTCGACTAATGGTTTTTACGGTTGATAAGCCAAATGACATTGTTTCGCTATGAGGAAAAAATGTTGTATCGTGACTGATAAGCTGAGCTGATAAGTTAAAGCGAACAAGAGGATAGTGCCCATGCTCGAGTAGTCTATAATCTCTGGCTTTTATGGTTGTGGACGCGATGGGATGTATACGTGTGTAGACATCGTACGGTCTCGGTGCATGTTCCTTGAAATTAAAAAAAGATTTTTTTTGACATCAAACGAGACAATATTCTCTCCGTATAGGAAAAAAGAAATCGTTTTGGACAAGAACACGGTCTTTAAAGTATAACTTTGACTCCTTATTTTATAAAAAAATATTTATTTGAAAATAATAGTATACTTTTATAAAAATATTTGTCAATACAAATCTATTCATATAGCTTTTATATTTTAAAACTCAATAACTTAATTTTTTTTATGATTTATATTTCCAATGTTCGACCAAAACATTGTCCAAAACGACTTCCTTTTCCTATACAGAGATAATACATAATTTTTTTAAGTCAAATGTCATTTCCTTTAAAATCAACTACTAGGAGTAAGTGTAGCAGCACTTCATTTCAAGTGTTTATTTATAGCAACACAACGGCACAAAATAAATGGAGTTAAATGCGAATTAGAAGGGTCAAATCAATTGTTTTCTGTGAAGGAAACGAAGAAGAGGCGTAACCTTCCCCGTTCGCTTTCCCCAAATCACCCCTCCCGCGGCACATAGAAAACCCAAAAGAAACGCCATTAAAACGCGCCCCACCATTAGGGTGCCGACTCGGGCACGCAACTCTACCGATCTCCGCACACCTTCCCCCTCTCTCTCCCGTCCCGCGTTCCCGACCCGGCCCGCCGGAACCCTAGCCGTATCGCCCCTCCCCGCCCGATCTCCCGATCGGATGGACTCCGACGTCGAGATGTACGCCGCCAGCGACGAGGAGGTGATGGACGACGAGGACTACTACGACTACTGCGACAGCGACATGGGCGACGGCGGGAGCGACGAGGAGCTGCTGGCCGGGGACTACGACGAGGGCCTCGAGGCCGAGGGGACCGACGAGGTGGTGTCCAGGCGCGAGCAGGTGAGGCCGATGCGGCGAGCACGTGAGGTGGATAGGGCGGTGCCGTGCCTAGAATGTTTAGTTATCGACGGAATCCTTCGGGTCTGATTCCGGGTCTGAGTTCGGATGTGTCCAATAGGCTTTAAAGCTCGCGTGCTCCTGCTGGAATGAAGTGGTTACAGTGCCGTGTCTTTAGTTCAGTCCTTTTATTTCATATATGTGATATGCTGCTGAGCTGGGGCTTTTGGCGATCCGTGCATGTACCGGAGAGCTGGAGTGGTAACTCGTTAGATCAATTCACTCACTCATAAATCATTGAAAGTGTCAGATCGGTCTGTAGGATTTTATTAACACTCATGGTCTGCTGCAAATTGATGATCATTTCAGTGCTGTGGCTGCTCTGTATCACCGCTGAGTATTGATTTGTGTGTGGGCTGAATTAGGCTTAAAAGTAGCACTTCAGCAGCTTCTTTGCTTCTTAATCAACTGTTAGTATCACAGTCCTAGATGAGTGATGTGCCACCGCCTATTGTAGACTCCATCAGGTGTCCTAGATGAGTGATGATCACACTTGGTATCTTTATGTTCCTTTGCTCTTCTGTCCATGTTTTTTTTTCCATGTGACACTCTTGAGTTTTGCTAAAATGGGTGTTGCATTTGCTATTACAGACATTTGTGGTTTTAAACGAAAAAGTTATATCTGAACGTCAAGAGGAAGATGTAAGCAAGGTATCTGCCGTGTTATTGATTACAAGGGAAGAGGCGTGTGCCCTCCTGCATCACTATAAATGGTGAGTTTTCTTAGGGCAGCAAGCTCTTAACAACCTTGAAATACAATTGCATTTATCCTTATCATACTGTATGTTAGCACACAGGTCTCTGAAATCAGATTGTACTCATGTCTATATCTTTGAACACAGTATCGTACCACAGTATGTCTAGGTCACTAGGTTGTTTCTTGTTTTTAATTACTTTGCAAGGTGTTGGCAGCGCCGTCTTTTTATTGTTGAAAGTACCTCTATCAAGCTTGAGATAGAACCTGTAAATATTCTCTCAAAATACTCTTGAAAGGGCATTGCATTATATGTACCATATGCTAATCATGGCGATGCTTTTCCATTTTCCCATATGTTTGTGTCTATACATGAGATATCAAGAAAACTGCGACCTTCAGTTTGATCCAACTAATTTCCCCTGTTTTTGGTTGTTCGCAAAAGCTAGTGCACACGTAATGCGCTTGGATATATTTAGAATGATAAAACTAAATATGTGCTAGAAGCAATGATCTGACATTTTCTTATTGCTAGATGGTGTGGAAGTGGAACTAATGTACATCTGCGCCCTGTGTGTTCTGTATTCACTATGCAGGAATATCAGCAAGTTGAATGACGAATGGTTTGCAGAAGAAGAAAAAGTTCGCCATACTGTTGGCTTACTTTTGAATGGAAATCATGAGCCCCGCTCTAGGAAGGCAAGATTTGTATTTCATATTTTTTATGCATTTTTTTCATCAAAGCAGCATGTGTAATCTGGTAGAACCTTTGGCTCTGGCATATATTCATAATTTCTTCTAACAATCTTTTTGGTTGCAGCTAACTTGTGGAATATGTTTTGAAGGGTATTCTTCTGATATGATGAGCTCCGCTGGTTGTGCTCATTTTTATTGCCATGAATGTTGGGAAGGTCTCCCCTTCTTCCTCTCCCTTGTTATTGCCCTTTATGCGTACATGATTAGGTTCTGTTATTGTTTGACTGGTCAAATTTATGTTTTATCTTGGCTACCCACAAGCATGATCTGTGATCCTTTGATTGTGATAATACTAAATGTTTAGTATTATGCATGCCCCTATATATTCTACATAAGATAGAATGATATTGAAGCAGATCATGTCTAGTTTTGTATATTACCCACAAACGTAAATGTAGTCTAAACCTTTTTCTGCTTTCTTCTGTAACGACATAGAACTACATTAGACACATCTGAGTAAATTTCCTAATGTCAATATGAATGAATGCCATAAACATCGGGTTTCTCTGGTGCCTTCTATATGCTAAGTATTGCTTCTGCTGGTAACATTTGTCGTATGACTATCCTGTTTTCCCTTTTGTGACTATCTCCCTCCTAATAAAGGGGGATTTCTGATGGATCCATTTTAATTTTGTAGGCTACATTAGCGCTGCAATAGGTGGTGGTCCAGGATGTTTGTCATTGAGATGTCCTGATCCATCATGTAGTGCTATGGTTCTTCAAGGGATGATTAATGAATTAGCTAAAGATGAGGATAAAGAAAGATATGCACGGTTTCTCTTACGTGCATATGTTGAAGGTAGCAAGAAGGTAATAGTTTTTAACAATTTGACTGATTTTCCAGTTACACAGTTCTTTGGGCCTGCCTTGTTTTTGTTTGCACTGCTTTGGCATCATGTTCTCTCACCCTAAACTCAATTGTGAAACCTCATTTCATGCAGACTAAATGGTGTCCAGCTCCTGATTGTACATGTGCTGTGGAGTTTCTTGGTGATGAAAACTATGATGTCTCATGCAATTGCAAGTTCTGCTTTTGCTGGAATGTATGATGGTTCCATTCTTCTAATGGTTTTATGCCTTTGTTTTCGTGAGCCTAGGGATTGAGCATCTAAGGCTTCATCAATATCCATTACTCTTGTTTGCAGTGCACTGAGGAAGCTCATCGACCAGTGAACTGCGAGACTGTTTCTAAGTGGATATTAAAGAACAGTGCAGAATCTGAAAACATGAACTGGTTTGTTGCAGGCTCAACACTAGTGTTTGATGTGGTTTACTTGTTTTCAAGTTTCTGTTTTTGTTGACGCCATGTTTTAGTTAAGACAGGGCATATAGATAAGGAGTTCCTTGATTTTATTTTGGAAGATACAACCTATTTGTTTTTGTACTTTAAGGAGTACCTGTGTGGTTGGAGCTTAATATCCTATTTCACCAACCTTTTAGCAATTTATTCAACAATGTAAATGTCATAATCCTGGAACTATTCACCTTGACTGCTGACATTAAGTGATATGGTCAAAAAAATTGCGCCTAAAGTTGGTTGTTCAGGTTCACAGGCTTTTGTTACCATTTTTAAGCGATTTAAGTTGACTTGGAAGTGAGTGGGGAAGCCATGACAAATATTTCTGAGAGGTTGAATCATAGGTGTCATCAACTATGAAAAATATCCTATTAATTCTAATATAGTTTTAAGATAGCATTTTTTGTTTACTGAACTTGCTTGGGATTAATAGGCTTTGTTGTTACTGCTGCTGTAGATTGAGGATAGCTGGTTTTTTTCTCTGAACATGTAGGAGAGTTGTGTATCATTATATTAAGAAGATGAGGATAGCTAGTTTGATTTTAAGTGGATTATAAAGGTTTGGGATTGATTTAATTTTCATCTATTTGTCTTGTTTTTTTTCCTGGAAAAAGCCGTAACTAGGCACAAGCAACCAAGATGCTGTTCAACTTACTTTGCATTACCTGCACTAGATTCACATATCATTCAGATAGTGTGTCAATGTGTTTAGCTGATAATTGTGATTGCTTTTATTTTATTCCTTGTAACACTCCAAATTGCATGAAAAGGTTTATTATGTTGCATTCGTCTTTTCAGGATACTGGCTAATTCTAAGCCTTGTCCGAAGTGCAAACGGCCAATAGAGAAAAACCAGGGATGCATGCATATGACATGCACCCCTCCTTGCAAATTCGAATTTTGCTGGTATAGCTCACTCACTGCTTGAAAGAATTAATATACATGCCATGTTTATCTTCTTTTGTCTGAGGTTATTTGGACATTCCAGGTTATGTCTGGGTGCATGGTCAGATCATGGAGAGAGAACAGGTGGCTTTTATGCTTGCAATCGTTATGAATCGGCAAAGAAAGAGGGAGTTGTATGTCTTCTCTTTACTTCATGCATTTCAGAGTAATCCTTTTGTAGAACCCAACCCTAGTATATTTCTGCCACTGCTGCTACGATGGGATTAGAATCCTGTGTTTGGTGGGTGAACAGCAGCTCATCTTTGGGATGTTGTGATTTTCTGTGGATGCTATGTATGTTCTTTTGATTTCCAAAGGATGTTTTCTTCTTGAACTTAAATTTGTTCTGTTGCAGTATGATGAGACTGAAGCAAGGAGGGAAAGAGCTAAGAACTCTCTTGAGAGATATATGCATTACTATGAGCGCTGGGCATCCAATCAGACAGTATGTTCAAGTACCTTAGTTCTATGTACATAGGTTTCTGTCAAAAATATATCTGTTTTGTGCTCATAATGTAATGTTTGAACCTTATTTTTTGTTGTGCTGCTACTCTATAATATAATGCCAGCTATAGTTCTTGCATTCTTGATGGGATACCCGTTTCAGTATTATGTTCGTTGTGCATAAGAAGAGTAGTGTCTTAACCAATATGCTTTGAGGTTGTTCGAGGGTTTATTTCGTGATTATTTCCTCAGTCAAAAAATAATCGTGTTGCCTTTTGTATGTGTATTCTCTGATTATTTCATGGCTACCGATATGCTCATAGGCAGTCAATTCCTGATGTTCTTGATCCCTGGTGCATTTTTAAGCTTGAGTATTTAGATGCTTTCATTTCATAATGTATATTTTTGAACTGTCAGCTGTAATTTCTGTTCTCATGTTTGCCTTTATTGACAGTCGAGGCAGAAGGCCCAAGCAGATCTGCTAAAAGCGGAAAAGGATCAGGTGAGAAAATAAATTATGTTATGGGCCTTAAGGGCTCTCACAGTGTGCCATGTAGAAGTTTCTCTGCTTGTCATTCTTTTCTGTATTAGCTGGTTTCTAATAGGGTGTTTGGTTTGTGGAATCAAATCATGCTTCATGAGGTGATGCATCATGAGTTCATTCCATGAATTTTGGTGGAACCAACTCATTCCTCATCCATATACTAATTATTGGCTTACGAGGAATGAGATGATGATGCATCAACTCATTCCATTCCACCAACCAAATAGAAAAAGTGAGGAGTGAGAAGATGGTGGATCACCTCATTCCTCAAACCAAACACCCCATAATATTCTTCTGTGCTAGACTGTGTTTCAGTCTTGCTCGTCCTAACTCTTCTTCTATAATGGACCAACTATAACGCTCTTTCCCTGTTCCTCTGTGCCACAGCTTGCAAATTTAACTGACATTTTTGGGATACCAGAGACCCAGCTTAAGTTCATAATTGAAGCTTGGTCACAGGTCTGCCATCATAGATTTATATTATGGTTTCAATGGGTTTTGTAATTTACAAATCCTCTTATATCTGATGCTTTCACCTCCCTATTGTGCATCAGATTATAGAATGTAGGCGAGTGCTGAAATGGACATATGCCTATGGCTACTATTTGGATGATAAGGTCAAGAGTGAATTTTTTGAGTATATGCAAGGTTTGTTATTTCTATTTCATGCCGACATTATTACTGGGCTTATCATTGCTTGTGGGAACTCTTGGAACATCAGTGAATTCTATGTATTTGACAGGTGAGGCTGAGTCTGGTTTGGAACGTCTGCATCAGTGTGCTGAGAAAGACTTGCAAAAATTTTTGCCTTCTGTGAAATCTGACAGCACTGAAACGACGACACAGACAGTGGCTGAATTAACTGCTGAATTTGGTGAATTCCGCGTTAAGCTTGCTGGACTCACAAGGTAGTAAATTCGCCATGCTGTCCACCTTTATGTTGATATATGACTGCTACCTCTGATCTCTAAACAAATATGCAGAAACAAGTTATGGCCTTTTTTTTGCTTGTTTTCGTGGACCCTACATCATAGAAGGATGTCTGGGTGTCTTCCATCATTACCCTAATTTTACTAGTGTACTAAGCTTTGTTTACTGCAGCGTTACTCGGAATTACTTTGAGAACCTTGTTCAAGCTTTGGAAGCTGGGTTGGAGGATGTCCGCGCCATTGCCCAGGCTGCTGGTACATCCAGCGCTGCCACCAGCTCCAAGAAAGGAGGAACCAAATCCAAGAAGAAGCAGCACACTAAACCATCATCTGACCACACTGACGATGGGTGGCCCTGCGAGCGCTGCACATTTCTTAACCCTCCATCGGTGGATGCGTGCAGCGTCTGCGAAAAGAGTAGGTACTAGATGATGGAATGGCCCAAAGGGAGGCACCCCTAAGAAAAGCTCAAAGCTCATGAGAAGAGGGGCGCTTTTGATCCTTGATCGGATGCTGAGAGGCGGAGCTTCCAGCAGCTGCAATGGTGTACAGAGAGTTATTTAAAGGGCCTCAAATGGCTGGAAACAGAGTGGAGGCTCAAATGGCTACATGCGTGGGGCGTCATTTGGTTTTCTAGTTCGGTTCTGTTGTTCCTTGTAAATATTTAGTTGTGAAGTGGTAACCTTTGTTTATGTGGTGGGTTTTGCTTCTGACCAACTTGTGAAACTTAAATCTCACAAAACTGATGGGAGGTTGCTCTGTTTATTTCCTCGTAATTGCGGGCAGAGCCTTTGTCTATTATTATTCAAGGACTTATTAGCTATGGTTGCTTGCCATCTACTGGCGCTGGTCAGTACTATTTGAAAGATGAGCATCTGTTTTCTCATACAGGATTCATAAACTGTCTTCTTGACCGTATGCTTACATCCTTCTCGTATCTATCATAGACGGAATAGCTCGGAACTTCGATTTCATCTCAGCATGTTATTAGGCTGGGGGTTAATTAAATTGTTTGGAAGTTGGCTGAAGTTGCTTTCATTTTTGAATATAAAGTGGATGTTTGCCATGTTGGCCACCTTACATTACAGGTGCTTGATTTAGGAAACCAGGCGTTTGAGAAGACCCTATGATATGATGGATCAAGAAACGCCGAAACGGTTGGTCGGCCGGTTGTACAAGCGTTTTTGACAGGTTTCAGTTTGCAAAATCCGTTCAAAGGTTTGTTTGGTTCAGTCGCGTTGCGCCCTTTGCTGCACCCGTTGTTCTTTTGTAAGTTCTGATTGAATTTGTAAATGCAGTTCTAATTACCCAACGAATTGAAGACGATTTTCTGTCAGATGAGCAGCCGCCGCCGCCGTACATGCACGCGTTTTTCCCTTCCCTTGCACCGCAGCTGCAGGCAGCCGAGCCCGTGGTCCGTGCGTGGATCGTAGGTGTTGGCGGCGGCTACATAGTACATGTCGTTGCAGAAGAATCTGCGATCCATCATCACGAGGTGCCGCCCTTGCAGAGCTTCCGGCTGAGGCTGCTGAAGTTGGCCCTGGAGTACTGTCGGGAGCCGTTCCTCCAGTCGGTGCCGGAGGACTTCATCATGAGCTCGAACTCCTGGTAGCTGATGCGGCCGTCCTGGTCGGTGTCCACGTCGCGGATGATGTCGAGGATGGCCTGGTCGTTGGGGCCCAGCTCGGCCCGCAGCTCGTCGGGCTCGATGAAGCCGCTGCCGTCCTTGTCGAAGTACCTGAACGCCGACGCCAGGTGCTCGTCGTTGCTCATCCTCTTGAGGTGCAGCGACACCGTCACGAACTCGTCGCAGTCCAGCGTGCCGCTGCCGTCCGTGTCGGCCTGCAGGCAGGCATAGGCATGCATGTCGTCATCAGCCGCCGCCGGCGCGCGGAAGCAGGCAGGCAGGCAAGCAACCAGGCCGGCGAGCAAAGAATGGAAGAAGCACTCACGGCCTCGAGGAGCATCCTGATCTCCGTCTCCGGCACCGGCTGGCCGTTGATGTGGAGGCCCTCCATGAGCTCCTCCAGCGTGAGGTTGCCGTTGTGGTCCTTGTCCATGAGGTGGAACATCTGCACGTACTTGTCCAGCTCCTCCACCGGCAGGCTGCGCGCCACCACGCCCAGCGCCTTCTTCTTGAACTTGTTCATGGCCGAGAACTGCTGCAGCCGCGCGCGCACCGCCTCGCCCAGCGACACGTTCGGCGCCGTGTCCGCGTTCTTCAGCCACGGGTGCTCTGCAGCCCATTTGCCATGACATTATCCTCGACATCATATCATCGTACCGTCAGCGATCAGCACCGGAGAGGACGACCGATCATCGATGGCTGGCTTACCAAGCACCTGCCTCGCCGTGAGGCGCGCGGTGGGGTCCGGGTCCAGCATCCGCCGGATCAGGTCCTTGGCGGTGGCCGACACCCTCGGCCATGGCTCCCGGCTGAAGTCGATGACGCCGCGGAGGACCGCCTGCGCGATCTTCTCGTCGTTGTCTGCGCGCGTGCATTGTTGTTCACAAGTCAGAGAACAGCACCGTGCCGTGCCGTGCCGGAGGAGAGGAAGAAAACGCATGGACCATCGATGACGACGACCGCCCACGGCGTACCTCCCCAGAACGGCGGGACGCCGCAGAGCAGGATGTAGAGGATGACGCCGGCGCTCCACACGTCCACCTCCGGCCCGTAGCTCCGCTTCAGCACCTCCGGCGCCATGTAGTACGCGCTGCCCACCACCTCCGTGAACCGATCGCCTGCACGCGCGCATGAATGCATGGATGGATGCCTCGATCGATTGGGGATTTCATTTCGACGTCGACCTCACGAGTCACGAGGCAGGCGGTGCAGGACCGACGACGACGTACCGGGGCTGAAGAAGACGGAGAGGCCGAAGTCGATGACCTTGAGCGGCGAGTCCTCCGACTTGTTGGCGAACAGGAAGTTCTCGGGCTTGAGGTCCCTGTGGATGACGCCGTTGGAGTGGCACAGGCGCACGACGTCGACGATGGTGCCGAACACGCCCGCCGCCGCGCGCTCCGAGTAGTGCCCGCGCGCCA
Source organism: Coix lacryma-jobi var. lacryma-jobi (assembly GCA_009763385.1). Classification (NCBI taxonomy): domain Eukaryota; kingdom Viridiplantae; phylum Streptophyta; class Magnoliopsida; order Poales; family Poaceae; genus Coix; species Coix lacryma-jobi. Next base: position 10,740,909 of record CM019828.1, read on the forward strand.
CGATGCGGTCGAACAGCTCCCCGCCCTCGCACAGCTCCATGACGAGGTGCACGGCGCCGGCGGCACCGGTGGGGCCGGAGTCATCGCAGCAGGCCTCGCGGAGCCGCACCACGGCGGCGCCGCCGCGGGACGACATGCGCCGCATGATGGCCACCTCCCGCTGCACGTCCGCCGCCGCCGCCGCGTCCTGCTGCTGCCTGGCCGCCGCCGGTCCGGGGCCGTTATTGTTCCCGGGCCCCGGCGGCAGGCGGCGGACGACGCCTGCGCCTGCGCCGGCGCCGGGGCCGACGCCGCGGGGCCGGCGGGGCCTCCGGATGGTCTTGCACGCGAGCGCCTCCCCCGTGGCGGCGTCCCGGCAGCGGCGGGTGACCCCGAACTCGCCGCGCCCCAGCTCCCGGCCCAGCACGTAGCGGCGCGCGAACTCGGCCGCGGTGGTGCGGACCACGAGCGGGCCGTCGTCCTTCTGCTTGCGCGGGGACGGGGACGGGGACGCGGCGGTCGACGCGCCGCCGCCGCCGTCGATGGTGGAGCGGTCGTCGCGGTCGCGCTCGGTGACGGGGAGGACGAAGGAGATGCGGCTGCGCAGCTTCCGCGAGCACGCGAAGGCGGAGTAGCAGCCCCCCATGATGACGGGTCCGGCGGCGGGCCGGGCCACCTCCACGGCTCCACGCCTCGCCTCGGCGTCGGCGCGTGCGTGCGCGCGGGGACGACGCTGCGCTGCGCTGCGCTTCTTGTGTCTCTCGTCTCGCTTGCTCTGCATGCGGGTCAGAAGCTTCCCCCCCTCCCCGTCGTTCGGTTCGCCGCGAGCCTCGCGGCGGTGCCCGTGCACGGTGCACCCCCCTTTTTTCTATTCGTGGCAGCGGCGGCCGCATGCGTTATTAACGGCAAGTAAGGTACGAGCTCTGTGCTGAAATGACGTGTCGTGACCTGTACTCGATTAGAGCAAGTATAACAATAAGGTGTAAACCGATTAAATGCTGAGGTGGAGAAGAGATGAAGAAGAGAGAGGAAAGCGGACTGTAATTTTACAGCCGCCTCTCAGACACAAGAACCAAAAAATTATGTGAGACAGATAAATAGGTCGTGTATTAATTGTTAAGAGCTACTAATATACGAGGAGTTTGAAAGAAAACTATAAGGAAGCTTACAGTCAGCTTGGTGACTGTATTATTAACTTTGCTCTTAGAAATAAAGAGTGTCAGAGTACAATACAGCCTGTTCAGCTGGTATTTTTTAAGCTTCTCTGTAGCTGATGCTGCACCAGCCAGCCAAGCAGCTGCAGCCAGCCACGTACCACCAGGCACCAGCTGAACAGCGCAACACTGTACACCAGCTGCTGCAGCCAACGTCTGAATGCATTCATTCACTTGAATTCAAAAAATGGCGGCAAAATCAACTCAGCAATTGAAAACTGGAGCCAACAGTACAGTTGCCCGCATAAACAAATAACAGTTCATTACAAGGTACTGAAATAACATAAATCATTACACGTAACAGTTCATTAACCGAAATGGACCCTTTCAAATATCAGTTCATTAACGGCTTCGATGATAAAAGAAAAACAGTTCTTCTACTTCTACGGTCTACTAGAACTTACACGTATGGCCGTGCAATAGGTTCTCAACTTAGCTTTCTGGTTTCATACAGGCAAAATGAGACTCTACAACTTCTCAGTCTCCATAGCCACATCACAACTGTGCATACAACAGATTGTTAGTATCATGAGGTAGTATCATCATGCAATCTTCTTCATGCCAGCACCTATGAGACGTAAAGTATTGCAGTAATCCTACATGGTCACCTTGATGTACACAAATTGGCATGGTACCAAACTTAATCGTACATGCTGATCGTCTCAGTGTATCACAACGACAACAGATCAAACAAAAAAAAAAACCACATACATGTATTGTACTACAATACTGAAACTCCAACAACAATCTTTGTATTTCTTTCTATATTTTTTTGTTAAACTTGAGATGCTTTGATTCTCCAAGATTTTTAGAATTACTTGTAATTTTACACGGAATGAGTAATAAAATAAGAGATGACTATTGTATATATTGACCCTTATAATGTGATTATTAACCAAGCACTTGTCATTATTATTGGACTTGCTTTAACATATAGAAAAACTTCAAAAACATATAGCTGACGTTCAAAGAATTTTTAAAACTTTCATAAAAAATTCAAAAATATGAGATGCCACTAGCATTAATGCATCTAGTATTAAGTGTATGTTGCATTTTTGTTCCTTGCATTTCATATTTTTGTTGTGGAAAATTCCTAAATTGCATTTAGACAACAATTAGAATTTTTTTTATGAATTTTTAGTTTTTATATATTTTTATACTTACATAGGTGCGCATATACTTTTTTGGAAGCTTCTATAGATATTTTCACAATCTATAAATGTTCTATTCAAGTTTCTCGTGTGTCTTATATTTATGGTTTTTATCATAATTTCTAGAAGCTTACAAATTTTTTTATAGTTTAAAACAACTTGTGAATATTTAACGAATTTACCAACTAAAAATGAAACTATCATGAAAACCACTCCCGTTGTATTTTATTTTATTTTTTTTGAGAAAAACTCCCGTTGTAAAGACAAGTAAATAATACAAACAGGCCCAATGATTTTTTCCTGGACCATCCCGGTCTCGGCCAGGGCCGGGCCGCGACCCAAACCACCCAGCACCGCCACGGACCTGGCCCTTTCTCAACCCGGCGCCGCAACGCAAAAAACCCCGCGAGGGTTTCCACCGCCGTCGCGCCGCTCTCCTCGTTTCAATTCGAGCAAGGAAAACCCCCTTTGCAGTCGCGGAACTCTCGCATCCAGCCAGTGCGCGGCCGCGGCGGCGAGGTAACACATCGCTTCTCGCAGCATGGCCACCTCTACGGAACCGGAGGGCGCGCCGCCCGCGGCTAAGGGGACTAAAGGAGAGGCCAACAGGAAGCGGAGCAGCGGACAGGGAGAGGGACGCGCAGGCGGCGGCGGCGGCGGCTGGCAGAAGCGGAACAAGAAGGAGGTCTTCATCTACGGCAACTACAAGAACTACTACGGCTACCGGGTGAGCGCGACCCACCGCCTCTGGTTGTGCTTTTCCCGCTGGAACTGCTTCTGTTCAGTCAGTGTTCACGCGTGGTCGCCAGCTGTTCGACGATATGCCTCACAGTTGGTTCAGGTGTTCGTGGGGTTTGGGTATTTCGGTACAATTGGGTTGTTTTGGATTGATTCATGATTGAGAGAAATCTAAACTTGCATCCCTAAGTGCGTGACTAGGAGATGGTTCACGGGGATGAAAGCACTGGTATTGGCCTGTGGCCTGAGTGTTGCTGGTGGGACTAGTAGGCGGGGATGGAGTGGATGGGCTCTTACATTTAGCTCCTTACATTGGATTCTCCAATATTTATTTCGTATGCAGCATACCTAGCGCTATTAGGGTGGGAGACTGGGAGGGGCATTTAACATTTTCCAGCTGATAAATTATAACTTCAATAATTTTACAGATTGATCGCAATGTTGGTGAAGATCCTCGCCTTGAGGCGTTCAAGAAACAGTGGTTTGAAAACAAGGATTGTCTTGATATTGGATGCAACCAGGGTTTGGTAACGATTGGCTTAGGTAACCTTTTGATTTTGGGGGATAAGCTCTTGATTTCATTCGCTACTTATATATAGCATGCTTATTATAGGTGGTACGTAGTTCTTGTAGACAAATGTCTCAGTCCCAAGATGAGATCATGAGGTTTCTCACATTTGTTTTCTTAATCTTGTGCAGCCATGAAATTTAATTGTCGAAGCATTCTTGGAGTTGATATTGATTCAGGTTTTCAATCCCCTCCCCTAATAAACTCCTGTTGCATGTCGAATCTCCTCTCATGTTCTGTGGTTGAATATTACTTGAATCCATTTCGTTTTTATCTTTCTCTGTTAGGTTTGATTGAGACTGCTAAGTGGAACCTACGAAGGATAATGCGACAGGATAAGGTGGCTACAAAAAACGTTAAAGCTCAGGAATTATCAGATTCTCCTTCTCCAAGCGCTCCAAGAGAAGTGGCATCTGAGTTATTGAATGGGAACAAACACCAAGATCTTTTTAAAATTGTCTCTTTTCGACGTGAAAATTTTGTGGAGATTATGGATGGATGTTCAGAACGGTATGACACCATACTCTGGTAAGTTACAGGTTAAGGATAGAAATCTCTCAAGAATTGTAGTTTTCTTTGTACTGTTCTTTTCCACGGTGGCATTAGCTTATTTTTTATTTTTTAATATGTTCTGATTTAGTTTGAGTGTGACAAAATGGATCCACCTGAACTGGGGCGACGATGGTCTAGTTACATTATTCGTGAAGATCTGGAGGCTTCTGAGACCGGTAATGCCTCTCTGCTTGCTGGTCTTTTCTAAATTGCACATAGATGGTAAGAGGATAAAATACATATTTTCGCTATATGTAATTTTGCAGGGAGGTGTTTTTATCATGGAGCCTCAACCATGGAGTTCATACAAGAATAACAGATTAGTTTCAGAGGTTAGTTCTATTTGTTCAGATTTTGACTAGCTAACCCTTCTTGACGTTTTTCTTTACGCTGCGTTGAATGTGTAATATTAGTTTTTCTTAGAAGGAAGTTGTTTGTGTTCCATTAATTAGGCTAAAGGCAACTCTTGACAAGAATCTGTTCTTATCTGATGCACTCCTGATCCTAAGCTCAAGTGAACATACCATAAATGATCAAAATCCTCCCCAAACTTAATACAAATGCTTGATTCTTTCATGTTGTTGACCTTTAAATTTCCCTGAAGCGTAATGAACTTGCAATTCTTACTCCCTTTTGCCAACCTGTTTTCAGGTTGCCAAAGAGAACTTCAACACCATCTGTATATACCCAGAGACATTTCGGGAGATTCTTCTAGACAAGGTAATTGTCCCTTTTATTTTAGCTACCAACTCAGTTTCGTTGTTGACCCTTCCGGCAGAATTTCACTAAGCAATTTGGTGTTTGTCCTGCCAGATTGGATTTAGGTCAGTAGAGTTGATTGCGGACAGATTGGTGGGTACCGTCAATGGTTTCAACCGCCCAATAGAAGTTTACCACAAATGATGAAATTGGGTGAAGGATTGTGGCATACCTGTCTAAGCGCACACTCCCTGACCAAGTGACTGTGTTGAGCTTTGAAATGTTCGCTGACTGACTGGGTACAAGTATGAAAATGAAGGCCTTGCATGGCACTGGGCTTGCATTTGCAAAAGAGAGTATCAGATGAAGGATCAAGATGGAAGAGTGGTTGTAGGATGTTGTGATCTCTACATGGAAGTGTTGGGAATTTTGTTGATGGTTTTGCTCCTGTATAAAATGGATAATGAATACCTTACCCACCTTGAAAGGGTAGAGGAAGCTTCCATGGATATGAATTTTGACTGCTATGAAAATCATGATTTCTCTTGCTTATTGTTTGCTACATATGTATATAGTCGTGATTTTAGTAGCTTAATTTGAGCAAGCGAAGTCAGATGAAAGAATTAGCTTTAATGCCGATTTGGGTGACTAATGTGAGTGGCTCTGTTCGATAGGACTTAAAGTGTCTTTTGTCTATTTGTACGACTGATTTATACGGATTAAAATAAGTTTATACCTTATGGTAGGACTTAAAGTGGCTTCTGCTTATTCGTACAACTAATTTGTATAGATTAAAGTAAGCTTATAGCTCAAGTGAATAGTAACAATGTCATTTTTTGGTGGTGGTGGGGTGGGGGGCGGTGGGGGACGAGGAGGATATGGTACTAGATCTGATCTGCATTAGTTCTTGTATGCTCCCTTGTTTGGGTTACATGCTAATTTACCTATTAGTCCGTCTGTTGCAGCACAATGTTGCATCGGAGATGTTGTTGGTCTGATTATAAAGCATACGAATTAGCTGCTCCGTGCATATCTAGCATATCAGTTAAACAGCAAAGTGCTATGGTAATTATGATTTATAAACAGTAGTCCACATTTTGTTTGATTCCTTCAGCATTTCATATACGAGCTATCAACAGCTCTGCGTTTGCTTCAGTTCAAACCTAACTCCATATTCAAAGTCTGTAGCCCTGTCGGTGCCGTCACCGTCACGACCAATATTCTGCATTAAGATATCTCACATCCTCACTGTACATTTAATTTGTGTCTTAATTTTGGCAGGGACGCTTCAACTTGATTGTTGTTGCTTCGATTCTCGTCCGTCTTCCTCCTCTCCGATCTGGGCGGCGGCGGCGGCGGCGGCATCCGGCGCTTGGGACTGTTCCCTCCCCACGCACTTGATTGGCGGCTGCGCCATCTCCTCCGCAGCCTTCTGCTCTTTTGCCTTGTCGGAATCGGAACGGAGGACTCGTCTCAGGGGCTGCCGGGCCGCCGCCCAGCAGCACGCCGTGGTGTCGGTGGTGACGCGGCCAGCCAACCGCTCGGTGATGGTCCACTCCACCGCCTTCCGGACGCGCCGAGAAACAAGGTCGCACATCTCCTCCTCCGCCTCCATGTCCACCTCCTCCTCGACGACCGGCTGCGGCAGCAAATCCGGTCTCTTCGCCATAAGCCCCCGCCGTCGCCCTCTCCTGAACCTCTCTTTTATTTTCTTCGGCCTCCGTCTCTGAAACCCGTTTTCTCTTTACAATTATAATACGTATATATATAGTGGTGGGCTGGGCCGTATTTCTGGAACTCAATCCAATTCGATCACGGCTACGCTTCTCCGACTCGGAGTCTCTTTACCCTTATATATGGTGGGCTGGGCTACGTTTTCTCTTACAATTATAATAGGTAGTACGTATAAGTGAGTGGTGCGCTGTTTTCTTTCTGTCTTTTTTTCTCCCTCTCGACAGACGACAACAAATCTGTTTCCATTTTCCTACACTAGTATATAATAAACAGTCCGACCTACAACATCACTTATTTTGGGACGATAGGAGTATAAGGCATTGAAATGCTTAATCCCCCCTCGCCCCCCCCTCAATTACAAAGTACTCTTGGTGAATTAACTCTCTCAAACCACCAATCGAATCTGTATTTTTTACGATATCAAATCCTAAGCTTGGCCAAATTTGTTGAAAGAACAAGAATATTTACGATATCAAATGAGATTTATTCAATATACTATGAAATATATATTTGTAAAATTTTTTTATAGTTTACCTCTTTGATATTGTAAAGATTCTTGTCTGTTTCGATAAACTTAGATATGGATGCATACTTTGTTCATACTTATAAAGGAGCAACTTCACTTGGTGTTGCTTATCTAACACAGTGACAGCAGCATCACAAACATCAGCACTGTTGAATCATGTTTCATTCAGTATATTTGGTGTTTCAAAAGGCTGAAGAACCAAAAAAATATTGATATTATTTCATTGGTGATGTTATTAAACCGTGTTTTAGGACAGTCTTAGGTGCCCACCTTTTTCACGATCTTAACCAGCAGTAGAATTGTCACAATTTTGACTATGAATTCAGACAGGTATATCCAATCTAGAGGACCTTTTTTTTTTCTCGGAGGATGTTTACGGTGGCGGAGCATGGCCAAACAAAATAGAGACAGCGCCAGTCTACGTACTACTATTAGTATTAGACCATCGTTAAACACCCATGAACAATGCTAAAATTAGTACGTACTGTTTAGATAGTGGATATTTCATTGGTGGCCCAGCTTTGTCTTAACAAATAACTTGAAGGGTTTTGTTTGAACAGTTGTACACTATAATCAAATTTGAATACTCTCGACTCTGTATCTTCAGGTCCAGAGAGTTTGTTGCTGCACCTGCAGGCTTCAGTACAGCTGATCGAAGAGAATCCCCAGTTCACCACCGGTCACTTGTAGCTCAAGATTAAGCTGGCCCCATTCGCAGCCAAAGGCATTCGGAAGAAAAAGGCAGTAGTGCTCATCAGTCGTTGTCTCAAGATGCAACGACATTCTCAGACCTCCAAGGAAGGTACCGGTGCAGTGCAGCTATCTAGCACGAGTCTTTATCCTCTCCAGTACCCCAGTAGGCTCCATGCCAAGGAACGAATCCATCCATCCATCCATCCACTTCTCTGTTCGTGTTCGCCACATCCCCATATATACAGTAAGCGATCGACCACTAGCTCGCAGCTGCGCTAGCTGTACGTGCACCTCAACGCGCCTCCAGGTGAGCCAATCGCTCTGCTGTTTGTGTGACGACTGCCGCCAGCTTGGAGCACAATGGTGTGCCTGAGCTTCAGCTCCAGCGGCTGCCAGGACTCCCACCCGACGGCGCTGGACTACTTTCTGGCCGCGCTCGTCATGTTCACCGCCGTCGTCGCGGCGAGGCTGCTCGCCAGCGCCGTGGCGCGGTGCCTCTGTGGCGACGGCGACGGCGACGGAGCGGACGCGCACCACCACCACCACCACGACCACGACCACCACCACGACCACGACCACCACCAATACAGCCCGGATGCCACCACCGACGTGGACGAGGACGTGGAGGAGCTGCCGTGGGGCGGCCCCGGGCTGGCCATCTTCGGGCAGCCCGGCATGGACGTCCCGCCGCCGCCCAGGCGGAACGACCAGGGGTGGCACTGGCACGGCATGCTGGCGCCGCCGGTCACCGCCGGGACGACGGAGCGCGTGGGACACGTCGTCGCTCATCCCAGCAGCACACAGCGTCAGCAACTCGGCCGCTAGAGCCGTTTGGTCTGTAGGCTGTAGTAGTAGCAGCAGCAGCAGCAACTTGTTAGTCTAATTATACTATTCTGTTCTGGTGTTTCTGTAATCCAATAAGTACAAGTGCTTTAGTTCCAATTTTTGAAGCAGATGCCCCTATAGCTCAGTGGTAGAGCGTCAGTCTTGTAAACTGAAGGTCCGTAGTTCGATCCTGCGTGGGGGCATTTTTTATTTCTTTTTTTGTTTTTTTTTTAAAAATTTACCATGAAAATGGCTGTACAACTTTTCTTTTTTATTCCTTTTTTTTGTTTTTTAGATTTACCGTGAAAATGACTGTAGAACTTTTCTAGCTTGGGGCATTTTTAATTCCTGTTTTTTGTTTTTGTTTTTGGAGATTTACCATGAAAATGCCTGCAGAACTTTTCTAGCTTTTTTTCGCACAATCAAATGCATTACTTTGTCAGCAACGACGGCACACGTGCAGAGCAAAATTTTCCCTGCGGAAATTGCATCAGTCGGAAGATTATGTTTGGTTTGTGATGACAACGTGCCATGACATGTTTTTTAACTGGTACAACTACAGCATGCTATATTTTTCTAGCACATTGTCTCACACATCATAAGCTTATTTGCTTGCCAAACTTTGCCACAAGCTCACAAATGTGGCTTTAAATTTGCTCGCTACTTTTTTCTCCTGTGATAACTACAGTTTGTCGAAGGTTTGATGTGAAACTACGGCACAAACCAAATACTCCCTCTATACCCATATTAGTTGACGTTTAGGACAGCGATACGGTCTTCAAAACACAACTTTGACCTCTTATTTTTATAAAAATATTTATAGAAAAGTGATATATGTATACTTTTATGAAAATATTCTTCAAGATAAATCTATTTATATAATTTTTATATTTGTAAACTTAGAAATTTAATAGTTATTGATGATTTATATTCTCAATGTTTGACTCTAATCTTTTCTAAAACGTCAACTAATATGGGTATGGAGGGAGTAGACACTAATAAAGGCCTAAAGGGTTACACATATTTTTAGATACTATTCAGAAGATATCTATCTCTTTGGTGTAACCATTAATTAGCCTATTCGCTTGAGCTTATCAGTCAAAATCAATCTACTTTGTAGCCGCAAAACAATATTTTTTGTCTCACACAAATTAGCCGAACATAATTTTTTTCAGACGCTAAAACCATTAGCCGAACAGGCCGATACAAACACTCACAAACATGAGCGCACATTCACCATACCCTACCATGAACGCACACTCTACCCCCTATGAGCATCAACTCCAAAGAATTAAGTTGAATCGGTAAATCTCGAGCTGGCCAAGTAGATTACTTTTCTTTCTTTTTTTGCGAGACCCAGACGCTCATAAACACGAGTACGTACATTCATCTTATCCCTACCATTGAGTTGGATCGGTAAATCTCGAGATTGATAAACTCACCACATACGTCTTTTTTTTTGCGAGACCCAATGCTCAGAAACACGAGCGCACTTTTACCCTACTCCTATCATTGAGTTGGATCGTTAAATCTTGAGATTGATGAAATTATCACAGACGTCTTGCTGTCGATGAGCACGTCAATTACCACTGAAAGAAAGTGTCGCTAAATCCTGGATGGAATCTAGGAAAATGTGAACACTGTACCCGCGTAAGTCGAGTACTTTGGGCAGGTTCCACCACAAGGAGCCCACCCAGCTGAGCTATACTCAGTTCGTGTAGATTATTTTACTTTGACAATGACAAGAAATAAAACTAGAGACTACGGGAGCACCAAGAATAATAATCACGATTGCACGATGCATCTATGCATAAAATAAAATAAAAGTCTACGCATATAGCTCGATCTTAACGACGTCACGAGACCTTAGCAGCGAAAATCGGTCGTTTTGCAATCGGACTCGACGACGATCGAATCGAACCCATACGTCGTGTCGGACTCGGCCCGTTCTCGCCCATAAAATAGGCATGCAGGCGCCCTCCCAAGTCCCAACGCGTGTGCATCTCCAACTCCTCCAAGCAGGCGAGACGACGACGATAGGCTCCGGCTCCCCCACCGGCGACGGCAACAGCGAGCTCTCCTCCTCGCTGAAGGCCGCCGCCAGCGTGGAGTGCGAGGGCGTGGAGTTCACGGTGACGGAACGCAACGAGGTGGCCTTGGTGGTCGGCGGCGGCGCGGCGCCGCCGCGCGTGCTGGACAGCGAGAGCTTCTGCTTGCAGGCGGCGGGCACGCGGCACCACTTCGTGGACGTGCAGGGGCAGGCCGAGGCCATGCTGTTCCTCGTGTCCGTCCGCGAGGAGCAGCGCCGCATCGTCGCCGTCACCAGGTGCTGTTAATTAACCAGGAGGTTTAATTAATTAATTATTAGTTAGCGACGCGATGGATGGATCGATCGAATCGTGTGGTCGCGCGCGTGACAGGATGCTGTTAAGTCATGCTTGCATACATGACTCAAATCGTGTACTTGTGCAATACCACACTTCCTCCGTCCCTAATTGACCGTCGCTGTTGATGTACGTGTCATAAGTTTGACTCAATTTGTAGCAAATGTATCTAACATTTATATTTCTAAATAATTTTGTTAAAAAACTAGATTCAAATATTCATCCAACGATATTAATTATGTATCATACATATTAATATTTTTAATATATATTTAGTTAAAGTTATTTCTTAGAAAGCTTAAACGATAGATATTTAGGAACAGAGATAGTACGTATGCCAGCCCGTCGTGTACAAGTTTATTGTCGTGTCGATCTACTATCGCAGGAGTAGTACGTAATATACTGTACTGTATTTTGCTTCTTTTGTGTGTAATATAAAAAATGAAGTGTGCAAATACTCTCAACATTTATTTGACTATAAGGCCTCATTCAGTTTACGAAATCATCCTAAAAATATTGCGCAGTACCTGTCACATCGAATCTTTACACGCATGCATGGAGCATTAAATGTAGTTAAAAAAATAACTAATTGTACTTTTGGTTTGCTCATGTCGAGACGAATCTTTTGAGTTTAGTTAGGTCATGTTTGAACAAAGTTTATCAAATAGCAACGAAAGTGTTATAGTAACTTTTCGTCAAATATTTCGTGAAGCCTAAGTTCATTATTATACTGGGTGACTGTATGCTGAGATGCTGATGCGTCAAGTCAGAGTTGACCTTGGTGCTGACAGCTGTGCCTAATTTTTTTTCTTGGAAGCAACGCACCCCGAATCTCCACTGCACACGATTTTCCAATAATATGCTTGCAAGCAAACCTGTGTCTTTGACCGTTTGAGAAGTAGTTAGTTGATCTACCCTGTATAATTATTCTTAGTGCCTGGACTATTTAGAAATAGAAATGCTTCTATGATTAAGGGAGCTGCTCCTTTAATTAACACAATTTTGTGGGAACTGAAGAATGAGCACGGCTTATGGTGCATGGCTGGTGCGAAGAAACTATAGGGATTAGGACTTAATTTTGCAACCTAGAGCAGTTATTTGAGTTGTGTGAGTTAGCTATGTGGGAAATCTTTGAGATTGTGTAATTGCCTCATTCATGTTCAGTCCCCGTATGAGTGAGGATCTAAAATACCCCGATACTTCTATATGACCACGTATCACATATCCGATACGTATCCACGTATCCGTATCAGATACCTCGATACGCCACAATACCATTAGTTTGCTGAAAAAACTGACGTATTCACATATCCGTATCCAACCGATACGCGATACACGTATCTGTATCCATGCTGCATAGGTGAGGATCATGTTGGGGACTATCTTTTTTCCCTCAATACAATGAAACACAGCTCAACTGCGTTTTCGAAAAAAAATTTGATCCACTCTGTTAGCGCTGCCCAACATGTATGTTCGTTGAATGAATCGAACACGTAGTAGTGATCGAACTAGAGAGAGAAAAAAAATCAAACCTTGTTTAGAGCTTGAACCATGGGGAATAAAAAACTGAACCGAGCTCCCTCTCTCTTCTTCCATGCTCATGTGACCGATGCAAAGCAAGACCAATTCTTTTCTAGACCAATAACATTGGTTTCACTTCTATAGAAAGCTTAAAGTAGGTGAGAAGGTGACACTACTAACCGGTTTACAAAATTAGATTCAATCTTAAACCATAACTCAAGAACAAAAGAACACACACGAACATAACTCTAGCGTCTCACCATATGGCACCTACAAACGAATCTACAAACATAGATCTTACAAACACAAAGACTAAAAGAGCATCTAGCCTTTCAATCGATCCCTAGTGCCATCGTCCTTCATTCACATCTTGCCTACGCAGATGTATACAGACACACTCGCACCAAAATAATAATTAAATTATTATAATTAAATTTTCACCATGTAAAATCTTTCCACCTATAATACAAACACACCTCTTTATATTTGGTCTAGCTCCGCCCCCGAAGTTGCCATGTGTATCATCAGCGTCCCAAGCCTCGCTTCATCTTCTTGACAAACTCCTCCATCTTCTTCTTCTTCTCCTCCTCCTTTCTTGCCATCCTCTTTCGATGCCGAAGAAAACCAACAATTTGGTAAAGCCACCTTCTTTGGAGATTTGATCTTAATGTTAGAGAAAACCCAATCATATTTATTTTTTTCACGGCGCTTAGATCACCTCTTCAAGGATGGAAAGCTTACATCCATTTCTTTTTGAACCTCTCACCTCTCCTACAAAAACTGTTTGAATAAGAAGCCGGAGAAGCGGCCGATATGTTCATGTTTGTGGGATTGTGGTGCTTTTGACTGAAACTACGAATCGGTGCTAATTCACGCAGCCAGGGTTTTTTTTACCGACCGGTATCTGGTTACCTCCGGTAACGGTATACCGGTCCGGTTTCTTGGTAACCGGCCGGATACCGGTCGGTTTGGATTTTGAATTCAAACGCCGCTTCGGTTCGGTTTGTCACCGGTATACCGACCGGTTTGAGCGCTTTACCGGTCGGTTTGAGAGGTTTTTTCAAAATTCAATTTTTTTAAAAAAAAATGCTAAAAAATTCCTAAAAAAACTTCATGATTTATAGAATCCAACGATGTCAAAAATTTTCAAATTTGAGTGTGTTTAGTATGTTTTTCGACCTTCATGATTTAATGGGCCGTCGACTATGTATTTTTTCTTTTTCTTTTTCTTTTTCTTCAAACTTCTAAACGGCTAAATAAATACTGAACGAACTCAAATTTGAAAAATTTTTACACCATTAGCTTCTATAAATCATGAACTATTTCTGAGAATTTTTTCAGAATTTATTTTTAAAATTTAAAATTTAAAATTTAAAAAAACCGAACCGAAACCGATTCGGTCCGGTATGACCGGTTACCGGTCGGTATAAAAAACCCTGCACGCAGCCCGTTGAAGACTGATGAACAACACAAGCCCATCATCATCCAAATTGCACGCACGCGGGGATTAAACCCGGCGGGACCCACATGGCAGAAGGATCCGTTGACCTTGACCGCAATTCCACCTTTGTTTATTGACTTCTTGTTCCCTGGCGGCGGCCTCGCCCGTACCCGTATGGCCACTCCCCCGCATGCTGCCGCCTCCGGCAAACCACGCCACGGGGCAGCGCGCACGCCGCGCGTACAAGTGATGCTTCGCCGCGGACACGCCGGCCCGGGTGCCAGCGCGCGCCAGGCAGAGCTAGCCAGCCCTCCATGGCCACGCCACCGCGGCGGAGGCACGCGGTTGCGGCGACGGGCGAGTGGGCGGCGGTGTCGACCTCGGGCGAGTGGCGGTCGGAGGCCATCGGGAAGCACCAGCTGGTGCGGCGGACGGGGCTGTCGGCGCGCGACCTCCGCGCGCTCGACCCGGCGCTGTCGCACCCGCCCAGCGTCATGGGCCGGGACCGCGCCGTCGTCGTCAACCTGGAGCGCGTCCGCGCCGTCATCACCGCGTCCGAGGTGCTGGTCCCCGGGCCGCGTGACCCCTCCGTCGCGCCGCTCGTCGCCGAGCTCCGCGCGCGGCTCGCCGCCGCCGCCGCCCCGCCCGCGCCGCCGAGCGGCGGCGGCGGCGGCGGCAAGGCGCTGCCGTTCGAGTTCAGGGCGCTGGAGGTGTGCCTCGAGTACGCGTGCAAGTCACTTGAACATGAGGTCCCTAATTCCCTATATGATAATCTACGATCTGCTGGCTTTAATTTTCGATTTTCGATGCTCTGTTTGTCGCAGCAGTGCTGAATTGCGTACGAACAGCATATGGACCTTTAACCTGTTCATTCACTGAAATCTTTGTTTTCTACCGTGCATATATTTCGTCAGACATCCATGCTGGAGAAAGAGGCGTACCCAGCGCTAGATGCACTCACCTCGAGAATCAGCACTCTCAATCTTGAGCACGTTCGGCAAATAAAGTGCCGATTAGTTGCCATTTCTGGGGGAGTTCATAAGGTAATATAAGCTATCAGACGACGATGAGCATTCTGGAATCAGGAGTTCATAACGAAATACATACTTTATTATTTGATCACCACAGGTCAGGGATGAGCTCGAGCATCTGCTAGACGACGATGCTGACATGGCAGCGATGCATCTGTCAGAGAAGGCCGCGTTCCAAGCAGCTACTCAGTCTCAGTCGTCGAGATTCGACATCGGGACAGAACTCGTCGAAATCGATGAAGCTGGGTACTGAATTCTGAAGTTCTGATCAGTGAATAATACTGAATACCTCCAGCAGAAGCTGTCTTTTCCTTCCATCCACAAAAGTCGTTAGATTTGCGAATAATCCAAGCTACGACATTGCTTTACACGATGAACGCACGCACAGGGATGACGACGAAGCAGAAGCAGAGCAGGGATCCATGGCCTTCATGCCGAAGATCGACGAGCTGGAGAGCTTGCTGGAGGCCTACTTCGTGCAGATCGACGGCACCCTGAACAAGCTCTCGACTGTACGTACATTACATTCTCCTGTCCCTCGTCTCAGATCAATCGATGCGTTCAGTTTCAATTCATGCCGTGCGCTGAATAAACGTTTAATTTCTTGGATCATTCATGGATGGATTCGTTTGGATTGAAAATTTGAAATTAACTGAGAAGCTGCGGGAGTACGTGGAGGACACGGAGGACTACATCAACATAATGCTGGACGAGAAGCAGAACCAGCTGCTGCAGATGGGGGTGGTGCTGTCCACGGCCACGCTGCTGGTCACCAGCGCCGTCGTCGTCACCGCCGTCTTCGGCATGAACGTCCACATCGCGCTCTTCAGGATCGCCGACCTCAACGTCTTCTGGGAGGCCGTCGGCGGCACGCTCGCCGGCGCCGCCACGCTGTTCGCCGCGGCCATGCTCTACTACTGGAAGAACGGGATACTGCGGTGACCGGCACCGGCCGGCCGTACGTCCGGCTCTGCTCTTCTTCAGCGTGAGCTGCACGGCTCTGCTGTGCTCTTCTTGTTCCCCTGACTTCGCTGCGTGCGAGGTGTTTAGTTTGTGCAGATAATGTTGAGTTCTGGAGACGAGTGTGATAATGCGAGTTGAACTTGCTGAATGTTGTTGTCGTGATCGAGTAGACATTGCTGTGCTGTGGCATAATAACGTGGCATAAACCTCTCTCTCGCTTACCACCGTAAATGTGTTTCTATGAAATCTGAACATGTTAATGAGAAAACTCGGGCTCTTTGTTTGAGGAATGAGTTCTTAGTTTTTGTTTCGTTTGCGGAATAAAATGAATGGATCCATTGTCGCTTTATTTCTCACAAACTAATAATCAACATTTTTACGAGGAATAAGTGTCATTCTAACAAAATTCAGTATTGTTCAGTAGTCACGGGTCAGTATTATTCAGTATTTTTTGATGCTAGGTGTAATACTGACTGATACTGGACGTTGTTCAGTACTCCTCAGTATTTTTCTAGTCAATTTTGTCTAGTTGAGTAGAATAATATTCTAGGATGTAGAATAGCACTACCATATATATATATATATATATATATATATATATATATATATATATATATATATATATATATATATATATATATGTTTCTCAAACGAAATAAATTAATTTTCCTGATCATTCTGTTACTCTTCAGACATTTTTTTTTGCATACAAATCGACCTTGCGTTCTGAGATTTTCTTTGAGGACTCTTTGTGTTTCAAATTTAACACTAATATTTGTGGATACTATTCCATCAACCCATGCTGCAACAACAGAGCCAATCAATTCTTAAAAATAAGATCATTTCTTCCAGCCCAAATGCAACAGCAAAGAAGGACGAAGATGTCTATAAAAAGATGGTTGGCTATTTTTTTAGTTTTGGCTAGATTTTTTAAAAAAATATTAGTAATTTTTGTATCTCTAAATAAGTTTATTTAGTGATTTATCTAATGACAAAACTAATTATACACTATAATTGTTTATATTTTGTTATATACTCGGTAATGAAAATGATACTCAGACGGAGGAGGCAGGAATTCAACTTTAGGCTGATATGTTTCTTTTTGGAAAAAGTCTACTTAACCCCTATTCTATTAAGGGTGGTCTACTTTACCCCAAACTATGAAACCATCTGTTTAGATCCAATTGTAGTGAAATTTTATGGTGGTCTAATTATTGTATGCTTGAACTGTAGTAAAAATTTATACTCATTGGATTATGTATAACTTAGTTATAGATTTATTTAGGGTTTACGCTTGTTAAATCTAAATAAATCTATAACTAAGTTATATATGATCCAATGAGTATAAATTTTTTTTATAACATTTCAATCATACAATATATAACTAGGTCACCATAAAAATTTCACCACAAATAGACCATAGAAACTACATTTATGAATTATTTCAATTAATTTTAGAAAAAATAAATATAAATCTACAACAAAAACTTTGTACTAAAGCATACCATATTATATATTCACTTTGTAGATCTACTCATGTGGAGTCCAACAAAATTAGATTTTCTATTTTATAATTTTTCTATGATTTACTATGATTTTTCAAATATTCAACCGAAATAAATAAATAAATAAACCAAAACGTTATCACTGTAGGAAAACCACTGTTAGTGCAGCAAACCACCGTCCAAAACTATCCGAGGGAGTAATTTGACCGATTTTGCAAAGTTCAAAAGTAAAACAAACAGTTTTAAAGTTTGGAGATGAAGTAGACCACGTGGTTTTAAAGTTTGGAGATGAAGTAGACCACGCTTAACGGGTTGGAGGGTTAAGTTCCTTTTTGTGAATCGATATCAGAGAGAGTTGTGTTGGCATTGTCACGGCACGGGCGTGGAGGTAGGGGGTGTTTGGTTCACACCCCCTAAAGAGTTTAGTCAATAAAGTTTAGTTACTTTTAGTCACTAAAGTTCAGTCACTTTTAACACTACAACTCTAGTGACCTCCACTAAATTTTAGTGGCTAAACTCTAGGGGGTGAGAACCAAACACCCCCGTAGACGAACGCCAGATTCTGGTCGCCACGGTTGGTATACAGCTGTCAGACTATTCGTACTCATGTTCCTCTATTTTCATCCTCTATACTGTCTAGTCATCAAGATTCTCTCCTCTATATTCATTTCTCCCGCATCCATTCATCCTCTGTATCATCCTCTATCCACTGTGGGCCCACTTGTCACTTTATCTAAATATATTTATGGGAGATCTAATTTTGAAAAATTAATTGCAACAAATTTAATAGTGCAATCAAAATTTAATTTGGATTTTTAGTTTGTGAGTAATAACATTTTTTAGTTATTTAAATTAGTGGGACCCACCACTGCATGCAATCACCTTTCTCATCTCTCTCACGTGTCATCCGCTAAAGGTCTCCGCTCGGGCGCTAGATATAGCGTGCTCCTTCGCTTTAGCGTTTGGGATACCGTCCCCGCTGCAACTTTTTTTGTATCCCACTCCAGTATAGTATAGAGTATGCACTGCCGTCGGTCTCAGGCAGCGGCGAGTGGTGGAGACCGCCAACTCTTTATCCACTTTTGAGACCTCCTCTTCCCCTCTCGTGTCTCGTCCCACCGGCCACCGCCTTCCTCTGCCCTCTCCTCTTCCTACTACTGCCCATGGCTGCAGCAGCGTCCTCCTCTGCCTCGCCGCTCCTCGTCCCCTCCTCAGGTATCCTCGCTCGCTGCTCACCCCACACACACACCTCGCTTCTTCCCTTGCCATCTCAGCGCACCCGTCCGTGCCTTGATGAATGCTCTGCCTCTGCCTGTCCACAGGGCCGAGACATGCGTCGGCCTCCAGGGCGTGGCTTCGCGGCGGCAGCGCGTTCAGGACCAGGACGCTGGGCTCGTGCTGCTGCAAGGCCGCCGCCGGTGGAAGCGCGGCGCAATGCGGGGCGGCTGACGATTTCGTGATCGGTGGTGGGAGCAGTACAAGGAGGGGGCTGCTAGGAGTGGCCCTGGGAGCCCCTGCCTTCGTGGGGCTGGCAGCGTTTGACGCCGTCGCCGCCGGGCTGCCGCCGGAGGAGAAGCCCAAGCTCTGCGATGCCACCTGCGAAGGCGAGCTCGAAAATGTAGGTTGTTGACTGGTTAAAGTTACAGCGTGTTTTATTCTTGAGATTTTTTTTCCCCCAGCTCACTGGTTAGAAAACATATAATATATATATATATATATATTGCATTAATAAGGTGCTGGTTTCAGAAAATTGGATACCTGTCTTGTCTTCCTGGATGAGTTCTTAGCAATCCCCCCTCATTTCGTGCAGTTTGAGGTTTCAACATATTCAGCAATATATTTTTTTTCCAGAGCAAGGCATGATTTTTCCTGCAAATTGAGGCATGCCTTGTTCGGTTGTTAACAAACAAAACATCGACGGAAAAGCTAGATCCTAGTCTGAATTACCTGATGTTGTTATCTAGGTACCTATGGTAACCACAGAATCCGGTCTGCAATACAAGGATATCAAAGTGGGCGAAGGGCCAAGTCCACCCATTGGTTTCCAGGTTGCTCAAGCGATCACTATGTTGTTGTCACATGTCAAATCTACTCTGCTGTTTTTTACTAGCCATATATACTCACAGATCGTTTCACTTCTTGCCGTGTAGGTTGCTGCAAATTATGTTGCTATGGTGCCAAACGGGCAGATTTTCGACAGGTGAGATTCATTTGGACCATTGATGTGTGATTGCATTCAGCTAAAGGAGCTGTTTGTTATCTGTTACTTCGTTCACTAGTTCTTTATAAGGGCGGCTGCACTTTTCTTAGGAGAAGAAAATAAAAACAAATGCTAGTCAAGTCTACAAGTAATTTATTTATTTACAAAAGACACATAAATGTACCTGATGTCCTATTCACATATCAGGACTTGCAAACTTAGAATTGGTTCTTTTAGCATTTTGTTTATCAATCCATTCCAGTTCTTATTGTGATTTGCTGCCTTGTGCAGTTCACTGGAGAAAGGCCGGCCCTACATATTCCGTGTTGGATCAGGACAGGTACAAAATTTCTGCATGTCCGGCTGGTGTCCATGTTCCAAAATATTTCACAAATTGGAGTTAGTGATTCAAGAATAAATTGATTTGAACATTGAACCCCACTGAAGTCTGCAGTATTCATCAGCTTCATCTTTATCAACACATCAGTAGACTAAACCACATTGCTAATTGCTAAGATGAAGAAGAAACTGAAAGCTTATTTTCATCTTCCAAGTAGAAGTTTTGATATGTGTTTGTTTTCTTTTCTTTTTCGTTTACAAACTCATATACATTTGGCAATATTAGGTGATCAAGGGGCTTGATGAGGGGATTTTGTCAATGAAGGTTGGAGGACTACGTCGGCTGTACATACCTGGGCCAGTAAGTATAATAAAACCGAACTAGTCAACTACTCCTACATGTAGTTGAAAATGAAGGCAGACAAGGCAGCAATCTGACCAAGGATTTCTTCTTCTGAAGATTTGAACAGGACAGTGATGATTTCCTTTTCTTGATTATGAACAGTTAGCGTTTACTAAGGGTCTTACCTCAGCTCCTGGAAGGCCAAGAGTACCCCCGAGCAGCCCTGTCGTTTTCGACGTCAATTTGCTGTACATACCAGGTCTTGATGATGAGTGAAAGCATTCTGTGGCAACAGTCATCTTTTTTTGTATACTTCAAGGGCAACATACTGTACATCTAGAGCAACAATTCTTTCCGGCTATAAAATCTATGTGAGTATCTATGTTAAGCACACCACGTAGCAAGCTCTCAAGAATTGGAGTGTTTTAGATCTAGATTTTTCCTAGCAAAATGATTAAAAAATACTGATTGGTGAAATGGCGCATTCTATATCAACCAAGAAGTGGGCTGGAACATATTCAAAGCGAATACAAATGCAAATGGTTATTCAAAATTTAAATGAAGGTGTTTGCCAAAAGGTAATGACCTCAAAAGTCAAAAAACAAAATTTAAGTAATCAAGCACAAAAGAAACCTATAAACTCACACTTTTTTACAGGTCTAATGGGTGTCAATGAACAATTCCTAAATTTGAGGAATCATCACCAGTTAAAAGAAGAAATAGACCTAATTTATGAGAAAATCTAGGCCTGAAACCTTTACAGCCACACAAATTACTAAAGGAAAACTGGCAAAACCTAAACCCTGACAACCCAGATGACTAACCCTAAGCAACCTAATTACACACAAAGGTGACACACAGTCGACGGAGCCCACAACATGTCATTGTTGCCGAGCTTATCACAAAACGATAAGCAACTCCAACTTTCCACGAAAGTGTAACCATGTGTTTGTTTTTCAAGAAAACTTCACAAAAAACACTGCAGCTACTTTAATTGTCGAAAAACAATTTCGGTCTGCACTTCCTTTCCATCGTGGAAAAGGACTAGGCAGTCCAGACTGAAGAAGCCGCCAGATTCCTGCTGGACTATGCAGTAACAGAAAGTCCAATCCATATACAGTACGCGAAAGGAAAACTTCCAAACTACAGTATAAGTCTACAATTCAGAGAGACTGGGAGCAACGAACCGAAGAATAAAGAGGTCCAAGCCTTGACTCTTGACCTGCACTGGCTCCATTTTCCTAATAAATAAGAGGATGCAGCAGCGAAGAAGTAGCTCCTCTATTCTAGGCAATTCTTTTTTAACAACCATGAAAGTTCTGCCGGAGAAAGTGCTCACAGCATGCCTGGCCCTTTGGTACCTGGTGATCAACACCAGGGTGACAACAGCGTGCATCTCGGCGGAGAGGGACGCTCTAGTTTCCTTCAACGCCAGCATCAAGGATCCTAATGGGAGGTTAAGTTCATGGCGAGGTGAAAACTGTTGTAACTGGAGCGGTGTCAGATGCAGCAAGAAGACTGGCCATGTCATCCAGCTGGACCTTGGCGGGTACGCTCTTGAAGGTGAGATCAATCCATCTTTGGCTGGTCTGACCAACTTGGTATACCTCAACCTCAGCAAGAGTGACTTTGGCGGGATGAGCATCCCAGAATTCATAGGCTCTTTCAACATGTTGAGGTATCTTGATCTTTCGGTTGCCGGTTTTGGCGGCCCAATCCCTCATCAGCTCGGTAACTTAACAAGGCTCCGATATCTTGACCTATCCAGTTTTCATATAACTGTCAATGACTTCCACTGGGTTTCAAAACTGACCTCCCTGAGGTATCTTGACCTCAGCTCGTCATATCTTGCTGCTTCCATGGATTGGCTGCAGGCTGTGAACATGCTTCCTTTGCTCGAGGTGATTCGCTTGAATGATGCATATCTTCCTGTCACCAATCTCAATTATCTTCCCCACGTCAACTTCACGGCCCTTAAAGTACTTGATCTCAAGAGTAATAACCTTAATTCTTCCTTGCCACATTGGATTTGGAATCTATCTTCCGTTTCAGAGTTGGACCTGTCTAGTTGTGGCCTTTATGGTAGGATTCCTGATGAGCTAGGAAAACTGACATCACTTAAGTTTCTTGCACTAGCCGACAACAAGTTGGAAGGCGAAATACCACGACCAGCAAGCAGTCTGTGCAACTTAGTACACGTTGATTTGTCTCGGAACCTTCTGTCAGGAGATATTGCGAAAGCAGCAAAGAATCTTTTACCCTGCACGAGGCAGTTGCAAATCCTTGACCTTGCTGACAACAAATTAAAAGGAAATCTATCTGGTTGGCTTGAGCAAATGACAAGCTTAAGAGTTCTTGATCTCAGTAATAACTCAATATCTGGAGATGTGCCAGCCAGCTTGGGCAAGCTATCAAACTTAACACTTTTGGATATTTGCTTTAATTCATTTGAAGGCACGTTATCAGAACTCCACTTTGTCAATTTGTCAAGATTGGAGACTTTAATTTTGTCATCTAATCCCTTGAATATTGTAATGAAGCACGGCTGGGTGCCACCCTTTCAGCTCAAAGAGCTAGGAATGCATGCTTGTTTTGTAGGGCCACAATTTCCAGCCTGGCTGCAATCGCAAACTAGAATCGAGATGATTGATCTAGGCAGTGCAGGCATCAGTGGTGTGTTACCTGACTGGATCTGGAACTTCTCTTCATCAATAACTAGCTTAAATGTATCAACAAACAACATAAGTGGAAAGTTGCCTGCAAGTTTGGTGCATTTGAAAATGATGAAAACTCTGAATATGAGGTATAATCAACTTGAGGGAAGTATTCCTGACTTACCAACTGGTGTTCAAGTGTTGGATTTATCCCACAACTACCTGTCTGGATCATTTCCACAGAGCCTCGGGGAAGTTGAATTATATTACCTGCTGCTCTCAAACAATTTTCTAAGTGGAGGAATCCCAACAGATCTATGCAACATGGTATCAATGGAAGTTATTGACCTATCTAACAACAGTTTTTCAGGGGAGCTTCTGAACTGTTGGCGTTCGAACTCGAACCTGTATACCATAGACTTCTCAAGCAATAATTTATGGGGAGAAATACCATCCACCATTGGGTCTCTAAGTAACCTCGTTACACTGCATCTCAGAAAGAATAACTTATCTGGGATATTGCCCACCTCATTGCAGTCATGTAGCATGCTGATGTTTCTTGATCTTGGTGACAATAATTTGTCTGGAAACATACCGAAATGGATAGGTGATGGCCTACAGAGTCTGATATTTCTAAGTTTAGGTTCTAATCAGTTTTCTGGTGAAATACCTGAAGAACTATCCCAACTTCATGCTCTGCAGTTTTTGGATTTTAGTAACAACAAACTATCTGGCCAGGTACCACATTTCATAGGAAATTTAACCGCGTTGCAATCAGGCAGTCCAGTCTGGGACACATCACCTTTTCTTGAATTCATGGTTTATGGTGTTGGGGGTGCCTACTTTCCCGTGTACACGGATACTTTGGAAACAGCATACAAAGGTCGAGTATTGGTTTTCAGATATTACTATTTAGTGAAGAGCATTGATCTCTCAGGAAATCAAATAACTGGTGAGATTCCAAGTGAAATCGGGCTTCTATCGTCATTAGTGAGCTTGAATCTGTCAAGGAATCACATTGGAGGATGCATCCCTGATGAAATTGGAAGCATGAGCGATTTAGAATCACTGGATCTCTCGTGGAATGATCTATCAGGTTCAATTCCTCAGAGCTTGGCGTCACTGGAATATTTGGCCGACCTGAACCTATCCTACAACGACCTATCAGGAAAGATACCTTCCGAGCATCAATTTGAGACTTTTCCAGAAGATTCATATTTGGGAAATGTCAACCTTTGTGGGGCTCCACTATCAAGAATTTGTTTACCCAACAAGAAGCATTTTGATACGGTGACATACATGTGTACGTTGCTGGGTTTTGCGACCGGATTCTCCATTGTTTGCTTGACCCTCATATCCAGTGCGGCTGCAAGAAAGGCATATTTTCAGTTCGCCGATGGCATACTCGGTAAGCTGCTCGCTGCAACTGACATGAAGCTCCATATCGACAGGATGCTAGCAGGACGAGACCTGTCCATGCCAACAGGAAGTCAGAACTCCATTACTCGCTACAACTTCGGAGGGACTTCCACTGAACATTGCAAAGTATGAGTAGTTTTGGATAAACCCGATGCTAATTATAAGTTAAATATAATTGGCTTACCATTTTGCTGTCTGAATCAACTTCAAGTATCCATTTTGGGATAAAGCGTTTTGCAAATTTCAGTTGCAACAAGCGGCCCAACTGACTTGTAAGATCGGGCGAAAAATCCGTCAGCGCTACTGCTGATGCTAGGAGGACCAAGTAGGAGTGACTTACCTGCAACGGGGAAATACGACGGTCGTTGTCACCATCCGTTTCGCGTCGCCCGCGGTGCCCGGCGAAGCTTCGCCGATTGCGCGCGGCGCGGCGGTGCAGACAGCCGGACGCACATACAGACCGCACTCGCC
The DNA here is from genome assembly GCA_009763385.1 of Coix lacryma-jobi var. lacryma-jobi. Taxonomy (NCBI): domain Eukaryota; kingdom Viridiplantae; phylum Streptophyta; class Magnoliopsida; order Poales; family Poaceae; genus Coix; species Coix lacryma-jobi. The sequence continues at coordinate 10,765,859 of CM019828.1, forward strand.
TACTAAGAACGCTCCGGCGCCGCCATGGGGTCCTGCCGAGCGCCGTCCCGACCGCCGTCCATGGCGGACTTGCGCTGGGACTGTATTTCATTCGCCGCCGTCAGCGTCGGATGGGCCCAAATCGGGCCCAATCAGCTCAGCCCACTCGCTATGGAGGTCCGATATACGAACGATATTGCGGTCGAGAAACTCTAGGAATAAAGAAACTTTAGTTTTAGTTCTAGAAGCAAGAGCCAAGCAAAACCACCATGGTTTAGAAAAAAGAGATCTAAAGTGGAGTTTTTAAAACTCTAAAAAGACTACATTTTTAGCAATATCATGGTATTTAGAACCACAAAGTTGATTACATCCAAATATTTTATGACACTCTAAAACTAAAATATTTAACAAAACTATGGTATGTTTCTAAAATTCTAAAAATACTTTGTATCCAAAGGTGGCCTAAATTCATCCTTATCCTGTCATCCATCAAGTAAGCAAAGATTTTTTGAACTTTTATCTGAACAAAAGGAAAGCAACTCTAAAGAAAATTTTCTTCATATCTAACCACATCATACAGATTATCTGGTACACCATTTCAAAATGGCAGTTCAAAGTATAAACTGCAGGAATAAGGGTTTTCTTCAACCATCGTTTTCATCCACACATAACCCGAGCATAACATCCTGACTTTTAAGCAAGATGCAAGACAAAAACGAAATTGCCACTGTCGTCGCGTCGCCGGCGACATGTATGTATCGCTTCTTAATTTTTACCGACAATCATCCATTCAGACATCACGACATACATCCACAGAATGCAACTAGCCTCCGTCGCCGCCGGCCGGATCAGCTGCTGCTGCTCTCCGACCACGCATCGCCACCCCACTGCCACTAGCCGGGAGGAGCCGCCGCCGGCCCTTTCATGTTCAGGCTGAGCGCCGCCTGCTGCAGCTGCTGGGTCTGCAGAGGGTGCAACGGCTGGTTGGGGTGGTGCTGCTGCTGCTGCATCGCCAGGAACGGCGGCATTGCTTGGCTGGGGTGGTGGAAGACCTGCTGGTTCCCACCACCGAACGGGTGCGGCGGTCCGGCGAAGTTCATCATCATCTGGTTGCCCATCTGCCCCGTCGCCACCTTCAGCCGCTGCAGCTCCGATTTCAGGGCCTCGTTCAGAGCTGCAAGAACAGGATCGTGTTGTTCGATCATTCAGTTGTTTGCCGAGAACAAAATCTAAGCATTGCTCCTGCGATTTGGCAGGGAATGTGTAGCGAAACAGTCAGTGCGATGTTGAGCTTTGCTTACCATCTTGTAGGTGGACTTGTTGCTCTGTGCTCTGCAGACGTATCTTCAGTTCGCTGTTCTCAACAGTCAGCCCAGCTGTGTCTCTCTGTTTGTATTAGCATATAGAAGGAGGAATGGATAATTAGCTATAGCAATGAAAAATTAGCCATCAAATAGAGCCTCCTCCTAGCAATCGAGGGCTCTGTGTACCATTTGTAAATCAATAAAGACAGAGGGGAAATCCTTATCTCCTAGCTGTTGCTCTCTCACTCTCCCGCAATTATTGTTCATAGTATTGTTCGTGCCACCCCTCCCCTCCAACAAATCTTTGTCCAAAATAGTAATAATAAGCAACATATCCCCAGTTCAATGGTTTGGAAACATCCTGAATGACCGTCTTAGCTAACATCATAATTATTAAAGATGTAGTAGCGAACAACTGAAAATTAGTTTAGAACAGAGTAGTAACAAACAATTAAGAGTTAGTTTAGAACAGAGTAGTAACAAACAATTGCTAGTTAGTTAAAAACATAATAGTAACAAACAATTAAAAACAGTAGTAAAAAAATCGAAATTTACACGACATGACCAACAGAGAAGAAGAGTAACACCTGTAGCAATGCCAACTGGGTTGCCAATGCTGTGGCTTCTCTCTGCATGAACTGCACCTTCCGCTCAAGTTCAGCAATGTACCTCATCTTCCTTTCTTTTGATCTTGCTGCTGACTGTCTATTATTGATAATCCTATCACATGATTCACCAAGCAATAATCTTAAGTGTTTCTCAAACAAAAATACTAAATTAGTTTTCCGAAAAGATTTGGTTTCAACCAATGCGAGTTCTTCTGTTCTCATTATCCTTGCAGCTTTATTTCTGATTGTGCACTATTTTCTCAAGAAAAAGTCAACATGCAAGGATTGTAGTTTACAACAAAAGAAAAGAGCCTTTTATTCTCAAACAAGTTTGGTAGGTTAAAGTTGAAATCCAACACGGGCCACCAACAAAAAGGGACAAGAAAGAGAAAAAGAAACAACAATGTATTTATATAAGGCATGGTAATAGGGGATCTAAACCCTGTTCATGGTACACAGGCACATGAATAAAGCGCTCCTATCTAATGACAATTTTCCAAGTATATTCCATCCTTTCAGTGTTTCCCTTGATATATAGCATATATGAGGCACTCTTTTGAGTGTCTTCATAAAACAAACAATTCCTTTTTAAAGTAATTGCATCGATACATCACAACGAAAAGGACAAATTTAGGTACAAACTTCAATTTATTTTACTCGAGAATGTGATTCTTCAGAAGAAGAAAAAAAGAACGAATGAAAATACTGTTAGATTCTGTCACTAACAAGTCTGCACATACGGTGGAAGTGCAGGAATGCAATATACAATTTCCTTTGGACTATAACCAGTTCTGAAAAAGAGTTCTAATAATTGTTTCATGACAAAAATCGGTATCCTTTCTATATCCATACCAAAGTACAGAATAACAACACCAGAACAGAATCATCCATCAACAAAGAACATGCTACTATATAATACTGTATCCACTGCAACATGATCCCCGAAAAACAAAACTTTGAAGTTTCACCCCGTATGATTCCCAAAAAAATGAAGTTTCACCCCATGTATACAGCTCTACTATTTACTAGCACCAAAGATTCAACATATGTATAAAAAATAAAATTCTCTTAGGTGTTAAGGTGCATATCCTCCACAGAGTCAGAATCAGTACTTTTCTAGTTTTCTAGTAGCCTAGTTACCTGTTAGGTTAGTAGTCTAGTTGCGCCCGAGCCAACCCAGGTTCGAGCCCAGCTTCGCGCTGGATCTTATCCTTCTTCTTCTTAATTTATTTAAATTTATTTATTCATTTGTTAATTATTAATATGGCTTCCCTGCCATATATCTCTCCTCCTTATAACTTAAAAATTCACTATTCATTATTAGGACATGGTCATAGTTCTTAGTTAGGAGGGTTGTCAAAACAGTGAACTGACAAGAGAATTCCTCTCTACAGTTCCTCACAAATAGTTAATCGACAAGAGAATTCCTCTCTACAGTTCCTGACAAACAATGTATATTTTCTCTTTCCCTCCAACGACTACTTGTCTTTCATGCCATCTGCATTGCATCAGTTCTTACAGAATCATCATGTAACAACTCAAACCAGAATGATTAAGGAACTCTCTGCCCAAGAAAGCGCCCAAATTCATCTACTTGGTACGAAATAATATACTAACAAAAGTTCATTTTAATTTGATGGAGAACACATTCAGATGAACGAAACATGATCTAACAGATGAAGTTCATAAGGAACAAACAAAAGAGATCCACAAAAACAATACCTTTTTGCCTTCTTTGGATCGATGAGCGCTAGCTCAGCAAGCTTTGCGGCGGACATTGCCTTCTTCACCTCTGCCGGCGACACCCCCTCCATCGCCGTTGTCCCAAACAGATGCTCGGCGTTGATGGAGCTCGAGGCGTCCATCGAATGCCTGTGATGATGCCTCTGCCCCTGCCCTGCCCCAGGCGCCGCCGACGTCTCCGTTGCCTCTCCGCGACCCCCGGCCATGGCGCACGATGACTCCGACTCCGGCGCCCCGCAACGTGAATTCAGCTTATCCACGTCGAGGAACATGGAGAAGAGCTCCTCCTCGTTCTCGTCCGACAGCGCGGGCGCGTCGCCGGCGCCGGGGGCGCCGAGGTCCAGGTCGGCGGGGAGGCCGATGATCTCTGAGAGCGCGCGCCGGTGGCCGGGCTTGCGCAGGGGGGAGTCCGGCATGCTGCTGATGTCGCACTCCGTGCGGGGAGCCGGCGAAGGCGCCACCGCGTCGGACGAGGATTGTATCTCCGGGCCATTGCCGACGCAACCGCCTCCTCCTGCATCGCCGCCGCCGCCGCCGCCTCCTGTGATCGGTGCCTTGTCCATGTTCATGGTATTGCCAACAAGAATCTCCTCAAAGGAAATGCCTTGACGGAAACACGATGTTCCACATAAAGCTGCAAAAGATGAAGAGGATGTCGAACAGAAATTGTTGACAAAGGAGATAACAATTTTGACGTAAAAAATCAGGATTAAGGAACCAAAAAAAAAAATACATCTAAATTTGCTTCTGATTAAAAAGTGAATCATGCAAAGAAGAGCAAATGACCTGTGATTTGAGTGTCCAAACCAAAATAGAAGAGAAGGGTGATCTGATGAGAAATGTTCTTCTTGGCCTCTTTTTCTCCCAGTCCGAGTCTCCACCCTTTTTCTTCTTGGCCTCTTTTCCTCAGACTGGGAGATTCGCGTAACTCAATTTTAGATGAGAAATTGAGAATGGAGCAAAGAGAATCCTGGAGACTCGGGAGATTTATAAAGGACATTATTTGTTGGTAAATAAATTTGATGTGGAGTGTGGATCACGTGTGTGAAACTGTGAAATGAAACAAGAAAAATGGGGAATTTTGTCAACCATAACAAAAATCACATTTGTCATAAGAAAAGGGGTAAAAGTTAAAATACATTTCCTTTTTCTTGAGGGGTAAAATACATTTCAGTTGCTGTTGAAACACATTTTATTTTATTAAAAAAAAGGTTTTAGGCAACGTTTTGCATTGCATGTATTGATTCTATCCTTCACATTACAACGCGTGATGGATGTATGTAAAAAATAAAATGTTCTTTTGGGCCGCACCAGTTAGCGTAGAAAACCAAATACGGTAATAACCCGGTGATTTGTGGATAAGTTGTGGTTAGAATCATGAATATAATGGAAACGTAAAGTAGATTTGGACCGGTATTTTTTCCTTAGATTAGAAATTATAAAGAAAAACTGATCAAGCACTCTCAAAAGTGTGAAAGCACGCACGTTGTGTGATATTTGATTTTTTTTCTCTCTTGATATATATTTTTTATTCATATACCAAATCAATGCACGGAGCCACTTGTTTTGCAGTTATTATATCCAAATCAATACTTAATTATTGCCCTAAAAATCATACTTAATTATTCCAATGCAATTATGAATTTACAACAGGACTAACCCTCGAGTCCTTGACCATGCGTGGTAATGCTAATCTTGCATTCTTTTTTTTTCAAAAGAAAAACATAATACAAACGTAGATGATCGGATGCATACTCATCTTCATGATTAACCATACTCACTCCTACGAATACATACACATGCCCAATAGATCTCAAAACTATTATCGTCCTTGTGAGTGCCTCATTGACATGCACGTTATATGTCACTAAAATGATAATATTTTTTAACTATAGCCGTTTGTGTGGTTATCCATATAGAATCCATAGTGGGAAGAGACCTCACCAACTAAAGTATGTGTAGTTCATAATCTTGCATCATGTACTACAATTACATCTTCATTCACATATCTCTTTCTATGTAAATTCTCATTGCACCCGATGCTTTTTCTTCTTATGTTCAAGTCTAGAATGTTGAACGCATAAATGAGTATTGATACATTTACGCATTAATTTGCATAAATCTAAGCACAATTCAGGATTCAATCATCAAATCAATTACATGTAATTACATAGATGCATTTGATGAAGTACACAAAAGATATGTATTAATGAGGTTTCCCAGACCATTGTCGTCATATATTAATAAGAAGCCATATTGCAATTTGTCAATGGCATTAATAATATGCATTCTAAGAAGAGTCGAAGGCCAGTTTTCTAGTCAATTAAGGATCTATTTGGTTCATGACCACAAGTTGTTATGTTGCATGTTAGACATACCAAAGTAAGTTACGTACGTGTTTGGTTTACTACTGTAGCATAGGGTGCCAAACAATCTTAATTGCAACCCAAATACTTTCTAAAGCACTGCCTGCAAAAAGTCTTGCGAATGAATTATTTCGCCATGAATTTGGCACAACAACAATGAGAGTGATGTGTGTACTGCCCTTTGGTAAAAAAAAGGCACATAATTTTGGCATGCATTCACATATGAGTGGCACAAAAGTGCAACCACGATGCCTCCTCTGTCTAGATATTTCTCCACCACTTAGTCATCCTCTCCTTATTTCTTCAATGTTGCGTGGTAAAGAAATTTTACCCCAAGTGACATTGTCGCTTGGGTTTTCCATGAATTCTTTCATGAGATGGAAGAGCTCTTCCACAGTAGCAATGCAGGTGGTTCTCTTGTCATGAACCAGGCTTGGATTATGGTAAGGTTTGTGATAGTGATGATAGTGGAGGGCTTAATGAAATATCTAGTTATGCATGTCCAATTGACCTTTGAGGTGATGACTCTGACACATTACCCTCACCTGAAGGTAATACAACTAGTCCTAATTGAAAGGCTATGTGTTATGTGACCAATATGGTAAGCAATGGTAATTGGATTTCTATTGAAGGGTGTTTTAGTGACCTTTTTACACATGAAACTATGTAACTGCTCATCGTCTAAGCATGCAGATTATTGAGGTTTTTGTCCATGTTGTGTTGATTCTTTTGTACATGGTAGGTTGCAATAGTCCTTTTGTAGTTGATTATGTAGTTGTTGATGCTTTTGTACATGGTAAACTTTGAAACTGATGACCAGTAGTTTGTTGTTGCTTTTGTATAAGACATATTGAAGTGGACCTCGATCATGGTTTTGTATACTATACACTCTAATGTATATGACACATTTGTCATCATGTTGTAAGTTAATTATTGCTTAGTATGTTCATTAGTGTTGAGTACTTGACTAGTGAAAACTGCATCAAATCATGTTACAAGTGCATGATAAAAAACTTAATGGCCTCAAAGTTGAGATCAAATCCATATGCTAGAACCATTAGGGCGTGGAAGAATGTCGCGACCTATAGTGTGCTATGCAACTAGGGTATGAAGTCTCTGTCGATGCCACAATTGTTAGATGAGGTGATGGGATCCAAGTTGGCACCGCCATCCCCGATAGATCTATGCCAGTAAAAAGGGAGATGTGCTCACCAGCTTCTAGGGCATCCATGGGCCATGGTGAGAATGGCGAGTGAAATGGGGTAGAACTAATACGAGCAGAACACAAGGGAGCCATTAGATGTTGGCAGAGGGAAGTTGCTTACTGCTCAACAGTGGCGAAATGAAGGGACCCAACTAACAATTAGTTAGGTTTGAACTTGTTTATTTAGATCCAAAGCAGCAAATTATTAGCAGACCGACTAGAAGAGGTTTACTAGGCATACCATCAAATATATTTTTATATAAGTGTATTTTTACAATTAGCCTTTGATGTTTATGGATCCAATCAGGCCCACCCATTTTTCTTTTCTGTGACACCGAGGGGAAAAAATACCAACCACTACAATCTCAATCCAGCCCATTTTTACATTCGAAACCAGACCGGCCCATGTTTTGGCTCAGCCAAAATTAACGGCCCAATTAATCCTTCCTCCGCGGCCCTGCCCGCCACCACCGTCGTCACCCCTTCTTCCCGTTCGCCACTGGTGCCGGCGCCACCTCGCCGCCGCCGAGCACGGCGGCAGCAGAGTCCACGTTGGTGAGGAGGTACTCGTAGATCTTCTTCCTCAGCCGCTCTATCGTCTCCTCCGGCACGCCGCTGGCCGTGCCGCCGTTCGCAGTGGGTGCCGCGGCAGCTTCGCCGTCCGCTTCCGGTGGCGGATGCGGCGACGTCTCCGCCGGCTTCCCGATCTCGCTCAGCCAGTCGTTGACGCGCTTCAGCTGCGGAAGCATCCTCGCGGCGCGGTCGCGGTCCCACGGCGCGGCCGCCGCCACGTCCGCGTCCAGGAACCGCTCCACGAACGCCAGGAACCACCCCCTCGCCTCCTCCCCGAGCCGCCTCGCCAGCTCGCCCCGCTCCTCCGCGCCGCCTCCGCGCTCCCACTCAGGCGGAGGCACTGCTGCCGCCGCAGCGGCGGCCGCGGCCGCGGCCGCGGCAGCGGAACCAGCCCTCAACCTCCCCTTCGCCGGGGACAGCCGCGACTTCGCGGGCGGCGACGCCTTCGCCGCTGCCGCTGGTTTGGCAGACTCGTTCACAAGCACGACGGCCAGCGGGGAGATGGCACTGGCAGGGGCGGGTTTGAGGTTGTAGAGGGAGAACGCGGAGAGATCGGTGGCGAGCCCGGCGCCGACCCACGAGGATGCCCGGCGGCGGCGCTCCGCCGCGACGGCCAGGGTTTCCTCGTCGGCGGTGGGCGCGTCGCCTGCTGCTGATTGATCTGGTGAAGTTGGGGTGGAGACCGTGGTCGTGGCCTTGGTTAGACACTCGGTAACGATGGTGGCTCGCGAGAGAGCTCCATGCAGAGCGAGGAACTGCTCAACGGCCTGCTGTGGGTTCTGCTCCTCCGCCGACGAGCTCACCTCCGCGTACGAGCTGATAAGAGCAATACAACGGTGAGACCAAGATAAAATTGCATCAATGCTTCTGACAGTGAGTAAACAAAGTAAAACCACATTCACAAAGCTTTAGGAGTATAGGATTTTGCATCGCAGTTCTTGCACAACTAACTGTAACATACATACAGCAGTAAATTTCACATTTTGATCAGAATTTCACATTAAATCAGATTCACATTTGTTGTCGATCAGGATAGGGAGCATAGTGAGACGGTTGGTTTCATATTGCTTTTTCCACCTAATCAGTTTCATATTGCTGTTAATACACTTAATAGGACAAATAGTGCAGTGGCAAGTACAGATAGGATCACTCCCTGCTTGGCAACATTTCGACAGGACGAGCTGGCTGTCCATCCATGTCTAGCATGGGCTACAGGGTTCGGCCATTCAGTAAAAGTGTTCAGACTGTCGGTAGAGCAAAGGAACACAATGGCAATGTGAAGTCTGAACTCTAAACATGTGCAAACATAATGGCAACTCCATGCTTGGTCAAAGGGAGACAAAACAAAGATAGGAGTAGGTGATAGCATCATTGAGTCATGCATGACAGCTAGAGCGATGACATTGGAAATGTCATGCCAGCGGATTATCAGCAAAAAAATATGTTCAGAGCCATGTGAGAATTCAAATAGACAACAAAACAACCAACCGATATCCAAAATGTTGGCTAGTAGAAGCCATGTGAAGCATGGATATATGATCTTGGTAGATTTGGATTGACATGTTCAAAATTGGATGGATAAATGAAAACCTTTCAAGAGCATGTTTAACCAAATAGCAAGTCAATGGGTATAGTCAATGCTCAACAGTGGCCAACTGGCCATGATTATGACTCAGAACTTGGTGGGAATTCACACCAAATTTTACAAAATTGATATGTTTTGTTCATTAGTCTCGAAATGGTGACAGTTTCGGATGCCTTGAGCTACAGATAAATTATGCAGTGGCAAGATCAATAGATCATACAAGTTATGTGCTTGGAAAAATTACCTTAAACATCGAAGAAGGCTCTCTGCTGCAGAAGCTTCTTGCATGGCTTCAACAGCAGCCATTTGTGCCGCATCCCTGTACTTCAGAAGCTCCTGTCACAACAACATACATCTCATTAAGCATTCCCCTACCATGGGCTAAAATGATATAATATCCCCCCTTCTTTTTGGCTAAAATAACTATCCTTAGGCATTACTTTCTTTGATAATGTATAAGCATGGCTCAGCTGTCAAATACCTTCCCTAGTTTAGCAAGTGATGGAGGAAGCGTTGTCCATGAAGCACTAGCATCTGTCAATTTCCTGCTACTTGCAGCAACCTTCACTAGATTTGTGATATTTGGGTTATTTAAAACACCTGATGTCCTCCTTATAGGAGAAGAAAGCTTATGCACAACTTTGTCAGAATCGTCTGCAGGAGCACTTGCTGAGCTCTTCCTGGGTGGAGTCAGAATCTTACTGTCATCCTTATGCAATGGCTTCTCTTCTGCTAGTGGTTTTCGCCTAGGAGTCTGAACAATGAAGAATCAACAAAGACTATTTACCAAACAAACTGCATGGCCACGGACATTAATAGGATCACTGATGAGTTGAAGCAATACTACAGTCAACATGTGATCCTAAAAGAAACACATATGTTCAGGTTCTTGTGTTATATAGATCCTATAGTGATAAAAACTAAACAAATATTAAGAAATCACATTGTTGTTGATCCTACATTGATGGAAACTTGACAAGTATTAAGACATCACATTTATATACCCATATGTGACAAGCATTGCTGATACATACCGAAGAGCTTCGGTTCTCGGACTTCTTTTCAGCTTTTGCAGGCTTTGAATTTGAATTGCCTTTGTCCTTCGCATCTGCTTTCCCTTCCCAGCTTCTTCTCAAGGCCTTTGGCCCAGATTCAAAGCTTAATAAGGTGCTACTAATTGAGTGACCCACAGAGGACTTCCTCCCAGCCGTAGTAGCCTTCAAAACAGAAGCAGCCTTTTCCAACAAGGACAGCCTTGACGGTGACGATTTCTCTGCTCCTTTGGTTTTCACTCTCTGTTTCATGTCATTCGAGAACTTATCGAACGACGAAGGCAGAGAATGGACGCTGGTCGGAGACGAAGGCGTCGACCTAGCGCTGGTTGGTTTCGCCTTTGAGCTAACAACATCCTTCTTGTCCAAAAGGCCATTGAGCGCCTGCTTTGAGAGGTTAGAGTTTGACTTGGTGAGCTGGGGTTTTTTGCTTTCCGCTCCATTGCTCTTGACAGAAGCGTTGATCTTCTCCAACTTGCTCTGCTCTTTCTCCAGCGACAAAGCACCGGCGGCATCCTGCTTCGAACCACCACCACCATTGACGACAGACGGTTGGGCCTTGCCGCCGCTGCCAAGAAAAGTAGAGGAGCTAGTCACCACAAGATCCTCTGGGTTGCCGACGCAGGCGTGCCGGCCCGGAACCGGCCTGACTCCCCTGAGGATCGGCACCGGGGTGGCCGCCTCGAGACGGTCCACGTGGACAAACTGCCCCAGCTGAATGGTGTCGCTCAAGATGAGGTCGTGCTGCTCGTCTGGCAGGGAGACGTAGGTCGCGTGCGACGAGTCAGACACCTTGAGGTAGAACCCCTGGTTGGTGAAGAGGTCGCTCCCGGCGAGCGCGGGGACGATGTTGACGACCTGGAGCAGGGACGACCGGTGCTCGCCGGCCACCTTGACGTCGCTGTTCATGTGCTGGAGCAGCTTGAGGAGGACCCCGGGTACCAGCGACGCCATTGCTGTGGTAGCTCCTCAAGCACATTTACCTGCCTGCGCAATTTTGAGCCTCGTTCAGTAACCGTGATCACTCTCATATCATATATGGCGATTCAGAGGACCGGGCATCACAAGCAGTGGGGGAGTCAAGAGAAGAATGATGATGAGCTAACGTTGGACGACATGGGCTAAATAGCCGTGGCAAAAGTGAATCTCTCCAGCTACCTAATGGAAATAAAGGCTGCGGCTTTACAACCAGAGCAGCAAATCCAAATGAACATGTCGGCAGCCCAAACTCTACTGTTTCTGTTGAGTCATAACGAGGAGGGAAAAAAAAAAAAGGTGCACTTGTCACCAAATGCTAACCCAGTTTGACAGCTGCGAAAAAAGCGAATTGAGCAACAAACAAATTCTGGCAGAACAAATAGCTGAAAACAGATTTCACTTTTTTTTCCCCATCATAATAATAAGAATGCAAACAAACTTGTGAACCGACAGAAAAGGCAGAGCAGATGGAAGCAACGCGAAAGGGGGATGATGGTAGTGAACTGAAGCCCAGAGAAGGCACGATGAACAGTGCCGTACGAAAGAAGAAGCATTATTACACTAGCTGAAAGGAGGAGGAGGAGGAGGAGGAAGAGGAAGTGAAGTAAAACAGGGCATAAAGAGGTGTCCTAGAAACGGTGGCTACAATGAGTAAGGACGGCGTTGTTCGTTGCGAGGGCATTCAATTGTGTCCGGAAAGGGACACCACGAGTACTACGAGCGGATCCAACGAGGACCAGAGCCAAGTCGGACGCCCCTCCCCCATCTCGTGCGTTCTAGAATCGGCGTCAGATGTAATATGGTATGTGTTTCCTGAAAGGAGGAGGCATTGGCACATGGAGAGACGAGACGAGAGAGGTGGGAACTGAACCAAAATCCTGGGTCTGAATGATCTCTAGAGCTTGCCCCGATTAATCAAGGAGAGTAATAAGGAAACAAACAATCCTGGCAGCAGCAACTAAAGCAATGACCAGTCTTCAGACAAATATTGGATTCTTTATTTTTTTTGGAAAGGACACACACAACAAAGGAGGAATCAAATCAAAGAGAGACAGAGACAGAGACAGAAGACAGAAGAAATCGAAATCTCTGACGGCCCCAACCCAACCAACACCTTAAAATTTCGATGCTTGCCTTTCAGTGATCGCAGACAGACCAAAGCGGAATCAATCAATGATCTAGAGACGAGAAGGCGATGGGGAGGAGGAGCAGCACAGACCTCCTGAGCGCCGAATCCCGCGAGGCCGATCTCCTTGCTTCGCTGCCGCTGAGCACGGGTGGTGGTAGTGGCCGGCGGGGGAAGAAGAAGGCGGCGATTCTTGTCTCTTCTTCAGTTCCTCCTCCTCTCGACACTCGCCCCGAGACGGCCGCGGCAGCCTACGATCCTTGAAAAGGGCGGAGGGCTTTCCGCTTCCTGCTCAGGGAGAGAGAGAGAGAGCGAGAGACGAGGGCCTCAGCCCTGGCCTTGTCGCATCCAGGAATCCCGCCGCCGCCGCCGGTTGGCTGCGGGAGGCGGTGACGACTGACGAGACGGACCAACCAACCAGGAGGCGACGGCGTCCTCTCCTGACTGCTCCTGGTGCGTGCGCGGCGTGGTGTGCTTCTCTCTCCTCTCCCTCTCCTCTGCGCGCGCTCGCTCGCTCGCTCTCTCTTCTCTCTCTAAAAAGGAGAGGTGGGAGAGGTGGCCGTAGTAGGAGGAAGCCGAGAGCGCACGCGGGGCGGGGGCACCTGCGACGGCGAGGACAGAAGGCGACTGTGCTGCGTGGAAAGCAGGCGCGGGCCCCGCCGAGCCAGTGGCCGCCGGGCGGCGTGTGTTGAGGTGAGGCGTCACTTTCGATTGGGGGTGGGGCCCAGAGACCAGAGACACTGGAGAGTGTCTCCGTTCCATCCCAGGACAGGTAAACAACAGGTTGAGGAAGGCGCAAAGCCTTTTTTTTTATATATATATATAAATAAATGCACAGCCACAGCAGGCCCACAGAACAGGGGCTACTTCGCCGGATTTTTTTTTCCTTCCATTGCAACTCCCGGGACTGTGAGGAGTTCATCTTTTGATGCCCAGGAGGAGTTCGTCCATCTTTTGATGAGCGCGTGTGTATGAGAGATACAGTAATAATCTTTATTTATAAGCTTGTTGTAAAAAAAAACTTTATTTATAAGCTCATCGAAATACGGATGGGGTGTGGACGAAGGTACTGTACTGAGACAGCACTGCCTCAGTTGTCCGCTTAAAAAAAAACGATTCTAGGCTTCGTTCGACGGGACTCGTTGCACTTGCGGCTGATTTGTGGGCTGATTTGTTGTCAGTGCTATAGCTAAAAAGTAGAGCTAGTTCTGCCGAATAGCTTTAACAAAATATAACTCTAGCATCCATATTCAAACTATATATTTTTTTTTCAAATTCATATGCATGTATAAATATTTGTAATATCAAATAAATGCCATTCACGAAATATAGTTTTATAGTTCATCCATCTAGTAGGGTCATAGATACTCATATTTTTCCATAGATTTCATTAAGGTTAAAATAGTTTCGCTAAGGACAAATCTAGAGTTATATCGTTTTTTTTGTGGTCGGAGGCAGTATACTCCCTCTGACTCTTTTAAGCTTAAAAAAGTTTGACTAGAATTATACAAAGTATTTATAACATTTCTATCTTTTAAATAAGTGTACTATGGTTAATTCTGGAACAATAGTTAAAAAGAGATCGAGTGAATAGTAGTCAAAGTTTCATGGTCTATTCCAAATCATGTGAACCCTTGCCAGCAAAGCTAAGAAGCTCTGGATCACCGCGAGTGGACGGTAAGAGCCTGACGAGTAAGACTGTCAGAGCAGCTAAACTAAGGACAGCTTCTACAATTGGCTTTTAAGCTAGCTCTAAACATTTTTCTTATATTTTAATAGAGGAGAGAGAAAAGTTAGCTCTTAGTTAAGAGCTAAGCTCTTACACGCATGTCAAGGTTACGTGAGATTGTTATGTGGGGTCATTCATGTTAAAAGTTATGTACTAAGAGCTAGTACTGTTGGAGAAGTTAACTTGAAGCTAGCAGCTGACTCTGAGCCCAGTCGAACCTTTGCATGCCTTCAGCAAACCACACAGCACATAGTCAAAACCGAGTTTGGTCAACTCGTGCACTGCACAAATCGGATAACCTACTGACACCTACCAGTTCCCTCTGCAGCATTCTGACTATCAAAAACAAATAAGGCCACGTTCAGTTCGCGAAATCACCCAAATAAGGTCTTGTTCAGATGGTGAAATTTACTGTAGCACTTTCGTTGTTATTTGATAAATTTTATCCAAACATGATCTAACTAGGCTCAAAAGATTCGTCTTGACATTTACAGACTAAAAGTATAATTACTTATTTTTTTACCTACATTTAATGTTTCATGCATACGTCTAAAGATTCGATGTGACATGTTTTTTTAGAGAATTTGGAGAACTGAACGTGGCGTAATTCACTGATTCTGACTGTGATTGCTGCACTGCAGCAGCTGCTCCTCCCTTTTAATTTCCACGTTAAAAATGGGGAAAGACATGTAATCCAATCCCGACCAAAACAGGAAAAAAAAACAAATGAACGGTTTTTAGCACATTCTGGATGGCTGCCTGGCTGCATATATGATCCCCTCTCCCCACAAAAAAAAAATCTGATGGTTGTTAATATAAAAGGTTTCGTCCTAGGCCACCCATTCGGTCAGCATTGGAATGATGATGATAATGCAGTCCCTGCCGATGAATAATTGATAGGGATCTCGTAACTACTGTATTATGTATTGCCGGTTGGTAAACCGGCTGCCAGAGTATTATTCTCATCTCTTTTTTCGCCTCCTATCATCGATCACAAATATTGATATTAGAGCTGTCGGTACACGGGTACAGCACTACAGCGTCGTCCATGAACGGGCAACGGTAGGTGTAGAGAATCCATATTATGGATAAGAAAGTTAGGCTCCTAATAATAGGAGTATCTTGGTAATGCTCAAAAAAAAATTATAGTAGTTTTGATAGTTCGAGGACATCCAATACCTCGTTTCATAGTTCAATGTTGAAAATCGAACTATCGTGCAGGTTAGATGTTAAAAGAAATGGAATGTACTCTCTCTGTCTCTAATTAACTGTCGCCGTTGGTGTTCGTGCCACAAGTTTAACTCGATTTGTAGCAAATACATTCAACATTTGTATCTCCAAATAATTTTGTTAAAAAACTACATTCAAAGATCTCTTTCCAATGATACTAATTACTTATGATGAATATTAATATTTTTAATATGTATTTAGTCAAAGATGTTTCTTGGGAAGTGAAAACGACAGTTATTTAGAGACACAAGGAGTACACTTCAGTCTAATCACCTCTTCTTGGAAATAGTCATATTCTACTCGTACGTATAGAATTGTTCTTGCTCTCTTTCACTTCAAACTTTGTATAGTTCATCTTCTTTTCCTTTTATGTTTAGGAAGCTAGGACTAGCTTGGTTGGTTGAGTCTAGAGGTATTTCTCGCTAGCTACTCCCTTCGTTCCAAAATAGCTATCGTTTTTTCTTCTCGAGAAATAACTTTGAATAAATATATTTTAAAAATATTAATATTTGCAGTACATAATTAGTTTCATCGGACAAATCTTTCAATCTAGTTTTTTAACAAATTTATTTAAAGATATAAAGATTGTATATATTTTCTATAAATTAAGTCAAACTTGTGGCACGAAAACAAAATCGATAGTTAATTTGGAACGGAGGGAGTACACTACTATATAGGTTCCAGTCCTTGTCAAGACGAATGAAGTTAAGTGCATATTTACTTTAAATTTAATATGAATCTATCTAACTAATTTCATCTAAGGCATCATCATTCGATTCTTCAGAAACCATGCCGAGGAACAATTTCTGCTAGGAATGCTTGGCTAATCTATATAACCTTTGATGAGCTGGAACAATTTGTAGTTAGATTTCTAGCTAGCCAAACAAGCTCTAAATTCTCCCTCTTTTAAAAGTTATATAACCGTATAACTCTAGAAAGCAGAAGGCCAAAAGAAGTGAAAGTTACATGGGCACGGACCCAAATTATTTTTTGTTATTAAAGAACAAATGTTACCTGAAAAAGTAAGCAAGACCTCTACCTTTTTTCTCGAAATAGGAAAAACAAAACCGTCTGGCAATCGAGCCGGTCTCGAAGAGCAAATAAAGGGGTATTAAAGATGGTCTGGCTCCACTCTCGAATTGGTACTGTCGCATTCCATTTTAAGGATCTTCGTGCCTTTGCCCAACTTGCAAGCAGTGGCCGAGCCAAGGCCCGGCCACCCTGGGCATGTGGCCGGGCTCCCCTCCTGTATCATTCTCAAATACTATAGTACAAAGCATGACACAATGACCAGATAGAGGGTGCTGCCTTCTACCTACTCTAAGACACAGAGAGAAGTAGCATAGGCTAATAACGAGGAGAGGAAGGCCGAGGCGACATCATTGCCACTACCTAGGCTTTTGAGTTTACGGTTTAGCATAAAAATTTGCCATTCCCCGATTAGTAATTACTAATCGTGGCTTGAATTTATCTTTAACTTTTGCTTCTTCACATGAGCATATTTTGGGTGATTTTAGCTATCTCAATAGTGTTATATAAGAGAATAAACCGTATTACGACCGATAAATTCAATCGAACAAAGACTTTATTTTCTGAGTCACCATGAACTTGTGTTCTAAAAGATTATTTTAATTTGGTCGCTATGCTTAGAGACATTTTTGTTCATTCAACCAACATAAATGGGCTTCTTTGGGCTTTGTTCCACGGTCAAATTTGTTAGGTAAATCCTGGCGTATTATGAGCACTATTTTTTTTTGGTATTATGTATACTATTTTTTTGGTAGTATTATGTTAGGTTGCGTCCAGGCTTTATAAAAATCCTTGCTCCGCCACTGCTTGCAAGGAACTACTGTACTCCCAGTGTTACTTTATCGCATTAACTTGCTTAGAAAGGTTAAATATTTGATTTATCTAATGTTTTGCCTCGATATCTGAGTGCATGTGAACAAATTTGTGCGCCTTCTTCCTAATAACAATATAACTGATCTAAATAAAAAATGAGAAGTTTCAAATGAACTTTCTTTCACCATGCCGGCACCCATCATGGCGACAGTGAGAGGGACCCCCAAAGCATTGTGATTAGCCATAATTAATCTACTCCAGATCGGCTGCTGCATATACTACTGTGAAGCGCCAGCATATATGGTCGAGACAGATCAAGAGAGAGAGAGAGAGAGAGAGTATGCAGTGAGGCAACTGAAAACAGTTGGTGAGCATGTGCTCTCGCACAGTCGCACTTGCACAAAAAGGAATTATTTTTGGCATTTTTCGTTTATATATGTTTATATACAAATCGCCTCTAATCTAAATTCTCAAAATTTTCCATGCGCATGTGGCAGCTGAACAGGATGTTGGCGCCAACGTGGGCATGGGCATAGTGTATAGCAGAAATGATGATGATGAGCCTCGATCAGGTTCCCATCAAGCATCAGCGATGGCCATCTGCAGACTGCAGGCAATGGCTGGCATTATTATTATGACAAAAGAATCGAAGCTACTACTACTATACTCCGGTACTAGTTAGCACATCAGAACTGGAGATGACGATAACCGAATGCTACACTGCTGCCAGTCAGTGTACATGCATGTTTGTTCTTATCTTATGCACTGACTGACTGATTGTTCAGGCGCAGCAGTGTACTAGTATTTGGTAAAATTCTGCATCAGTAGTGTCGTGTCTGAACACTGTGAGGTTTCTACAAGCTTTGGAGATAAACTACACGATTATTGCACATAGCCGAGCAGTCCGGAGATAGGATATGCATGGATCATTCATTGCCAGGGGCGACTGCATGCACATCCCACATGCGTGTGCATGCATTGTGTGGGGGCATTGTGGATTTCTGAGCACTAGCGCTGTCTGGCCCTGTTCGACTGTTTCAACAGTATTCCGTGAGAGATAATAAGCTGCAGCACGACTGATAAGTTGAAACGGACAGCTATCATCTGTGTGGCCGCTAGTCGGCCCAGGCCACAGGCCCACGGTAAGCATGACGGACAGATCACGTAGGCCAATCTTTAGCTTATTCGATTCGATGCCAGCCATCATTGGCTCGTGGTGTGTGATAATGACGATATGATTTGCTTGGATGACGATGGATGCGCGCAATGGGTGGGAGTATAACCCCCGAAGCAGGCCCTTGTCATAGCCCACGACCCGATGAAGCCCAAGGACTGCAAAAGAGACACGGGCCTGGGTGCCTGATGGTCTGGCCCATGAGCCATTACTTGGCCCTGGCCGGTTGGCCGGACGGTGGCTGTGTAAAAAAAAAACCGTTGGCGTCAATGGGGAGGAGCATGAAAGGTGAACGGAACTAAAAACTCCTCTCTCCGTCGTTCTTTTTCCCCTTCCACTGATTTCTTGTTCTGCCGTCGGTGGCTCTCCCTCCCGATCGACCCGGCGACCGGTCATCAGCATACTCCATTGATGCCGTCGAGGTACGCCACAACACACTCTTCCTTCAGCAGATCTGGCTAATTGTCTACTAACGCAATGTTTAGTTCCAAAATAAAAAAAATGCACCTATCGTATCGAATCTTTGGACATATAAAATACTAAATATAGATTAAAAATTTAACTAATTATACAGTTTGCAAGATGAATCTTTTAAACCTAATTAGTTCATGATTTGACACTAAAGTGCTATATTAACACATGTGTTAATGATGGATTAATTAGGCTTAAAAAATTCATCTCGTGATTTACAGACGGATTCTGTAATTTGTTTTTTTTGTTAGTACCCGAACACCTCATGCAACACTCTACTTAGCATTCGATGTGATATTCAAAATTCCTACACCGTGGAACTAAACGTGTCCTAACTCTGTGTTTGTTATTGTTCGGTATGACTTATTGCGGTTGCGGCTATGGCTGATATAAGCATAGCGATGGGGTTCAACGTCTTTAATTGATGGCATAAGCACAACCTAACCTATCCTGCTTCATCAACATGCAAACTAACATATCCTGCTTCTCCATCTCATGTATCTATCTCTAACTCGACATCTCCTTCCTTGTGTTTGTAAGCTATCGACATACAGCAACATTGTGGCATCCTATAATGATAAGTTATTATAACATAATCGGTGGCATGGGCATAAACTCACCTGTCTAATTATGTCTATATTGGCTAAAGATGTTATGACAAACCATGTTCCCACTATTTCCGTGGAGTCTTTGCTTTCGTCTTTATGGTGGGGTGATTGAGGAGCAGCAACGATGCTTTGGCCTCTAAGATGTTGACTTGCATCACTGGATCACCAATTAGAAGCTAGGATAACCAAGAGCATAGCACAATGTTTAGAACATTCAAGTTTAAGACGCCTTCAACAATCCATGGCTTGATGGAAAAGCTCAGGCCCAAGACAAGTTCAGAGTGGTGTGATTTGTAAGACCCTAAGACTTACATGGACGTGTTTGTTTGAACTGTCTGTTTCGAGTTTGTCTCAGAATTTTTTTGCATTTTTGGCTTCTGACTATTAGCCTTTTACGAAGACACCAAAGACCCTTGTTTAGAATAGTTTTTGTTCAATGAACTGGCGTACGACACCAAACGCTGCGCTTCTACCTCTGCTCTCTCCCCGTTGTTTACACGTGAAATCGGAATAGGTCACGAGCCAAGTTTTTCTCTCGACAGAGTATGTTTGCAGAGATGTGAGCAGACTATGTATGATTTTAGGGGAACAGACATAAATCTAAGCAATGTGCAGTCAAATAAGAAATAAACTGGAAGGTGCATCCTTGAACGATGTAAATTGGTATTGCTCCAAAAATTCAAGATCCACAAATCCAACATTGACAGGTCTAATAGCTTAGGTTCCAAAAGTACATAGAACAACATGCTCTGCTACTGATAAAGATGCTTTGGAAGTTCATCTCGACGTTGTCATGTATCCAATCAAACCTCCTGGACGCTCAAACCTGCAACAACAGACATTGAGTAGTCAAAAAGGCAGAACTTAATGGTTGATTCGTGCTTTAAATGTGAGACTTCATTTGACAGACCAAAATGTAAAAGGTTTGCAACAATTGAAAGGCAATCGGTAATCACAAGATAGATGAAAAAAGATACAAGCATATTTAATTTAAGATTAATAAGAGACATCTTGTCCCTCAGATCTCATAGCTATTACCCATCATCGATGAACTTACAATCAACTGGTTTTAGCCACAAGCCTATATGCCAACGAGTAGCAACAACAAAGGCTTGAAGCTAAAACTAATCAATCATTCATCTATGGTCAAATAATATAATCTTCAATGGGACAAAGCCTCATCAAATAGAAAACACAAACAAATACAAAACAACAAACTTAGTCCAGTCTTCAAAGTAAAAGCTGATGAAGGAAACGATCATAAAAGTCCCTCGGATCTCATAGCTATTATTGGCCATCATGGATGGTTCTCAAAATTGGTTTTAACCACAAGCCACCCGCTAATCAAGAAGATATGTCAGATGGCTTGAAGCTAAAACCAGTCTTCAACCATCTTTGGACCGAAATTTTATCTTCACTGGGACAGCTAAAATGGCATTATTCCATCAAAAATTGACAACCAAATAGACCATCAGCAGTGTGGGTAACTCAAGGCAATATTACTACCAGAATGGAGTTTTCGTATACCAGAACAGACACAATATCATGTCAATTAAAGCTGCGCTAACCTGGGGGAAGAGATTGCTTCAACTTGTTTGCCTTCTCAGCATCGAAGACGCAGAGGGTGTACAAGTACTTGGAGCAGCGCACCTTGAACTTGACAACGTCCTTGCTCCTCTTGATCTTCACTGAACGAGCATCCTTCCTCCTCGCGGTGAGAAGGAAGTCCTTGATCTCGTGGATCTGCTTCGGCTGCAGATTTATTTCACAAACGATTAGACAAAGCAATACACTTGGCAATGAACTATAAAATAATAGCAGGACAGCAAAAAAAAAAAAAAACTCGTTGCCACTACTAAGAAAACAAACACCCACACACATGCTACATGGTAGTTTATACACAATTGGATCTACAATGTTGGGTCTTTTTTACAATTTAACCTGTTAATCCATCAGTGTATTTCGAATTCTTATAACTACAAGCACAACACAATGCTTAAAGAGACGATGGCACCAGAATTATATGCAGTCAGTAATTGACATTACAAGCTTTCCAAGCTCCAGCAATTCAGCCTAGGATACAGCTAATACAAAGCCACAACAGCAACTTGCACAAAGATTGTACAAAACCAGAGCACAAGTAACATTGCTTGGGTCCGTAAATCAAACAGGACGTCAGCAACACAAAGACCTAATCTGACCGTTCTCGCGCACAATGATAATCCACTGAAAGGTCACAGCAAGAACGAGGTCTAGAAAACTGCCATCACCTATAGAACAAGACAAGCATCTTGCTACCAAGCAACAAGTCATGACGCGGCCACAGAACAGAACATGGATGAGACGAACTGATGGGCTAGTGCGTAAACAGGACCGATAAGAAAAGAAGGGGAAGGCACTCGAGGGCGAGGGATAGTTACCATCTTCTCGCGAGAGCTGGGAGGCGCCAAGCTCTTCTTCTCGCGGCGGCGGCGGCGGCGGCGGCTGGGATCCCACGGGAAGAAGGAAATGCGGAGATGGCGGCGGGGCGGGGGGGGAGAGGATTATATAGGGCACGCAGGTAAAACCCTAGACAGGGAGCGATTCCAAGAATGCCCACGTCCTCGCTCGCTGCGGGTGGGATCTGTAGATCGAGTGCTCTCCCGCGGTGGAAGGCCGCATCGAGATGGGCCCAGTTGGGCCGATTCGCTATATGTCGTTGAATTTGCGGCTCGAAATATTGCTGAAGTTCATTTTCTTTAGCAGCAACTATTAAAGAAAAAACATTTCTTACCTCTCTCAAGTTTTAAAACCGTTTGTAGTGATTTTGAATATGTGACGCCACGTCAGAAGGATAAATTATAGAGATTCAAAGTGAGTACATAGAGATTCAAATAATTTCAAGCTAGGCACCATAAGATAGAGCATGATTTTTTTAAAAAAAAATCTAAAACTAGTTTCATAATTTTTTCGAGGTAAAATTATTTTTGTATGAATTTAATAATATTGAACTATATTTTTATTTTTTTCAATTGCATTATTTTCTTCATGTAAAGTATTTATTTAGATAACTTAAAAAATCATTAACTTTTGGATACATTTTAAAAATTTTAGTCTGATTTACCTGATGAACTTTCAACTTGGTTTGATTTATCCTCTTTAAAGTGAAACTACATCAGTGCAAATACAAACGGTTTTAAAATTTAAGTGGGATAAAAAAAATAGTTTTATGGTTTAGGGAGAAAAATCGAACAACCGCAATAGTTGAGGAAGGTAAATTGAGCTTTTATTATTAAACTTATCCATTTTTTGCCTAGTTTCATTCACATCAATTATTAAAAATTTAAAGTTTCAATTAGATTTCATAACTCGAAATATTCACAATTGTTTGTAGCTTATATACACTGGCCAAGTACTAGACCACTAGCACATCCAAAAGCACAACGACAGAACACGTCTACTACTCCGTTCTATAAAAAATCATTATGACATACACGTCTACTACTCTATTCTAAAAAAATCATTATGACATACGTACAGATCAAACTTTCTTAATTTAACTGAGTTTATAGTGTATCTCTAAATAAATTTATTATAAAAATATATTTAAAGATCTATCTAATGATACTAATTATAGTATTTCGCTATATATATTTGATTAGAATTGAAGACTGTTGACTTTTTGAGAAATAAGAATGATTCGTTTTTAGGAACAGGGAGTATACAGCTACAAACAATTGCGAATCCTATCCAAGAGAATGAATGCAATAAGATCCATTTCGCCAGGAAAAACGAAGACGCTTCCACATATTGCAAAATCAAATGTTACAGCAATAGTGCCAAATTATTTGTTGGACTGACTGTGACATGTCGTATGGCCATAAACAGATGGAGCTACACAGGTTGTGCAAAAAAAAAACGGTCTGTACTCTTTCGCATAAACAACCCGGTACAGCAGGAGCCGCTGCAGCAGCAATCAGTAGTCGTCGCCTCTGGATATGACCTCTTTGCAAGTTGGCCGGAGTAAGATGGTGTGCTCAAACTGCGAGACATAGCTCCCTTTCACGTCGCACAATGGAGGATACGGCTGCGAAGCGCGAACAGAGCAGGAGACAGTGAATAACAATGTCCGCAACATGGTTCAGACAATTTAGTTGAGATGGAGCTTTTCACATACCTGAATGATACCACTATCACAAAGATTTTTCAGAGCCAAGAGGTATTTTGTCTCGCCGAGGCGGTCCAAGTAGCGGCGGCAAAATGCGAGTGTTCCAAAGTTGTTGTTGATGGTCCCAAGTAGTTGCTTAGCCTTTGCTACCCTCAAAGGCACATGCCCAACGTCAAAGTTCTTCATGTAATGGCTGCATTCCAAGTCCTCCTGGACAAATCCCCTTCCTGAAAATGTCATGAAGCTTACAAAATGTAGAAGTCATCGAGGACTTGAACTTATGTCTAAATAGGGACAGCAAATTTATGCTGTGCAGGTGTGGAGCCATAAGGACCATTCTAGATATAAGTAAAGTGACTAATCCTTTTTATTTTTAAAAAAACTATTCATGATGACACATTGTAGCACTACGATATTTCCATCAATCAGTTGAAGCTACAAAGACCGACATACCAGTAGATCCAAAAGTTTCAATAGCATAAAACTCCCCCTCTTCCATTTTTGTTTGTTCTCCACCTTTCACAATTGGAACTGATTTTCCGCCATGGATCTGATATGGCCCAATGCTATGTCCATTGAGGTTCCGAATACTTTTTACTGTCACAAACAAAAATGTAGTTTCAATTGTCATTGCCTTTTCTACATTATATATTGTTCCGCAGAATAGAAAATCAAAAGTTGTAGCACCTTGGAAAACTTTCCCGTTGATTTCAACCTCATATGATTCCATTACTTCTTGGATTGCAGCACCAACATCACAGAGCCGTGCATCTATTCCAGCTTCCTACAATGAAGTGATAAAGTCATATTGAAGTTCAATGAGTGCATGATGCAACAGAAGAAACATAATTTCTGACCGCGACATATATAAAGAAGAAATTCAAATTAAGCCAAGACATAGAACTATGCACAGGAGCAGTTGGAGTGATATGCCAACACACAATAATTATCTAGTGGAATTATGGAAATCGTTATCCCCATGAGCACATGATCATGCCATGCTTGAGCAAAGGATATCACTTTTGTACAATCATGCAGAACACTACAGGAAAATGACATGGGCAAAGGGGATAACTGAAATCATGCACTCTTATACCCCACTCCATAAACTTAGAAGCACAGCCAACAGAGGGTGCAAAGGAACATGTTGAAATTACCTTGATCCCTGTATTTGTGGCATCTCTTGTTGCTTGAAGCAATGGATCATACATAGGATTGAATGCAACAGTAAATGCACAATCAACAATGTACCCTGGAACAAATAAGTTAGTTACATGAAATCTACAGAGGTAGTTATAACAAAAGCTCATATACAAGATAAACAAGGGAAAGATTGACGGACCATCTATATGTGTTCCAAAATCCAGCTTCATCACATCATCATACTGTAGCACAGTTTTGTCACCAGAATTTGGAGTCCAGTGAGCTGCGACCCTAAGAATTGGATTTCCTTATCAGTTGTGAATGGAATGAAGATTTTTTTTAAAATGAATAAAACAGGAGAGCTGCTGCTTATATTAAAAACAAGGAGCTCAGACTGAGCAGTACAACATATCAACAACAAGAATGGAATGAAGAATTGGAAACACGACAGATGTATATCATACCAATGGAAACGCTATAGAAGAATAACATACCAATTCAAGGAACATCCAGTTGGAAAGGCAATGCCAGCTTGCAGTCCATTCTCCTTGATAAGTTTCCTGACCATGTTTTCCAGTGTTTCACATAGATCAATCATTAACATTCCAGGCTTAATAATGCTCCTCATATATTTCCGCACCTAGAAAACCAGAACAAACATTGTAGAATTGCAACCAACAACACATAGGATTAAGATTATGCTGCAAATTTATCAGAGAAAGGTTCATGCCAAACCTGTCTATGAACTTCTGCTGCTCGGCGAACAGAGTTGTACATTGGCTTTTGCAGTCGTTCAAGCTCCCTCTTTTCCTCGCTAGTTGTTCTCCATAAATTACTGAAGATCAAAAGTGTACATATTTGTAAACAGTTAATGTCAGTTCCTACCATCAGCTCAGAGTCATCATAGTTAAAGGATGGGGGAACTAATTTTATTTCCCTCGATGCATTTGAGATGTGAAGGTTTTCGTATGATAAGAAACCAACATATAATTCTATACAACTTCCACAACTGGTGATAAGAGTTGCACTTACTCATCCTTATATTGCTGAATTTCACCCTCAGGAAATTCTCCTGAAGGAAAAAGCTCGTCAACAGGTACTGATGGAGGATCTGTCTGCTGAAGAGGACTCTTCTTCTTTCTGCAGAAGACATGGACATCCTCGTAAATTGAAACAGACAAAAAAAAATGTATGGTCCAATTCAACAGCGGAACTCACTTGGATTTGTTTTTCTTCTTTTTCTTCTTTGCAGCTTCTGAAGATATCCATTTCAAAGGCAACTGTTAGACTAACCTTACCCCAAATGCTAGATGCAATAAAAGAGTTTCAGCCTTATATGGGAAATTTGCCAAATACAACTTGCAAGGCAGAATTGCCACCTGGTGCTCCATCTTGAGATGGATCATCAGCTTGTGCTTCGTCATCATCCTCTGGTGGTGAAGACTGAGCTGCAGGAACCACACCATTGCTGTTTGCAGTTTTGCCTTCTTTAATAAGATCTGACTACAAAAAGAAGGGGATGTCACTATTGAAAGCAAATATAAAGAAAAGCAAGAGGAATATGCCATATAGGGTTCCGTAATCCATGTAAATAAAGAATTTGTTTGATCATTTTCAGTTTCAAATTGTGTTCTGGGGAAGCTACCCAGGTTACCTAGTCAAAAGTTTAGTGACCACTATTAGGACAATTCCCGTAATTACTTAAAATGATGAATTAAGATAAAGCATGATTGCAACATGGAACGAATGAATAGAGGAACACTGCACTGAACATGAGTATACAAGAACAATAAGCAGTCATCATGACTATTGACTACAACATGACGAACTCTGCAAACAAAATACCCCCTCCTGTTCTCAAATAGATGCCAAAGCAAACCTGCTGTGTGTTGTGTAGAAACAGCATTTGTGATTAATTCCATGGGCTATGGAAATCAAAGAAACCACTGCGGCTACCTACTTTGGTTTCTTCATTCTGTCCGAGATGCAATGCCTCCATCTCCTTGGTAGATGTATCAACCACAGCCATATTGTATTTCTAAAGATGATTCAAACCAAACCTGAATGAGCAGAATAAACAAAACCATAAGCACCAATATAGCTAAGGACAACTTACTTTTCTTTTCTTTTTTTCAAAGAGAAGGGCAGCAGCTCTGCCCTTCAATTAAGAAAGAAAGCAAGTGGAATTAGTTCAGTGCACAAGGAGCACTACAGCTGCTCGCAAGCTGCCCACAACAGACTTACATTTCAAAATGCATCCCACTTGTAAAGCAAATGTGTAGTATTAATACCTCAGCTATTCGCACATGTCTAACAGAAACTTGAGACATTCGTGAACAATGAATTCAATGATAATAAACAATATGCCGCTTGGATTATCAGGGCTGCACTCATTCCGCTCAGTAATCAAATGACAAGGTTTAAAGTTAGGCTAAGAATGCTCATCAAACCGAAGCACACGCAAATTGTTAGATACATCATTTAGCTATATATGCATATATGGGAGGGGAACTATCTGTGTCATGTACTCCCTCCGTCCCTTTTTAATTGTCGTCCGGAAAGCGTGTCTGTGAGGGAAACACGGATTTGTAGAAACAGTTATTTAGGGACGGAGGGAGTATGTCCATGTGCACAAGTAATCAGGTTGACCACTCATTGCAGAATCAAAATCTTCATGAAGCCTTCTTTCATTTAGCAAGTTTTGGCCAGGTCTATCTAGCGAGTTTAAGCCAATGCCTTGCAAGCTGGATACGAGAAGGACTAGGATAGTGCTTTTAGAGGGAATAAAAATTTTCATCAGAAGCGCCCAGCAAATGTTATTACCATAACAAAAGTAGTGTACACTCTACAGCCATCAGGTTTGCGTCGGCAGTTACACAAAACTATGGGTTCCAGTAATCTAGTTGGAGAAATTCCAAAAATCCACAAACTCCCCTGGAACAACCTGGCTGGACAACAATCTCGGATCAGCACTACTATACTATTAGAGTATTAGAAACCCCTGTCCAAACCATTTGCTCATGCGCACAAAACCGAAACTAGCCAGCGGCTGGAGCAGGAGCCGACAATACCTTCCTCCCGGTTCGAGGCCGCGAGAGCTCCGGCGATCACGGCCACACGGCTAGCTATTCGCCGATGAAGGATGGGGTTGAGACGGGAGGCTCCGCCGCGTTTCGTGCGAGGCGGCCGGAGGAGGAGGCGGCGGCTCGAAACGACGGCTAGAGTTGGATTTGGACCTGGACGGCGACCTATAGAAGGCTTCGTTTATTATGTAAAGATAGTATAAAATAATATCACATCTTAATTTTACGTCACAAGAAAAGACTATAGGATAAAATAGTTCCACTTACACGTAAATTATGTCCTACTAACCATACAATCAATATCGTGGAGCTCACTAAAAAATACTGATAAATGAAATAAATAAAGTTAACCAAATATCGATGCAGTAATAGAACAATAATGATTAATTGTAAGTCATCCAACCATAAAGGATAGCACTTGCGCTACTTTCACTCGTAAAAAGGTTTGCCATGTCAAATAAAAGGTTGGTCATATCAAATAAAATATGCTAGCAACAATCGCTTGTCCCCTATGGACACCATGCTATAGTCGGTCACCAATCAAAGATGGTCTAAAAGATTTTAAATGTAAGATGAGGCGTCTAACTTCTCGCAACAGAAGCATGCAGATAGTTGAAACTACAGTTAGATATATCCTGCATATAAGTTATTTATTAATTTTAAAGCTAAAGTGTTGTTAATATCTTGAAAAATGTGCATCGTCCGTGAGATATTACCTCTTCTATGAAGTTAGAACCTCTTTATATACGATATTCTTTGTGAATATATTCTTTGTCGGTTTCTTCTTCCTCTTTCCATCCCCTTTGCCTTTCTCTCTGTTCATGTCCTTCTCAGTAGCTGGCACAACCAAGATCCTGATGTTTGATCAAGCCGTGTTGACACACCTAGCAGCAGCAGCGAGCAACGGTGTTGGAGGGGCTGAAGAAATTAGGGTCCGGCACGACATCGACATGGGCAATAAAGGAGACGACGAGCGGCGGCGCGTATGGCACATCCAGTGGTGGACAACAACGGGAGCATCGTTCGGTAGCGTCCCGTCTGATGGCAGTGACGTCGAGGCGGCGACGCGTACCTACGCGTCCGACGACACAACTTCGTGGCGGCAACGCATGTGGCGGTGAGGGCAAGCACTCCAATGCCGCAGTGGGTGCTGGATTTTGTTTTGCATGAGCTTTTTAGGGACGCGAGTTGATTTAGGATGGGATTTAGGGATTTAGGAAGGTGGAGGTGGAAGAGGTGCCGTGTTTTCTTTCTGAACACACAGGTGTCGTGATTAGGAAGGTGGAGGTGCCAGGTGGAAGAGGTACCTTGATTTTCTCAAGATTGCCAAGTTTGCCAGGCATTCTATTTTTCTCAAGTGTTTCTGGCAGGCATCCAGCAGTTATTAGGTGAAGGCTTCACCATGACCGGGTAAACGGGTCATCTCCGTATTTTTTAGTTTTACCAGCACAAATGCTCATGCGTTGCAACGGGACACATGATTTTTTTATATGGTTATATTTATACAATTGTGTCTTGATATTTTTTAACTAACATGTCATGTGTTCCAATTCGTGTGAAAAAAGAAGGAAATTGAAAATGAATTTTGTTTTTACATTAGGATTCCTATTCTATTCAGTTTACTCAAGATCAGAGGTTCTATTTAGATTAGGACTCCTAGTTATTCTCTCAATAGTCCTTACCTATAATATAACAACAGCGATGTTGTAAATAGATTCGGATTTCTGGTTATTTTCACATTCACAGAGCTAGTTAGAGAAGGCCATACACAAAATAGGTGCAATAAAAGAGGTAGAAATTTTGCCTCCCATGCGGTGCAACGGGAGAAAAAGACTATCGATTATTGAGGAGAAACAATAACAAAAATGATACATAATTATTTGTGTTTTTTTGCTTTCTATATATAATTTAAAATCTATAATATCACGTTGGCAATAATATAGCAATATTCTATAAAGTCTGGGTTGAGTTAAAATACAATCATAAGAGATTTTTTTTATCCTCTTGCAAATCATATAAATATATAGATGTTAATATACAACTTTAATTTTATACTATCTATGTATTACTATAGTTAAATATTAAGCTTTGTAGTTCTTTTAATTAGAACCCATAAAACTATATAATTTTAATCTATTACTGAAGTCAACAAGGAATTATGATATTTCAAGAATTGATTTGTAATTATGAAAGGAGACATCTTTTGATTTTTCATATGGTAGTCCTTATAAAGTATTGCAGATATAAATTTATTTATAGGAACTTCCGTTCATAGTTTAATTAGTCTAACCATCGATCCCTGTCCGACTACAACTCTGACAACGTTCACATGCGAGTCCTTATAAAGTATTGCGGATATAAATTTATTTATAGGAACTTCCGTTCATAGTTTAATTAGTCTAACCATCGATCCCTGTCCGACTACAACTCTAACAACGTTCACATGCGAGAGAAGTAAAACTCTTCACCCGTGTCCGACTCTAACTCTGACAACCTGCGCACATAGGAGGACCATGAGAAAGTTAGTCAATATCAATAGACCAGACGAAAACGGTTAGACAAAAACAGTGAAAACCTAGCGTGTGCTGCTTAGCAGCAACAATATGCTTAATCCAAGGAACATCACAACTGTCTTTCTTGACGGTGAGAATTTTGTCCTTAATCAAAAGTTCATGTTTGACATTTAAAACCTATTTAGAACATAAGAGTTTTACAAATCAGTTCAATTTCAGAGGAAAACATGTAGATATAAAATTTTATTTGCATTCCAAACGTGTCCTTGTTATATTTTTTAGGATTTTGTTTGTGGAAGAACGCTAATAGTGAGTGTTATTTGAAAGCCTAAATATTTTGCCTTTAATATATTTTTTAGGATTTTGTTTATGGAAGAACGCTAATAGTGAGTGTTATTTGAAAGCCTAAATATTTTGCCTTTAATTTGACTCCGCCTGGGGCTCTTTTTGACGTATAGGAACGAAGTTTTTTCTTTTATATTATCTGCCCGGGCTCCGATCTCTAATTGAAAAAAACATAAAAACGCAAAAATAAGCAAATCTTGCACAACAAGGACTCGAACAGGAGACCTTTTCGTGGCCGCAAGGTTGACAAGTTAGCCAACTACACCAAGTACTTGATCGTTGATGTTCTATGGGCTAAGACTACGTATTTGTTTCCTGTTCCAATTTTGTTTCCTATTCTAATCTAATTCGGTGTCATTTATTTTTTACCTGATCTCCTGCTCTTATAAGTAGGCCAGACGAAAGAAAATCCAGACCAAAAAAGTGGCTGAAATTTAATGTTGTAAACAGATTAGGACTTCTAGTTATCTTTACATTCACAGAGTCTAAGCAACAATACTTTCGCTAGTTATTGTAGCTTTGAACTTTCGCTAGGAGAGGATGGACAGTGCGGCACGAGTCAGATCGTGGAGCCAGGGATAGAACCGTAGCCAGATAACAAATCCAAAACACTCTAGGACTTCGGCAACAAGAGCGAGCCGAAACATGCAGGTAAATAGAAACGGCCTGTACTAAAACCGTGATGCGGACGGACACAAAAAGAATACGGTAGAAGTTGGACGAAAAAAAGAGGGCTGAAATTTTGCCTCTTTAATATTAAATTATTATACTAGCACAAATGCCCGTGCGTTGCAACGAGACACATGATTTTTTTATATGGTTATATTTGTACAATTGTGGCTTGATATTTTTTTAACTAACATGTGTTCCAATTCGTGTGAAAAAAGAAGGAAATTGAAAATGAATTTTGTTTTTATATTAGGATTCCTATTCTATTCAGTTTACTCAAGATCAGAGGTTTTATTTAGATTAGGACTCCTAGTTATTCTCTCAATAGTTCTTACCTATAATATAACAACAGCGATGTTGTAAATAGATTCGGATTTCTGGTTATTTTCACATTCACAGAGCTAGTTAGAGAAGGCCATACACAAAATAGGTGCAAAAAAAGAGGTAGAAATTTTGCCTCCCATGCGGTGCAACGGGAGAAAAAGACTATCGATTATTGAGGAGAAACAATAACAAAAATGATACATAATTATTTGTGTTCTTTTGCTTTCTATATATAATTTAATATCGATAATATCACGTTGGCAATAATATAGCAATATTCTATAAAGTCTGGGTTGAGTTAAAATACAATCATAGGAGATTTTTTTTATCCTCTTACAAAGCATATAAATATATAGATGTTAATATACAACTTTAATTTTATACTATCTATGTATTACTATAGTTAAATATTAAGCTTTGTAGTTCTTTTAATTAGAACCCATAAAACTATATAATTTTAATCTATTACTGAAGTCAACAAGGAATTATGATATTTCAAGAATTGATTTGTAATTATGAAAGGAGACATCTTTTGATTTTTCATATGGTAGTCCTTATAAAGTATTGCAGATATAAATTTATTTATAGGAACTTCCGTTCATAGTTTAATTAGTCTAACCATCGATCCGTGTTCGACTACAACTCTGACAACGTTCACATGCGAGTCCTTATAAAGTATTGCGGATATAAATTTATTTATAGAAACTTCCGTTCATAGTTTAATTAGTCTAACCATCGATCCCTGTCCGACTACAACTCTAACAACGTTCACATGCGAGAGAAGTAAAACTCTTCACCCGTGTCCGACTCTAACTCTGACAACCTGCGCACATAGGAGGACCATGTATGAGAAAGTTGGTCAATATCAATAGACCAAACGAAAACGGTTAGACAAAAATAGTGAAAACCTAGCGTGTGCTGCTTAGCAGCAACAATATGCTTAATCAAGGAACATCACAACTGTCTTTCTTGACGGTGAGAATTTTGTCCTTAATCAAAAGTTCATGTTTGACATTTAGAACCTATTTAGAACATAAGAGTTTTACAAATCAGTTCAATTTTAGAGGAAAACATGTAGATATAAAATTTTATTTGCATTCCAAACGTGTCCTTGTTATATTTTTTAGGATTTTGTTTGTGGAAGAACGCTAATAGTGAGTGTTATTTGAAAGCCTAAATATTTTGCCTTTAATATATTTTTTAGGATTTTGTTTATGGAAGAACGCTAATAGTGAGTGTTATTTGAAAGCCTAAATATTTTGCCTTTAATTTGACTCCGCCTGGGGCTCTTTTTGACGTATAGGAACGAAGTTTTTTCTTTTATATTATCTGCCCGGGCTCCAATTTCTAATCGAAAAAAACATAAAAACGCAAAAATAAGCAAATCTTGCACAACAAGGACTCGAATAGGAGACCTTTTCGTGGCCGCAAGGTTGACAAGTTAGCCAACTACACCAAGTACTTGATCGTTGATGTTCTATGGGCTAAGACTACGTATTTGTTTCCTGTTCCAATTTTGTTTCCTATTCTAATCTAATTCGGTGTCATTTATTTTTTACCCGATCTCCTGCTCTTATAAGTAGACCAGACGAAAGAAAATCCAGACAAAAAAAATGGCTGAAATTTAATGTTGTAAACAGATTAGGACTTCTAGTTATCTTTACATTCACAGAGTTTAAGCAACAATACTTTCGCTAGTTATTGTAGCTTTGAACTTTCGCTAGGAGAGGATGGACAGTGCGGCACGAGTCAGATCGTGGAGTCAGGGATAGAACCGTAGCCAGATAACAAATCCAAAACACTCTAGGACTTCGGCAACAAGAGCGACCCAAAACATGCAGATAAATAGAAACGGCATGTACTAAAACCGTGATGCGGACGGACACAAAAAAAAATACGGGAGAAGTTGGTTCCAATTTTGTTTCCTATTCTAATCTAATTCGGTGTCATTTATTTTTTACCCGATCTCCTGCTCTTATAAGTAGGCCAGACGAAAGAAAATCCAGACCAAAAAAGTGGCTGAAATTTAATGTTGTAAACAGATTAGGACTTCTAGTTATCTTTACATTCACAGAGTTTAAGCAACAATACTTTCGCTAGTTATTGTAGCTTTGAACTTTCGCTAGGAGAGGATGGACAGTGCGGCACGAGTCAGATCGTGGAGCCAGGGATAGAACTGTAGCCAGATAACAAATCCAAAACACTCTAGGACTTCGGCAACAAGAGCGAGCCGAAACATGCAGGTAAATAGAAACGGCCTGTACTAAAACCGTGATGCGGACGGACACAAAAAGAATACGGGAGAAGTTGGACGAAAAAAAGAGGGCAGAAATTTTGCCTCTTTAATATTATTATATAATATATATATATAAAGTATAATATAAAAAAATATAAGGTAATAGATATAGCAAAAGGCTGAGTCGGATCATGATTATCGGTTAGACTAAAAAAATTAGTGTACATAAATTTTGCCTCTATGATGTATTTAGATTAGAACAACAACAATGTTGTAAACAGATTAAGACTTCTAGTTATCTTTACATTCACAGAGTTAGTTATAGGAGGCCATACCAAAAAAATGGTACCAAAAAAGAGGCGGCTGAGTCGGATCATGATTATCGGTTAGACCAAAAAAATTAGTGTACATAAATTTTGCCTCTATGATGTATTAGATTAGAACAACAACAATGTTGTAAACAGATTAGGACTTCTAGTTTCTTTACATTCACAAAGTTAGTTATAGGAGGCTATACCAAAAAAATGGTACCAAGAAAGAGGCGGAAATTTTGCCTCTTTATTATTAAAATTATTATTATTATTATTATTATATTATATTATATTATATTATATTATATTATATTATATTAGGTATATATATATGTATATATATATATATTATAGATATATAGATAGAGATACAGATGCGGGTCCTACGACCCAAACCGACCGCCGTTATGGCATGTGGGACCCACCTGCCAATCTCCGGCCCAACTTGCAATTCAAAGCCCAAGCGGAGGCAGACCAAAGGATCATTGATGGATCTTGCTGGACCCACACTGCATCGGCCCAGCCCACCCAGTGTCCTTAACACCCCAGTAGGCAGCAGCAGCAGCAAAAAATCCTCACGATTCAGAAACCCTCGCCTCCCCCTTTCTTCCCGGCCGCCGCCTCTTCCCCCGCCGCCGCCGGAAGGAGAAAAAAATGGCTGCCGACGGGGAGGAAGCGTCGCGGATAATCGTACCGATGGCGGTGGAGGGCACACCGGAGCAGCTGGCGTTCGTGGAGGAGTCGAAGCTGCAGAAGCGCAAGGAGAACGTGGACTGGGCCGTCAGGAACCGGGAGCGCAAGGCGGCCAAGCGCCAGCGCATCCGCGACGAGCACAAGGTCATCGTCAAGCGGCCCGAGGATTTCGTCACCGCGTTCCGCAATAAGGAGCGCGACTTCCTGCGGATGAGGACCCGCCTCAAGGTCCGCAAGCAGCCGCCCGTCGAGGCGCTCGGCTCCAAGCTCGTCTTCGCGATTCGCATCCCTGGGTAGGTAGTCCTGGTAGCGGAACAAACTCTCCGCTGTGCTGTTTTTTTTTTTTTTTGGTTTCAATGGCGTTAACAGCTACCGTTGTTTGTTTGGTGCGTGTGCTTGTAGCTCCGTGGACTTGCATCCGCACATCAGGAAGGTTTTGAGGAAGCTACGACTGACGAAGGTACTCACCGGCGTGTTCCTCAAGGCCACCGAGTTGACGCTGAAGAGGCTTCTTGTGGTTGAACCGTTTGTCACCTACGGGTAACTTAACCGAATGAAAGCAACATTTTTCTAGGCTGTGGTCGATTATCTTGTTGCTTTGTAGTATCGCGTTTTCGATATTCAGCTTTGCTGCTTTGTCACAACAGGTTTCCAAACTTGAAGAATGTGAAAGAGCTTATCTACAAGAAGGGTCGTGGATTCTTGGACAAGGAGCCTTTCCCTCTTACTAGCAACGATCTAATTGAGAAGGTATGCTTTGGCGCCATATACTCTCTCCATCTCATATTGAGAGGCATACTACCTCTGGAAAAGCTCTGGAAAAGTTTTCAGCATTCACCGGCGCAATAGATACCGATCACTTGTTTCCATTACTGCGCGGCCAACTTAACATGTACCTCTCCCTCGTTTCTAGCACCATGCCGCTAGCACGGCATACAAGACATTTAATATTTGTGTAACTCGGCCAATAAGGCATATCGTGGTGCACAGGCATTGCAAGAGTCGTCGCAGGCATGCAGTTTTTCAGCAGGATTGTGAAAACCAAAGCATTGCTTGCGGCTAGCAGTAAATGGGTTAAGCAAGAGCAAGAGTTAAAACTTTCTTGGTCTTGGTGATTTTTTCTTATGTGCCTGTAAAACTTAGGAGGGAGTATTATATATAGATTTAAGCAAATTATTAGGTACTGCAGGCTACCAGTCAGCAAGGAACTTGAGTCACCAGTTTTGAGTTCTAGTATTATTTAGGTTATTAAGAAGATTGGATTATAGCGAATTGAAGTACCTACCAGGGGGTACTCATCAATAAGGACACTGGTTCTGACTTCTGAGTACTAGTATTTGTTAAGCTGAGAAGATCCAATCAAAACAAATCAAAATAACCACTGCCTGTGTCAATAAGGAATTAGCATGCCCCAGTTACCAATTATGGATACTAATATTAGTTAGGTTAAGAAGATCCAATGATACCTAATAACAACACGTCAATTTGCATGATCATTTCATTTTCAGCCTATTTATCCGCAACATATTATTATTTTTGTGTGAATCCAGTGATCAGTGAAAAGCAAACTATTCACGATTAATCATTTTCATCATATGCTATAGGTTTTAGTTTTTTTTCTTGCGGAGTGAGAAAACAGATAGGTGGTTAAAACGGCTTATGGAACCTTTAGATTCAATTTTAACTTGTGAATTACATTGCAAGTCTCCTTTTGTGCCTTTGCTTAAAACAGGCTCTCGGAGATCATGGCATCATATGCTTGGAAGACGTTGTGCACGAAATCGCCACTGTTGGGCCTCACTTTCGAGAAGCATCGAGGTTCCTTATGCCCTTCAAGCTCAAGTGTCCAGAGAGGAGGCTGCAGATGAAGAGGAAACCGTACAAGGATGGTGGTGACTCAGGCAACCGTGGTGACAAAATCAACGAACTAATTGAGAAGTTGAACTAAGTCAGACCTTGCCCCCTGTTGTCATTTTGCGTTGGAGTGATGGATCTGTTACCTTATCAGTTTTGTAATAGCATAGCTGGATGTACCTTTAACTTTGAAACCTTACCTGCATTTGTGCGATCAGATCATGAAATAGCAGAAGCTTCTTTGATCATCCCTTGTCTTCTCCTCTCTACATGTGCCTTCGGTTGATGCGACAATAATCAACTCTGTTATGCTGTAGTGTGCTATTGATTGTTGAATTGAGTATATATCCTGATCCTTTTGCTGTTCACTTGCTGTCCCAAAGACAATAATGGACCTTATACACAACTAATAGTGTCGGATCTAGCTGGGTGGCACAATGAGCCATGGAGCATCCTATGATTTGGTTGAATGTTAGGACAACAGTAGTTATACACTTATACTGCTTAACTAAAAGAAGATTGTGTATGGATCACCCCAAGGATTTAACCTACTCCCTCCGTCTCATTAAAAGTATCGTTTTAGATTAAAATTCATTCCTAAAATTCATGTTAGTCAAACTTTTTTAACTTTGACTAACTTCTACCCTCCGTCTCATTAAAAGTGTCGTTTTAGATTAAAATTCATTCCTAAAATCCATGTTAGTCAAAAAATTTTAACTTTAACTAACTTTATAGAAAAGAGTAGTAACATCTATGATATAAAATGAACATATTATGAAAATATATTCGAAGATATATCTAATGATGTGAATTTGGTATAATCAATCTTGATAGTTGTTTCTAAAAGTTTAAAAAAATTGATTTAAGATAACTCTAAAAATTGATTCTTTCGTGGATGGAGAGACTACTATTTTATGAGATCTCATCTCATAATGATTAGAGATATCCCCACCACCTCTTGGTCGATGTTCGACCGGGACTACCTCCTAAGGGCAAGGCTAATAATACAGGCTTCAGCTGGCTGTATGAACTCTTGCAGTCCATCTCTCAGCTAACTCGTACAGTGGTTGATTCTCTTACAGCCCACCTTCCTCTCTCATAAATTTTTTTGGTTCTTGTGCCTTTAGTTGGTTGCAAGCTTACAGCTCACCTCTATTTTCTCTTTCTTTTTCTCTTCCACATCAGTATACAATCTTCTTGCAGCCCGTTATAATACTTGCTTTAAAAGATCCTTTCGTTCGAGTCGGTAGGAGAGGCCCTAATCCATCAATTGAGGGCCCTATTATGACCCAAAACTCAAAACGAGCCTTGCGATGAGGCGTGTACATTCCTCATGTTGCGGTTCCATTTTCAGGTTGGTGGTAGAATCAAATGTATTTTTTTTGACAAGAAGCACATTATATTAAGATTAAGAACCAGAGTACATAATATTGGGATTTAGATACCCAATTGCATGTAAAGCACCATAGATCTCCATGGGCGCAAAGACTACTTCTAGAGAGAGTAACCGAAGAGCAGAAACGGAACACGAAATTCTAAATAGGATCTCTAAACTCGATACTCCCACAGGTATCGATGGGTCCTTGACGTGTCCCAAAAGAAACACGATGAACTCTACACCGGTTATTGGCAACACAGACCATCGAGAGCCTTCATTGAGCAATAGCTGCGAAGGTCGAGAAACGAGTCATAGATCTGGGGGAAGCAACACCGGACTCGGTTGAACACCTTTGTAGAGATCTCGAATCAGAGGTTGTAATTGGAGGTCTGACAAAGATTCTACTCTTCTCGGGCTACAGGGTCTCTGAGAAGATGGTTCTTCACTGATCGTCGCCATGCAGGAGGCTGCGCCAGGGGTAGGCACCTGTCTCAGGATTCGATGTCCGCCGTAGCAGATCTGGCGATGATGGCAACAAATCGAAGGCTGAGGGTCCAGCTCCGGCTGAAATCGACGACGGGCCACCGGATCAGGAAGGACCGCAGGCACCCGACGAAGGAGACAGAATGGGAGGCTATACCTGCACCTGCAGGCGCCATGACTGTGGCCGCCGCGTCCGCGGCAGGCGTCGACACCCGAGACGCGCTTGTTGCCGCTGACGTCGTCATGGCCGGCGTCATGGAGCTGTCGGAGGAGAAAGGCCGTGCCCACGCCGCGCACATCAGTATTCGAGGGCTGTTTCGCTCCGAGGGCGTGAGCCCGGCGCCGCTGAGCCTGGCCTCCACGGGCACCCTGGCCTTGCGTAGGGCGCTGACGAGCATTCTCGTCCGATCCCGCGGCGGTTCCTTGGCGGGCCGGCGATCGACTACTAAGGCCACCACCGCAGGCGACCTCGCAGCGCCGCCGAGCAGCGCCGAGAGCGGGTCCGCGTCCATGGCCACCATGGCCGGGAGACCCCTCCTCTACCCCGGATCTAAAGGAGGGTGCGATTATTGGGGATAAAAAGCTAGGAACAACAAGCAGGTGAAGGAGAGGGAGAAGGGAAAGGAGGTGGAGGAGGGGGGGGGGGGGGGGCAGGCTCTCCTGCCCATACCGTCGGCGAGGGCGCCGAGGAGAGGGGCAGGGGCCGGCGGGGGTGGCGGCGGGGGAGGGAGAGTTGGGGAGGAGGACAACACAAGGCTTCTGAGAGACGGTACTCGGCCCCGAGGAAATTTTACTTGGTCATGCCGAATCAAATGAAATTGAATTCGGGCTAATACACAAGGCACACATTTTCTACTAGATGCCGAAACCACTAGGCACCACGACCTAATTCATGGTAAGCCCACCTGCTTCCTAGCACTGATCTCTCGTGCATCCATCCAAAAGGTTGAACATCATGGAAAGTTTCCTTCGTGTATCCTAGCACTGTTTTTTCTATGCTAAATCCAAATGTTCGATTTATAGTTCCCTATGTTTCTTTCAATCCATAAGATGCAAGATGTTAGAGCATTCTATCCCTTATTTTACCTTAGTCGTTCATGCACTTCCACAATTCCAAACAGGCCCTTAAAAAATTGTTCAGAATTTAAAATATGCAACATGAGACTTTGAGAGCTTTTTAGTGTGCAAAAAGGGTAACTGGTGGAAGAGATTTCTTTAGCAGTGGATACCAACAACTTACCGCCTTTTTCAGTAATTATTTATTAAATTAACTATTGTAGTTTTTTTTCATATGTACATGATGTCAGGAATTATAGAAAAGTTTGAAAAAATATAGTCTTTTTTTAGACGAAAGAAGAATTGTATTAAATTATAACTGGGTACATCATCATAGTACAAGTACTCTGGAAAAAATATGTATCCAAAAACTGGTTCTCATCTATATTATACCCACGCTGTGAAAGACTCAATCTCTCAAATCTAAACCTGATTGACGCTTCGTATAGATGACCGCACAAGCAAATACTCGGCAACAGTTGTTTTTTTTGCCTAAGAACAGATGCCCAACGGACGGCCAACATTTCTGCAGGCGGAGTTGAGAAACTTCTTCTTCTTGCTTATGTCTTCCTGTTTTTTCTGCCACCGAAGAATAAGGAAGACTGATTTGAAAATTATTCTTCCTAGTCCTTCATCGTGGTCAGATCCAACCACAACAAAACAAAGAAGGGACTAGAGAAAATTATTCCATAGCGGCGACATCATTTCCGTCTTGATGGTGAAGCCCGGAAACAAAAGTCTTCGTGTTATCTTGTCGATGTAGATTTTGACGCCGAAGTTGTCGTCCTCATCTTCAACAGAGCCGTCGTGGAAAGACCGAATTCACCCTACTTCCTCGCCGTCGCCGGAAAGGAGGAAATACACCCCCAATACCAAGATCTTCAGTACGGAGAAACTCTAACTCTAGATGACTTGATCTACTAGAAAATTTATTAAAAACGATGGATCATCACTTCCTCCGACCTCCGACGAGATACCGAAGGGAGAGAGAGGGGGACCAACGGTGGAGAAGATAGAAGCGGTGGCGGTGGCGGCAGTCATGCCTAAGCCCTAGGGAAGGTGTGACAAAAAAAAAACTTTCCAGTACCATATATCACGTTTTTTTTTTTACTCCACAGAAATGTCATAACGTTATTAAAAGAACGGCAGAATGAGAGTTCACACCCAACAACAATTGATTTCCCAACGAAATGTCAGAACATTGCTGTACTGCAAACAAAAAAGATTCTTATTTGGCACATGCAATTTCTTTTAACGGGAAACACAACTCACGTGCGGCCATATATTCCTCACCTCAGCAGCATTACACTAGTAAAACAATGGCTCAGTATAGTGTACACTGTACAGTATATGTGTTTTCATTGTTTTACGTGGTCAGAATACACAACCTAAAGCCCTACATCTCCTTTTCGTGGAATATACGAAAAAATGGATTTCCATCAGTGATCGTGTTGTACAGTAGAGTTAGCATATTAAATAACTGCACACCATTGTTACCAACAACAGAACCAGGGACATGTGCCAGTGGAATTTCCATCCTGAGGACAACAAATGTGAATTGACAGTAGATGTCGTGCCTGTTTTGTCGTCCTTAATTTTAATGCTCGACGAACCTGAAATTACAAGCAGATGACCAGATAGTTGTGGAAATATGGGGCAAAGGGCAACCCATGACTGGTATTTATAATTTAGAACAGTGCAAATGCTTGTACTAACTAACCATGGGGTTTTCAACTTTTCCCTCTGAAAGTGTCTTTCACCAAAAACAAAAAGGAAGTAAATGTGGACGAACTTTTATTCCAAACTACATATGTAATGGTAATTGACGGTTAACAAGAATATCAATTATTGTATTCTAAGCTCGTGTCTCCCAGTTTCATGTAAAATATTTTGGAACTAGTCAAGATTTCTTAAAATAAAACAGCAAACTATGAGTCTATGACTGCAATCTATTATGAAATGAACTAAGGATGAGCAAATTAGAACGTGCTAACACTTACAATTGTAGTCAGTCCACCCAATAACTCGATTTTCCAAGTCATAGACAACCAACTTGTTTGAAAGAACAAGATCTGAAAGAAGACAGACGTGGTGTCAAAAACACAGTGTTGAGAAAAAAAAAGATTTGCTAGTGCAGTGCTGACCTCCCATAAGCACAATGTCCTTTCCGTCCTTCGACTGTAGTGCACCATTTTGGAATCCCACACAGTATACGTCATCCTGCTCAAGGAACAAAAAATGTAGACCATAAGAGTCATGACCATGTAATTTTTATGCACTCAGAAATGGAACTTGCATGCTAATAGCACTGCTATTTCAAACCGTTGTTGTGCTAGAGTCCAAATTATCAAAAATGGACTTTGATTAAAAATCGAGTGAAATAACAGCCTATATATTAATACTGTAGAACGTGAAGCATAGAACTTTACTGCTTTACTGTACAGGATTTTCAATGTCATGTATCTACAAAGGCTATTTACAAAAATTACTCCCGAAAAGAAAGAGCTTCCAGCTACAAACATATAATAAAGATAATGTATACATATACAGAACTGGTAGGCTATTTTCTCTTTATAAGAAAAATAATGGTGCAGTCTGAAAAGGTGATGAGAACTATCAGAAATTTCAAAGGCAGACAAGGCATGTACATGTCATCCATGTTGGCAATATGAATGTGTGCTATTTTTCTTTAATCTCTCTACAGTGTGGATGAACTTTGACATGTAATGTAATCTTCAAGCACACATAAATCTAGATGTGTTGTAAATGTAGTTAATCTAGATGTGTTGTAAATGTAGATGGGGTTTGCTTCGGTGGTACTGATGTTTACTAATTTTTAAGCAAATTAAGTATTAATGGGTGATTACTGACTTACTGTGGTCAATCGTGTAATACCAGTGTTTGGGAAGTTGTCATCATACCATTAGTAAAATTGCACTTTTGCCAACATTCCATCGAGTGTGTATATGACATATGGGACCAGGCTACTAACTATTGTTGGCATAGTCACATAGATTGATAGAGCATTGGCATTTTGGCAACTGAGGTTTGACTGGGTGTTCTGGCAATTTTCCTTAGTTTACTTTGGCACCTTTATCCAAAAGAATATATCTCTCGAGTCCAGCAAAATTATTTCACATTAAGGGCAAACAGACAATATTAAAAGACAGATGAAAAGAAACAACCCGCCTGGAGGCTTGATATGGACTATCGCGTGATTGAGAAAATTTTGGAGAACCAAAATCCTAACAAATAAACAATGTAACTGGAAAAGACAGCATAAGGTAGATGCATCATACATTAATATATACTACTTTAGTTATTGTTTTTCATATTGATTACCAATGGCACACATAATATTACAAATTACAAAAGTTTTTATTTTAACCATTGTCAAGTTTATGCAAAAGGGGAGAAAGGAAGGCGAGAGCACTAAAGCCACTTTCAAGTGCTATAAGCTGGAACCATGATGGACCCATGGCAATGGGTTAATTAGACGTTACTCCACTAGGAGAGAAATGTCATGTTACCCCATTTGGGAAAAAGTACTCATGGGGATACACATGCAGTGCAAGATCATCCTCAAAATGGAAGGTGATGGTTGGGAATCCATCATCTACACTGCAAGAGAAATGAACACAACAATTAGAATCATAATCATAGAAAGAGAATATAATCTATAGGCCGGTGATTCGTCTTTGTGCCAATTCAAATGAAAACAGAGCAACTGTGAAGAGTTGAGGATGTCAATTCATGAAAGAAGTATGAGAGGGCATTATCGATACAAGGATTTCAATAAATATATTTCAGCTTGTATGAAATGCAGCATGTAAGGAATTGCAGGTAATAATTAGTACTCTTCCAACTGCAGTGTAAACTACTAAACCATACCTTCCAGAATATTGGAAACACAAAAAATCTTGAACATCATGGAAGGCTATATCCTGATGCTTGTTAAATACCTACAATTGATTGAGAAACCTAATATGCAAAGAAAGGCATATGGTCCAACATCACAAGGGAAGAACTAGCAAAGGATCTTTGTCATACCGCGCGCATTACTTTTTTGAAAACCAATTCTGG
Source organism: Coix lacryma-jobi var. lacryma-jobi (assembly GCA_009763385.1). Taxonomy (NCBI): domain Eukaryota; kingdom Viridiplantae; phylum Streptophyta; class Magnoliopsida; order Poales; family Poaceae; genus Coix; species Coix lacryma-jobi. Next base: position 10,809,749 of record CM019828.1, read on the forward strand.
AAGGTATGTCAAAGTGGTACCACTGTCGATTATGGTACCCTTTTTATCATCTGGTTTAAAAATATCAGTGGGGAATTCTAATGTGGTGCCACCAACATCGATTGTCTTAAGGTTCACATTGTAGTGTGGCCTGGAAAGTAAAATCATTGACAGGTTATCAGTATGGTATAAATTAAGTAAAACAGCCAGCTGCAATGCATCATATCTTAAGTAGAACTAAACACTATGTGCCAAGAAACTGTGTGTTTGTATAAAGTTTGTAACAATGCCATTGATATGGGACTTTTTACCGACTCAAAACTCACAAAAACAATGGTATGCTCGAAGAGGCCATGGGAAAAAAGAACAGGAAGGGTTACTAGCACTAGCGTCTAGCATAACAGCATTGGTGAAACATCTGTTTGTAGCATAGCACAAATGCCAGTGACAGAACATTTGTCCAAAGAGCAAATATTTCAATATCTATATTTATTTTCTCCGCACATGCTATTTTATCATATTGTATTCCATACTTCATAAGTGTCCAGTTCTCATATAATTTTTTGTTCCTTGTTCGTTGGATACTAAGCAGCGTGCCTAACAAATGGTTGCCACTTTACATGTCAAAATTAGCTCAGCAGTCAGCACCCCACCTCAAGCTCTTGAACACCAGTTGGTCAACATTTTTAATCATAAAGGCAAGCTGCGGTGCACGCTATCTTGTAAGGCTTCTGATAAACTAGTAACACATCAGTTGCCCACCATTTCATAGAGCAGTGTCTAGAATGCTAGCAGAGGTGAGTTTCCAATATGTGAGAGAGCAAAATGAAGTCGCTCATGGACTCGCGCAGTTGGCGAAACGTATGTCACACTCAGCAGTGTGGCACGCGCAGGTTCCCCAATACGTGGAGTCGTTGATTGCGAAAGAATGTAACCTATTTCATGAGTAATCAATAGAGCTCTCTCCCTTTTCGCCAAAAAAAAAAAAGTACAGCAACAACAGGTTTCTAGAGCTGGAAGTGGGGCGGTAAATTTTGTTTCCATTTTGCTGAGTTTTCACGTTGCAATAATAGTGAACTATAAAAATGAAGACTTAATGATTAATCAAAGTATCAAAGTCAACAGCTATGAAAAATTCAAAAGTGTTATATAACTAGTGAACTATAAAAATGGTGGTTCGTGAAATGCATCATGGGCATCAATCAGATTATGAGATTTTCTATAAAGTGACATGGAAGTTCCCTATTAAATCCAACTAGAGCTTTTATTTATGGAATGGCCTTTGTCCATTTTGTAATATCATGGCAGGAGTGACGATGCTATCCTACCAAAAGAAACAATCATTACACACGGTGCAAATATTGTATGATCACATCTTTTTGGCCCTTAACACAGAACTATGCTAAGGATTTTATCTCTTCCAGAAGCAAGTTCTAGAAACCAAAAATTACTTAAAATTATCAATGATAGGACAGTTCCAGAGAGTTTCATCTATGAGTATAATGCAGCCAAAATGATAATTAGTATGGCGAGGTTAACATACGTACTTGTTGGCTACCAATGGTGTTGTTTTTACTTTTGGCTGCACCACATCTCCAATAGCAAAAATTCCACCTCCTTTTATGGTGTCCAAGCAATGGGAAAATATCTTCTTCACTTTACCAGCAATAGCTAGTTGTGATAGCATTGATGTATTTGCCTCACCAAAACCAACAATTCCATCAAGTGCTTGACTTGAAGTTCCCAAATCCCCACCTTGCTGAGCACCACACCTACAAAGGAAAGAAGAATCATCTATCCCCAATTAAGACTTCAGCACTATCAACAAATGTTAATTAGTTGATGCTTGTTTCCTACTCAGTTCTTCTATTGCAATATTCTAGATAAAGAACATGGGATGCATATAGCAAACCCCCCAGCAGGGTTGATGCTTTCCATAATACTTATCTTTTCAACGAAATAATAGCACAGAACATGTAGCCAGGATAAAGGGCCAAGAATACAACTTCATTGCCTCACAGTGGGACTAAAAAATTCAAGATCATGGTAAAGAAGGATCTTTAAGTATCTTTGGGGCGATAGCCAATGATCATGCTAATCTTTTCAGGCAGCATAATAGCCAATTGCCCTATTGAATGAATGCTAAAGAAGGATTTGCGGCAATGGCCAAGGATCATGCTAGTCTTTTCAGGCAGCATAATAGCCTATTGCCCTATTGAATGAATGCTAAAGAAGGATTTGCGGCAATGGCCAAGGATCATGCTAGTCTTTTCAGGCAGCATAATAGCCTATTGCCCTATTGAATGAATGCTAAAGAAGGATTTGCGGCAATGGCCAAGGATCATGCTAATCTTTTCAGGCAGCATAGCCTATCGAATGAATGCAATCCTACGAAAAACAGTTGCAATGCGATAAACTGAAATGACCAGACTCACCCGAATATGACTTTGGCATTGCCAGGCTGTGTCTTCCCATCCCCAGTCACCTGATCAAACTGCAGCGCATCGTTGACGAAGGAACCTACCGTCGAGCTACCATCACCATAAGTGACGCTATATTCGCAGGGCACATTGTCGCTGCACTTTGGCAGCTTGTCCCCAAAGGTGGACGCACAGAATCCCTGGTCGCACATCACCGTGCTCCCGGTCGACGACGCCTTAGGGTCGTAGAGCGTCAAGTCTAACTGCACAGAGATGCCCACACCGCATTCACATCAAAAAGTGGACACGACTGAATTAATCTGCAGTTCAGACTTCACACACACACACAAAAAAAAAAAAAAAAAAAAAACGAGAGTGGGAAATGGTACCCCGAGCCCGCTCTTGCGGGGGCATTCCTTGCAGGTGATGCAGTTGACCCAGAGGAGATCGCTGCCGGTGTCGACCTGGACATAGTAGCGCTTGGGCGGCGTCCCGAGCTTGACCTCCGTGTAGTAGAGGCTGCGCGCGCCCGGACCGGCACAGTAATCAACCACACTCAAATCGAGCACCCACCCGGGAAATCCTTCCAAAACAAACAAACAAGCCAGCGAGCGCCGGCACGTACGTACCCAGTGTCGGTGGGGAGGCCGAGGCCGCCGAGAGGGAGGTCGGCGGCCGCGAGGAGTCGGCCGTGGCGGGCGCCGTCGTGGGCGCGAAGCGCGCTGATGTTGGCGCCAGCAGCACCCCCTTCCACTCCGGCTGCGAACTTGCGGCGCACCTGGAAGATGCCCGCAGCCGTGGCGCCGGGGGCGGACCCGGCCGCCGCCAGCAGCAGCGCGGCGAGGAGGAGCGCAGCACGCCGAGGCGGAGGCGGAGCCATGGATTTATTCGTGGGTGGGGACAGACGGCAGTCCGAAACCGCCCTGCGCGAAGCAACGGGCGGGAGGCCGGCTACGATTCGTGTCCTCCTCCCCCGCTGGCCGTTGCTCCTCCTCCTCCTCCTCCTCCCCGCGGCCTAGGAGCGTCGTCGGCCTGGGAGGCATTTGAGCGAGCAAGGAGGGGCAAGCAAAGGCACCGGAAAACGGGGAGGAAAGCGGGGGCGGGGCGGACAGCTCGTTGGGGGCCGCCAAATATATGCGCGAGAAAAAGGAGCCGTCAAATTAGGATCGAGTGGTCAGTTTTTTTTTTAATTAAAAAACTTGGACTAGTAGACTACCTTTGGCTTTTCCTCGCGTCGCCTCCACCCTCCGCTTCTTCCTGCCTCCTGTCCGGTGCGGGCGGCGCCGGGGGAGGAGAGAGAGAGAATGGCCTCCGCAGCGTCGGCGCCGGTGTTTGAGAGGGTGGCCGGGATCCGAGCCATCGCCGAGTCCGGCCGCTTTAAGGCAAGCTTCTCCCCACTTCCCAGGAACCAAGCTATTCCCTGCTTAAATCACAATAACTCCGCCCCTCCTGTTGCTTTGCTTGGCTTCGCGAGTCAGAGTCACTGACTCACTGTAGTGTAGTAGTAATTGCAATGCTTGGGATTCGCCTTGCGACTACTATTCGTGGGACATCGATTCCGATCACCAGATCGCAGATCCTGTTGAGAAGTCGACCTATCGTTGTGGAAATTAGAACCTGTGGTGGTGCTGGCACGTCTTTTCCCATTTGCTGCTGCTACACTCGTTTGGCTACAAAACTGAACTGAATCTGTCTCGCACTCTCGCAGGCATGGTTCCTGGACCAGTTTGGCGTTCTTCACGACGGGAAGAAGCCCTACCCCGGCGCCATTTTGGCATGTACGTTGCTGGCACAGAGAATGTGAAGCTACTTCTGTTAAAGCTTTGTATCTGTTTCCTTTTGCGTTGTGATGCTGCTATTTATTTATGTGGACAATCGAGGTGATTCTTGCAGTGGAGAAGCTCGCTGGGAATGGGGCAAAGATGGTGATAATCAGCAATTCCTCTAGGCGGTCGTCTGTGACAATGGAGAAGCTCAAGAGCCTGGGGTTTGACACGTCCTGTTTCCTCGCGACCATCACCAGTGGGGAGCTCACACATCAACACCTTCAGAAGTAAGATTCCTGGGGGCAGTTTCTTCTGCCGATAGATGTTATCTCAGTGCTTATTGTCTCCTTTAAGGATGCAAAACTTGATAGATGTCACGAGTATAATTACCTTGACATTTGCTGGGTTCTGAGGGAATTTTACATTGGACTGCACATATCAACCAAAATGCTTATGATACTACCAACCGGAGGAGTTCCTTTTTCTTGCATGCAATAGTATTTGGTCCCTTGATGTGACTTACTGGGAAATTATAGAAAAAATTCTACATTTTACTGCAATATAAACTGTCAATTAATCCCCCTCTACGATTTAATCCATGATCATAGGAGAAACGACCCGTGGTTTGCAACCCTTGGAAGGAAGTGTATCCATATCACTTGGGGCGATCGAGGGGCAATCTCTCTGGAGGTTTGTCTCCTGCCACTTCTGCTTAGCATCGGAATGGATTTATTCTAATCAGTTTTTCATTTTCTCATACTATAGGGCCTTGGTTTGCAAGTCGTGAACAATGTGGATGATGCAGAGTTTATATTAGCCCACGGTACTGAAGCCCTTGGTTCACCTTCTGGTGACCCTCTTCCCAAAAGTCTCGAGGAGCTTGAGCAGGTTCTAATGCTTGGCCTAGAAAAGCGACTTCCAATGGTGGTAGCTAATCCAGATTATGTCACTGTCGAAGCTCGAGATCTCCGTGTCATGCCTGGTATTTTTTTTCTCTCGAACATGCTGGACAGATGTGTATCCATATAGAGTAGAGAGAAAAAAAGGGGAAAGAATCCCATACAAAGCAACCTCTTTACCTCACCTAGGAGATAAGAGAAGGTTGCGGCAAAGCATTAAAGTTAATCACCTAATATACATGTAAACAATGAACCGACCTTACTAAAAACACTCACACTAGACCCTCTCCACGACCAAAAAATAGCTCCTGGAGTTTTCAGGCACCAGAGCCTCAACTCGTTTTTGAAGAAGTGTTGTGCTGATGGCAGCGATGGGGTTGTACCATAAAAAAAATCTGTTCCTGTAATTCCATAGGGTCAAGTTCCCTGGATTACTGCACTGTTAAAACCCTTTATTTGGACTTCTCAACTTTTTTGCATGCTTTTATCCACAGCTCGTGTGTTGTTTAGCTCGGAATGAATCTGCATGGCTTATGATCATGATGTTAAGTATTACTCCTATGTTGTTTAGCTTAAAATGAATCTGCATGGATGCGCTACCAATTTAGATATTGCTTAATTATGAGAATATGATGTAAAGCTGATGCTCAGTATGTAAACCTATGTTGCCTTTAACCTGTACATTTTTGGTTCACGCAAATGCAATCTCTCTTTTTAGGCACTCTGGCAGCTAAATATGAGAGTCTTGGTGGTGAAGTGAAATGGATGGGGAAGCCTGATAAGGTATTCAACTGGCCATGCCAGGTCTACTTATGTATATTAAAGAACAATTCAACTGCATCTTTTCTGCATGTTCGAGAAAAGAAAAGGAACAATTCAACTCTATCTATCTGCATGCAGCAGTGGAACTTAAAACATGGCTCCTCAGTCTTCAGATTTCTCAAGAAATCACTTGATTTTATTCAACAAATTTGTTAAGCATAACTTGATTTAACTTGGCCCCCTCTACATCTGTCATCAAGCAACGTCAGGGTCAGCATGATACTTAAGCTGCAATGGCACTCAAAGAATATGATGAACCACATGCTAGTGCACCCTTTTATAGTTTTTTCCTTGCTAAAATTTTGTTTTCGTATGGTATAGGTGGGGAGAACCTTTTTTGTTAGCTACTAATGTGTTATGCCCTTGTCAGGTGATTTATACATCAGCGATGTCCCTAGCAGGTGTCGATGCTCATGAATGTATCATGGTGGGTGATTCACTGCACCACGACATCAAAGGAGCAAATGCGTCAGGAATCGCGTCTGCGTTTATTACTGGAGGGATTCATGCAGATGAACTTGGACTCGGTGAATTAGGAGAGACTGCTGGGGAGGATGCCGTCAATTCACTGTGCATCAAGCATGGATCGTATCCTTCCTATGTTTTGCCTTCATTCACGTGGTAGAAACGCGATCTAGATATTTTAGGCACCGGAAAGTGATTTTAGGCAGATATTGTTACGGAAATGCCACACGAGGATCAAGCCGTTGGAGGTATTACTCCCATCGTACTCAATAATTACTACTGTGGCTGTTTGATAATCGCTGTTAATTTGATCAATAGAAGCTGGATGTATCTATGCTATAGCGTTAAGAGTCTGAGAAAGAGGGGGTGATTGTTTTGTTTATCGTCAAACTTTCAGGAAAGAATTGTCCAAATGAGGCATTTGCTTATTTCAGTCGGCACAGCAATCAGCCAATCAGTATGTGATCACTGAGTAAATTTCAGGGCAGTCCCTTGGTGGCTTCGTATTCTCTTTCTGTGTCTTGTCTACTCATCGCTCACAAGTCACAGATCTTCAGGGAAAAATACTGTTCCAGCTAAATTGTATAACTAATTTGTTGGGAGAGAAAAACAATGTTTTATAACTCAAAAGTTGAGCCGAACGGCTAGCTTTTAACAGAAGCCGCAGCCTTGCCTTCTCTCTCCGGTACACTCGAGACCATAGAGCCGCCGGGGACGTCGTCGGGACGCCTGCGCTTTTCCACTGTTGGCGGCCGCGCCTGCCACTTATTGCTGGGAATTGCCAGGTGGGATTGTGGAAACTGGAGGAGCCGCACGAAGCCGGCTTTTCTCTTTTGTTTTTCCTCTCTCTGTCAGGTCATCCGCAATGGTTGTCAAATAGCTAGCTAAAATGAATTCTATTGGTTCTCAATAACAGTTTACAAATAGCTAGCGAGATGACGTATAAAAATAATAAAAAAAGTAGCACTTTTATTGGCTATCGAGAAGAGACATCAAATAGCTAGCGATTTCTCAATAGTATTTATATGTCTCATCTAGCTAGCTATTTGTAAGTTGTCATTGAGAACCAATAGCATTCTTTTTAGAGATCAAATAGCTAGCGGTTTGAACACTGTTGCGCACGCCCTGAGGGTACAGGCAAAAGGCTCTTCTGGCTCCCGCTCCCTACTGCTCCGCAGGAGAAGCCGTTTTTCTACCCGTTCTCCACTCTCCACGCTGCGGAAGTTCAAAAAGTTTTGGGTTGTCCCTAAATTTTTCCCTCCCTCCTCTCTCCGCTGCCGGCCTCCCCTCCTCCACTCCACCCAAAACGACCGCAGCCGCCCCCGCTCCCGCTCGGACCCGCGTCTAGAAGCTTCTGGATCTGCCTCCTGGCGCGGATGGAGCTGCTCGACTCCAAGTTCCACCAGAAGTACACCTCACTCAAGGTAACGCAGGCCAGCCCGCCCGCTTCTTCCCCCACCCCGTTTCTATGGCCGGGCCGCAGTGGTTTGACACTGCCTGCAACCATTGCTTTCCGGTTCAATCCCTCGCCGCAGAAGCGGAAGCTGCTGGACGAGGGGCGGGAGGCGGAGCTCAAGGTGCTTTACGATGGTATAAGTCCCTACCGAACCTCTCTCCGGAATGGACTCGATTTGGGCGGAGCTATGTTTGGGAGGGAAGGTTTTGGGATAAACACTTGTTCTTTTTTTCCCCTTCTGTTTTGATGATGCAGCCATGGAAGATTGGATCAGCGAACTCAAGAAAGGATGAGCTCAACGAGAAGCTGTAAGATTGGGGTTTCGTTGTTTGGGATGGAATTGGTGCCTATATATCGTTGCTTATATCCCTTCTCTTTTGTTTTGTTTTTGGCTAATTTATGATTCCAGGGTGCAGAAGGAGGATGAGCTCGAGAAGGCCCGTCAGGAATTCCTTGAAGATATTCGTGGTAAGATCATCTATCCAATCCTAGTTGGGCCTCTTTTAGCTTATATGAAATAGAAATTTGTAGTCTGACACATGTATGGAACTGATACATGTCTGGGGGAAATGGGAGCAGTTATTAGTGATGTGTCCCTGTTCGAATTAATTATTGATCAACATGCCTGCACTTATCTGGGTTATGCTCTGCATTAGAAACACGCCAGTGTGTGGATCTAAATATCTAACTAATGGTGAACAGTGCAAATACTGTTTAAGTTTACTGTAAACTGTTTACATGTCATATTTTGATCAGCTTTGGTTCTTAAGCAATTTTCTTAGGTTAGGTCCAAGTCTTATTGCCTGTGACCATGTTTTTTTTTCGTTTTCTTTTTCTGTCTGACTTGTCATGACACATGAGAAGTAGACATGAATTGGGTTAATCCTTTTGAGCTGATTCCCCTTAATTATATGATATATTTATGCTTCTGATGGCTGTAAACAGAGGACGGTGAGTCACTAACTCTTAAAAATGGCAATGAGTAATGGCTAAAAAATCCCTGTTAAATTGCATGCTACAATCATTCAGTGGTTGTTTGGATCTATAAAATAGAGATCAGTTTTGGTAAAACACGTTTTTATCGGAAATTTGAGGAAACAACTAGTTTTAGGCTGCTAGACTGTTAATCTGGGTTTACGTAAAATAAGTAAATAACATGTTTGGATCGTATTTAAGAAACTAAACTGAGTTTTGTAATCTCTCCCTTGCCCATTACTTCATCCTTGCATCGTTGTTCCCTCTACTCTTCACCGCACAACACGAGAAATCATTAATCGATCATTTTTGTTCCTTTCCATAGCTCACATCCATGGGTGCCTCTTTATTCCTAATTTCAAGAAATGAATAGGGTATCCAACACTAAAGACCCAGCAGAGCACAAGTGGCCATGGTGCCCTGGCTAAGCAATAATCATGTCATCATGCATGAAGCCTGCTGAACATTTTCTCCACCTAAGTCATCCGTTTCTCTAGCGTCTTGCTGAGCATCCAAGTGGACAGCAACAACGCTCACACATCATAATTTCCCTCTCATCAATGTGTATGAGTACCATACCACCAAGTTGTTTGCTGCCCTGGCTGTTGCCCTCATCGTTGTGCTCTTCATCATCACCTTCTGGCAAAGCATCCAGCATGTTTATTTCTTTGCTGGCAGCAAGCTCTAGCCCCTGTGACTTTTTGGCTGAAGCTCTAGTTTTGCTTATCCTCAAGTTAGTTACATAAATCAAACAAAATTTCCAGAGAAACAGACAAACAGGTTTATTGGGATCCACTTCTCATCACAGAACTAGAGATCCAAACAACACCTTAATAATGTCTTTAACATCATTACAGAACAGTTGAGCAAGGAAATATTTCAATAACTATGCCCTTGCTTGCCTCGATGGACAGATACTTCAAACAGGGATACTGGCTAAAATTGTGAATTATAGTGAGTATGTACTAGCTGGAGTACTGTTTGTAAAATTGGCACATGGATTTATGTTTCAAAAGGTTCAGGTCAGAGCGGACAACCTTATTGCATTGTGGACGCCAAAGGACATCTAAGTTTGATGAGTGTCAACGTTACTGCTTTGCTGTACTGGATTGCTGGTTGTAGCTTATTAGGATATGATAAATTAAGAATATTTTATTCTGCGTACATTTACCAAAACCGAGCTGTTTTTTTTTGGAATATCGTCAAACAACTGGTCAATTTTGCATTCATAAATTTTCAAGTAATAGTTGGGAGGCCATTGAACTGTTACCTCTACTTATGTTTCGACATTGTTACTTTACAGTGCTATGTTGCCAAGAATTTGACACTATCCCCCCATCCTATTACAGTTCTGAATAATGATGTGGTAATTTAATTCGTAGTTTGCATCACCTGGTTAACAAATTGGGTTATGACAACATAATGCATCATGATTTGTGAGGGCATCAACTTTACTTTAAAGTTTCTCCCAACAGTTTTTTCCTTTGTCTTTATTTATTTTCTACCAACTATGTTCATTTAGGTGGCACAATATTTAATTATTTCCATTTTTGTTTCATGCAGCAAGGGACAGTGAAATTCTGAGGCTGAAGCAGCTCTTAGACAAGAAGGCTGAAAAAAAACAATTCTACAGCTACTGGGTTTCCTGACCTAACACCTGAAGTATTCCTAGAAAATTCAACTCCAATGTCACCTAAAAGAAAGACACCATTGTCACAAGGCAAGGTAAAGAGGGCACGGTGGAGCGAAAATGCTCCTCACAGTGGCCCCGCAGAGGAATCTCAAGAGGTCAGCTTAGAAACCTGAGCAGTTCCTTTTTATGTAGTTATGTACATGTATGTGACTATGTGAGTGAGCTTTGTTTACTAATCCTTCTTGTGGCTTGAAATGATCTGACACTGCAGCTAGAATGCTCTAGAAGTCATAGCATCTCAGGTTAGTGAAAAAATAATTTAATCTGTCACTACTTTGTTGTATGCCTTGAAATTAATTTAGCCTGCATGTTTGTTGATTCAGGGAATGGGACAAATGAAATTCTGAGTGCTCGCATGTTCCATTTGCTGCTTCAATCTTTAGTTTGCATGAAGATCTCAGTAAACGATGGAACAGAAATGTTTTCGGTTTCAGTCTGTCACGAAGCTAGTGGTACTTGCTCACGCTGAATCTCATGTCCTTGTTTTACTACATCTCAGTATTAGCATAGCTGTTATGCTTGAATATTTCTCATTCTTGCGCTGTTACTATCATTATGCTTTTTTGTATGTTACTTTTTCATCTGACGGTTACATGTTAACAAAGTAGCATCTTTCATATGGTTTCATTTCATTCCAGGATGTACTCACTCTATGTCATATAGTACAAAGGAACTGATTTATGATCCTTACAGAGTTTAAACTATTGCAGGTTACAGTTTCACCCTAACATGGTTGGAGAAACATGGTGAGTGGTCATATAAGCTCTCCTCGTTGGGCACCCTGGATAGGATAGCTGTTGACTGGATGAAGCAAGACCTAAGATTCAGCATGAATATGTGTCGTGTGTTCTTTGAGCGGACATCAAGCATCATAAGAGATGGTGCTATGTGGGGCAAAAAGTATACAAGGAAGGGGAAGAAGAATAAGTCGCCAGCCGGGCCAATTAGTGGCTAATAGGAACTCTCCCCCTCTTTGTACAGTGGTGTTGCACTTTTTGTTTGTTTTTTCTAATAAAAAAATCCTTACATTGGGGTCTCCCCTGCTGTATTTAAAGTTCAAAAAAAAATAGAGGGAGAAGTTTAGGCCTTAATTTGTGGAGTTGGTTAGCCGGATGGCTATGTAAGCCGATTGGCACCCCTGAGAATAATCAAGCAATGGGGTCAATGTATTCCTGATCTTTATGCCTCCTCCATTGCCGCCATACTGACGCCATAACAGAAGGATAATTCGGCATGAAAATGTGCCGTATGTTCTTTGAGCGGATATCAAGCATCATAACCAAAAAAAAAAGATGACAGTTGACAGCATGCTCTTCGCCACAATTTTCAGTCTGCCCTAACGAACCTGAAAATGGAAGCCTCCTGATGTAAAAATGATTTTTGATGCACTATCTCATTGCAGGACTGCCGTGATGCTAGTGTAGACCCGTGGGCCACAATTCTTGCCGTGGCTTTGTATTCCTGTTTCGGGCCACCTACGGCTACTGGCTACTGCCATACTCCGTATGCATAAACTTGACAGGAAACGAGCTACTGTCCACATGGAGTAGTTCGTTGTGGAATGAAATTGTAGAATGACGTGGAATGTACCTCCAAAAAAGTGACGCTTTGGATGATCGCTAAGGCAGCAGAGTAGGGATTTCCACTGGTCCGTTAGTTTGGCTGTTTTCTCATAAAAAAAATGTCTGCATATACTAGTCTACTAATCCATTGTGTTTTATGAAACAAAATATCCCCACATTACTGAAAATATGAATTCGCTTTGGTGGACAGGGTCCATTTGACCCTTGTGAATTTCTTGATACGGAGTACATCACGAACCTCTGACCATTCAGAGCTCAAACAGTCTATACTCCTGCTACACCACCAGACTGGGAACCCAACCCAACAGCTTTCATCCATCTATTAATTTCTTGTCTTCTCCATCGACCCAAGCGAGATCGGTGCTAGAAGAAAGAACCCGCGGCGGGATCGGGATTGTCCTCCTCCACTACGCGGCGGGCTTGTAGAGCTTCTGCACCATCTTCCTGAACTCTGAACAACGAAGAGCGAGAAAGCGAGATTCAGAACAAGAAATCGATCGATCGCGGAATTCTTGATGAGAAGCGAACCGCGTACCTTCCTGGTTCGCCCAGAGCGCCGCCGCCTGCGTGTTGAGCGGCGAGTCGTTGTTCGGCTCTGCATAGATAATCATCCGTCGTCGGCGGTCAGAAACGAGGGGAGGGAACACGCTCGATGCGATCGATGGGTCCCGCGAGACCCGTCGACGGCGGACGAACAAAGGAAGATGGTCGGTCGCGGTCCCGTTACCTCCGAGCAGGCTCTGGATGGAGAGGAGGACGGTGCGCACGTCGTAGGCGGAGGACCACCTGTCCTGGAGGATGTCGAGGCAGACGTTGCCGTGCGCGTCGACGTTGGGGTGGAAGCAGGGGGTGTCGGAGTCGAACCGCACCGCGGGCGGCTTGTAGGGGTACTCGGCGGTGAAGGCCAGCGCGAGGCGGTAGGAGGTGCCCTCGTAGGGCGTCCCGGCGGAGCCCGCGATGGTGCCCACCCAGTGGAGCATGCTGTCCCGCTCCGGGTCCGGGAACGCCGACACGCCCGGGTCGCCGCCCATCATCAGCGCCATCAGCTCCGACTGCAGCCGCCGCACCACCGACTGGCCCTCCAAGCCCTTCCCGGCCCCCGCCGACGCCGACGCCTTCGCCGCGGACGCGGATGCCGCGGGGACGTTCCCGGTCTGCGCCTCCTGGTTCTCTCCACGGGCCATGTGCTCACGATCGAGTCGGTGCTTTCTCGTCAGCCGCGGCGGTCGAGTGCGGGAATGAAGGCGGCGGCGAGAGATCCGCAGAAGCGCGAGTGATCAGAGCGGTGGGGCGCAGGATTTTAAAGGCGAGGGGTGATTGGCTGGGTTGGTTTTTTTTTTTTTTTTTTTTTTTGAGATGGATTGGCTGGGGTTGGGAATGCGAGTCTCTTCTCCGCTCTAGCCCGTTGGCGTTGGAGGCGGCGCCGCACGGCGGCAGGCGCGTGCGTGGTTATGGCTATGACTGACAGGATAAATGACCAGAGGGAAATTTTAGCCTGTGATGATGATCAAGGCTACAATTGGTTTGATTTTAGTAAGAGTTGGTAAAAATGGAAGGCTAAATCTATAATATAGCTAGTCTCTGAAATAAAAATCTCTATAAAAAATAAAAATCTCTATAAAAAAATAAAAAACTCCAAAAGTCTTTCTATTATAGCAATACTAGATAGCTAGTGACACATGCAAGCTATATTTACCATGCGAGATTTTAAGAATAGCAAACTTATTATTTTACAAAACAAGATAGCTAAGTTCACTTTTTACTCTAAAAATCTAAATATAGCATACAAAACAAAGATAGCAAGTCTCTTGGAGATATTCTATGATCCAGAATAATTAGTCTTCCTATCATGAACAAGGCACGAGGATGACTGATTAGTAGTCCAATGGCATAATAATCCCTTCCAAGCATGAGTACGTAGCAGTCATAAATAAACTTCTCTGTGTATCAACGGTTTCATGGCTGTAATTTTATCATTTTCAAAACAAGTTGTAGGCAGCAGCCACACAAAGCCGATATATGTTTGATTAAATCATTATTTTATTTTATTTTAATCTTTTCTCTTATTGCTTGACAATCAATTGCATCTTTCTATTTTTTTTGCTTGAAATTTTATTCGCCCTTTTTCTTCGCAATATCTTTTCAAGGTGAGGCATCCCCTCTTCAACGTTTGACCACTTCGTTTATGTTCTTTTATATGAATCGATTCACTGTTCTATTTTGTTTATGAATCCTACTTCGGGTGTTAGCGCTAGCTTCTATGTTAGTTCATTCTTGTAGATTATTGTGTTTGCACATATGACTTGTGAGACTAACAGATATTTCAATAATTATGGGTGTGTTTGGTTGGGTGGCTAACCTCAAGTCAAGCTCTACGAAACCACTTTTTAGTTGTTTTGTTTCATGTTTACAGCCCCTAGCCAAACCCAACTAAGCCATTTTTGAGCCTGTAGCTTCGCTCCAGAAGAACGCAGAGATCAGTCGTTCTTTCTTGGCCAGGCTTGCCTTAGCTCTGACGCTTGTTACCCTCATCGCTTCCTCATTCACCTGTGTTGCCTCATCAATGGGCTCTGCCTCCCGTGCTTGAGAAGACTGTGTTGACCGCTCCATATTTGTCCATGCTCCTATCTCCGTCGCGCCATCTTCTTCAACAACGCTCCCCTCTTCGTGTGTTGGTTCCCTCCTCGTGTTGTACCGCGCGGAGGCAACAAGGTCGGAGGGCGGAGCCACAGGGATGGAGTTGGAGAGCTACCTCGTGGCCCAGGCCGTAGAAAATGGAGATGGAGAGCTACGCCGCGCCCTAGCAGGCGGCCGCGACTAACGCCCCATCTGCATCTGTTCCAATCGATGTGACTACGGCAAGACGCTGCCATGGGCCCTGCTCCTCTCGTAGCAGCTACCCTTGCGGAAGACGAAGTGGAAGGAGCATGCAACGAGGCGGATGGAGATGGAGAGCCGCGGGGATGGAGATGGAGAGCTGCGAGGATAGAGATGGGGAGGGAGATAGATAGTCTGCTTGAGCGGCAGGGATGATGTCGACATGTTGGCAACGGTGGCCGTTGACTTGAGCAGTGGGCGAGTCATGGTGTTGTTGTGCTCGTCTTGCTCTGATGTGTGTTGTTGAGGATGCCCACCACTTGTTCGATGAAATGCATCAAAGGGATAATCTTACCAACTCAAAGAAGAGGTGAGTGTATCAAAACAAACCAGACAACCAAACACACCATGAGGCTAACCAGGCTTACGCAGTAGATACAATAAAAAAACTAGGAGTTGGCTTGGTGGAAGCAGGCTAAGGCTGTCCAAGTTACGATTCTAGCCAAGCTAGAAGTTGGTTAGGAAACTAAACACACCTTATCTTTCTTTTGTATGGTTAATTGTGTGTATCCTTGTCATTGTATACCTCTATAAATTTTATTTTAATGTGTATTTAGTGAAACCATTTTCTACTACCGGAAAATGTTTAAATAATACTCCCTCCATTCTGGTTTGAGAGGCGCTTTAGAAGTTTTCACCAATACCAAGGAGTCTTAGCTCCCCTTAGTCCCTTTTTGTTACTCCTGACAAAAAATGTGTTCCCCACCCATTTTAAATCAGATCTAGAACTTTTATCTATTTATATCACTAAGCTATAACTTTCCCAAAAGCGTTATAGTCTTGTGTTATAATACGTTAGTGTTGTAGTGGTAATTGTATAAAGTCAGATATCACGGGAGACACGTTATGACTACTCGCCATGCATACATTGGTTGCACACGTTGTAACTACTTGCTATGTATGTGCATGCGAGATGCGAGACACCCTAGCGTTATGATAGAGAGATAAATGTTTTGCGTATGTGTATGAGAAAAGTCGAGAGCCAGTAACCTAAACTGCATTAACTTGTGCAAAAGTTTACATGTGCGCGTTTCTGGAGCCGAGACGTCCGAAATCTATACGCCTCTAAACACTTTTCAAGAGCTCACACACCGATCTTAAACTATAATGGATGGAATAATCAGATTGAGCAATCTCAACTGACATGGATGGCTATGCAACCATAGAGGGAGACAAAAATGTATCGTAGGTCTAAAATTCCTGATGCTAAGCATATCCACTGGAGTGGACCAAGGGGGAGCTCGTCTACCGCTGCGAACGACTAGTGCAAGCTCGACGACATGTAAAGCTCTGTGGCACGACAACGAGGGTGGATATCAGACATTATTACTATGAAGTTCGTCACACGATCAGTGGCCTAGAGCAGATGTAGTCACAAAAGAACACTCTTCACACTAGTTTGAGGTGAGTCGATTAGCGTGAGGTGGTGATACACCGAAAGCCCTAGTTTGGTTTTGGATAATTAATGAAACTTAAGTAAACTAACCTCTTGCTCTAAGTGATATATGAGAAAGGTTGGTTCACACCGAGGTGAAGCTAGATGACACTCAAATGTGATGGTGATGGCCAACTTGATTATAAATTGCTCTATTTTTGAAAAAGGATAAAGAGAAAAACAAAACTCTACGGGCTTAAAACAAAGTTATAAAATAGGATATTTGTTTTGTCGGTCAAGACGCAATAGAGTGCGTGATCGGGTTTGGGCTAGATAATCGTACTATAAAGAGAGGGAATCTTTAATTACAATAGCTATCTAGTGTCACCAAGTGTGAGTCTTATTTGCATATAATTAAGAGCTTAGTGACGTGGAGACATTAACCCTAAAGATTCTTTTGTGAAAATGTTAAATTAAGTACTTAACTTATTTTGGAATACCTTGATAAAGTTAGCACTTAAAATGAGAGAGAGAGGACTCAAGTGGCAATTTCTCTCTCACACATAAGAAACTCTCGTTCAACTCCGATCTAGGCCAACGGTCTTTTGACCTCAGCTGATATTTTCTCTCCTCCCTCGTAAGAATTTCTTGTTGAGCTCAGATCTAACTCAACGATCATGACTGAGTGTATAATAAACAACATGCCCTCTCTCCTTTCTTCCACGGCTTTGGCTCTCCATTCTTCTCCCTTTTGTTCATTATTGCAAGAACCAAAAAGAGAAGAATAAGCTCTTCTCTCATCTCTTTCTCTCAAGCTTGGTGCTAACCCTAACAGAGAATTTGAGAGCCCGTGTTGATCTTGTGATCTTGAAGAGCATCTCCCCCTCTCCTCTCTATCTCATAGCTTGGTGCTCATTTGAGAGAGATTTGGAAAACCCTAGTATTGTGCATTTGTGATTCCATTTGGTGGCACTAGGTAGTGATTGTGATTGTTGATTTCTTATTACTCTTGGTGATTGTCGTCACCTAGACGATTGGTGGTTTGGTTATTGGTGAAGGGATTTGGTGATTGTATCCGCCCCTAATCAAGTTCTTGTAAGAGGTTTTTGACCTTGTCCCCACGGGAGATCATAAAAGGTACTTTAGTGGATTGCTCGTGTCGTTGAGCTGTCCTCACTTGTGAGTGGGTTCTTGTGACGCTCATTTGTTGATCTAGGTTTGTGAAACACCTATTAGCTGCCGAACCACCAAGTGTGTGGTCGACACAACGGGAACTAGCGTGTCGGCAAGCACGTGAACCTCGAGAGAAAAATTATGTGTCTATTGTCTCATTGCATTTACGTTGATTCTTTGTTGTGTAGCGATAGTTGTAGTTGCTAGTGATAGTTGTAGTTGCTAGTGATAGCTCTCTAATTAGAAGTAATTAGTTCTTACCGGTGTGTAAATATACATAGATTATATATATATATATCGGGTCGAGCCACCCGCCCGAGAGTAAGGCCCAGACACGGCCCTAGGAACAGGTTAGGCCGGCTCGGCCCCGCCAGCTGCCGTGCCGGAGCAAAAGCCCGGGCCATGAACTCTTGCTTGCTGGCCATCTATACATGGCAACAAAGGTCCAAACAATAGGAATAAAATGAAACATATTGAAATCGTATTAATGTTATATTTATGTATAAGGGAAATTATTTTTTTACTCCTAGAGAGTAGTTACTCTCATGTTTATATCTTTAGATTTATGGTATATATGACCGAACGAAGTATATTTACATGAAGTATATGATCATACTAGACTATCTATGGAAGTATATACGTCAAGTATGCATGCATACATAGAGTATGTGGATATACTTATTTTATATACTGCAGTGAGTGACATTTTCGTAATATATTAAAAAGTATGGGTTCCTTTGAAAAAATTTTAGTGTATTAAGACATGGAATATCTTAACATGAGTATATAAACATACTCAAAGTGATAAACAAGTATGAACACATACGCAACATGGTTTTTTGAAGATGAGAGTAACTACTCCCGGGAGTATAGAAAACTCACACTTATGTATAATTGTTATATATGGCTAATTATATCTATATCTATATCTTCTATACCTATACCTAATAATAAAGAGGCAAAATTTCAGCCACTTTTTTTGGTCTGGTCTACTTATATTGACCAACTAGGATTCTCGTAAGATTAGTGGACCGATATGGGACTAATAGGATGTTACTGATACCTGTTCGTTTGTTTATATGATGAGCTCGGCCCAAAAAGAAAAGGCCCACGGTTCTTGACCGCCGGAAACCTGGCCCAAACGTAATACCGATTCGGACCTCTTTGCAACGAAATCGGCCCGAACATGAAGGCCCAGTCTCGGTAGCCCAGCAGTAGAGCGGAGACGAGCACTCGTTCAGTTTCGGTTTGGGCGTTTAGCACCACCTCACCAGCTGAAGGCGGACGAGCCACGAGCTCACGCTATAAGAAGAGCGCCCCGTGCCCCGTTGCTCCATATTTACCTGGACGGGGTCGACGTTAAATCATTAAGGCCCGTGGACCACTGTCAAAATTAACAATTTATAAACTTTGGTCTTTCTGCATTTTTCGGGATTGGATCAACCTAACAGATTTTTAGAGTCACGGACATTTGTCCTAGTAAGATACAATTTAGAAAAAAATTATCATCGCTTTATTTTGGTTATATTATCCTTGGCAACACGGCAAGTATCGCCGTCGACTCCCGCTGCCGGAAACCAGGTCAGCCGTCGATTGTAGAAGTTTCCAGAAGTTTGCACACACGCCCCCCAAGACGGCAAGACCTCAAAGCCCAAATACTCGCCGATCCTTCCCCTCACAAGTCGTAGTGCTCTCTGCCCAAGTCCTCTCTCGTTGAGACGAGTCGCGTTCCTGTTCGCCGCCCCGACGCCCATCTCCCAATCCCTACTCGTGCGTTCTGTCTGCTCTCGCCCCCTCTGCCGCTGATCTCTTCGCCGGCGACGAGCACCCACCAGGTACCTCATCCCCTTCCCTACCCTTTTTCTTCAATCCGAGCACCGAAACCCTAACCTAAAGCTATTAGCTATTTGACAAGCAACCAAACTTCGACGTTTTGGGTGTGCACGCCCATGTCCATTTACTGGATCCGCCCCTGTAGGGAGGGTTGTGGCGTCTGATCCGCGTATTCCTTATTTTCCTCTTGCGCAGGATGGCTGACGATGCTTCCCATGACGCCAGCAGCTCGACTGTGAGACCTGCTGATGATCAAGAGTCTACCATCGAGATCAACATCAAGACCCTGGATTCACAAGTCTACAAACTTCGCGTGGAGAAGAATGTGAGAATTCTCCTGCCTCTCCGTCAGATTTTGGTGTCTATCTGCTTATTTGCTGCTGAATTCGTGTGGAGTGCTAGAAACTCTATCCATGACTATGTGTTGATTTGTGATCCTTTTAGTTAGCATTAGCTGTTCGGTGTGCAGATGTTAATATGTGCCTTATCCAATGCATTGGAAGAGCTAAGTGCTAACGGCCTCATTTTTAGGCACCTGTTTCCGTTCTAAAAGAGAAGGTTGTTGAAGCGACTGGGGTTCCATTGGATCAGCAGCGCTTGATTTTTAGAGGAAGAGTCTTGAAGGATGACCACCTCCTATCAGAATATCGTATCCTTTCTGTTTCTGCATCTTGTGTCATGGTTATGAAGTGTATACTCAATCCATCTGCATCTCTGTTTCACTTATCCTTTTGGTGAGTCATACCGTGTAATAATACTCCCTCCGGTCCAAGTTTGAGATACGAATGAGGTCTGAAAAGTTTTCCAAGATTCACGGGCGCATGAGCTGTTGGGCGCAGTTTTCTCTAACGGCCGACACACTCATCTTGTCGTTTCTTGCACAGAGTAATAAATGCATCCGGTACTTGGCCTCCTTCCCAACTGTGTTTGCTCTTGTTTCTCACGGTTAGGACATGTGACAAGCAGTGGAGAAACGGAAAGATCTTTTCTGCTGAGAGTTAACAGATTAAGGAGAGTTATTAAGGATGTGTGGCAAGCAGCGGGGAAACGGAAAGATCTTTTCTGCTGAGAGTTAACAGATTAAGGGGAGTTATTAAGGATTCCTTGGTCTCGGTGGAAATTACTTATACGCCTGTTAACACAAGGTTGGACCGAGTTCGGAACGATGATATACGCGGCCGTCTAGGGGTAGCACCAATTGAAGAAAAGCTTGTCCAACATCGGTTGAGGTGGTTTGGCCATGTCCAAAGGAGACCTCCAGAGGCACCAGCGCATTGTGGTGTTCTAAGTCAAGATATTAATGTGAGGAGAGGTAGAGGAAGACGGAAATTGACATGGGGAGAGACAACAAAAGATATTTGAAAGGTTGGGATACCTAGAGATCTATGTTTGGATAGGAGTGCATGGAAAGCAGCCATTGACGTGCCTGAACCTTGAGTCCTTGACTAGGGGCTCTTGTTGCCTGTGAAAATTGGATGGAGGGAATATTTGATTGCCTATTTCCTTGTTAGCTTTTTTGCCCTTATTTGCTTAGTTATGTTCCATGTTCAGTTAGTGATGGCATAATTTTTTTTATGCACTGTAGGGACTAAGGTTATGGCAATTTGATGAAAGATTCAGAAGATTTTTTTTAATTTGGTCCATAGGTTGGTTTTAATGCCTTTCTAAGTGGACTATCAGTTAATGTTAATGTTACAATGTTACATGCAACCATATACACTCTGCAAAGGAACTTACCTTCACATTAATTTCTATTCAAAGTTTTCATTTTTGTATTTTTTTTTTCATTTCCCCACTTGTATGCTTTTAAAATGCTTTGTTGTGTCATTTACCTTCCCAATGTGTTTGTTTCTCTCCGTCCAAATTTTGTCACCTGTATCCTTAACAACCACAAGATTTGGAGGATGGATATACATTGCATCTGGTTGCTCGGCGTGCAGCAGAGGGCCAGAATTCTACTGGGGCTCCTGAAGGCAATACACATGCTAATGGTAAGTCATACTGTCATTTTTGTGAACTGGTTACACGATCTATCCTTAATCACCAAGTGTATATGTATATGCTTCCATGATTTGTTGTCCTGCGTAGCTATCATCATAAAATTAAATATACTTTATTCTTTAAGCCTAAGTGCTGCGAAAATTTGCTAGTTATGTTAAGTGTAAGTAGTGTTAAAATAGTGAGAGCCTAGGTTGGTGCTAAATCTAATTGATCCTAGCCAGTGCTTAGGTTATTAGTTATTACTCGAAGACATGGGCCTGAGAAAAGATTTTATACTTTTTTTTTTCTGTGCAGTAAACGTTACTGGAAATGGAGGTGTGTTGGATGATATTTCCAGGGTATGCTCCTCTCATTGTTGATTCTTTCTCCATGAAGTTATTTGATTGCACGGCTCTTTGGCTCTTGGCTGTTTCGACATCTTTATACCTTTTTTTTAAAAAAATATTTTGTTAAATCATTTTTAAAGAAACTACATATATGACATGTCAAGGGGTTTTTGCTTTGTTGTAGACTTCTAACGTTTTGTATGTTGTTGAAATAAATACCAATTAATTGGCTGGCCATATGGTAAAATGCCATCTAATTCTTCTACTATTTGCAGAGTGTTCGGGATCTTCTGGGTTCCTTAGGTGTTGCAATGTCTGGTGGTGTCACTAACACAGCATTTTCGGTAACATGGCAGTTCTTCTCAAGATCTAGAGGGGGTACCTGAGACCTAAGAATTAATTGTTTTATGGATGCTTTATTATCAGGTTCCTTTGACTACCGCGCCGGAAGGACCCAATAATGTGCCCGGAAGAACTCAGCCAATGAACCCAGCACAACCAGGATTCTCAGTTCTAAATCATCAAATACAAGTAACACAACTTCAGCCACCAGGAGCCATTCCTCGCAACATGGTGGATATTTTGTACTTTTTTGCTTTTCCTCATGTATTTCAGTTTGTACAGCATCATCTTAACTGTTAACCAATGATAACAGATTATTCCAGATTCTTTAACAACTCTTTTGGAGTACATGGATCGCATTGATCGTGTATTACAGAATAATGGTACCATTTTTTGCTTACAGTTGGTTCATCCATTGCTTGCAACCAAAGATTTTTATGTTCATTTTATGCTATAAATGAAGGTGCTCCACCATCCAGGGATTCAGAAAGCCAGCAACAACCGACAGTGGATGAGGCTAATGTCAATCCGAGATACCCAAGTCCTGATGTTTTGGCTTCAGTCATTGAGAGAGCCCAACAACTTCTTGGCGGCAGTGCAGCTTCTGCTCTTTTGGTATGTTACTTCTCTTCTGTGGTTATGGTGGTTATGTTCTGTGCCATTTACCCCAGACTCTCTGGGAGTGATATCTTGTTCATCTAAAATGTTTGCCTCCCTGGTTATGTTCTGCTAAATTTTCCACTTCTGTTCTGGTGGTCGCTGTAAACACATTTAGTACCATCTCCATGTCATTATGGGTTGTCATCTTTTGTGCAATTCTGTGAGACTCTAGATAAAATAAACTGAAGGACTAGTGAATTCTTGACCACCCTTAAACAGCAATCTTGGTGTATAGTCAGGGCATGAACTATGTTCTGGCTTCAGGGTGAAACTATCAATCCACAATTAACTTTTATATAATATATATATATAATGTCAGCTCACTGTTTATTGTTTATAATGCATGCATGATTTCCTGAGTAGGCCTGAACCTTTTTTACATGTTGGCTTTTCCCTTGGATGCAAAGTTACTGTTGAGCTGCATGGTTCAATTTTTAACACACTTTTCAATACTGATTTATGAACCAATATATGCAAACTTTTCTTTGGATGTCTTCAAGTTATTTGTTAAACTCCTGAATTTATGGATACAGAATTTTCATTGAAAACATCTGTGACTTTTATGTACCTAACAATTTTATGTTTCAGCACATTGCACAACGTATTCGGCAAGATGGTGGAACTGCGGATGCATCTCTTCGCCGTGAGATCCAAACTGAATCGATTCAGCTAGGAATTTCAATGCAACATTTGGGTGCTATGTTTTTTGAGCTTGGTCGGACAATGATGATGCTCCGAACAGGGCTATCTCCTGTATGCATAATTTTTTTTTCCTTCATGTTATGTAACTGACTTCACACATGCCACCATATTGAAATCTTTTAATTCTGCAGTCTGAGGCTTTTGTAAATTCTGGGCCTGCTGTTTATATAAACTCCACAGGACCAAACCCAATCATGGTTCAGGTGATAATTGCTACACCTTTTTCATGTTAGTTTTGATGGTCAAGAGCGTCATAATCTCATCTACACATTTTTACCCCTGTGCAGCCTTCTTTTCAAACACCCCTCCTTTTGGTGTCTCTAATATACCAGTTCTGGGTGGAATTTCTGGTGCGTTTGGTATTGTTGATCCTTCTCGATCATCTGGTTTCGGTGATCCTTTTCGGCATATGAATGTCCCAAGTAGTGGTAAGGTCACACTTCAATCCCTTTCAACTATTGGTTCCCTCCTATAGTCCTGTTAGGGTTTTGAACTGGAGGTCCTCTAAATTGTCTCTTATTTGGTTCGTTAGATAGGCATAAATTGTTTATAAAATCCAATTGCGTCTTTACAGCATTGTCAAACTGCTTTTATTTCTTAAATTATACTAAGTTATTATAATTTCTTTGAGATGCCAGATATTTACATCTCCTATTTGCTATTCTAATATCATGAATTGGATACCTCATAAACCTTATGGGACTGATGTGCTGGCATGATTGGACAACAGTGTATACAATACTTATATTTGAAGTTCAAATTAGTGTTAACCTGTTAGGTGCAGTATACTTCAGATTTGATGTATGTAATCAATGTACTTGCTAGATTAAATACTCTGTTCTCGAGTATCTTGTGGAATACCTTGGAGTTCATTTGCACATGGGAATTTATATTATTTTGCTAACTAGATCTCTGATTCTTCCACCTTTATGCCTAGCTGGCTTCCCCTAACTAATATTTCTTTTCTCATTTCCTAACTTAGGTGCATCTGCAACAAGTGGCTCAGCCACTGGTACTACTACCACTTCTGAAGGAGCTATCAACGGGCACCGCCAAAATGCGGCAAGAACTCATGGGGGTAACCCACCAGGTCGCCCGGCTGCAACACGTGGATTGCCACCCAGAACAGTTGTTGCTGCTGTTCCAGCACGGTCCCCAGCTGAGGCTCCAAACCATGTCTTTGGTGTTATCCTGCCTGTTCAAGTGAGGGGTCAAGTTGCAGTGCCTAATCAGTCCTCTCAAGGTTCTCAAACAGCAGTGGGCAATGGAGCTCAAGGAAATTCAACACCTGCTGTTCCACAAGCTTCTGTTGGTGGTGTTTCTGGTGTTCCTCCTATAGTGGCACAGGTAGCCAATGCATTGGCCACGAATACACCAAACCAGGTTTCTTTATCTACACAAAGTGCAGCAGATCAGGGATTTCACCCAACCACAGACAGCATAGCTGAAGCTGATGTTCTGAGTTCTTCAACACCAGCCACTACACCCCTGCAGAATGATCCCTCAGGTTAGATTCATGGACAGACTTCACTTTAAAAAGTGCAACATCATGTGAATGAACCGGGTCTTTCGAATAGGGTGTTATGAGTTTTTCTTTTTGTAGACCTACTACTACTAATGATATATTCTTTTCACCATTCCTGTTGTTAGGTACTCTTGGTTCCATTTTGCCATCTCAAGACAGGAATACTTTAAATGTTCCCAGTCTTGACAGTATACAACAGCATCCACATTTGGGAGATACTTGTGCAGATACAGCCGACTTATCTGGAGACGCCACAGCCACCAGTACTAATGATGTTCCTTCGAATGCATCAGTGGAAAATTCTGCGCTGAAGAACAAATACTCGGATGAAGTAGGTTCACAGCCCACTGAGCCTTCTGCAAGTGGCAGTGCTGAACCATTAGGTCTTGGCGGAGGTCTGATTCCGAAGGTATTAATTAGTGACTTTAAGGTGTTTACTCTATTGGGATTTCATTGTTTGGTCTTCACTTTAGTGATTATTATTCTATTTGTCAAGTCACATATTGGAGTTTGTTGAATTTTACTATTGTTTGATTCTATCAACAAGTTAAATGTTTGGATTTTGTTCTATGTTTCTATTGTTTAATTGCTTCTTTTAACAACGCTTGTAGAAACGTAGCAGAGCAGTAAAGCCATCTGGGAGCACAACTGATCCTGGTAGGGATTCATCGTCAGTCAGCCAAAACCAAGATCCTATTTCAGTGGCCCAGCAGTTTCTGGAAGGTTTTGCTTCCCGAAGTACTAATGCTAGCAGAAGCAACGCCCCCGCCTCTGGTCCTCCATCCTCTGTGCCACAGTCTACTGAAGTTCCTCCGAGAAGACAGGGTGGTGGACAACCTGATATTGGCAGCATGATATCTGGTATGCTCAACAGCCCAGTTTTCAGCAACATATTGTCGAATGTCGCAACACAAGCAGGGGGCTCAAGTGCTGATTTGAGGAGCGTGATGGAAGGATTGCAGAGCCCTGCTGTTGTAGATACGATAAGCAGTATTGTGCAGAATGTGGATGAGCAAGACCTTGGGGCCATGCTTGGTTCAGGCAGGGGGCAAGGTGGCATGGATCTGTCAAGAATGTTGGAGCAAATGATGCCTGTTGTATCCCAGGCTCTTGGTGGAGCAGGGGGCCGTTCTGCTGGTGCGAATAGTAGACAAAGGTCATGGCCTCAGCGCATTGGCAGTGGAGAGGGAAATGTACCAGCCAGCAGAAGTTCTCAGGTAAGCTATTATGTGTAGTAGTAAACACCTGTATTTGTATTTGCATTTGTAGTGTATATGCTGCCTGTGCTGTGTGTTTGGTTTAGAGAACAAATACTGTATGAATGGTTTACATTATTCCGCCATATTGATGTTCATTGTTCTGCTCAGTTATGCAAACCCTCTTTGGTCAGTGTTACTTTCCATGGATGGTTTTACATTATTGGATGTTAAGAGCCGAGAAAGGCTAATATGACACTAGGGCAAAATTATTTTATGCTCTTCTTTAAAGTTTCCTGTATGAATTTTAGTTAGGCCTATCAAGTGTGTTGTATTTCAGGTATCTCACAGTTTTGTATTCCATGGCCAGATTGATCTCCACCAAGCTCGTCAAAGCATTGAACAACATGAATCTCCAGAGAATATCTTCAGCTCTGTCCTTGAAACTGCTGCTCAAGCCTACGGCGAAGATGACAGCATTCAGGGCATGATCGAAGAGCTTTCCAGTGATCAAGAGCTTACGGATGTAAGCTTCCCACGCCGATTCAGTTGCGCAATCAATATATAATAATGATCCTGTCTGGTTTCTGATGTTAGGCTGCTTTGCTGCTTTTGTTAGGACTACTTGAACTTTTTGGTGGAGCAAGTTCGGCAGAGGATACAGTCAGAGTCGCAGCCTTGAAGGATTGGGCGGCAAGGTCGTGTAGCCAGCCATTCGCTGCAAATCTGCAATATTTATCGCTAACTTGGAAAAGACAGAACCGAGACTTGTTTGGGCGTTTTCGTGATTAGGTGCCCGCTGTACATGTGGCGTTGTAATTTTCCAAGATACTGTATTTGCGGCGGCATATTTCGTTCTCTGGTTAAAACTGTTTTTGGCAAATTTTCTAGTGGTACATACAGCGAGTTTTAAAGATTCAGTGTACTGTTACAACTGTTCTTGACAATTTTGCTAGTGGTACAGCGAGTTTTAAAGGAGCAGTTGATCTGAATTTTGGGGATATAATTGTCAATGTGTGTCTGGTTGTAGTAGCGACTACAATTGGGAGGTCCAGGCAAAGTTTGTTTCGCAGGTTTGCCCTCTTCCTCGCGTGCATTTTGCCGGAAATGTGCCGGCGGCCTGGAAACCAGCGGCTGGCCCATCAATCCCTGCAGCCAAGAGTCTACGGAGCGAAAAGGCGACAACGGAGGGAAATGGCGACAGACACTCAGATTTTTTAACCTTTTCTTTTAACTTCGGTCTCTTCTTGCTGTCAAAAAAAAAGATTGTTGGTCTGCCTTCCACCCCACGTACCTTTGGTCTCTTCTTTCGTTCTGGGGGGCATCACAAGCCTTTTTTTTCCTAGGTCGGTAATTTCACCACCACTTAGCTACTGTTTGATACAACCCAACTTCACTAGTAAAACTATTTTTTTTAGAAATAGGTTTATAAGTAATTATTTTAGATAAAGCTGATATGTTTTGGAAAAAGTATTTGATAAAAATAGTTTCACTGACAATTCTATGCATGGCTGGAAGAGAAATAAGGATATCAACTATGAAAAACTACTTTTCTTTTAGCTTTATCTCAGTTTATACTTTTATGAGAAGAGGAATATGAAGCTGTTTTTTTTTAAAAAAAACAACTCACAATATGTCGGTGTTTTGAACCCGGGGGTATGACACCAACGAGTAATATGATCGCGTGCTCTCTTCCTGGATGGTGATGCAAGATGACACAAGGATTTATCCTGGTTCGGGCAAAGAAGACCCTACGTCCAGCGGGGGAGGAGGTTCTTGTATTACTTGCACCTAAGTGCTTGTACAGGGGCGAATACAAGTTCAGTGAGCGTGGACCGGAGTCCGGACTCGAATGTGTGTGTATGGACTCGTGCGTTGTCTCTTCCTGCGCGAAGGGCCCTGGCGTCCCCTTTTATAGATCAAGAGGAGGCCAGGGTTTACACAGGATTGACATGTACAACGCTCGGTATGGCGAAGGGCAGGAACTCTGTCTTGTCGAAGCCACTGTAGCCAACGTGGGTGTTGCTGTTGAGACGTCCTTGATACGTGGCCTCCATCCTGGGCGCGGACGTGGAGGCGTGGCGACGTGGAAGCCGTACAACACCCATCCCGGCACGTGCAGGACACGGCGGGGCCCCTCCGGGTCTTGGGGTACCTGTCCTCCAATAGCGTGAAAGTAGTCAGGGCTCGAGGGGCTCAGAGCCGGCCTCGAGGTGGCGCCTGCGGGGGGTTCGAGTCCCCGCAGGTATGGGCAAGTCCCGGGAAACCCGATTGAGCAGCAGGTATCCGGGCCTCGAGACGTGGCTTGGACGTGCAACAGTGTAAGATATGGGTTAACAGTGCCTTACTGGTGCCTTTTTACCCATGCTTGTTGTGAAAACGAGACTTGGCTCTGCCCTGGTTCACTGTGGTACACGTCGGTTGCAGAGGACGTGACTGGAGTAGGTGGATGCATTAAATGCGCGGTATGGGGTTGAGGAGCAGGAAGCTTCCTCTTCGTGGGGGGCTTCGAAGGGTAGTGAAGCGCTCGCTCAAGGCCGGGCGCGGAGGGCTCGGGTGAGCGGAGGTTGAGCTCCAGCTCGAGGCCTAGGGTGTGATGAGCCTTGAGGGATAGGCTATCGTGCTGGAGGGGCTCGAGGTCCCCGCGCGGGGTCCCGAGGAGCGGTGCATAGCTGTAGCGGGCTCGAGGGGTGGTTTCTTGGAAGGTTAACCTAGCTGGGTATTAATTGGTGTTCTAGGTTTAACCTATTTGTTTGCGTTGATTGGGGGTACCCCTTTGGTGTTCCCCTGACAGTAGCCCCCGAGCCCTTGCTTGAGTGTTTGCACTCGAGCAGGGGCTCCCGACTGGGATCTCGAGGGTTAGCTAGCCGGATCTCGAGGGTTTGGTTGCTTTGATTCCGTGGGTGTCGTGCGAGCGACACCCGCGGGTGTAGCCCCCGAGGCCACGGGGGAGTGGTTAGGACTCCCTCGTGGGCTGTTTTGTGAGTGTGAATGTTAGTTGCGTTTTTTAGGTTTGGGGGTGTCGAGCCCCCGAGTTTTTTACCCTCTTTCGTCGAGGGGTGCCAGGCTGAACCGACCGGCCGGCACTTCGAGCCGTCCGGCACGCCGGTTGCCCCGGCTTGTCGTCCCGCGAGTCCTTTCGATCGGATGCGAGGGGGGATGCCTCATACTACCACGAGCGGGCGAGTATCGAGGTTCCCGGTGAGCTGGTAACGGGGGAATCCAAGTGAGACCTCGTGCCCCGTTCGATAGGGTTGACTGTAGCCCGGAGGCGATCTCATAAAGCATGAGTGCTCAGTCTGCAGGAGTGCCGGGTCCATTCGATAGGACCCGGTGGCTCGATGCCTCCCTCCAAGGGGATCTCACTGCATGTCGTGCTCCCCGCCTTGGATACACGTGAGGGGCCTCGAGGGCTTGGCCCTCGAGCGATGCTGCGAGTGGCGCCCCTTAGTGTCCCTGACTCGGGTGCTCGAAGCCGGCTGTCGAACCCTCTTCGAGGGCCAGCCTTCGCTGCTTCGAGACTTAGGGCCGGGGCCCGTTTTTACCTTCCTGAAGAAGCCTCCGTCGCTTGGAAACCTTCTGCCCGTTGGGCGCGCCTTTTTAGGCGAGGTAGTGGAGATCGTGGCGCTAGGGCGACCGACAAGAAGTCGGAGCGGCGGCCGTGGTGGGCCCGGAGAAGTGGAGCGAATGCGGAGTTGCGTGTACCTGTCGACCAGCTCGAGATGCGGTTAGGTGGGCACATTAAATGCGTGCGGTTACCTTTCCGCCGTCGTGGGAAACCCCGCCCGCTGGGGTTTTCCTATAAATATCGAAAGAGGGGAAGAGGAACCCTTTACTTTGCCTTTGCCTTTACCGCCGCCGTAGCCTTCACGCGCCCTCTTCCTCGGGTTAGTCGATTGGGAATTTTCCAGCCGTCCGTCCGCTGCTCGGGTGCGCGCCGTCATCGCCATGGCTGCCCAGACACAAGCGCTGCCGGCCGAGGACTGGAGCCCGACGAAGGTGACGCAGCGCGAGATGGACTCGTTGGTGGCCCAGGGGCTTCTCCGTCCCAACCCGGAGGAGGGACCCGCGTGGTGGGCTGTCCCATTGGCGGATCACCGGGAGCCGCACCCGCCGGAGGGGTATGTGGTGAGCTTCACGCGCTACCACCGCATGGGGCTCGGTGTTCCGCTGAGCCGCTTCATGCGGGCGTTGACCCACCACTACGAGGTGGAGCTGCAACACTTCTCCCCAACTCAATTTCGCACGCCGCCATCTTCGCCGCGGTGTGCGAGGGGTACCTGAAGATCGAGCCGCACTAGGAGATGTTCGTCCACCTCTTCCGGGGCGAGCTCTTCATCAAGGCCTTGAAGCCGAGCGGGAGGCGGCTCGTGCGCATGGGCTCCCTCACCGTCACTGCGAGGACTGGGACCTCGTCGGCCAATGTCCCCCGCGAATACCTCCGCTACAAGCTTTCCACCAACCAGGCCGGGTGGGACGACCACTGGTTCTACCTGCGGAATGAAGGTGGTCTCCTTCCGCAGTACACTGGCAGGGTCCTCACTCAGCGCCCGGAGAAGTGGACCTGGGGAGTCGCGGCGGACAGGCAACGCCACCTGGTTCCGCTGATGAAGATGATGAAGATGCTGGTGGACGAGAAGAATCTGACCGTTCAGGCGGTCATCTGGGCGTTCCATCAACGAAGGGTTCTTCCGCTGGCGGACCGCCCCCTTCTTATGCACGAGATGGGGCCGATGGCCCAGCTCGAGGCGCTAAATCGGTCGAGGATGGCCGAGGAGAGGCTGCCTCGGAACGAGGGCGTCTCCCGGGTGTCGATCACGATCCAAGGGTCGTTCGTCCCCGAGGACACCAACCTACTCGCCATGGCACCCGACAAGGGGTGTCTCGACCTGGTAAGCCCCCGTCGAGCTAAGCTGTCCCGAGCCTCCTCCCCCTTTCTCTGTCTCCGAACCTTGTACATTCTTCTTGTGGTTTTTTCTTGTCATGCTTCTTCTTCTTCGCAGGGGACGTTTACTTGTCGTGCGTCGAGGCCCCCGGTGAGGGAGGACGCCGCGGATACCCAGGTGAGGCGCCTCTCTGCTCAGAAAGACAAGGAGAGCAAGGATGCCAGAAAGAAGAAAGAGAAAGACAAAAACTTGCGTCGCTCGGCTCGGGAGCAGAGGCTGGCGAAGGCTCGTCGTAACCGGCAGCCTGGAGATGGGTCCCCCGAGCTCAGCTCTTCGAGCTCGGAGGAGGAGAGTGATGATGAGGAGGATAGTGACGACGAGGGGATGGATGCGCGTCTGAGGCGTGCGGGGGTCATCGACGTCCGGGCTGACCGTTCCTCTGTGCAGGAGGATGTCTTGGAGGTCCCTCGGGCGAAGGGATCGCGCAGGACGCAACCGCGGAAGGCGGCGCCGAGCCCTGCCTCGTCGGGGGCTCAAGGCCCGTCGAGCTCCGTACCGGACGTGCCCCCGAACGCAAGGAAGCCTCGGACCCGGGGCGCCGTCGCCGCGGCACAGAAGGAGGCCACGGCCACGTCTGCCCATGCGGGGGTCTCGAGAAGGGCCGGCCCTCGAGAAGCGGCCAACACGTCGAGAGGGACTCCGGGTCCGATCGCCGCAAGTCGCCGAGGGCGGCGTCGAGCCCGCGGAGGAGCGGGCAACATGAGGGGGCGTCGAGCCCCCGCCATGATGACCGTCGGGTGGGGAGCCGTGAGCGCTCCCGGAGCTCCTCACCGCACCGTCGTCGGGAGAAGGAGACCGACGCGGGGGGACGCGACCGCCGGCACGTGCGCCGGAGCAGGTCCCGGAGCCCGCGCAAGGAAGGGCGCCACGAGGACCGCTCGAGGGGGACGCGGTCCCCCCCCGGGACAAAAGGCAGGAGGAGAGCTCCCCACTGGGGTCGGGCCACGAGACGCATCGGGCGCTTTCCCCCCGTCCAAGCCACGTGGAGACGGCTCAGGGGCGTGGCTCGAGCTATGGGGCGGGCTCGAAGCCCCTAAGCGGGTCCGGCGATTCGGGGAAGAGGTCCCGCCCTCGCTTTGGGTGAGTAGGTCTCCTTAATTTCGTTGGTAGGGAAACTTTACCTTTTTACCTTTGGTGATTTGGGCTGTTTTCTGGTTTTTCAGGGAGAAGCGCCCCGGCAGGAGATGGTCCCCGCAACGTCCAAGCGGGCCAAGACCTCGAGTTCTGCCGAGGCCCAAGCACCTCGAGGTATGGCTCCTTCTTCCACTGGGGAGGCCGCTTGGCTGGCGAAGGCTCGAGCAGCCATGGCTCGGGGAAGCCAGATGGCCGCCGCGGATCTCGGTGAGGCCAACGCCGTCGACCACGGGGGTCGAAGCTTTTTCCTGTTTCTGACGACGTCGTTCTCCTTCTTCAGCAGGGACCACGGCTCCTGGCGCCGAGCCCGCCGCCACCGCGTCCGTCGCGGCTCCGCACCCTCCTCTTCCTCCTCCACCTCGGGTGGCGCCTATCGAGAGGGCCACACCTGTGACACCCTAGTGTCAAGCACTGCATTAGGCACTGCAATTAGATACTAAGAAAGCATAAGCAATGCATTGCATCATTTCATGAGCATGAGAGTGTTTTGTCTTTGTTTATTTATTTGGATTTGGATTTCTGTCTTGGCAATGATTTTATAAAGTAGAGAGCTTTGAGTAGAGTGTTTTTCATGTTGAAGTTTTGACCTAGTTCAAAATAGTTGTCAAATAAAAATGTGTTGAACAAAAATGTTTCATGCTTTAAAATTGGCTTTATTTTTGCAGAGGCTATAAAAATGATTTTCAGAAAAAGTGTCCTATATGAAAGTTGTAGAGAAAATTATTTCGAGCAACTTTTATATTTGGGTCAAAACCTAGTTTGGAGTTTTGAAACTGTTTTTGAATGGTCAAAGTTTGATTTGATTTTTGGAAAAAGAAAAAGGAAAAAACGTTTTTCTCCCGCGCACCCCATCCGGCCCAACTGGCCTTCCGGCCTAGTTCCGCACCGCGACGGCCCACGCGCGCCCGCTCCCGCCCGCGCGCACGCTGTGCGACGCGCGCCGACCGCGCGGCCGCGCCGTACGCCGGCCGGAGCGCCGCGTGGCGGCTCGCCTCTGCCGCGCATCCGCTCCGCCCAATCGCCGCACGATCTTCTCCACCGGATCACGCCAACGATCTTGCTTGCCCTCTCCGCGCTCGCCTCGCCTGCCGCGCCACCCTCGCTCGCCGCGCCGTCGCCCGCCGCACGCCACGCCGTGGCCCCGCCACGACCGGCCGTTCGCCGCTCCGACGACCAAAACCCCGCGCGCCCGCACTCCTCTCTCTTTCACTCCTCACTCGCGCCCCCCCTCGCTCTCGCCAGCCCGCTCTCTCTCTTCCGCGAACGCGCCGAGCACTTCGCTGCTCGCCGCCGCTCGACACACCACCCGCACCCGCCCGCCGTTCCGACCCTCACCGTCCACCTCCGGCCGATTAACCTCGGCCACCGCTCCGCCTTCGCCCCGCACACGCCGTGTGCACGTCGCCATCCCCGACCGAGCCCCAACGCCGCCGGAGGACGAAGCGCCTCCTTCGGTCCGCCAGTCGCCACCGCCGAGCCGCAACGTCATTCCTCCGCGACACGACCTCCAGCGTCTCCCTCCTTCGCCGTCAAGCATCACCAAGCCAAGGCAAGGTGAGAACACCACCTAGCTTCAACGCTACCGCTCTCTCCCACCTTTTCTTCCCCGGCCGAGCGCCATGGCCGTCCGCCGCGGCCATGCACGAGGTCAAGCTTCCCTGGAGCCAATCAAGCCAAACCGACCCACTCACGTAGCTCCCTAGGGTTCACGAAGCACTGCGCACGCGCCGATTTCACCGGCGACCGCCGGACACAGCCTCGCCGAGCCCGCCACCATCCGCCTTGGCCGCTCGCGTGGCCAAGCTCCCTCGGAGCTTCCCGAACCAAGCCGAGCCCTCCGATAGCCTCCCTAGGGCTCGAGTAAGCCTATGCCGGCCTCGATTTCACCGGCGACCGCCGGAAACGGCGTAGCCGTGTGTCGCCGCCTCCGTCGTCCGCCACCGCTCGCCGCCGGCACGCTTCGGTCATCCTCTGGCCAAGCCGAGCCCTCCGCTGGATGCACCTCGTCGAGCCGAATCTATCGAGCCTAGCCTCACCGCCGGCGACCTCACCGTCGACGAGCTTTCGCCGGTCAACCTTTCTCCCTGTTTCCTCTCTCTGACGGGTGGGTCCCGTTGACCCGCGGGCCCCGCGCGTCAGCCACTCGCTGGTCTATGGACCGGGTGTACGCAAGCCAGGCCGGGATGAATTCTAATGTTTTTCTTTTTGCTTTTATTTTCCAGAGATGCTTGTTATTTTTGTGTTGCACGTTTTACAAGTCCAAATGGAGTACTTTCAGTTTTGCTAGCTTGTTTATGAGTAGATCTATCATGGAAAAATATGAAAGTATTTTTGGTAGAAGTTTATTTTACTGTTTTCATTTAATTCAGTTTATATGCTTTTGTTGTGATAAATGGAAATAAGTGTCTTCTGGTTGAGACAATTCCTGGAAAATTTTGTGTAAGTTTGTTATCATGTTTTGCACCTGTGAAAAATTATATGAAGTACTGTTTGTGTAGAAAAAGTTTCTGTTATGATTAAAAGTCCTTTTTGGCTGTTTTCTTAGAATAAATGTTAAGGTGTTTTATATGTCAAATAAAATATGGGAAAAATGGTGTAGTCTCTGAGTGCCATGTCCAAGCTAAGAAAAATATAAGCATGAGCTGTTATGTGGATATATCTGAAGTTGCTTTACAAAGGTGCTTTTCTGTGTTTTCTTTGGAAATTCATGTAAGGAATAATATAATGTTTCTGTTTATGGAACTTTCTTGATAAGCACAAAATGTGAAGTAGAATCTGGGAAAAATATGAAGTTGAGTTTATCACCCTTTTCCAGTAGGGTTGTAGTTCAAGTGGTTTATATTGCAATAGATTTGTTTATTTTGTGTAGGCTTGTATGTTTATGCTCTTGCCACAAGTTTTATGCAGTAGAATGCTTTTGAGTAAAAGAAGCCAGGAAAATTATGAAATCTGCTGTTTGACACTTTTTGGATGGAGAGCTAGTTCAAAGCACCTTTTTGGGCAGTTTGTTTGTCATTTTCGTATATGCAGCTCTGTATTTTATTTTTGGCTGAAATTTGTTCAGTGGAGTCCTGAGAGTGTTGTTTGCCTTCTGGAATTTTTGTGGATTTTTCTGAGTCCAGAAAAATACAATCGCAGTTCTAATCGGAGTTTCTTTTGATTTATTAAATAAGAAAAGGGTGAATAATCAGATTTGGTTTTATGAAATAAATAAGTAATTACCTCAATGTCAAAAGTGGTTCAACAAGTTGGTTTTGTTGATTTGCAAGAAATGCTCTTCTCATACCACACATCTTGCACCCGCATTCCAATTATTTATATTCGTCGCATGCAATAGGATCGACCCCGCCGGAGCCCGACCAGGAGCAGGAGATAAGCGCCGAGCAGCAGATTCCGGAGCTTCAGCAAGCCGAGGAGATCGACCCCGTCCCCGACACTAACTTGCCCGAGTGCCCGTCTCACGAGGCCTCGGTCTTCACCCAAGGCAAGCCCCGGAGCATATTAAGCCTCCTATCTTTTGCAATTAAAATTACTTGAGTCCTTTTATATTGTGATGCATTAGGTTTAGGAGTTGAATGAATCCTATTTGCTGCATTACCATTCCTTGATGATTGATTAATATCTACCTTGTTATCCTGTTATTTATTTGCAATGTAGAATTGCTTAGCCTGCTTAATAAAAGTAGTAGTTAAGGATGTCTCCGTAATACCCTGATGGGTACTTACCGGATCACGGTTGGCTATATTTGCTATCGTGGAAAAGAACCTGAGTAGTAATGAAATACGGTCAACTGGAAGGCAAGACACAAGTTTGGAAACTTGGGGCAGTCCGTCCGTTGGATCGTGTAGGTTTGTATCGATGTTGGCCCTCGTTCATTTTTGAACGCGCCCTTTTACTTAGGGATATGTCGGTGCCGTAATCATCGACCCCAAAGCCGGTTAGAAGCTGTTCGGGCCGGTCTCAACCCGTGTCGTGCCCTCTAGTATGGAAATTGCGATCTGCCGCGTGAGGCCATCGCCGGGATCCAATTGGGCGGTCCGTGCTTGAACCGCGGCGATTACCACCACGAACAAGCGTCGAGCGGTTGCCCAATGCATGGACCCGACGGGGAAAGTGTGGGCTGGTATTAAAGGTCTTTCACCAGCTGGTTTGGAATTCGATTCGAGTCGCCGTCTCCCCCGGTTAGGGAAACTATGGCGAGCTTCACCACGATACAACTCCATGTGATGCTTAAAAGGTTCAACTAAAATATGGAGAAGTCAACTGGATATGGTATATTATTGATTGATAGATTCAAGTGAGTGCTCTAGTACAGGTGAAAAACCTAGAGTTTAAGGAATAGGTCTAAAAATGGCAGCTCATCAGTATCATTAATTACCTCCTATCTGAATTTGTGCTTTTCGCAACTAAAAGATCCCAGCTCCACTCAAAAGCCTTGCATACCCTTGGAGTCTTTATTTTCAGTTGGACGGGTAAGTCTAGCTGAGTACATTCCCGTACTCAGGGTTTATCCCGTTGTTGCAGATGGCCAGGTCTACTTCGGCTATTGTAAGCACTGCCTCTACCTAGTGGAAGGTGATGAGGAGTAGGCCCAGGGCAGGGTCGTCCAGAAGCTTCCCTTTTCTTTTGCTGGTCTGAGACTTCTAGTGGCACATTATCTAAAAAGGGAAGAATGAGTTGTGTGAGTTGGTTTATCAAACAATGTTTTATTTGGACCACATGTGTAGTGGTCGTGTTTCAAACTAATTCAGCTTCCGCACTTTTAAATTCAGTATTGTAATAACTCCGTTTTAAATTCGCACTCTGATATTTTAAATTCGGTTTCGTTTTCGCTATGATGTATCTTTACGAATGTAATCCTTGAACGATGCGATCCTGTATGATGTATGGTGTTAGAAATCCTTCGAGATTTCCGGACTACCGGGGTTATATGGGTTCAAGTATCAGTTGAAGTCAGACGAATTTGGCTAAGATAATACTTGAGCTCTTATAATCAGGACGGTTCCGCCACAGCTGGTATCAGAGCATGGTTCAAGTGATTACCTCCGTAAAGAGCTATTTTTGAACTAAAATGGGTATTTTAAAACTACTTTCAAAACTATTTTCAATTACTAAGTGTGCCCAGTCTCGTCCTTAAGCCCTATACTAGGAATCAGGTGGTCTAACTGCTAACAGGGTTCAGGGTTTGCTTCATGCTGGATCTTTATTTGCTGGTCCATTCTCGGGAAAAAGAGAATGCGTCGATCGCGAAAACATGCATAAAATGATTTTGTGAGATATGAGAGCATGACCGTCCAACCGTCGGTCTAGGTGAGAGTTCTTATACCAAGTATGTGCGAGCTCCACGCAGACACATACGAGGGTATCAATGTTTTCAAGGGTATTTTCTATGTTGGTGCATGGTGTTTAGTGTTGGCTTCTATGTATTTTGCGCATATTGGCCAATACTCAACTATTTTATCATTGGGAATTTCTTTGGGCTGAAATGGATCTTCTGCAGGTACACTAACTATGCGAACGAGTAGAACGTGTAGATAACGCATGAGAGATCGTTCTTACCACCGACTAAAACGTTAGGACTTGCGAGTCATGTTAGTGAGTGAGAACGTAAGTACGATCATGCATCATGTTTATATTCTTGCATTTACATTACCTCCCCTTAAATTAAAAGTTGTCTCTTTTCTATAAAATATGTCAACTTAATATCCGTCTCACGAGAGTTCGAAACCCTTTTGTTTCTACAGATGGCCCGGACCAAGTTGACTGCTCGCAAGGCCACCGGAGGCAGAGGAGTTCCGCGTCATCGCTTGGCCACCAAGCTGACCCGGAGGACGTTCTTGTCCTACTTCGGCTTACCGACTATCCTTTGGAGGATTCTGCAGGCCGTAGGCTATGAGGACGGGCAGGAGCCCAGGTACTCATGGCAGAAGGAGATCTACGGGCAGGATTCCCTGGTTATGGTAGAGATCAAGGTCAAGGCCTTGCCTGCCAAGCCTCACTGGACAGGGTGGACAGAGATCACTAGAGGCACCTGTGCCAAGGATGGAGCCAACAGGGCAGCATACCTAGTGCTGAAGGACATCATCGCCCGCTTCCCCGCCGACCTGGCAAGTGCGATGGCAGGAGTGTTTCCCCGTGGATCACTTTTCCCATTGCGCTGGAAGCAGACTTCAGAGTCAGTCTTGACAGGAAGCCCAGAGGAGAGGTTCTACTGTGAGACGCCTGCGATGAGCGCCACTGGCTTTGCTAGGTGTATGTGAGAGTTTGGAGCGCACTCTTGAGAGCGTGTCCTTCACCCTCACCGCCACCTACCAGAGCAAGAGGAAGCTACAGGAGGACTTCGACGCTGAGGTTGCTCGTCTGCAGGAGAGGATTCAGCAGCTCACTCTGGAGCGTGACGACGCCCGCACCACAGCAGCAGCACAGTCCACTGCCAGGACAGTTGCAGAGCAGATGTACCTGACTACCGCTCTTCAGAGGGATGAGGCCCGCACCGCGCTCGACCAGCTCAGAGAGGGAGCCCACCTGTTGATACAGCAGATCCACGGACAGCAGGCCTACATCGACCAGCTCCACGAGGCCGTCCACCAGATGCATCACGCCGCACAGGAGGCCGCCGCCCCAGCCGCTCCCGCAGCAGAGGCCCCGGATCCCCAGGACGGAGAGGTCTTTGGTCCCGACGCCCCACCGGAGGAGGCTCATGCTGATGAGCCTATGTTCGACGCTGACGTAGAGGACGCCGCATCCGCCGCTGGAGACGTCTGAGCGCTAGTTTATCTAGGAGACGTTTTTTTTCTTTTGTATAGCTTGAGCTTGCTCGCTAAGTGATGTAACACCCTAAGGCATGTGTTGGTTTTATGCTTAACTGCTTGATGGTATGTAAAGCTTTTGGACAAAGTCCGGACTTCGATCCGACACCTTTTATGGAAATCCATCGTTTGCATGTCTAATTTTGAGCGATTATTCTGTGATGTTGTATGGAAATGAGTAATTATACTTGGTCGTGTGCTAAATTTTCGAATTATGTACAGCGCAGTATTTATTCATGATCGATGTAAACACCTAATGATTGCTTATTAATGGGATATGCAGATGCCGGCACACACTCGCAGCCAGCGTGGGCAGGGGGCAGGACAGGAGGAGAATCTGCCACCTCCCCCACCGCCGCCGATGACGCCGGAAGCATTCTTTGGCCAGTTCTGGGTAGCCAAAGGAATATGGAGGAAATGCAGAGGCACATGGAAGCCACCCTCCGCAACATCGCTAACAACACCGCGCAGCAGCACCATCAGCGCCAAGGCCCGGAGCCTAACCAGTACAGCTCCTACCGTGACTTCTTGGACA
The DNA here is from genome assembly GCA_009763385.1 of Coix lacryma-jobi var. lacryma-jobi. NCBI lineage: Eukaryota > Viridiplantae > Streptophyta > Magnoliopsida > Poales > Poaceae > Coix > Coix lacryma-jobi. The sequence goes on from CM019828.1 coordinate 10,849,241, forward strand.
CTCGCCCTCTTGTGTTCAAGGAAGCCATCGAGCCGCTTGAAGCTGATGAGTGGCTCAACTCCATCACCCAGAAGTTCCGTCTGCTTCGTCTGACAGAAGAGCTCAAAGCGGAGTACGCCGCGCACATGTTGGAAGGACCCGCAGGTTTATGGTGGGCCTAGTACCGTGCATCCTTGCCTGCAAATGCACGTGTCACTTGGGATCAGTTCTCTACCGCTATGCGCAACCACTACATCCCTAGTGGTCTGATGGAGATGAAGACTGCAGAGTTCATGAGGTTGTCTCAGGGAACCAGGCCTATGTCTGAGTACTTGCACAGCTTCAACAACCTCGCTCGTTATGCCCCAGACTTTGTCAACACAGAGGCCAAGAAGATTGCAAGCTTTAAGCGTGGCATGAGTGCCACCATGCTTTCAAAGATGGGTAACAGTCACCGCACCACCTTCAGTGACTTCGTCAGTGACTGTCTCAACCAAGAGGCCAATGACAGCGGCTGGCGACAGAGACACGCCGTCGTGCAAACGAAGGAGGTTCGTCTCAGCAGAGGACCCCTTTCGGAGCACGCGCCCCGTACCGCCCGCCTGTCACAGGAGCAAGATTCCGTCCCCCGCAGAGAAAGATCACTACCAGTCGTTCCCGTCCTAGCTTTCAGAAGCCCTACACCGCCCCTATGATGCAGAACAAGAACAAAGCAGGAAGTGCCGGAGGTCCCAAGACTCCTTATGTGATTGGCCCATGCTACAATTGTGGTCAGACTGGACATCTGTCACGTCAGTGCCCTCGCCCAAAGAAGCAATACACTCAGCCCCCACCTCGCACCGGTCATGTGCATCACACCACCGTGGAAGAAGTGCCAGAGGGAGAGCCTATCACCGCTGGTACGTTTCTTGTTAATCAATGCCCTGCAGTTGTGCTGTTTGATTCTGGAGCATCGCATTCTTTCATAAGTGAGAATTTTGTTATAAGAAGTCATTTGAAGTTGATAGAGTTAGACGGGGATATCAGATAAGTTCCGTCGGAGCTGTTCTCTCCGCGCGTAAAATGGCTAAAGGAGTGGAAATGACCTTTGGGATAAACAGGCCGTAGTGGACCCCATAGTCATTCCTGGTCTAGGTTTGGATGTAATCTTGGGTATGAGTTGGATGAAACTCTGGAAGGTTAATCTAGACACCGCAGAAAGAGTAGTGTCCATGGTTAGTCCCAGGAATGGATCTTCTTTTCGAATCCATTTACCCCGAAACCCCACGAGATCGGAGTATTGTTTAATATCACGGCAAAGCAGATAGCTGAGATTCCGGTAGTATGTGAGTTTCCGGATGTTTTCCCTGATGAGTTGCCTGGACTACCGCCAGACAGAGATGTGGAGTTTGCTATAGAGTTAGTCCCTCGAACAACACCCATATCTCGAAGACCGTATAGAATGCACTCTAAAGAACTCGCAGAGCTTAAAGTTCAGCAAGTGTGAGTTTTGGCTGAAGAAGGTACCTTTCCTTGGTCACGTCCTTTCAGAGGAAGGAATCTCTGTAGACCCTTCTAAAGTACAAGAGGTTATGGATTGGGAAGCACCACGAGTGTTTTGAGGTTCGCAGCTTTTTGGTTTGGCCGGATACTACCGTCGGTTTATTCCAAATTTTTCAAGAATAGCCAAGCCTATGACCCGTTAACGCAGAAAAAACAAGAAGTTCGAATGGACTCCAGAGTGTGAAACAGCTTTTCGCACTCTGCGAACGTTGTTGACTTCCGCGCCTGTTTTGGCTCAGCCAAACTTAGAGGAACCTTTTGATGTGTTTTGTGACGCATCCAAGATTGGACTCGGATGTGTACTCATGCAAAATGGAAGAGTTATCGCCTATGCTTCTCGCCAGTTAAGGCCGCACGAAGAAAATTATCCCACTCATGATTTGGAGTTAGCAGCCGTCGTGCATGCGCTTAAAATCTGGAGACATTATCTTATGGGTAACCTGTGTCATATATACACGATCATAAAAGCCTGAAGTATATTTTCACCCAGCCAGAGTTGAACATGAGGCAGAGAAGATGGCTAGAGTTGATTAAGGATTACAACCTAGAAGTGCATTATCACCCCGGAAAAGCAAACGTTGTAGCTGATGCCTTGAGTCGCAAGACTCATTGCAACTCCCTACAACCACTTTTGGGAGATGGGTTTAACCTTATGCACCCTGTTATGGTGAACAACATCACTCTTTAGTGTACCTTGGAAAGTGACATCATCGAGAGGCAGAAGACCGATGAAGAGATCTGTCAGATTAAGAAGAGGTTGGAAATCAGTAGTTCGTTGAACTTCAGAACAGACGAACAAGGAATACTGTGGTATAATCAGCGTTTAGTTGTTCCTAAGGACGCAGAGCTGAAGAAAGAATTCTGGATGAAGCTCACAAGTCAAAGTTGTCCATTCACCCAGGAAGCAGTAAGATGTACCAGGATTTGAACCAGGTATTGGTGGTCAAAGATGAAGAAAGAGGTCGCAGCCTACGTGGCCAGATGTGATACATGCTGCAGGATAAAAGCTATACACCTGAGACCTGCAGGACTGTTGCAACCGTTGTCAATTCCAGAGTGGAAATGGAAGAAATCAGCATGGATTTCATCACTGGTCTTCCCACTACTCAAAAGGGAAATGATTCTATCTGGGTTATTGTGGATCGATTGTCTAAAGTAGCTCACTTCATACCAGTTAAGACTACACACCGCCCCCATCAGTATGCAGACTTGTATATTCAGAATATCTTGAGGTTACATGGAGTTCCGAAAAGGATTGTTTCTGATAGAGGACCCCAGTTCATTGCACGTTTTTGGGAACAGTTGCACAAGGAACTAGGAACTAAGTGGTAAGGAGTTCTGCCTATCACCCCCAGACCGCAGGACAAACTGAAAGAGTAAATCAGATTTTGGAAGACATCCTGAGAGCTTCAAGGCTGTGTTTTATTTCAGAAGAATAATGGGAGCAATGGTTACCCCTTGCTGAGTTTTCGTATAACAACAGCTATCAGGAAAGTATAAAGATGGCACCGTTTGAAATTTTGTATGGACGAAGATGCAGAACCCCAGTAAATTGGGTAGAATTAGAGATCGAGAATTTTATGGGTCAGATTACGTAAAGGATGCCGAAAAGATTGTGCAAACAGTACAACAACATATTAAGGTAGCACAATCCCGGCAAAAGAGCTATGCCGACACACGAAGAAGACCCTTGGAATTTCAAGTAGGAGATTATGTTTACCTCAAAGTCTCACCCATGAGAAAGGTCCAACGTTTTGGAATTAAGAAGAAGTTAGCACCTCGATATGTGGGACCGTACCAGATCATAGCAAAGAAGGGAGAAGTAGCATATGAAGTGCAGTTACCCCCAGAGATGAGCGCAGTCTTTCCAGTGTTTCACGTCTCACAATTGAAGAAGTGTCTTCGAGTTCCAGAACATGAAGAAGTTCAAATCCCGGACGTCACGATCAGATCAGACCTGGAATACTACGAACAACCCAAGGAGATTTTGGATACCAAGACCCGAGAGACTCGTAACCAAACAGTGAAGACTTACAAGATTCTTTGGAGTAATCACGGACCCAATGATGCGACTTGGGAAACTGAGGAGTACTTACGAGTGAACTACCCCGCTTTTTATAAGGATTGGTACGTAACTCAAATCTCGGGACGAGATTTCTTTAAGGGGGAAGGGCTGTGACACCCTAGTGTCAAGCACTGCATTAGGCACTGCAATTAGATAAGAAAGCATAAGCAATGCATTGCATCATTTCATGAGCATGAGAGTGTTTTGTCTTTTTTTATTTATTTGGATTTGGATTTCTGTCTTGGCAATGATTTTATAAAGTAGAGAGCTTTGAGTAGAGTGTTTTTCATGTTGAAGTTTTGACCTAGTTCAAAATAGTTATCAAATAAAAATGTGTTGAACAAAAATGTTTCATGCTTTAAAATTGGCTTTATTTTGCAGAAGCTATAAAAATGGTTTTCAGAAAAAGTGTCCTATATGAAAGTTGTAGAGAAAATTATTTCGAGCAACTTTTATATTTGGGTCAAAACCTAGTTTGGAGTTTTGAAACTGTTTTTGAATGGTCAAAGTTTGATTTGATTTTGGAAAAAGAAAAAGGAAAAACGTTTTTCTCCCGCGCACCCCATCCGGCCCAACTGGCCTTCCGGCCCAGTTCCGCACCGCGACGGCCCACGCGCGCCCGCTCCCGCCCGCGCGCACGCTGTGCGACGCGCCCGACCGCGCGGCCGCGCCGTACGCCGGCCGGAGCGCCGCGTGGCGGCTCGCCTCTGCTGCGCATCCGCTCCGCCAATCGCCGCACGATCTTCTCCACCGGATCACGCCAATGATCTTGCTTGCCCTCTCCGCGCTCGCCTCGCCTGCCGCGCCACCCTCGCTCGCCGCGCCGTCGCCCGCCGCACGCCACGCCGTGGCCCCGCCACGACCGGCCGTTCGCCGCTCCGACGACCAAAACCCCGCGCGCCCGCACTCCTCTCTCTTTCACTCCTCACTCGCGCCCCCCTCGCTCTCGCCAGCCCGCTCTCTCTCTTCCGCGAACGCGCCGAGCACCTCGCTGCTCGCCGCCGCTCGACACCACCACCCGCACCCCGCCGTTCCGACCCTCACCGTCCACCTCCGGCTGATTAACCTCGGCCACCGCTCCGCCTTCGCCCCGCACACGCCGTGTGCACGTCGCCATCCCCGACCGAGCCCCAACGCCGCCGGAGGACGAAGCGCCTCCTTCGGTCCGCCAGTCGCCACCGCCGAGCCGCAACGTCGTTCCTCCGCGACACGACCTCCAGCGTCTCCCTCCTTCGCCGTCAAGCATCACCAAGCCAAGGCAAGGTGAGAACACCACCTAGCTTCAACGCTACCGCTCTCTCCCACCTTTTTTCCCCAGCCGAGCGCCATGGCCGTCCGCCGCGGCCATGCACGAGGTCAGCTTCCCTGGAGCCAATCAAGCCAAACCGACCCACTCACGTAGCTCCCTAGGGTTCACGAAGCACTGCGCACGCGCCGATTTCACCGGCGACCGCCGGACACAGCCTCGCCGAGCCCGCCACCATCCGCCTTGGCCGCTCGCGTGGCCAAGCTCTCTCGGAGCTTCCCGAACCAAGCCGAGCCCTCCGATAGCCTCCCTAGGGCTCGAGTAAGCCTATGCCGGCCTCGATTTCACCGGCGACCGCCGGAAACGGCGTAGCCGTGTGTCGCCGCCTCCGTCGTCCGCCACCGCTCGCCGCCGGCACGCTTCGGTCATCCTCTGGCCAAGCCGAGCCCTCCGCTGGATGCACCTCGTCGAGCCGAATCTATCGAGCCTAGCCTCACCGCCGGCGACCTCACCGTCGACGAGCTTTCGCCGGTCAACCTTTCTCCCCTGTTTCCTCTCTCTGACGGGTGGGTCCCATTGACCCGCGGGCCCCGCGCGTCAGCCACTCGCTGGTCTATGGACCGGGTGTACGCAAGCCAGGCCGGGATGAATTCTAATGTTTTTCTTTTTGCTTTTATTTTCCAGAGATGCTTGTTATTTTTGTGTTGCACGTTTTACAAGTCTAAATGGAGTACTTTCAGTTTTGCTAGCTTGTTTATGAGTAGATCTATCATGGAAAAATATGAAAGTATTTTTGGTAGAAGTTTATTTTACTGTTTTCATTTAATTCAGTTTATATGCTTTTGTTGTGATAAATGGAAATAAGTGTCTTCTGGTTGAGACAATTCCTGGAAAATTTTGTGTAAGTTTGTTATCATGTTTTGCACCTGTGAAAAATTATATGAAGTACTGTTTGTGTAGAAAAAGTTTCTGTTATGATTAAAAGTCCTTTTTGGCTGTTTTCTTAGAATAAATGTTAAGGTGTTTTATATGTCAAAATAAAATATGGGAAAAATGGTGTAGTCTCTGAGTGCCATGTCCAAGCTAAGAAAATATAAGCCATGAGCTGTTATTGGATATATCTGAAGTTGCTTACAAAGGTGCTTTTCTGTGTTTTTCTTTGGAAATTCATGTAAGGAATAATATATGTTTCTGTTTATGGAACTTTCTTGATAAGCACAAAATGTGAAGTAGAATCTGGGAAAAAATATGAAGTTGAGTTTATCACCCTTTTCCAGTAGGGTTGTAGTTCAAGTGGTTTATATTGCAATAGATTTGTTATTTTGTGTAGGCTTGTATGTTTATGCTCTTGCCACAAGTTTTATGCAGTAGAATGCTTTTGAGTAAAAGAAGCCAGGAAAATTATGATCTGCTGTTTGACACTTTTTGGATGGAGAGCTAGTTCAAAGCACCTTTTTGGGCAGTTTGTTTGTCATTTTCGTATATGCAGCTCTGTATTTTATTTTTGGCTGAAATTTGTTCAGTGGAGTCCTGAGAGTGTTGTTTGCCTTCTGGAATTTTTGTGATTTTTCTGAGTCCAGAAAAATACAATCGCAGTTCTAATCGGAGTTTTCTTTTGATTTATTTAAATAAGAAAAGGGTGAATAATCAGATTTGGTTTTATGAAATAAATAAGTAATTACCTCAATGTCCAAAGTGGTTCAACAGTTGGTTTTGTTGATTTGCAAGAAATTCTTCTCATACCACACATCTTGCACCCGCATTCCAATTATTTATATTCGTCGCATGCAATAGGATCGACCCCGCCGGAGCCAGCCCGACCAGGAGCAGGAGATAAGCGCCGAGCAGCAGATTCCGGAGCTTCAGCAAGCCGAGAGATCGACCCCGTCCCCGACACTAACTTGCCCGAGTGCCCTCTCACGAGGCCTCGGTCTTCACCCAAGGCAAGCCCCGGAGCATATTAGCCTCCTATCTTTTGCATTAAAATTACTTGAGTCCTTTATATTGTGATGCATTAGGTTTAGGAGTTGAATGAATCCTATTTGCTGCATTCCATTCCTTGATGATTGATTAATATCTACCTTGTTATCCTGTTATTTATTTGCAATGTAGAATTGCTTAGCCTGCTTAATAAAAGTAGTAGTTAAGGATGTCTCCTAATACCCTGATGGGTACTTACCGGATCACGGTTGCTATATTTGCTATCGTGGAAAGAACCTGAGTAGTAGGAAATACGGTCAACTGGAAGCAAGGCACAAGTTTGGAAACTTGGGGCAGTCCGTTCGTTGGATCGTGTAGGTTTGTATCGATGTTGGCCCTCGTTCATTTTTGAACGCGCCCTTTTACTTAGGATATGTCGGTGCCGTAATCATCGACCCCAAAGCCGTTAGAAGCTGTTCGGGCCGGTCTCAACCCGTGTCGTGCCCTCTAGTATGGAAATTGCGATCTGCTGCCGCGTGAGGCCATCGCCGGATCCATTGGGCTGTCCGTGCTTGAACCGCGGCGATTACCACCACGAACAAGCGTCGAGCGGTTGCCCAATGCATGGACCCGACGGGGAAAGTGTGGGCTGGTATTAAAGGTCTTTCACTACTGCTTTTTGGAATTCGATTGAGTCGCCGTCTCCCCCGGTTAGTGGGAAACTATGGCGAGCTTCACCACGATACAACTCCAGGTGATGCTTAAAAGGTTCAACTAAAATATGGAGAAGTCAACTGGATATGGTATATTATTGATTGATAGATTCAAGTGAGTGCTCTAGTACAGGTGAAAAACCTAGAGTTTAAGGAATAGGTCTAAAAATGGCAGCTCATCAGTATCATTAATTACCTCCTATCTGAATTTGTGCTTTTCGCAACTAAAAGATCCCAGCTCCACTCAAAAGCCTTGCATACCCTGGAGTCTTTATTTTCAGTTGGACGGTAAGTCTAGCTGAGTACATTCCCGTACTCAGGGTTTATCCCATTGTTGCAGATGGCCAGGTTCTACTTCGGCTATTGTAAGCACTGCCTCTACCCAGTGGAAGGTGATGAGGAGTAGGCCCAAGGCAGGGTCGTCCAGAAGCTTCCCTTTTTCTTTTGCTGGTCTGAGACTTCTAGTGGCACATTATCTAAAAAGGGAAGAATGAATTGTGTGAGTTTGGTTTATCAAACAATGTTTATTTGGACCACATGTGTAGTGGTCGTGTTTCAAACTAATTCAGCTTCCGCACTTTTAAATTCAGTATTGTAATAACTCCGTTTTAAATTCGCACTCTGATATTTTAAATTCGGTTTTGTTTTCGCTATGATGTATCTTACGAATGTAATCCTTGAACGATGCGATCCTGTATGATGTATGGTGTTAGAAATCCTTCGAGATTTCTGGACTACCGGGGTTATATGGGTTCAAGTATCAGTTGAAGTCAGACGAATTTGGCTAAGATAATACTTGAGCTCTTATAATCAGGACGTTTCCGCCACAACACCTCCCCCCTTTGCGACGACCATCTCGGGGGGAGCTCCCGAGACAAGCATGGCTCCATTGGCGTCTGGGGCTGAAGGGTCGGCGGCCCTCGAGTCCCCGGTCGACGCGAGCCGGCCCGCGGAGAAGGGGAAGGAGGGAGAGGCGTCGGTGGAGAAGGTGCCGACGGTGGAGGAGCTCCTGGACGAGCTGGAGCGGGTGCCGCCCCGGTCGAGGGCTCACGCTGGAGGAAGCGCTCGAGGCACTGGTCGGGGCCGACGAGACGTCGGAGGACCCGATGGGGGGAGGGGGGAGAGTTGGCGACGAGCCACCCTTCGAGCGACCCGCTACCGCTCGAGTCCCTGCCTCTACGCGAGGCCGTACCATCGCCTCGGGCGAAGCAGCAGGAGGAGACGGCGGAGGTGCGGGGAGAGCCACAACCGGTGCCGCCGGTTGTGGTTTGCACCTGGCGCTGCTTGAGCCGGAGGTCGAGGGCCCGCCCAACGTCGAGCTTGAATCGACCGGCGTGGCCATATCCCGACGCGCCGAGCTCCTCCCGCGCCATGATCCCCGTGGAGCGATCGGCTCGGCAGGGACTCCGCGGGAGGCGGGGTGATCTTCAAGAGCTGGCGCGCGCTCGTGGCGGAGGCGGAGCAGTCCTTCTCGGAGGAAGCGGAGAGGTCCGCGCAGGCGGCGGCTGCCCTCGCGAAGGCGCAGGCGCAACTCCAAGAGCTCCGTGCCGAGCTGGATCGGAACGCCCAGATGGCGAGCCGGCTCAATGCCGCACAGGCGGAGGCTCGGGCGGCTCGGGACGAGGCCGCCCAAGCAAAGGAGGAGGCCACCACCGCGCTGTCCGAGGCGGAGGCGTCGAGGAAGGATGCCGCCGATGCTCGAAGTGAGGCCGCTACCGCCCGATCTGCGATGGAAGCGGCGAAGAAGGAGGCCGAGAGGGCCCAAAGCGAAGCCGCCACCGCCCGATCCGCGGCGGAGGCGGCGAAGAAGGAGGCCGAGGAGGCCAAGAATGGTGTCGCCACCCCCCAAGCTGCAGCGGAGGCGGCGCGGCAAGAGGTGATTCGGAAGGATCTGGCCCTTGCCGATACGGGCAAGCTGGTCGAAGGCCCCAGGGCCGAAAAGCTTGACGTGCTGTCCGAGAAGCGTAGGCTCGAGCAGCGCGTCGAGGCCTCACCAGCGACCTCGCTGCTCTGGGCGCGCACTGCGATGGTAATTTTCATGCCTTGTCTTTGCCTTGATTTCGAGGTTTTTTGTCACGTCGCGGTCTCATTCTTTCTTGCTTGTTGCATAGACGTCGAGAAGACCGCCGAGGATCTCCGCGAGACGAATCAGGCTCTCGTGGAGCAACTCCGGGGTGAGACCATGGTGGCGGAACGGGCGCGCTGCACCCTCGACCGGCTCAGCTCTATGTGGGGTGTCGACCCGGTGGCCGCGGCGGAGGGCGCGGTGGCTCGAGGCGACGCCCTGGTCGACGCCCTGTGCTTCTTCGACGTAGCCGCGCGGGACCCGCGTCAGGAGCGCTCTCCACCACGGCGTAAAGCAGGCGTTGCGGCTCCGCTCGGCTTCCGCTACCCGCGTCCAACGTTGTTGCCAAGGGCTTCATCGAGATCGAGGGGAAGGACGAGGAGTGGAACGGCCGCCGCGTCGACAAGATCTTGGAGAAGGTGGAGAGGCCGGGGCGGCGTTCGCCAAGCTCTTCGAGGAGGACGTGCTGCCTCCTGATGCAGACAGTGTGTAGGTGGCCCCCCCTCCTTCTGCCCGGATGTCGAGGCTTAGCACGCGGCAGAAGAGCTTGGGGAGGAATTCCAGACGGATGAAGAATGAGGCCTGCGTGCCAAATTTGGCATCGAGGCCCTTGTAAGAATTCAATCATGACTTATGGCCCGTCGAGGTCAATATGTGTATATGACTTGTTTATTTAAAGAAGCTGTTTTCTTTTCAAATTTATTCGATCACTTCTCTTTGTCGCTAGCTCGAGCTTCAACCGGCTTGTCCGGTTCCTTCCTTCGATACGCGTCACGAGTTCCTCGAGGGGGCGTAGGTAGGTACCGTAGCCCGGGGGCGTAGGTGTCCGTCTACGTCGACGCCCCCCCCCGCCTCTTGGAGGCTCGGGGTATTTACGGATTTAGACGCTACTAGTATGCTCGAGGTGCGAGTCGAGACGAGGGTCGAATTTTTTGAAAAGAAAACGCGCTTTTTTCCGGAGTCTGGGAGGGGGTTCCCCCTGTCAGCCCCCGAGGAAGGCTCGACCCTGAGCAAGGCAGGGTCGAGGCTTACCTTAAGTTGCTAAGTAATATGAAAGATGGTGCACGAGTTGGCTCATTCATATTCAACGTGTTTGTACAAAGCAACAAAATGAACAAGGCCTCGAGGCCCTTAAGGGTAGAAGCGACGTAGCTGAGATATGTTCCATGCGTTCGCCAGGATCCTGCCTTGACCGTCGCAGAGCTTGTACGTTCCTCCTGGCTTGAGCACTTCAGCTACGGTGTATGGGCCCTCCCATGGAGGGGTGAGCTTGTGGCGCCCTCGATTATCCTGCAGCCGCCGTCGAAGCACGAGGTCCCCCACCGCCAGGTCCCTCTTACGCACGTGCTTGTCGTGGTAGCGTCGAAGTGTTTGCTGGTAGCGCGCGGAGTTGATGAGCGCCACGTCTCGGGCCTCCTCGAGTTGGTCCTTGGCGTTGGCGAGCCTTTCATCGTTGGTTTGCTCGTTGTAGGCTCGAAGTCGAGGGGAGCCGTACTCGAGGTCTGTAGGCAACACAGCCTCGGCGCCGTAGATTAGGAAGAACGGAGTGAACCCGGTGGCTCGACTCGGCGTAGTCCTGAGGCCCCACAACACCGAGGGGAGCTCTGCAGCCCACCCCTTTTCGAAGTTTTTGAGGGTCTTGAACAGCCTCGGCTTCAACCCATGGAGTATCATGCCGTGGGCGCGCTCGACCTGCTCGTTGCATTGAGGGTACGCGACCGAGGCCCAGTCACGCGAATGTTGTTGTCATCGCAGAAGTTGGTGAACTTTTTGCCCGTGAATTGGGTGCCATTGTCGGTGATGATGACGTTAGGCACCCCAAACCGGTACATGATGTCGGCGATGAACTCGACAGCCTTCTCGGAGGTGGGGTCGCCTATGGGCTTGGCCTCGATCCACTTGGTGAATTTGTCGATGGCCACGAGCACATGCGTGTACCTTCTAGTTGTCGTCTTGAGGGGGCCCACGAGGTCGAGCCCCCAGACGGCAAACGGACAAGTGATGGGATCATCTGCAGGGCGTGCGCGGGCTGGTGCGTTTGCTTGGCGTAGAACTGACACCCTTGGCAAGCTTGGACCAGGCGCCTGGCGTCTCCGATGGCGGTTGGCCAGTAGAAGCCCTGTCGGAAGGCGTTCCCTACCAGGGTCCTTGGCGCTGCGGATGGGCGCAAGCCCCAGTGCATGTCATCGAGGAGCCTGCGTCCCTCCTCGAGGGGGATGCAGCGTTGAAGGATTCCTGATGGGCTTCGACGGTACAGCTCTCTTTCGTCGCCGTAGATGACGTAGGTCTTGGCCCTTCGAGCTATGCGTCGGGCCTCCGTCTTATCTTCCGGTAGCACGCCTTGCGTCAGGTAGTCGAGGAAGGGCGTCCGCCAGTCGAGGGGTCGCGATGAAGGAGAGGCGGGCGTATCAATCTGCATTGCCTCATCGGATGTCGAGGGGTCGTTCTCGAGGGGTTGGCGTTAATGGTCGAGCCCCCGCGTCTGGCTCGAGTTGTGGCGTCGAGGGGCCAGCCCCCGGGCCGATTTTGACGGATGGCTCGAAAACGTCCCTCGAGAAGACATCTGGTGGAACCGTGCCGCGCGTGGACGCCAACTTTGCCAGCTCGTCTGCGGCCTCGTTGTATTTTCGAGCGATGTGGTTGAGCTCGAGGCCGTAGAACTTGTCTTCTAGCTTGCGCACTTCTCCGCAGTATGCCTCCATCTTGGGATCGATGCAGCTCGAAGCCTTCATAACCTGGTTGATGACGAGCTGCGAGTCCCCGCGAACGTCGAGGCGTCGGACCCCGAGCTCGAGGGCGATGCGCAACCCATTGACGAGGGCCTCGTACTCGGCGACGTTGTTGGAGGCGGGGAAGTGCAAGCGTAGCAGGTAGCGCATGTGGACTCCGAGGGGTGAGATGAAGAGCAGGCATGCGGCTGCCCCCGTCTTCATGAGGGATCCGTCGAAGTACATGGTCCAGAGCTCGGCTTGGATTTGTGTCGGTGGGAGCTGGGTGTCGGTCCATTCAGCAACGAAGTCCGCCAACGCTTGCGACTTGATGGCTTTTCGCGGGCGTAGGTGATGGCCTCCCCATTAGCTCGGCGGACCACTTGGCGATGCGCCCCGTGGCCTCCCGATTGTTGATGATCTCACCGAGGGGGAAGGATGACACACCGTTACGGGATGAGCGAGGAAGTAGTGCTAGAGCTTGCGCCTCGTGATGATGATGTCGTAGAGCAGCTTCTGGATGTGCGGGTATCGGACCTTGGCCTCGGAGAGTACCTCACTGGTGAAGTACACCGGCCGTTGGACCGGCAACGCACGACCCTCCTCGTGCCTCTCGACGACTATGACCGCGCTGACCACCTGAGTGGTTGCGGCCACATAGAGGAGAAGGGACTCGGGGGGATCGTCACCCTGGGCTGGTCGTGGTGGCACGATGATTGGCGCGGAAGTCAGCAACCCCTTCAACTTGGTTAGGGCGTCCTCGGCTTCAAGGGTCCACGCAAAGCGTTCCGTCTTCTTCAGCAAGCGGTAGAGAGGTAGCGCCTTTTCCTTTTCCCCTAGCCTCGAGATGAACCTACTGAGAGCAGCTAGGCAGCCTGTCACTTTCTGTACGCCCTTGAGGTCTCGAATTGGCCCATCCTCGTGACTGCTGAGATCTTTTCGGGGTTGGCCTCGATCACCCCGTTTGAGACAATGTAGCCAAGTAGCATGCCTCGGGGCACACCAAAGACACATTTCTCAGGGTTGAGCTTCACATTCTTGGCCCGGAGGCACTCGAACGTGGTCTCGAGATCGCTGATGAGGTTCCCGACTTTCTTGGTTTTAACCACGATGTCATCGACGTAGGCCTCGGCGGTTTTGCCTATATGTTTGCCAAAGATATGTTGCATACAACGCTGATACGTTGCCCCGGCGTTTCGAAGGCCGAAGGGCATTGTAACATAGCAATACATACCAAAAGGCGTAATAAAAGAGGTGGCGAGTTCGTCGGACTCTTTCATCCTAATCTGGTGGTAGCCGGAATACGCATCGAGAAACGAAAGTACTTCACACCCCGCAGTGGAATCGACAATCTGATCAATTCTAGGTAAAGGAAATGGAACTTTTGGACACGCTTTATTCAGACCAGTGTAGTCTACACACATCCGCATTTTTCCATTTTTTTTCCTAACTAGTACAGGGTTAGCTAGCCACTCCGGTGAAATACCTCCTTGATGAATCCAGCCGCCAAAAGCTTGTGCACCTCCTCGCGATGATCCTGCGCTTCTCCTCGTCGAAGCGGCGCAGGCGTTGCTTCACCGGTCTGGACCCGGCCTGGATCTCCAAGCGTGCTCGGCGACTCCCCTCGGTATGCCTGGCATGTCCGAGGGGCCCACGCAAAACATGTCGATGATCGCGCGGAGAAAGTCGACGAGCACTGCTTCCTATTTAGGCTCGAGGCTGGCACTGATGGCCAGCGTCTTGCCATCGGTCGAGGTTGGGTCGACGGTATCAGCTTGGTGTGCTCTGCCGGCTCGAAGGCGCCGGCGTGACGTTTTGCTTCAGGGGCCTCTTCGGTGGCCAGGGCCGCTAGGGCTTCGAGCGAGTCGAGGTGGACGTTGGCCTCCCCACGCTCGACGCACTCCACGTCGCAGTGGTAACGCGTGCTCGTAGGAGGTGTCGATGGTGATGACCCCTTTCGCGGCCCCGGCATCTTGAGCTTCAAGTACGTGTAGTTGGGAACTGCCATGAACTTGGCGTAGCCTGGCCGGCCGATGATGGCGTGGTGATCCAACCACCTCGAAGGTGAGCGTCTCCCAGCGGAAGTTAGCCGGCGTGCCAAAGCAAACCGGCAGGTCGATGCGCCCGAGGGGGTGAGCCTTCTTCCCTGGTACGACTCCGTGGAACCCCCCGATGCTGGGTCGGAGCTGATCCCTCGAAATCCCCAGGAGGTCGAGAGTCCGAGGTATATGACGTTGAGGCTCGAGCCCCCATCCATCAACACCTTGGAGAACCGTACGTCGACGATGACGGGGTCGACGACGAGGGGGTACGCCCCCGGATTTACGACATGGTCCGGATGGTCGTTATGGTCGAATGTGATCGGCGCGTCAGACCAGTCGAGGTACTGGGGGGTGTCGTGGCGGAGTGCGAAGACCTCCCGGCGTTCCTTCTTCCTCTCCCGAGCTGAGAGCCCGACGGTTGGGCCCCCGTAGATCATGAAGCAGTCATGCACCGGGGGGAAACCCGCGTCCCCGTCGTCGCGTCGTTTGTTTGTCCTTGCCCTTAGGCGTGTCCTCCTTCTTGTCGTCGAGCTTGGCGTAGAAGCCCTTCAGCAGCCGGCAGTCTTTTAGCTTGTGATTTACGAGGCCCTTGTGATAAGGGCAGGGGTCCTCGAGCATCTGGTCGAAAACAGCCCCGTCAGGGGGGCCTCGAGGTTTCTTATGGTCGAGGGCGCCCATGAGCACTTCTTCATCGTTGTCGTCGTCGGCGTCGCGCTTCGCCTTTTGACCTTTGCTTTTGTTCTTCTTCTTTTTGTTGTTGTTGTTGTTGCGGTTCTTGGCGTCGTTGCCCTTGTTCGAGCCCTCCGGCGCAGTCACCGCCTTACCTTTGTCCGTGGAGCGGCCAAAGAGGCCCCCACTGCCTCGTCACCTGAGGCAAAGCTGGTGACACGATCCATCAGGTCCTCGACCGTCCTGGGACGGTAGCGCCCTAGCTCATGAACTAGCTCTTGGCACGTCGTGCCCGCGAGGAACGCTGAGATGACGTCCTCATCAGGCACGTGGGGGGAGCTCGAGACGCTACTTCGAGAATCGCCGAGCAAAGTCGCGGAGGGGCTCGTCCGCTGCCTGCCTGCCTGCAACGCCGTAGATCCCAGGGGTTGCCTGGGCGCACGCAAGTCCCCTTGAAATTCCCGTCGAAGACCCTGACTAGGTCGGCCCAGTCATGGATCCGATCCGGCGGGAGCACCTCGAGCCACCGACGGGCGGTGTCCGAGAGGTAAAGTGGGAGTTGGCGTATGATCACACGGTCGTCGCTCTTCGCTCGCTCCGCCAGTTGACAGCCTAGGCGGAAGTCCGAGAGCCAGAGCTTGGGCTCGACCTCCCCGTCATACTTCACGATGTTGGTCGGTGGTCGGAAGCGGTCGGGGAGGGTTGAGCTACGGATGGCCCGGCTGAAGACTCTGGGGCCCGCGGGCTCGAGGGCTTGCCGGTCCTCGTCGCTGTCGTAGCGAGCGCCCCCCTCGATGGGCGCTATAGCCACGCTCTTGGGCCCCCTTGTCCTTGCGCCGGCGGTTGATGTCGTTGCTGGCGTCATTGGGGTCTCGAGGTGGCCGGTTGTCGACGATCCGTTCCCGGACTGGCCTAGCTCGAGAGGCGTCCGGCTGGTGGACGGACGTCTCGCGCTCGTTGCGGGGCGTGTCTGCTGGTTTCCCCGAGGCCGCCCCCGCGCCGTCGCGAGGCTGAGCTCTCGCGCCTGCTGCACAGCGGCTGTCTCGAGGAGGGTCTTCATTTCCCCAAGCATGCGCCTGGCGTCAGGGTTGGAGACGGCGGGTAGATCACGGAGCAGCATTGCCGCCGCCACCACGTTCTGCCCGGCTCGCGGGAAACGCACCTCGGGGCGTGCTGGTGCCCCGTCCTCGAGGATCTGCCGGTGGACCTCTCGAGCGCGGCCACGAACAACCGGCACCTCAAGGCTGGGCTGGTTCCTGTGCTATAGTTTCTCGAGTTGCAGCGCCAGGCGCTGTCGTCCTCCTCAGCCTTGCCGACGGCCTCCCGCAGCTGCGCGAGCTGCGCCGCCCGGTCGTCGCTGTGCTGAGATGGTGTAGCCGGTGCCGGGGGTTCGTTCCTCCCCTGAACGCGTGATCCTCCTGCCGCAGCCACTTTTCCGGGCTCTTCGAGGTTGAGCGCCGGCCTGGTGTCATCGTCGCCGTCGTCCTCGGCGTCGTCCACGACCCCCTCGAGCTGGAAGCACTCCCTGGTGGGGTCCCAGAGGTCAGGGTCGTGGTAGTCGTACTCATCGGAGTCGGGGCTACTAATGTCGCGCCGCCCTAGCTCGTGCCGGGACTGCAGCTCGCGGCACCACTCCCCGAAGGTGGCTCCACGAGGTGGCTCGACGGCTCGTGAGAGGCCGCGGTCGACGTGCGCGGGGTAGACGATCTCCAGGTCGGTGGTGGCTCGTAGGAGTACGCCCGGATGCTCCTCCCGCTCTGCGTCCGCCCGGTCCTGACGGCGCTCGTCGAGGTGGTGGGCGTAAACAGCCGCGGAGTTGTTGAGGCCAAACGGGAACCGCTGGCGTCGAGCGCGGTACACCCCGTGCGGGAGGAGGCCAGGTGGTGTCGACGGAGCACGGCTCGGGGGCCTCTGGCCAGGTTCCCGGTCCATGCGCGTGACGAACGCGAACTCGCTGGGGGAGTGCGCACGCGCCCTGGAAGTCTCCGGCCGCGCGCCGGGCAAGCTTCCCCTTGGGGACTCTGCGCCGGCCGCGGGAAAGTGGGTGTACGCCGCGGGCACCGCCTGTTCCTGGCGACGATGGTGACAACGGCGCCGCTCACGAGGTGGCAACGCGTGGTGGTGCGGGCGACGTGCCACGCCCCCGCGCGGGGTGGCGTGGCACGCCCTCCGCTCGGGCTCTCCGTGGAGAACAGGGTCAGCTCGTTGCCGCTGCCGGTGGCCAGGAACTCGAGGCTCCCGAACCAGACGACGGCACCAGCCGAGAACGAAGGAGGGGATGAAGCCATCCAGAAAACAACGAGAAATCGACTCCGACACGCGAAGGCCCCTACCTGGCGCGCCAACTGTCGGTGTTTCGAACCCGGGGGTATGACACCAACGAGTAATATAATCGCGTGCTCTCTTCCTGGATGGTGATGCAAGATGACACAAGGATTTATCCTGGTTCGGGCAAAGAAGACCCTACGTCCAGCGGGGGAGGAGGTTCTTGTATTACTTGCACCTAAGTGCTTGTACAGGGGCGAATACAAGCTCAGTGAGCGTGGACCGGAGTCCGGACTCGAATGTGTGTGTGTGTATGGACTCGTGCGTTGTCCCTTCCTGCGCGAAGGGCCCTGGCGTCCCCTTTTATAGATCAAGAGGAGGCCAGGGTTTACACAGGATTGACATGTACAGCGCTCGGTATGGCGAAGGGCAGGAACTCTGTCTTGTCGAAGCCACTGTAGCCAACGTGGGTGTTGCTGTTGAGGCGTCCTTGATGCATGGCCTCCATCCTGGGCGCGGACGTGGAGGCGTGGCGACGTGGAAGCCGTACAGCACCCATCCCGGCACGTGCAGGACACGGCGGGGTCCCTCCGGGTCTTGGGGTACCTGTCCTCCAATAGCGTGAAAGTAGTCAGGGCTCGAGGGGCTCAGAGCCGGCCTCGAGGTGGCGCCTGCGGGGGGTTCGAGTCCCCGCAGGTATGGGCAAGTCCCGGGAAACCCGATTGAGCAGCAGGTATCCGGGCCTCGAGACGTGGCTTGGACGTGCAACAGTGTAAGATATGGGTTAACAGTGCCTTACTGGTGCCTTTTTACCCATGCTTGTTGTGAAAACGAGACTTGGCTCTGCCCTGGTTCACTGTGGTACACGTCGGGTTGCAGAGGACGTGACTGGAGTAGGTGGATGCATTAAATGCGCGGTATGGGGTTGAGGAGCAGGAAGCTTCCTCTTCGTGGGGGGCTTCGAAGGGTAGTGGAGCGCTCGCTCGAGGCCGGGCGCGGAGGGCTCGGGTGAGCGGAGGTTGAGCTCCAGCTCGAGGCCTAGGGTGTGATGAGCCTCGAGGGATGGGCTATCGTGCTGGAGGGGCTCGAGGTCCCCGCGCGGGGTCACGAGGAGCGGTGCATAGCTGTAGCGGGCTCGAGGGGTTGGTTTCTTGGAAGGTTAACCTAGCTGGGTTTATTAATTGGTGTTCTATGTTTAACCTATTTGTTTGCGTTGATTGGGGGTACCCCTTTGGTGTTCCCCCGACACACTAACTCGTGAAGTTGTAAAAAAAAACCCATCTATTGTACCCAATGCATCCCAAATTATAAGACGTTTGACTTTTTTGACACCAAGTTTGACCAGTCGTCTTATTCAATTTTTTGTGCAAAATATCACTTCTTTTGTCGTGGCTTTGTTTATTAATAAAAAATCTTCAAAAATAACTTAAATTTGACTTTATTTGCATAGATTTTTTGAATAAAATGAGTGATCAAACTTGAGGACAAAAAAATCAAACGTCTTATAATTTAGGTTGGAGGGAGTACTATTCTGCTTTTGTCGGCGCCTACTAGTGCCAAGTTGATGCCAACGCCGACCATCAATGCCAGATGACGGAATCGGGAATCCCCGGCAAGAGCTGCACGCCGCGAAGCCGTTCCCAGAGGTCCAAGTACTGTAAAGAATACTCTGAACCGTTTGTGCTCCCGTTATGTTAGACACCAAGGCATGATTAGGCAGACCCGACGCGACGCCACAGTCCGTGTTCTCGCCTTGGGCCGCGGGACTGAGCTAGGTGAGCACCGCAGGTACAATTTGCTCGATCAACAATCCAGGGATCCTGCCAGGACAACGTTGAGCTGCCGTCTCCGACCACTGTCATGGTTGCTATCTTAGATTGACTCCACCGCAGACCTGTAAATGTTACCGGAGGACGCAAATAGAGGAGGAGGAGCCTGCAGTGGGTACGGTATTACATACTGTAAACAAGCGGAGCAGCCCGATGTCCGATAAATCTAGCGCGATGACGGACATACTCTAAACCAGGGCGGGCCCACCACGAGCGAATGCAGCATCGGCCAGCGCCCACCCACGAGCAGGCGCGGGTGACATGTAGCATGGGTCCCACTTTTTTCATAAACTAAAAACTGTGATAACTCATAAACCAAAAAACCAAATTAAATTTCGATTGCGACATTAAATACGTTTCAATAAATCCTTTAAAACAAGATCTCACATGAATATATTTAGATAAAGTCACAAGTGAACCGTAATATTGGCAGTTGATATAGAGGACGATGGATACGGAAGAAACGTGTATAGAGAAAAGAATCTTGATGATTAGGATAGATAGAGTATGAATTTAGAGAACAAAGTGCGGAAGCTCGGCCGCGACGCATTGTGTCCACCAATCCTCGTGGCCCACATGAACAGGATAGACACTTCGGCCCCATGTGGAAGAAGCTGCGGGGCAACTCCGAGGAAGCGACCCACTCGGCACCGCGAGCCGCTTGCCGCCCTTGGGCCCCGAGCCAGCCCAAGTCAGCGCATCGGCGGGCAGGAATCTTCGGCTGCTGCAGAGCTGCTGACATAGCGATGAGGCAAGCTGCATCCGACGATGCTTATAGAACGTTTTATCGACGGGACACACAGCGGACCCGACCCTAATTTGTGCATCTGGATATACAAGCAGAATACCAAAAAAATAAAAAATAAAAACCCACCATGCGGAGCGAGATTTCTCGTTGACGATGAATCTTCGCCTAAACCTACGAGATTAGTCACTCGAGACTCGGTGCATACTGTCTGCACCTATATTTTTTTTTCCCCAGGAATCCACGGTAGTACTCCCTCCATCCTAAAATAAGTGTCTCTAGAAATCCGTGTTTTCTTTTTCAGTGATACTGTACATATGTGAGACGGACAGGCTACCCACCACCGATACGTACATCTGATGTACTACGCGTTCCAGTACACTCACCGTATACCTTGCGCACCTGCTCCGGCGTCCGGCCAGCGGACGGTGGCGATGGCTGCTGGCTTCTCCACTTGCGCCATCGGCTTCATCTTCGTCTGCCTCTGCTGCTACCTCCCCGTGGCTCCCGTCACCGCCTTGTTCTTCAACTACAGCTCCTTCGGCACCGACGGCGGCG
Source organism: Coix lacryma-jobi var. lacryma-jobi (assembly GCA_009763385.1). Classification (NCBI taxonomy): domain Eukaryota; kingdom Viridiplantae; phylum Streptophyta; class Magnoliopsida; order Poales; family Poaceae; genus Coix; species Coix lacryma-jobi. Next base: position 10,869,587 of record CM019828.1, read on the forward strand.
GCAGCAGTGAGTTGAGAACCGAAGGCGAAGCCTACATCCAGCGCGGGTGGATCGACCTGACAGCGTTCGGGGAGAAGGCCATCGACGACAGCAGGGGCCGCGCGTCGTACGCCGGGCCGATGCGCCTCTGGGACAGGGACACCGGCGAGGTGGCCAGCTTCGTCACGCGCTTCTCCTTGGTCATCGACCCACTGGACAGGTACGGTGGCATCAACAACAAGGGCGCCGGCATGGCCTTCTTCCTCGCCGGCTACCCGTCCAGCATGCCACCCAAGTCCGAGACGTACAACATGGGTCTCACCGACCAAAGCCCGAACGCCGTGGCCACCGGCGACGGCCGGTTCGTGGCGGTGGAGCTGGACACCTTCAACGACACCATCGCGCTCGACCCGGACAAGACGTACGACCACCTCGGCATCGACGTCAACTCCATCAGGTCCGTGGCCACGGAGGTCCTGCCGAGCTTCAGCCTCACAGGGAACATGACGGCCGAGGTCAGGTACGACAACGTCTCGACCGTCCTGGAGCTGAAGCTATGGCTGGGCGATGGAAGAAACTTGGGTTATAACCTTAGCCACAAGGTTGACCTCAAGAGCGCTTTGCCGGAGATTGTCTCGGTTGGCTTCTCTGCCTCGACGGGCGCATCCGTCGAGCTGCATCAGCTGTATTCTTGGTACTTCAACTCGTCCTTATCGGAAGCCAAGCCCACGCCGCCGCCGCTACCGCCGCCGCCGCCGCGGTCGCCGCAACCGCCGCCTTCGCTTGCCCCCAGCACCTCCGGTTCTGGACGTAGCGGAGTTATGGCGGGAGCCAGCGTCGGCGCAGCACTGTTCCTCGTGCTTCTTTTTGCTCTGGCAGCGCTCCTCGCGCGACGGCGTCGGAGCAAGAGGAGGAGGAGGGAGCTGGCACAAGAGTTTGGTGAGGACATGGGCAGCAGCTCGGACGATGACGATGACCGCCACGAGCCTATTAGGGAGATCGAATTGGGGACGGGGCCGAGGCGGTTCCCGTACCACGAGCTCGTCGCTGCGACCAAGAGTTTCGCGCCGGAGGAGAAGCTCGGGCAAGGTGGCTTCGGCTCCGTGTACCGAGGACACCTGGGTGTGGTGGGTGGTCAGAGCGGCGGCGGCCTCGCCGTGGCCATCAAGAGATTCGCCAAAGGATCCTCCATGCAAGGGAGGAAGGAGTACAAGTCGGAGATCAAGGTGATAAGCAGGCTCCGCCACCGGAACCTCGTGCAGCTCGTCGGCTGGTGCCACGGCCGCGACGAGCTCCTGCTGGTCTACGAGCTCGTGCCCAACCGCAGCCTCGACGTCCATCTCCACGGCAACGGCGGCACCTTCTTGGCATGGCCTACGAGGGTCAGGATCGTCCTTGGCCTTGGGTCCGCGCTGCTCTACCTCCACGAGGAGTGGGAGCAGTGCGTCGTCCACCGCGACGTCAAGCCGAGCAACGTCATGCTGGACGAGACCTTCAACGCCAAGCTCGGCGACTTCGGGCTCGCCAGGTTCATCGACCACGCCGTCGGGATGCAGACGTTGACCGCCGTCTCGGGCACGCCGGGCTACGTCGACCCCGAGAGCCTCATCACCGGCAAAGCCAGCGCCGAGTCGGATGTCTACAGCTTCGGCGTCGTCGTGCTGGAGGTCGCCTGCGGGAGGAGGCCGATGAGCCTGCTGGACGGACAGAAGAACGCCGTGTTCCGCCTGGTCGAGTGGGTCTGGGACCTGTACGGCCGCGGAGCCGCTCTGGCGGCGGCAGACGAGCGGCTGAACGGCGAGTACGACGCGGCGGAGATGGAGCGCGTCGTCGCCGTCGGGCTCTGGTGCGCGCACCCTGACCCGCGCGCACGGCCGTCCGTCAGAGAAGCCATGGCCGCTCTCCAGTCCAACGCTCCGGTGCCGGCGCTGCCCGCCAAGATGCCCGTGCCGACTTACGCCGTGCCGGTGACCTCGCCGGAGGGCCTCTTCTCGTACACCGCTTCAACGTCAGGGATGACGCCCTCCAGCTTGACTCAGTCGACGACCACGACGACTCACACGTCGTGCTCCGTTGACTCGTCCACTTCAACAGGTTCCAAGGACTCGTCTTCGCTGCTCAAACATCAGTACTGACAGTAACTGTAATATAATAGACGACACTTCGTGTGCTTTACTAGTTTTACGCCCGTACGTTGCTATGAGAGCGAGAATTCTTTTTTTTGATTTTGTGTTTGTGACTTGTGTTCACAATTTGCTCAGATGTTGTTGCTTGATGTTTGGAAATTACGATTCATTGAGTTTATTTTTCAGGTGTAATTAATCAGCGCGTTATGAATCATTATGTCGGCCAAGGAGTTTCAAATTCAGTTACCAAGCGTGTGGAGCTGAGCCGCTCATTTGCTTAGGGATTGTTTGGCACAACTCACATTTGCACCAACTCTGGTCACTTAAAGAAGGCCTTAATTTTGTTGTCACCTCTTCCTTGCTGTGAAATATTACCCATAAGACAAGCAACTATAAATTATCTCTAAAAGAAATTTAGATTATCTCTAAAAGAAATATTACACCCATCTAGAAATTCTCTATAAAATGATTACATTTTATATGAGGTAGTAATTGGAAAAGAGTAACATCAAGCTATGAAAACAAGTCTGCATGGAGAATAGAAATTATACGTAAGAGCATAAGTCTTATCCAGGCGTGCCTACCTTGTTGTACGAGTCGCTTATTTCCCGGGTATGGACGGTAAAAGTTGGATTTGACCTGGGTACGACTCACTGTGGTATCCGCTGTAGCCATGCGATTTAGACGGGAGTAGGTAGTGCGCATTTAAAGCTTCGGGAGTCATACAGGGAGTAGGTGCTCCCATGCCCGAGGAGTGCCTCTCGAGGGCGCCCGAGGGGTGCTCGAGGGGTGTCCCGTTCGCTCGGGAAATTTCCGTAATCGAGGGGTATCTCGAACGGATCTGCACTCGAGGCATGTGTCGTTCGCCCAAGGACATGGCGGAGAGGCGGCTGGGCCTGGGGCGGAAGGCGTCGGCGGCGCGTCTGCGAGGGCGGCGGGCGGACGAGCGCGCGCCTGATGTGGTCGCCGCCCTCCACCGCCGCAATGCGCACCAGCGGGTTGGCCATGGACGTGCGCCGCAGGGCGCTCAGCCTGCTGAACACTGGCGCCGCGGCGGAGGCCTAGAGCGAGAGCGGGGCCCCGCCGCCGCCTCCTTGTCCTCCTTGCGTCCTGTGCAGGGCGCAGCGGTAGGAGAGGAGGCTGAGCTAGGGCAGGGCCAGGCCGCGTGCGGGCGTCGTCGTTGTCGCAAGGCCAAGGCACCGGCGGTGGGGCAAGGCCAAGGGCGCCCACAGGGCAAGGGCGGAGGCGGCGGCCCTAGGGCACTGGCGGCCCCGGGGCGAGGAGAGGAGGCTACGACACGAGTGAGCCGGGAGGAGTGCTCGAGGGGTGCCTCTCGAGGGGTGCCTCTCGAGGATGCCCGAGGAGTGCTCGAGCGGTGCCTCTCAAGGGGTGCTCGAGGAGTGCTCGAGGGGTGCCCCTTGAGGGGTGCTCGAGGAGTGCCCCGTTCGCTCGAGAAATTTCCGTAATCGAGGGGTATCCTGAACAGATTTGCACTCGAGGCATGTGTCATTCGCACGAGGACATGGCAGAGAGGCGGCTGGGCGTGGGGCGGAAGGCGTCGACGGCGCGGCGGCGAGGGTGGCGGGCGGACGAGCACGGCCAGCGCGCGCCTGATGTGGTCGCCGCCCTCCACCGCGGCCAGAGAGATTGAAAGGTCCTAGTTTAGTTTTGGTAATTGAGTGACAACTTTAGGTGGACTAATGGTGTTTATGTGAGATACATAGGTGATTAGTCCACAGGTGATCATGTGTGAGCAACATATGTCATAGAGGTGAAATGGCTTGGAGGATGTTGCAATGCTCATGCATGTGATGATGGAGGAGCTTATTGCATATGTGACATGACATGGAGTCATGTGGCTAAGATGGTGAAGATCAAGGAAAGACTTGGCTTGATGGACCGGTTGCGAAGGTGATGGGCTAGTTGGAGGCTTTAAAGATGTTGGTACCGAGTGTCGGGAGGCTTGAGTAAAGACTTGGCGCCGAAGGACCAAAGCAATGGTGAAGAGCGAGTGAGGTCAAGATCGATGGACCATGGAGGCCATGTGATGATATGAAGTGGATTATATCATTTGATTATAGGTTGGTGCATGTGTTGCATCAACACCGAAGGAGGTGGAATGGAATGTGCAAGGCAAAGGTATATGTGTAGGGCATTTCATTTCACCGGTCATAGGTGTGTAGAGAAGTTGATGACCGGGTTTAGGATAGATGGTCGTACTATCAAGAGGAGCAAACTTGTTTGCATATCGGTCATCTAGTGTCACTTGAGCGATCTAACATTGCGTTGTTACATGGATCGAGTGGCGTGGTGAATGCAAGTGCTAATCCTTTGAAAAATGATTGTGAAAATGCTAACACACATGCACATGATGGTGTACACTTGGTGGTGTTGGTACATTTGCAAAGGAGAAGGTGTTGGAGTTGAATTGGATCAACTCGGAGAAGAGGAGGCTTTTCGGTGTGTTTCGGACTCTAGGATGGCTCTTGGATTAGAATTCTGTACTAATCCTTTGTGAGTTGGATTATCTATGTATGTGGGTTGTGTAGCCCTCTGAGTTAGCTTTCCAAAATGTCCACGATCATCGAAATCGGAGTTCAGAGCTAAGAGTAATGGTTGTTTTAGCGTGGAGCTCAGGATGCTGCAGCCGGTAGTACCGACCCTGAAGTCGGTAGTACCGACCCCTTGGTGGGCAGTTCGCAGGCTCTCTGTTCGTGGCCAATTTTTTCCTAAAGGTAGTATCGCCATAAGGCCGGTAGTACCGGCCCCGGTAGTACCGACCCCTCCGTCGATAGTACCGTTGTTCAAAGGCAGCGAGCAAACTCTCTGGAAGTGGCCAGTTTGTGTAGGAGCTCCCCAGTGTTTGAAGTACTAGTTGCATAGGTTTGTGTGACCTTACTTTTAGAATTGGTTAGGTGAGCTCTAGCTAGCCCGACACCTTATTTGCTCTGTTTAGGATCTTTTGTAAGGTGTCATAGAATATAAGTAGAGGGGTGTAGTCTTGGCTAGACCGATAGTTTAATTTCACATTTGTTTCGGTTAGCCGGTACGATTATTTTTAAATCATCTCGACCCTTCAATTGGTATCGGAGCTAAGGTCTCTCATTTGTGATCTTCACCGACCCGAGAGGATGTCGGCTTATGGGCTAGGCATTGATTGTCCACACATTTTTTATGGCACTCACTTTACACGATGGAAAACTTGGATGACATGTAATTTCAAGTTTATTTGTCCTCAAATGTGGTGGATCGTAGAGGAGGCTGCGGCGCGAGTGAGCCGGGAGGAGTGCTCGAGGGGTGCTCTCTCGAGGGGTGCCTCTCGAGGGTGCCCGAGGAGTGCTCGAGGGGTGCCTCTCGAGGAGTGCTCGAGGGGTGCCTCTCGAGGGCGCCCGAGGAGTGCTCGAGGGGTGCCTCTCGAGGGGTACTCGAGGAGTGCTCGAGGGGTGCCGCTCGAGGGCGCCCGAGGAGTGCTGGAGGGGTGCTCGAGGGTTGTCCCGTTCGCTCGGAAAATTTCCGTAATCGAGGGGTATCCCGAATGGACCTGCACTCGAGGCATGTGTCGTTCGCCCGAGTTCATGGGGAAGAGGCGGCTGGGCGTGAGGCGGAAGGCGTCGGCGACGGGCGGACGAGCTTGGCCAGCGCGCGCCTGATGTGGTCGCCGCCCTCCACCGCCGCGATGCGCACCCGCAGGTTGGCCATGGACGCGCGCCGCGGGGCGCTCAGCCTGCTGGACATCGGCGCCACGGCGGAGGCCTAGAACGGGAGCGGGGCCCGCCGCCCCCTCCTTTGGTCCTGTGCAGGGCGCAACGATAGGAGAGGAGGCTGAGCTAGGGCAGGGCCAGGCCGCGTGCGGGCGTCGTCGTTGTCGCAAGGCCGGCCAAGGCGCCGACGGTGGGGCAAGGCCGAGGGCGCCCACAGGGCAAGGGCGGAGACGGCGGCCCTAGGGTAGCGGCGGCCCCGGGGCAAGGAGAGGAGGCTACGACGCGAGTGAGCCGGCAGGAGGCGGTGGGCCTAGGGCAACGGCGGCCTCGGGGCGACGAGAGGAGGTTGCGGCGCGATTGAGCCGGGAGGAGGCGGCGGGCCTAAGGCAGTGGCGGCACCGGGGCGAGGAGAGGAGGCTGCGGGCCTAGGGCAGCGGCGGCCCCGGGGCGAGGAGAGGAGGCTGCGGCGCGATTGAGGCGGGAGGAGGCTGCGGCGATTTGGAAGGAGCAGTCTCGAGCTATTTGGATGGTGCTTGATTTGTGGAGCGCCGGGTAGCTCGCGAGCCTTGGGAGCGTAGGAATCGTCGGACGGAGAGCGAGCGAGGCAGGGCGTGCGTTGCCGAGTTGACGATTCCTTTCCCCCCTTTTTAGTTATAGAGATTTATTCTTAGTCATATTATTTCTATTGTGCAGAACGTTAAAATTTGCACTTTTCATATATTTCAAGTGTCTGATATGATTTTTTTTTATTGTTCAGAAAATAGGTAATTTTGTTATATTATTTAACTACTATATATAAGAAGTTAGGATTTGTGGTTGCGAACAGTACAGACTGAAGGTGGTTTTGCCAGAAATAATCTCTGAAGAACAATTGACTTTTGTACCTACAATATAATTACGACTTATGACTGCTTACACTTCAATTATGAAAAAGAAGTGTGCGTGTGCCAGGGATGAGGGATTTGCGGTGATGTGCTTTCAAGCTCGATACGAAGAAAGCTTATGATCGTGTAGAATAGCCGTACCCGAGAGCAATTATTCTTCGGCTAGGGTTCCACTGGATTTGGGTTGAGACGTTAATGATATCTGGTACGCTCAACAGCCCAGTTTTCAGCAACATATTGTCGAATGTCGCAACATCACAAGCAGGGGGTTCAAGTGCTGATTTGAGGAGCGTGATGGAAGGATTACAGAGCCCTGCTGTTGTAGATACGATAAGCAGTATCGTGCAGAATGTGGATGAGCAAGACCTTGGGGCCATGCTTGGTTCAGGCAGGGGGCAAGGTGGCATGGATCTGTCAAGAATGTTGGAGCAAATGATGCCTGTTGTATCCCAGGCTCTTGGTGGAGCAGGGGGCCGTTCTGCTGGTGCGAATAGTAGACAAAGGTCATGGCCTCAGCGCATTGGCAGTGGAGAGGGAAATGTACCAGCCAGCAGAAGTTCTCAGGTAAGCTATTATGTGTAGTAGTAAACACCTGTATTTGTATTTGCATTTGTAGTGTATATGCTGCCTGTGCTGTGTGTTTGGTTTAGAGAACAAATACTGTATGAATGGTTTACATTATTCCGCCATATTGATGTTCATTGTTCTGCTCAGTTATGCAAACCCTCTTTGGTCAGTGTTACTTTCCATGGATGGTTTTACATTATTGGATGTTAAGAGCCGAGAAAGGCTAATATGACACTAGGGCAAAATTATTTTATGCTCTTCTTTAAAGTTTCCTGTATGAATTTTAGTTAGGCCTATCAAGTGTGTTGTATTTCAGGTATCTCACAGTTTTGTATTCCATGGCCAGATTGATCTCCACCAAGCTCGTCAAAGCATTGAACAACATGAATCTCCAGAGAATATCTTCAGCTCTGTCCTTGAAACTGCTGCTCAAGCCTACGGCGAAGATGACAGCATTCAGGGCATGATCGAAGAGCTTTCCAGTGATCAAGAGCTTACGGATGTAAGCTTCCCACGCCGATTCAGTTGCGCAATCAATATATAATAATGATCCTGTCTGGTTTCTGATGTTAGGCTGCTTTGCTGCTTTTGTTAGGACTACTTGAACTTTTTGGTGGAGCAAGTTCGGCAGAGGATACAGTCAGAGTCGCAGCCTTGAAGGATTGGGCGGCAAGGTCGTGTAGCCAGCCATTCGCTGCAAATCTGCAATATTTATCGCTAACTTGGAAAAGACAGAACCGAGACTTGTTTGGGCGTTTTCGTGATTAGGTGCCCGCTGTACATGTGGCGTTGTAATTTTCCAAGATACTGTATTTGCGGCGGCATATTTCGTTCTCTGGTTAAAACTGTTTTTGGCAAATTTTCTAGTGGTACATACAGCGAGTTTTAAAGATTCAGTGTACTGTTACAACTGTTCTTGACAATTTTGCTAGTGGTACAGCGAGTTTTAAAGGAGCAGTTGATCTGAATTTTGGGGATATAATTGTCAATGTGTGTCTGGTTGTAGTAGCGACTACAATTGGGAGGTCCAGGCAAAGTTTGTTTCGCAGGTTTGCCCTCTTCCTCGCGTGCATTTTGCCGGAAATGTGCCGGCGGCCTGGAAACCAGCGGCTGGCCCATCAATCCCTGCAGCCAAGGGTTTTTTTTTTATTTTTTTAACCTTTTTTTAAAAAATATTTCAATAATAATCCCACCTAAATAAAATTTGTACATTCTAACCCTTTTGGTCGCGCCAGCCCCACTCGCGCGACCAAATAACGTTGTCGCGCCACCGGGAGTGGCGTGACAAGGTCTTACACGTCGGACATCGTTTCCAACGTGGAAAACCTTGTCACGCCAATACATGTGGCGTGACAGCATGGTTGACAAGACTGAATTTTTGAAAAATAATAACTCTTCAATACGACGTCGGATGAAGATGATTTTTATATGAAAATTGTAGCTCTCGATGAGATCTACAACTTTGTAGTTTTGAGTTTTTTCATTTAAGGACGTTAAGAAGCTCAAAAAAATTAAATGCTTTTTCAGCACCATAATGCGTTTATTATGGTGCTGAAGAACGTATTTAATTTTTTCGAGCATCTTAATTTCTTCATCCGACATCGTATTGAAGAGTTATGATTTTTCGAAAATTCGGTCTTGTCACGCCACTCCCGATGGCGCGACAAGACCATACTGTCACACCACATGCATTGACGTGACAAGGTTTTTCACGTTGAAAACAATGTCCGACGTGTAAGACCTTGTCACGCCACTCCCTGTGGCGCGACAACAAAAGGGTTAGAATGTACAAATTTTATTTGAGTGGGATTATTATTGAAATATTTTTTTAAAAAAGGTTAAAAAAAAAAAAAGCCCTTCGCCAAGAGTCTACGGAGGGAAAAGGCGACAACGGAGGGAAATGGCGACAGCCACTCAGATTTTTTTTACCTTTTCTTTCTCATTTTCTTTTACCTTCGGTCTCTAGTTTCGTTCATGATTCATGGTGTCTCTGCCTCTGCCTTCCACCCCAGGTACCTTTGGTCTCTTCTATAGTTTCGTTCATGGCGTCTCTGCCTCCCACCCCCACGCTAACTTGGTTTCGTTGGGGGCATCACAAGCCTTATTCTTTCTTTTTCCTCGGCCCCTAATTTCACCACCACTTAGGCACTGTTTGGTACAGTGAAATTATTATTTTTAAAATAGTTTTATGAGCAATTTCCTAGATGAAGCTGATTTGTTTTGAAAAAAAAATATTTAACAAAATAGTTTCACCAACAATTTTATATATGGTTCAAAGAGAAATGAAGATGCAAGCTGTGAAAAAAAACTTTTTCAGCAGTTTATGCTTTAATAAGAGAGAAAATAAAATAGCTTCATGAGTGAAAAAAAGGTGTCGACAAAACAAAAAAACAACTTATAACAGTTCATGAAATTGTAAAAAAACCGTCTGCTGTACTCTGCTACTTTTGCCAGCGTCTACTATTGCCACTGCTTGCGCCTACCACCGATTGGTACGGAGTACATTTGTATACTTGTATGATACTGTATGCATGGTACTGATTAAATACTGAATAAATGTTAATTATACTTTTAGTAAAAACTAAACTGATCATAACACTGTTCAATACAGTTGAAGGATGGTACGGCATGTCATGTATGCCGGAAAAAAAACTACGCTGAAAACTATGGAGCAACAATTTTCATATTTTGGAAATAAAATATAAGGTACTCTTAGAGATAGATCTCTTTTTTTTCTTCCAATAGTAATATTGGAAGTTGACAAATACCATGATTTAGTAGGGAATAAAATACAGTATACTCTTGGAGATGCTAAGACTGTTTGCACTCATCATCCTCTAAATTTATCCTCTAAAAGGAATATTCTGTCCTAGTCATCAAGATTCTCTTCTCTATATCACTTTCTTCCGCACTCATCATCCTCTATATCTCATACTCTATACCAACTACCGACAATGGCCCCACTTGTCATTCTCTATAATATTTATCTAAATATATTCATGTGAGATCTTATTTTGACGGATTTGTTGAAACAAATTTAATGGTGCAATCGGAATTTGATTTGGTTTTATGGTTCGTGAGTTATAACATTTTTTTGTTTGTTGACATGGTGGGGCCCGCCACTCACCTCTCTCTCCCCTCTCGTGTGCATGCTCTCTTCATACGGCCGCAGGTACCGGACTGTAACACCTCTGGTGTTTAATCTGTAATTAACCTGACATGTCATCATCATTAGTCATAATCATTCTTGTCATGCATTAATGTTTGTCTAGTGGTTGCTTGCCTTAAGGTATTTTGTGTGTAGTGATCCCTTTTTCTAAAAACCCTAAAAGCCCAAATCTTCCTATAAGGGCAAAATGGTAATTTCAACTCTGTGCCTAGTCTTGTGTATTTCTTGTTCAGTTTAGTGTCTTGAAGCTTTGTTGTGTTGTTCAAAACCCAAAATCAAAAACAGATTTCAAATCCCTTTGAAAAACCCTAAATTCCAAACCCTGGTTTTTACCCCTCTTTTAATAAGTTAAAAACTATTCAAAATTTGGACTTGGTCCAAAAAGCAAAGTTGTATATCTTGTCAAGAGGAACAACTTTGGTTTTTACGGATTTTCAAGTTTCAATATAAAATTAAAAGTAATTTTGAATTTATTAAAATCCCAAAAGTGTCCCCTTTTCAAATTTCAAATGTGATTCAAAAAATTTTTGGATTTTGAAAATGTTCATATTGACAAAGTTGTAGATCTCCTTTTTCTGCACAACTTTGGTATTTTGAGTTTTTGCTGCTCAGTTCGAAATTTGGAAGTAATTTGCAAAATACAGAAATCAGTTCAAAGTCAAACCCTAGACCTAGCCCTGTTCATCTTCAACCTAGAGCTACGGGGGGCCCCGGCCGTGGCCGAGCCGCCGGCGCTGCGCGTGCCGCACGGCTGGCCGCTCCTCGCCTGCCACCAGTCTGCCGTCGCTGACACCGTGCTCATTCCGCACCCGCACGCGAGCGCTGACCCTCTCTCCCGTCCCCCACTGCTCCCAGCACGTCGCCGCCGCGTGGCCGTCGCCGGCGAACGCAAACCCGGTCCCTGCGTACCTCCCACATCCTTCCTCATCATGTAATCGCAAGCACGCGCCGCGGGCAACCTCATCCGCACCTCCGCGCGCTCTCTAACGGCCCCTGGCCGCGCCTATTTAAGGCCCGCCGCTGGCCGGAGCTCCGCACTCACCCCGCCACCGTGGCCAGTCCATTCCAGAGCCTCCGCAGCTCAACCAACTAGCCCAGCAGCTCCGCCTTGAGCCCGTGCAGCATCCCCACCCCTCAATTTCATCTCTACCGTCTCCTATCGTCGGGCGTAGCTCGTCGTTGCAAACTCCGGCGAAACACCGGTGAGCACGGGATTGAGAAATACTCTCTCCCCGGCCGTGATCTTTCCTCCCCGACCCCTGCTTCATCTTCCTCATCTTGGTGCGCTCTTAACCCGCTTCTGGTGACCGTGTCTGGTGTACAGGGTCGCCGGCACGCCGCTCGCCGCCGAGAGAGCTCCGCCGAAACACCGCCACGTCGAGCTCCCTCCTTCGACCCTTGTTCCGTCCCGCCGAGCCCTGCCTCCGACCCGTGGTAAGCACTCGAAGCCCCCGGTCTCTGCTTCCACTCCGCTTCGCCCGAGCCAGGCCTCGAGCAACCACTCGCTCGAGCCAGGCCTCGAGCAGACATGTACCCTCGCCACTTCGCCGAGCCCAACCTCGGAGCAGACTCACACACCCTCACCGCTTCGCCCGAGCCTAGCCTCGAGCGGACTCACGCACCCTCAGCTTCGCCGAGCCTAGCCTCGAGCAAGCATGCACCCTCCGCTTCGCCCGAGCCTCCCGACCAGGCCTCGGACGAAACGATCGTTTTCCGTCTCGCCCGAGCCTCCCGGCCAGGCCTCGGACGAAACGATCGTTTTCCGTCTCGCCCGAGCCTCACGGCCAGGCCTCGGACGGCCGATTGTTTCCGCTTCGCCCGAGCCCTGCGAGGGAGGAGCACAGTGCTCTTTTCCTTTTTTGGAAGTTGTAAATAGTGTTTCTTTTTCATCTTTTTGTATGATTTTCTATGTTGCTCTAAAAATTCTGAAAATTTTACAGTTAACTTTTTATACCTTGTAGTATTTTAGAAAAATATGAAACTTGGACTTTGTGCAAAAATTTGAAAATGAAAAATCTCCCTTTTAATTAAGAAATGAATGGTTTTAGATTTTTAGAAAAACATGTGTAGCTCCAAAAATCATGAGATAAATTTTTATGTGCTAGTTATGTCATGCTTAGTCTCTGGTAGATTTTTGAGGCCTTTTGGAGTAACTTCATAAAATGACCTTTTTATATAATTAGAAAAAATAAAAAAAATCAAGTAGAGTTCATGTTGTATGTCCTGTGTTGCATTGTTCATGCTAGCATACTCATGTGCATACATCATTGCATCCGTATAGTGACCGAAGGAGAAGGAATCAAAGTCGAGGCAGCCGCTGACGAACCTACCCCTGAGGTTACCCCGAGCTCCGACACCTGCACTGCCGACCCCGAGTCTGTCCTTTTTGCTCTTCAAGGCAAGCTCCGGTGCATTTAACCCCTTTCCTTGAATTTATAAAATGATTTCCTTAAATGCTTTTGAGTTAAATTATTGCATTATGTTTATAGGAGTTGTGTGCTATCCTAATTGATGCACTATCCACCTTGACCACTGATACACCCGATACCTGCTTTTCAAAAGTATTTGAAAAATGCTTAGCAATGCTTATTGAATTAGACTTTGCAATAAAATGCCATTTTCAAGAGTGTGATCACTGAAAGAATCTTTATGGGAATTTGGCTTTACTTCCCGTTCGATGACTGCTTGCCTAGCTAGCATGTGGTCATTGTCGAGAAGAGGTTGTCCGCGCGTACGGTGCCGTCATGTTGTAGTCCGGGACTCAACAGTTGACACCGACCGGGACAGGGTTGAAAAAAAACCGACAGGACCTGTACTCTTGGGTTAGAGTCCCGAGGTGCTTGTTGCTGACGGAAAAACTTTAGGGACCATCCGTATGGGGGCCTGCTGGTCAAGACTTGTAACTATTCACATACTTCGGAAAGCTCTGGCTCCGAGAAATCCTTTATTGGACCGACAACCGCGCACTGGGAGTGGAGAGATGGCGGAAGTAGCATGTACCCACGTGGTCGTCGTACCTGGACAGGAGTGGTGTACTGTACTTCCGGGTGGCGTAGGACCGGGCCCAATCTTGGAGGAATCGTGGTAGACGAGTTGGCATATGCAAGCTTGAGTGCTACATATGCAGTGTGGATAGGGATCCTCAGCTGAGTATTATTTATCCGGATTAACGTTGCTCCTCGGTTATGGAGACTTGGTCACTGACTGTCAACGGAGAGTGGTTCTCAACTAGGAATGTTTTGAAATGTAAAATGAATCAGGAACGATGAAGAATTAAGGAATACTGAATCTTTCCAAAATAAAATAAGGTTTATAAAATGCTTTTCTGCAAAATACCTGATCTTGCTTAAGCCTTACCTTGACTACCCTAAGCCTCCCATTCCTGAGTCTTCTCCCTTTTCTTTAGTCGGGTAAGTCTTGTTGAGTACCCCAGTACTCAGGGTTTGTTACCCATGCTGCAGGTATGACTGAGACCCCGATGTGTCTTGCGCCCTGCTGCATGACCATCGTCCAGGAAGAGGCCGATGAGGCCGAAGAATAGTTGTGCACCCTCGGGCTGGGTGATTATCAGTATCTTTATTTTGTTGTACTCCGCTACGTTGCCTTTGTCTATTTCTATTATCAGAACTTGGTTTGTAATAACTGCACCTTAATTTCTATTTGGAACCCTGCTTTGTAAAACTAATGTTATTTAAGTCTTCCGCTCTTTATTCCGATGTTATTTGTAAAAGTATGCAATGCTGTAACCGAATTGTGAGATGATCCTGTGGACATTGGGCACTGATGTAGCCCGGTGGCGAACAGGTCTTAATCACATGGAACATGGGTTCGGCTGTCAGAGGTTGACAGGGACACGTGGGCCATGAGATTAGGGCCGTTCCGTCACACGGACACACGCTGAGAATAGCGGAGCATGCTTGCATGTCGTTTATTTTGGCGAGCATGTCGTTTATTTTGGCGTACGCGGTGCGGGTGTTCTGTGCGCTATCTGGTCCTGCAGTATGCTGGTAAAGTATGCGCTGCGGACAGCCTAAGTGGGATTAAGGACTGCGGCAGATGCTCAGTAGCGCGTTTAAACGATGGCTAGACAAACGACGACGGGAAGTCTCGGACGTCGCGCCACTCGCGAGCATGTTTTCTGGTGCTGACCAGGGCGCCAACCGTCGTGACCGCGAGAGGCAGCCCGTCGCAGTTATGGACGATGCCCCTGCCGATGGTCACCAGCTCCCTCCGCTCCTCCACTCCGCTGCCGAACGCGTGCTTGGAGAACAGCGTCCACGAGTCCTCCTCGCCCAGCCCCGCCAGCTCGCGCGGCGGCAGCGTGCCCATGATCTCGCCCACCCGCGCGCTCCGGCTCGTGACGACGACGGCGCTCCCCGGCGCGCCGAAGCCGCAGGAGCACAGCACCGGCCTCAGGTTGTCCGCCCACCGGCGCATGACCTCGTTCCACACGTCGTCCAGGACGAGCAGGAACCTCCGCCCGCCGATGGTGGCGTCCCTCAGCCGGTGCACCAGCAGGTTCAGGCAGTCGGCGGGCACGTCGCCGCACATCGCGCCGTCCGCGACCGCCTCGAGGACGGACCTCAGGACGGCGTTGGTCCCGAACCGGCCGCCGCCCTCGATGTCGCCGTCGCAGTCGCCGATCCAGTCCCACATCGTGAGGCCGAAGTGCTCCTGCACCCGGGCGTCGTTGAACACCATCCTGGCGAGCGTGGTCTTGCCCAGGCCGGCGGCGCCCGTGACGGCCAGCACCTGCGCGTCCCGCTGGTCGCGCTGGCGCAGCAGCAGCGCCACCGCCGCCTCCACGTCGCCGTCCCGGCCCACCACCCACCCGGGCGGGTCGTACATCAGCGAGCTCGTCTGTCGGAAAGCGGCCCCCGGCGGCGGCGGCGGCGCGGCGTCCAGCAGGCCGCTCGTGTACACCACCCGGACCACCGTCTGGACGCACGTCAGCGCCCTCCGCACGTCCCTGGCCGCCGCGCGCCGGACCAGGGCCGGGTTCTGGCGGGGACTCAAGTACCTTAGCGCCCTGCGCGCGCGCGCCGCTGGCGTGGCGCCGGCCTGGGCCTCGCGGCGGCGGCGCTCGAAGCCGTCGAGGACGCCCTCGGCATCCGCGGCGACTCTCCTGAAGGCATCGATCCACGCCCTGACGGCGAGGCCCCACGCGCCATCCGCCCCGGCCTTCGCCTCGGCGCGGGACAGGAAGGCCCGCCCGCTCAGCAGCTCGACCTCCAGAATGCGGCGGTCGAACTCCACATCGTCGAAATGCGGCATGGTCGACGACGCGAAGGTAGCTTAAATTATCGATCGTTTCAGCTAGGTTACCCTTGGACTCCTGGTAGCTGCGGCAGGGAATCGCCGGCGATGGACAGGACGGGGCAGCGAAGCTACTTTTTTTTTGTAGAGACAAGCTAAGGCAGCGCGACTCCGACGTGCGCACGGTTTCCGGTTCCGGGCAGGAAACAGAAACACTTCCCTTGGCAAAAGCTGAAAAGCATTGCCGGATAGAAGTAGGCCAGGAGCCGGGCCAGCCCACTAGACGAGCATTTATAGCCCACGATCTCGGCACAGGCCTTGATCACCCCTGCATCGAGATGGTGGGCTTTGGACCGCCAGTCAACAGTCCGGTAAGAGTGGAGGACCGTCTGGGAACACAAGGGAGGAGAAGGAGGAGGAGGGCCTTTTTGACTTCAGAAAAGGACCTGCTTTGTCATTTTAACACCTGCAAGTAGTTTTCCACTTGTAATTTGTTGTTTTCCTAAAAAAAATCTTATAATATGTTGTGTATAAGAATAGTATTGTTTTTTAGTTGAAAAATGATGTTTGGATGAAAAGTTTGTCCGCGGCTACTAGCGGTGCACTACTCGCATCTCGCTAGCACTAGCATCAATTTGAACACTATTTGCATAAACGGTCCCTATTTACACACTGTTTCAACGCTACACGGTGGCATGTCATTTCCGTTTAATCATCCATTTATCTTGTTTAAGTGTCTGTTTAGCCCGTTTTATATATATATATATATTGTACTACTAAATCCATTTACAGAGATGTCTCCTATTTTAATCTACAACCATCTTTAAAAATGATTTCTAAAACAAGCCACCTCTAGAAATGGATTTGCAGATACAATGTTGCCCTTATCTTTAGAGATGGCTCTAAATCTAAGCACCTCTACAAATAAATTTCGGATGGACTTAGAAATGCATTTGTAGAGAGACAGTACCCTTATCTTTAGAGCTGTCTCAAAATCTAAGCGCATCTACAAATAAATTTTAGAAGGACCTAGAAATAGTGGTGGTAATAAAAAGTCCTCTAATTTAGTCAAGCAAAAAAATTTAGATCAGACTCAATAAAGATCGAACCATAATATTATATGATTTTAAGTTAAAATTACATAGACTAAGTTGCATTGAAAGAATTATAAGGCCATGATCCGTGACCACCCCTGTATAGAAATGCATTTGTAGATGTTATTGTTGTTGTTGTTAGCCACCTCTTCAAGACCTATATTTTATTCTAACCTACACATAGGTCCAACCATCTCAAAAAGCATCTACATCCACCTTAGAAAAGCCTCGCTCTCTCCCTAATCTAGTAGTGATATGATCATACGTTTAAACGATCTCGAACCTCGACCTGCTTGCTCACTGTCACAATCGATGGAGTTGGAGTTGACTGATCGACCCCATTGACTTGTTAGGTCGTGCGTGCGCCTGATGATATACTAGCTGATAGGATTAAGATCATGTTTGGTTACCTCTAAAATTTAGCGACCTCTAAAAATTTATTGACTCCTAAAATTTAGTAATCCCTGTTTAGTATAGTGACTAAAATTACTAAAGTTTAGTTTAACTATCCCTTTATGACTACACGTCTCTAAACTTTAGTGACCTCTAGACTTTAGTATAGTCTTTGATATTTTAGAAACTAAGTTTAGTGACTAGATTTTTTAGGAGACTAATTAAACAGGTCCAGGACCAATTATTAGTGGTCTGTGCAATGTATACTACTCCTGTATAATAGCAGTTTGCCTTTGTTTAGCGAGGTCGTCACTGCTGTCCGCCTACTTTTGACTGACGATTCTCGTGTGCAGTAGTTATGGTCTGAAGCGGAGTACCCGTATTTGTTTGTTTGATTTGCTTTGTTTCTGATCGATGATGACGGCGACGTACGTCCCGATGCATGCATCTCATCTCATTCTCTCATCTCGATCCGGCCTCCTATAGTAGTTAGAGACCAACTGCTTGTGATTGGTGGTTCATGCATGCATGCACGTGACTAACTAGCTAGGCATTAGTTAGTTAAGCCATCTCTGCTTTAATTTCTACTACTAGGTGGTCCAAGGCATATTCTCTCCTTTGCCTAGTTTAGGCCAATGTCAATGAGAGTTTCAAACGAGTTTCATTTGCATTAAATAAGTTGTCACATAGATATTTTTTATGACATGTATATTTAAGAAGTGAGAGAAGAATTGAGTTTCATCTAGATGAAACTCTCTTGGCACAATTACTAACTCTATACGAGTCATGAAATTAAATACATATGAAACTATAACATGAAACTCTCACTTTCAATGGAGAGTTTCATTTTATTTTATATGACATGGTAGTCTTAGAACCAGCACAATGAAACTCTCCACTTAGACTGATCGAGTTTGATTATCCATCTCAGCTGCCCGTCGCGAGTTGAATGTCTGTCTGATGACGACGGCGGCTCCGTTTTTTCACTCAATTGTTAGGCCGACACGCGCTAGTTTCACCACTCACTGTGACAATATAAGTATGAACTTATCGGTCCACCTTATTAACTATATTGGTACATATTTTTCTCTAACAATAAAACAACATAAACCGATTTACATATATATTATCAACCGTATAAACCATCAGAGCAGCGGTGATAGGATCTTATTATACAAGTAATCTCTCTTGTAAAGTGAACCAGTCAGGCACCTGTTCATTCATGAATGTGATCATGTGCATGTGCAAGTTAAGTGAAGGCGCTAGAGTACGGGTAAAACATTGGACATGCATGCAGCGACAAGCACCCTACACTCCCACCGCCACCGCCACCACCAAGTCCAAGTGAGGCAAGCTCAGCTAGATAGCTAGCTAGAGTGTAGAGTCCTAGATTATAAACATTTACTAATAATAGATTAACTTAGCTTAATTAGATTCATCTTATTAACTCTCGTATGACGTTGTAATTAGTTTTATAATTAATATATTTCAATAAATTAAATTAGTACCGTAACATTCCATGTGATATTAACTAAAATTTTAACCAACAAAACCAAAACACATCCTTAGCTAGACAAGCATAAAGAAGTGGATTGGTTAAAACACACACGGGCGCCCGTGTGTGTACGTACGTGTGCCTCTGGTTCTTTATGCTTGTCGTCCTTGTGTGTACGTACGTGTGCCTCTGGTTCCTTACCAAAACACACACGGGCGCCGGCGGCCACGTGAGATTCATGTTGAATTGACCAAAGCCGCAGAAGTCAAGGTGGGTCGGCTCTTTCATCGCCTTGTTTGTCGTTTCTGACGACAGCGACGTACATACCGATGCAGGCCAGCTGCAAGAGCAAAGCTTGTCGTCCTGTCCCATACTCCAGCATTGGTTGGGCTAGGGCCAGGCCGGGCTGGACCAAAGTCTGAATTCAGGTCCAATAAGCCCAATGGGCAGGAAATTCAGGTCAGAAGAGACTCAGGCTGGCTGCTCGTTATTTTTTATTCTGTATCAAAAATCAATCAGCAATAACTAAATCTATTTTAATAATATAAAATATAACAATAATGTCACGGACCAATCCAGTTTTTGTGGGGCTTCCCAACTCACTCCAACCGGTAGCCACATCGCCCTCCAGGCTCTATCAAATTTCTTTCTCGTCAAAAAAAAAAAACAACAACAACAAATTTCTTCATGTCTACTACATGCACGTAATCTTGCATGCCTTGGCTTTCAATTACACACGAAGATTAATTTAAAACCTTACATAAACCAATCACTGCGTAATAAACGACCAAGTATTATCCCCACGGTTGGTGTTGGTGTTTGTTTTCTCTCTCTAGAAAATCAAAATTAATGTTCCTTCAGTAGGTACCTCACTGCAGGTCTCTGACCATATCATGGTTGTTATCCAAGATATATAAACACCGTTATCTTAATCTCTAGATACCATGTCACTACCCATCCATCCATGATCACCACGAGGGTGGGCCCCTGGCCCTGGCCCCACGTGTGCCTCTGGTTAACTGCTTTTGGCCTCTCTTTCCCAATTCCCATCTCTGAATAATACAGTACTCAGAATGCTGCTCATGGGGCGCAGGCAGGCAGCAGCCAGGCGTCCTTAAAGAATTATTGCAGAGTGGCATATATTAGGTGGCATGCTGTTGCTGCTAATCTAATCTAGTCTCTGCGCATCATGACCCCTGTCACTTTGCTTACACAAATTAAAAGAGGCCGGTTAATTAGGTGCTCTCATCACCAGGGGCGACAACACCACATGATGCGGCTTTCATTTATTTATTTTTTTAACATGATCCTGCGACTGCATTCGAGGTATTTGTGATTTGCCACACCACCAATAAATTTCAATCCGGGGCGACAGATAGGTATATTCCCTCCCTTGCTCATTAATACCAACATTATTGCTCTTATATGTGCTCTCTCTATATAGAAAATAGAAGTCATTTTGGACAAGTTTTGACTCAAACATTAGGAATATAAATTATAAATAACTTTTAAATTATTGAGCTTAGAGATGTAAAATTCATATAAATAAATTTGTCTTAAAAAGTACTTTCATACAAATATACATACTATTATACTACTTTATAATAAATATTTTCAAAGAAACAAGTGGTCAAAATTATGCTTTGGAGACTATGTTTACAATAAATTATGCTTTAGTGTCCTAAACGATTTATATTTCCTATATGAAGAGACTATATTTCCTATACGAAGAGAGTACATAATATACATACATGCACTAATTTCTTATCTAGATGGTTTCTATCTCGATCGATAAAAAAAGACTGTGAGCACTTGATCGAGTGGTGTGTTTATCGATCTTTGTTATCTTTCCTCTCTACATTGTACCCCTAAAAATGAGCATTTATACAACCTCAAATGATAAGTACTTTGCTCTTTATACATAGCAGCAACCTTTTGCCAATCCAAATGATCACTCCTGCTGCCTGCTACTCCCTCCGTTCCAAATTATAAGTCATTCCAAGAATCTTGGAAAGTCAAAATTTTTCAACTTTGACCAAAGTTATAGAGAAAAGCGCAAAGATTTATGACATCAAATATGTATATTATGAAAATATAACTAATGAAGAATCTAATGATACTTAATTGGTATCATAGATGTTATTATTTTGTTATATAATTTTAGTCAAAGTTGATTTCAACTTTGACTCTTCAATATTCTTGAAATGACTTGTAATTTGGAACAGAGAGAGTACTATTTATACATTAGTTTCTCGGTGCTGCCAAAGGAAAGGAGACAGAAGGCACATGCATTCCTGTACTCTTCTCCCCCATGAAACCACCACCATGTTCTTCTTCCTAGCTCCTTCCCAAGTGATCATGGCTTTGGAGGCTTTCGGCTGCAGGAGCCCACACACGTGCGGCACGAAAATCCAGGACAAAATTTTTTACTGTGCCGCTCCACTGTGACAGGTGGGCCCTGCAAACCAATGCTGTACTGGATTGTTGTAAAAAAAATGGTGTACTGGATTGGCATCACGTGTAAGGTATGGTGATTTTGCTTTTTAACCGGTGAATGTGATGGCCGGCCGGCAACGTCGTCTTTGTTGGGTTTTATCTATCTAAAAAAGGATTAGAATAAAGCCGAGATTAAAGGGTTGAGACGACTGGCGCCCACTAAGTTTTGTTTAATTATGCTTCTGTTACTGATGACATATAAGCATATTGGGTACAGTAGTGTTTTGCTGACCATGTGTGCTGCTAGTAGTAAACAGGAGCTGTCACAGCTCACTGGTTAAAAGCCATCCCTCCTAACACTGTGAGCTGGTCGTATACCGCTTAACTTTCACTGTTAGTTACAGGCGCAGCCTGATTGTAAAGTTATCATAGCCAGGACAGCTAATGTTGAGAGAGAAAATGCGAGTAGTTAGCCAAACCATACTGTTACGGCATTGAACTTCGTCCCAATATTTGCAGCACAAGATCAGTTTTAAACGTTTCCTTATTTATTTAAGGACCACAGCACACGCTACACCTTCTTACAAGTATTTTCGTTTTTCACCAAACTTTCAATTTACAATTGAGTTGGAACGTTTCTACTTTCTACTATACTTTTTAATGCATGAAAAAAGTATCGTCATATAATTTTGATTTTGTATAGCTGTTTTGGTTTTCATCATTGGTCCTTTCACTGATTGTGCTGATGATAAAGCCACCACAAAGCACAAACCAAACTTTGTTCTCAGAGAACAAGCACAAACCAACATTAACGGGAAAGGAAAATTGCAGCCAATCGAAGCCTGCCATGTTGCACGATTTTTTTATCCCCATAGAAAAAAAAAATAAACGACCAAACCGTACCAACTTGAGATCCGGTGGCAATGGCGTATTTGTTCGACCGTCTTCTCTCAGTCTCTCATCAGCGGCGGCCAGGCCCAAAGCAGAAGTGGCGAAACCTCAAACCTGAAAGTGAGCTCTACGAAAGAGAGAGGGGCCAAACCAAGAAAAGCAAGCTAGCGCCTAGCAGAGCAGGAGGGCTCCGACCAATCTCTGCACCAGGGGACCTTGTTTTTGTTCCCTCATTCACTTCTCCTCACTGGGTGGGGGCGTTGTGGTGACGCCGCCTGGCTGGTGCGACAAAAGGTGAGGTTTTGGGTGGGGATTCTTGGAACAATCATTCGACTGACCTTTCTCTGGTTTCTCGGGCTTTCTGGTCTGTTCTTGGTTTAGGGGGGAACGGATTCCGCTTTCTGCAATATTCCTGTTTTTGTTCCTTTTCGATTTTCTGCAATATTCCTGTTTTGTTCCTTGTTCTTCAGCCAGGCACTGCGGAATAGCGGGCATTGATGTTAATGGTGTTGATTTTCTTGCGCAGTAGTATCAGGCGCAAGTTGCGATTTTCGGGAGTTTGTTTGTTGAGGCGTCACAGAAAAGTGGGTGAGCAAAAGCTTTCCTGGATTCGTCAAGAACGAGGCATCGCAATCTGAAGCATTCCATCTAGTTGCCCCCCTCGGATTCGGCCATGGAGCGGCAGTCCAGCACCCGGCTGGGCGCGCTGGAGAAGCTCAAGAGCTTCCGGGGGATGGAGAAGCAGAAGAGCTTCCGCGGGATCATGTCCCTGGAGCGGCGGAGCAGGGACAGCCCGGGGAAACGCGGCGACACGCCGCTCCACCTCGCGGCGAGGTCCGGGAGCGTGGCCCACGCGCAGAGGATCCTCGCGGAGCTCGACCGCGCGCTGGTCGCCGAGATGGCGGCCAGGCAGAACCAGGACGGCGAGACGCCGCTGTACGTCGCCGCCGAGAAGGGGCACGCCGAGGTCGTGCGCGAGATCCTCAAGGTCTCCGATGTGCAGACGGCCGGCATCAAGGCCAGCAATAGCTTCGATGCGTTCCACATCGCCGCCAAGCAGGGCCATCTCGGTAAATTGTTCGTCTGGTTTTTGCTTATCATCAGAGTCTGTCTAGGAGAAAAAAAAATACAGTATAATTTTGTGGTCTGCTCTGTAACCTGTTCAGCCTTGTTTGTTTTTGCCTAATATATATAAGTCAATGAATTGATGATTAGGGGTTTATGGAATGGGGTTAGAATTTGGCCTGTTGAGATTGAGACTGTCCTGTTGACTATTGACCTTTCTATACATGTGATTCTCTAGTTTTAGGAACGTGATTGTGCTGATCGGATTGACTAAAAAAAAATGCATGTGTTCATTTGAACAAGGGACAATTTTACAATGATTTATTCAACAGTTTTTGTTGGATCCACAGCATCAGTAAGGCAGTCACAACTCATAACATCAATTTTACCTTCACTACCTTTGTTTTTCATAGAAATACGTCAATCTTTTTTTAAAATTTAAAATGGGTCTGGTCTGTCTTTTTTTGTTTCCCCCCTGGGTCTGGTCTGTTCTCCAATAGAAATTTAAAATGTGATCTATACTGAGTTGCTAGTATTGCTTCTGTGCATGTTCATGATGTGACTGTCGGTTAGCTGATCTTATCCCACTCTGTTCTCTGCCATGAAACCCATGTTTAGGGCACAGTGAGTTGCAAATTTGCAATCGTCCCAAGGCTTTCAAGGCTAATAGTAGCCTTCTCCCATTTCTTGGTTATTTTGCAGAAGTTCTGAAGGAGATGCTGCAGGCTCTTCCTGCTCTTGCTATGACAACCAGTTCTGTAAATGCTACAGCTCTGGACACCGCTGCAATTCTGGGTCATGTTGATATTGTCAATCTCCTACTGCAAACTGATGCTAGCCTTGCTAGGATTGCGAGAAACAATGGGAAAACGGTTTTACATTCAGCAGCAAGAATGGGCCATGTGGAAGTTGTAAGATCATTGTTGAATAAGGATCCTGGGATTGGTTTAAGAACAGACAAGAAGGGACAAACAGCATTACATATGGCTTCGAAAGGACAGAATGCTGAAATCGTGGTTGAATTGTTGAAGCCTGATGTCTCGGTCATCCATATTGAAGACAACAAGGGAAACAGGCCTTTGCATGTTGCTACTCGGAAGGGGAATATCATTGTAGGTGATCACATATTGGAATGTCCTTTTATTGTTTTACCTTCTTTCAGTTATATAATTTTCTCCATCATTTGCATCCTGTCTTTCACTCACTGAACCTATTGATACTTCTACGCATAAAGCTCATCAGTTTTTCTTACAATGCATTACTCATCAGACGACAAACAAGAAAAATCATGTACCGGCATGTGGAATCAAAAGCATGGTAACTTAGCAGTTTTTGCAAGAGTTCTGCTAGCTCTTACATAGGAATACACTTTTATGAACTCTACTTTGCCTATTATAGTTTTGGCTTTCTTAATGCTCATCTATGACTGTATTTCCTTCCAGATAGTGCAGACTCTATTATCAGTTGAGGGGATTGATGTCAATGCAGTTAACAGATCTGGACAGACTGCGTTTGCCATTGCTGAGAAAATGAACAATGAAGAACTTGTTAACATCCTAAAAGAGGTTGGTGGAGAAACTGCAAAACAGCAAGTACATCCTCCAAATTCGGCAAAGCAACTGAAGCAAACAGTCAGCGACATTAGACATGACGTCCAGTCCCAGATCAAGCAAACACGTCAGACCAAGATGCAAGTCAATCAAATCAAGAAGAGGCTCGAAAAGCTCCACATCGGCGGGCTGAACAACGCTATAAACTCCAACACCGTTGTTGCGGTGCTTATCGCCACGGTCGCCTTCGCCGCCATATTCACAGTCCCCGGAAACTTCGTGGAGGATCTGAGCCAGGCGCCCCCCGGCATGTCTCTGGGGCAGGCGTATGTGGCGAGCAACCCGGCCTTCATCATCTTCCTGGTCTTTGACGCCCTGGCCCTCTTCATCTCGCTCGCGGTGGTCGTCGTGCAGACCTCGCTGATCGTTGTGGAGCGGAGAGCCAAGAAGAGGATGGTGTTCGTGATGAACAAGCTGATGTGGTTGGCATGCCTCTTCATCTCGGTGGCTTTCATCGCGCTGACTTACGTGGTGGTGGGGCGCGACGACTGGTGGCTGGCCTGGTGCACCATGGCGATTGGCACCGTGATCATGCTCACCACCCTCGGCTCCATGTGCTACTGCATCATCGCGCACAGGCTGGAGGAGAAGAACACCAGGAAGATCAGGAAGAAGGCCTCTGCGAGCCAGTCCCGTGGCTCCTGGTCCCGATCGGTCGACTCCGATGAAGAGATACTTAACAGCGAATACAAGACGAAGATGTACGCGCTGTAGGATGGATAGCAATTGTAACATGACGGTTTCTTTGTACATATGAGTGCTGTTTCGCCAGAGGCTATTGGGTAGCATTCGGCGGGATTGACAAACAAAAGCTCGGGATGCAGAGGCTGTGGCACCACATCAGTGTTTTAACCAAAGGTCTGAAGGCACTAACCTTCCTGGCGGATCATGTTTCAGGTCACCATGACTCTTGACTGGCGTACCTGTTCCTGGGTGAGACTGTGTGGTTCTTGCGCCTGAAACTGTCGATGATGATGGAGATAATTCAGTTAAAGTTTAGAATAGAATGAAGTGTCTGGTACAAAATGCAATGTGTCATGCATTATCTATGATGATCTTGTACACGAGGATCTCATCTGAGAGACTGATTTACTGAAGTCTTGTGGGCTGGTCGTTTGCTTGGGGCCTTGGGCTTGTGATCTGTGATTGTGACACAGGGATTATCTGTGGTTGTCACCCCACTCTCTTGGATGAACAGCGAGAAATCAAAAGAGAAATACCACTCTAGCATCGCTTGTTGATCCTCTGTACATCCTTGTTCCCATTTTTTGCATGTGTTTTTGTTGATTTCTCAAGGCTCAAGCGACTAAGAAAGGTATGGAGGCGCAAAGGAGAGAGTGGGGTGACCAAAAAATGCTATGAGAGACCAAATCTCGAGGGAGAGGGGAAAGAAAGAAGAGCCATGGTCCTCCATGTTCCTTCTATAATATTCTTAACACTTCATTCTTTAGTTCTTTGAATTACCATAATCAAAACTTCAAATTTAACATATGTGTAGTCAAATGTAATTTTTCCGACGAGCTCTACTCATCTATGGTCTTTAATCGTTCATCCGAACCATTGATACAAAAAGTAGTATTGAGTTACAAACCACTATAAGAGGATAAGCCCACATGTTATTACAAGGATTGCGGCTAATTTGGAATACAAATTGAACAACGCATAATTATCGACTCGCAATAATGTTATTAGATTAGATGATGTAACTATTTGATGTAGACAACTAAATACATGTTAGCGGGTGATGTGGCTGGTAGATGTTAATAGTTTCCATGGAGAAATAGATATGCTAGTGGAGTTTGGCTCTATATAAAATATATAGATATAGATTAAAACAACTTGTACAAATAACAAAGACTTGCTTTGACAAAAGGATGAAGTACATGTAAAAATGGTTTTAACAACTATAACGAGCTTACTCTAAAAGAGCGGACACTTCCTCACCATACAATCTTTGCCTTATCTTTTCTTTATATCTAACCAAAAAAGCTCTCTAGCAAAACTCCCTTGATAGCTTTGCTTATATAGCTAGGAGAAACGGAAACCTTTATAGCCATCTTGAGTTCTAAACGGTGTGACACATATTTCATATTATAAACGTTTGTTATCAGCCTGATATATATCATCAAAGCATGCTCATATTGTCCTCTCATCTCTTAAGTATCGTGTTGGGAGTAAAGATCTATTTGATACTAGAGGCTAGTTGTTATTAGCTATTTAAATTTAACCGAGGATCAAACATGTGCTAGCTCGTAAGTAGTTGTCTAATTTTCTTAGGCTTGACTAACAATTAGTTTTTTTAGTACTATAATCTAATAAACAGCTTAAAAAACAGTGTTGCGGTTGGGTTGGATCAAAACCCTACCAATATATATATATAGAGAGAGAGAAAAAAAATTACATATTTAGGACTCCAAACATCGCGCTTCGCAGAAATAGGATTCCAAACATCGATTTTATAAAAAAAATAGTATTCGAAACGTTGGACTCTTGATTTTATAGGATTATGTGTATTTTTTTATTTTTAGTTCTAAATACATGTGTTCAAGTTCTGACTCTAGTCCATGGTTTAAATTAAACCCAAGGGTCAGGAAGCCAGCCGTCCTTTGGAAATCATAACCGCCCGTGTGCCGTCTCCTCCCCTTTTCTTCTCCCCTTCCACCCGCAAGGGCTGACTGAGAGCAAATCATACGAAACCCTGTTGGGCGGCTTCCCCTCTCCGATCCCCATGGCGCAGGACGACATCCCGGAGTCCTCCTCCTCTGGATCCTCCACCTCCTCCGCCCCGGCCCCGGCAGCTCGCCTCAACGCCGCCGCGCCCGAGTTCACCCCCCGATCCGCCGCCCAGCACCACAACCACAACCACGGCAACAATCCGCATCGCCGCGGCCACCATCAGCCGCACCACCACTACAACTACCACCATCACCAGCCGCACCATCACTATCAGCCGCGGCAGCAGCACCACCAGGCCGAGGATGAGGGGGCCGCCGCGACGGCGGAGGATAGGGAGGGCCCTGCTGGTGCCGGGCAGGCGCAGCACCGGCTGTCCGAACCCGAGGCCCGCAAGCTCGTCAAGCAGGTACCTTTCGTCTGCCCGCGATCGATTACTCTCGTATCTGTATCTCTGTGCTGATTCTGAGCAATGGTTGGTTGGTGTGAATCTGGGCTGTCGCGCGAACCTAGATCCTTCTTTCGGTAAAACTAATCGTATGGAGGAGTAGAGTGTTGCGTATCTGTATATTGTTTCGTTGCTGCTCTATTACTCCATTGCAATCTACCATGTCCAGGGAAATTTTTTATTTTGAGTTTCAGATGTATTATCTATTGATTGAGATCACTACCGGATCCAGATGTGTTGCATCCATGATCCATTAGTTTTGATGATAGAAGCATCTTATATTCGTGTTGGATTTCTTAGCTCCTGCTAGCAAGTTAAGATGGTGGTGCAATTGTACCGTGGCATGGTAATCATTACTGATGAGTGGTCTCTGACTCTCTGGATGTTGGAAGGAAAAAAATGGAACACAATATGGCAAATTCTATTTTTGGAAAACTCAAACTTAGGAAATATTTTATTGGCCGAGTTACTTAGCCTATGATAGCCTGCATGGTTGGCGGGAAGGAAACAGGCTGCATTCACATTTAAGTGTCTTAGGGTTTAGTGACAGGAAAGGGAGGCAACGCTGGAAATTATAGGACAGTTATTAGCGTGCATAACAATGTTTGGCGAACATGTGGGCATGAGTTGGGTTTATCAGTCGCCACTAGGGAACAGCGTATACGATGACAAATTACAAATTTGTCGTCTTTAGAAATTAATTTAGATTGCAACTGGTGCACACATGGCAAGCGGAACCGTTTGTTACTCGTTTTTCCGTTTTAGGATAATACTCCAGAAAATGGAAAGTTGTATCTCCACAATTTCACAATTATTAGTTTCCTGCGTTGCATCTTTTGAAGCTCTGCTTATTTATTATTATCTTTATTTTTTTCTTGATTTTACTTTTTCTCTTCCATCCCTCAAATTACTGGAAATATGTACAATTTACTAACTTCACTTTTTTGGCTTTTACTATTTCCCTTATAGTTTCTCATTCACTGGATGCTTGATTTCCATCTGTGTTACTATCTATTCATTCATTTGATTAAATGTATTTGACTACATGATAGGTTGAATTTTACTTCAGCGATATCAATTTGGCCACAACTGAACATCTGATGAAGTTCATTACTAAGGATCCAGATGGATTTGGTGAGTTCAATGGTTAATTTCAAATAAACTACCTGGTCACCCTGTCTGCTACTATATGTATTTTTCGTTAGATGGTTCGTAATTGAAATCATTTGGATTTTGATGCAATAGAAATGTCTATATAATGTTGCCAAACAATTAAGCTATTTTTGATGCTATGGTTATGGTATAGGTTCCCACCATCTCACCTTTGTTATTTTAAACGATTGTTTTCATGTGTTCAACAATTTATGATCCTCGGGGAAATTTTCTGGTACATCTATCAATACATTTTTAGAAATGGGAAAAATGTTACGCTTAAGTGTTTCTAATATGCTTGCATTGTGAGTTGCACACCCTTCATGGAAGTTAAGATGTACTGCTTTGCTTCTAATAGAGAATTATCCTATGCCTTTTCCACATTTTGTTAATCAAACAACACTTTATTTCCACCATTCAGCAAGCAATGAACACGAGCTAAGCAAATGCTCACCTTGACATATTGATTTGATGTTTCGTTTGACATTTTTTTATGGTTACTAGTGGTATTGACATGTCATTTAATTTTGCAGTGCCAATAACTGTAGTTGCATCTTTTAGGAAGATCCGGGAGATAGTTTATGACAGATCCTTGTTGGTTGCTGCATTGCGCACGTCATCTGAGCTGGTAAACATCTTAATCTAATATTGTGCTAACCACTACTTTCTGATATCATTGTTCTTGACAAATAGCATCACACTTTGTTCTCTATACTAGCTTGTTTGCATATTTATATTTTATGTTTCTTCATACTGAAGTAATAAGGTTCCATTAGTAAGAGCTAGGATCTGGCTGTCCCAAAGCCTCAGTGTAAGGTTAAAGCAGTCTGTAATCTTATACCATGCAGAGAGTATCTTGTCATGTCCTTCTATTGTGCACTCAAACATAAGGATGCCTTAATGTTTTTGTGTTCACTAAAGTACATATTTGCCCGTATCATTTATAGGTTGTTTCAGAGGATGGGAAACAAGTTAAACGCTCACAGCCCTTCAATGCCGAGGAAGTTCAGGTTAGCATCAAATTAGTTGAACAAACTGGTCCACTATTTATAGGCTGCTGAAATTTGTCATTTGTGCAGTCTCGCATTGTTGTTGCTGAAAATTTACCTGAGGATCAAAAGCATCAGACTCTCATGAAGATTTTCTCAGCTGTTGGGAGGTACGCCATATGCATGTCTGTTAGCACAAACAGTTGCCAGCCAGATGTAATAGTATTCCCATGAGTCATGGTGTTATCTGCATTGCAGTGTGAAATCTATACGTACCTGCTATCCGCAAGATGTTGCTGCAGCAGCTGCTAACAAAACATCAAGGATTGAGATGATTTTTGCTAATAAGGTATGTACCATGATATTATCTACTGTATGAATGCTAAAAGTTGATTATTGAGCCCATAGCTTTGTGATATGTAACAATTAATCAGTTGTACTTGTTTTTATAATTTCGTTTTGCTCTATTTGTAGCTTCATGCTTTTGTAGAGTATTCAACTGTTGAAGATGCTGAAAAGGCAGTATGTCAGCTTGACTTTTCTATCCAGCTGTGCTTTCCCACTTTTGGTTCACTAACTAATAGAAGGAACACCCTGTGACCTGTGTTGTGTAAAGGTTGCTGAATTCGGTGGTGGGGGAAACTGGAGAGAAGGGATTAGAGTTCGTTCACTGCTTGGTTGCCTGGTATTTTTTTGTTCTCTATTCTGTGTTCTTTACTAAGTTGGCCATGGTAATGGGATGCTTGTACAAACATGAAGAAAACATTTACACAATCTTCCTTGTTATTTCCATTATTTGTAGAAACAAGGGCTGGGCCAAGGAAGAAAAGGTGGAGATGAGGAGAATGCTGCAGATGAAGATGGCCCTGACACAGCTGAACAAGAGTATGGAACTGATGTTACTGCCCAGAACTCAGAAGCACATTTTGATCATCAGGTATCGCGTGGTCTTCTGGTTTGATTCATGTTGCTATTACTGGATCAATCTTATCAACAATGGATATTCTGACAATGAATTCCATAGGCTGAAGATGGCAACCATGACAAGGGTGGAATGAGGCAGCAGGGGAGAGGCAGAGGGCGTGGAGGCAGAGGCAGAGGCCGCGGTCAGTATTATGGCCACAACAGCCGAGATGGCCACCATCCGGTTGGCACTCCTCCATCGGAGCACCCAACTGTGCCGAAGCCGCCCCC
Source organism: Coix lacryma-jobi var. lacryma-jobi (assembly GCA_009763385.1). Taxonomy (NCBI): domain Eukaryota; kingdom Viridiplantae; phylum Streptophyta; class Magnoliopsida; order Poales; family Poaceae; genus Coix; species Coix lacryma-jobi. The sequence continues at coordinate 10,900,709 of CM019828.1, forward strand.
GGGCCCCCGCATGCCGGATGGCACAAGAGGTTTTACCATGGGCCGAGGGAAGCCGCTCAACCCTACCACTGATGCTGCAGCTAACCCTACCACTGATGCTGCTTAGCTGAAGTGTCAATGCTGGTGTCGTCCTTTTGCCCTGCTCATCAGTCTTTTGCAAACCGATTGCAGTGGTCATTTGCTCAGGTTCTAAACCGATTACTGTGGCGTGTTGGTTCATTTTGATGTGAGAACTAAAAAAAGGTAAAAAGAGATATGGCTGGTTGGTACTATGGTACATGCGTGTATACTAACACCGGAAGTTTTAAACATGTGAACATGTACTGTGATATGCAGCTCATAAATTAGAAAAAAGAACTTACTTTTTTGGCAAAAAAGAGAGGCTTTATTATATGTGTGTCTAAAGCTTCAAGGTACTGTGATATGTAGCTCTTAAATTAGAAAAAAAAAACATACTTTTGGCAAAAAAAAGGAGGTTTTATCATCTGTGTCTCTGAAGCTCCAAAAATCTTTGAAGCGTGTTTAAGATGCAGGCCACAATTCCAGAAGCCCAGAAGCGACCGGCCACAGTACATGCGCACCAATTACAAAGCTCTGCAAATGGCTTTAGAAAGAGTAAAGTTCCACCGGCTCCTAAACTTATACCACTATGTCATTCCGGTTTCTATATTTACAAATCGACCGTTCAAGTCCTAAGACTTGTTCATTTGTGTAATCTTGGTTTGTGAACTTGTTCAGTTATGTCATCCCGATCTCTAAACTTACAAATCATCTGTTTAGATTTTCAAACTTATTCAATTGTGTTATCTCTTAGATTTTCAAACTTATTCAATTGTGTTATCTCGGTTCCTAAACTTGATTTTGAGTCTCTGGATCCAAACACGATGATTTTAAAACTTTATATTAAAAATAAATCATAACTTTTTTATATGAACTCAAATGAAGATAAATTTTATATCAAAATTGTAGATTTGACGTGATCTATAACTTCTTATTAGTTAAAAAGTTTTTTGAACTAAAACCGTTTAGGGTTTTAAAATATTATTTTATGATTATATAGCTTTTGAAATTTTAAATTTAAAATTATGAAACAATCTTGGATATTGACATAGTCTATATGAAAGTTATAGTTACCAATACAATCTACATTTTGTAGATGAAAAGTTGTTTATTTGAAGTTGTTAGTATCTGAAAATTTATTTTTAAATTTTAAATTTCAAAATCTATAAACATACAATAATATTATGGGACTCTGAACGAGTTTAATTCAAAAAAAATTCAACTACAAAGTTATAGATCATATCGAGAGTTATAATTTTTGGTATAAAGGTTGTCTTCATTCAAGTTCATATTAAAAAATTATGAATTATATTTTGATATAAAGTTTTTAGATCGCCCTGTTTTAATCCAAATGAGACTTAAAACTAAGTTTAAGGACCAGGATGACCCAACTAAAAACTTTAGGGACCGGTATAATATAATCGAACAAGTTTAAAGTCCTAAATATTCGATTTACGAGTTTAGAGATCGGGATGATACAATGGTACAAGTTTATGAACCGGTGGTGACTTTACTCCTTTAGAAAACTATATAAACTGCAAGCAAAACACACGATGAGTATGTTTACTAGCCAAGCTTATATCCATGCTCTCCCATCTGCTTTAGGTATGCCCCTGATCAGTGGTGCCCTGCCTGCACGGCCGCCGGTGCTGGAAGCAGGCTGACCGCCGGCGCCACTCCCAGTTGCGTTCATCCCTCTCGGCAGCAGCTCATTCCTCCTGTCCTGTAACTGCAGCTCCGTCATGGTCATGCCCCCTGTGGCAGCCGGCGGACATGACTGCCGCGCCGCCTTGCCATTCTTCTTCTTCTTGACATCTACGCCGGATCCAGGACCTTTGCTCTGGGCGCTCACCGCCGGCGGTGGAGCTTGGCGCCGGAATATCGATCGTGCTGTTGTGATCAGATTCTTCGGTGCCTTGAAGGGGACTTCTTGGTCTGCCACTCCCTTGACCGTGCTTGTGCCTGTGCCGCTGGCTTGGCTCGCGTAGCACCTCTCCGAGTGTTTCTTCGGTGCACCAGCAGCACCACTGGTTCGGGTACCTGGAACAGCTGCAGCCTTCTGCTTCCCGTTCGTCGTCGGAACCTTGTGGCTAGGTCTCTGGTCTGCAGTGTGAGCTTGCTTCTTCTCTTTGGAGACCGCTGGGGCACCTTTGACGCCGCAGGTTGTTTTTGATGAAGAGCTAGCTGTATGTGATGCCGATGTTGTGGCTCCATCTGGTTTCCCTGAGAGCTGTCATAGATACAGCAGATATCAATCGGATGATATTGATTTGCAGAAGGTTGCTAAAACAAATCTTCAGACACTGTTTTGGAAATGAGTAGCAGATAGCATTAGCATTGGCATTCAGTTAAGTATACCCTTGAAGCTGGCGGTTTAACTGGACGAGGAGGGATTGGTAGCTCCTTTTGGAATGCCATTCGAGAGGAGTTGGCTTCAGTATCAAGGGAAGGAAACAGTGGTGCAGCCGGAGGTGTCATCAGCCTGAAACGATCGGAACTGTTCTCCTGAGAAACGATTTCAGTACGTCATGCAAGAATAATCTAGACTCGAGTTTTAATCCTAATCTACCAGTCATAGTCATGCTTCTCGTCCACTGGTATAAGGAAATCTCTCTTTCCTGAGGGAACTCTGCACACATGACCACCTGCTAGTAAAGTAATATGTGCCACCAGGTGAGTACGTGGATACACTTTAGGAGTTCAATAATTACAAAAAATTGGAAACAAAACTTTGAGGAAAGAGTTGAGTATTGAAATATGGACTATTTCCCCCCAAAATCATGCTGACTGACTCAGTTGGAAAGAATTTTCATGAGCATTCCTCCCTCCCAATAGTAGACGTAAGAGAAAGGAACATATTTGCCAAACATCTTACCTTGGATAGCATCAAACTCGACCGAGTACATTGGTTCCAGGAGGTTCACATCCCTATGATTCTCGCGCTTGTACAGCTCCCTGAAGAAAACAACGCTCTCATCTTTGTCTTCCTGAACCACAGACGGTACCTTAGCCTTGCCCATTCCAGCAAGTCTCCTGATGCGCTCCATGTTCAGGAACCCAACCTATGCTTGTTACAACAAACGAAGAGGATCAAAGGTTTGGAGTCTGGCAAAGGCTACATGAATACTTACTACTCAAAAGATGCCAAATTTTCCGGCAATTCCAAGGCTTGCTGGCATTAACTGAAGAAAGGCTATATGGATATAGTAAATTATCAGTGAAACGGAAGGATCGATGCAACCAAGTTGAAAATGATTGACCAATTCAATGGGTTGGTTAACAAGCATTGTGTTGCTTTCTCCTTGCCCTTGTCTAGCCTTGGTGGCCCTATCTAGGCCCTTTTGTTTTTTTCATAATATATTATTTTTTTTAAAAAAAACAACAACACTATATATATGCAATTATGAGTTAAGTTGAACCTACTGTTCCCATCTTCTGTTACATTCCATCAAACACAGAGTATTAAAGACAAAATTCCCAATAACTATTTTCTGAACTCTCTTCCCAAGTGCCACATTGTCATTAGCTTCCAAAGAATTCAGTTCCAGGGCATCTGGATGGATCCAGCCTACAGATACCAAATACCAACAGTACAGGCAATAATGCGGAAGTAATTCGTATCTTGTAGTACTTACATGGATGATCATAGAGGCTGTCATGATGTATGTATAGTGCTCATCTTCTGGTGCTTTGCTTAAGCAACTAGTAGCTGGCAGACTATATGCTTTCACTGATGATCAGAACGTGCTCCTCTCCAAGCTATGTACTTGTCATCTCACAATTCCAAAGTGCATTGAATACCTGATACCTCTTCCTCTTGACAAACAGAGCAATGACACAGCTATGACAATGTATTTGTGTACACTAAAGATCAGGCATTTTGTTCTCCCAGTTACATCTTTACATTAATCCATTTTGAGATTTTTCCTCCTCAGTCTTCTCCTTTCTCTGGCACTTGTTATATGCACAACCAATCAACTATCCATCATTGCTGCACAAAGACACACAAACGATAAGCTCTATCTCCTCTAATGGATTTGCATGGTTAACAGTTGGACAACAGAGTTGGTAAAAGTAGCCCATAATAGAAATCTACCTTTGCACCTTGTTTATGTTTATCAGCAAGTCAAAATTCATTTTCGGCAGCCCATAACGGAATGATAACAATTTGCTCATTTTGTTTTTCCTTATAAAAAGATAGAGCCTTGCAATGCAAAATAAAGCTTAAGTAGCAATCCTATTAAAGAACCTTGTAGTGGGGGCAATGTGACGACCAACTCTCATCAAACTGAACTTAAATCTCACTCTGACATACTGATACAATAAAAGATAAGAGGGTGAATATGCATTCAGATACACACAAATTGAGTTCTACTCTGTGTAAGCACAAAAGGATGAATAGTTACGGGATAATGGAATTGTGGTGATGCAGGAGCACACACACACCTCAGTCGAGTGTCAGCAGAAGGGGATTAGCTTCTTCACAAACTTCTCTATGTTGGACTCTACTGCTGGAATGCCTTTATTTGAAATAGAAGAAATCAAGTCAAAGTACTCCCCACCTTGTCTGCAACGTCTCTGCAGGTCAGGGCAGGCATTTATCTCCAAGGATTTGAGGGCTGGGAGCCGCTGGAGGAGACCCTGTGGAAATTTCTCTATCCCTGGACACTCTTCAACACTCAAGCTCTCAAGGGAAGTGAGACCATCCATCCCATCAGGCAGTGCTTTCATCTCACCACAGTCCTCGATGGAGAGATGCCTGAGCTTGGCCAGATTTCCAAGGTTTGAAGGCAGAGCCACCAAACTGTTGCAGCAGCGGATCCCCATTTCCTCAAGGGACGTGGGCAACTTGGGAATCTGCAGCAAGCTCTCACAATGCTGTATCAATAACCATTCCAGCTTGGGCAGCGGAAGGATTTCTTCAGATGATGAGCCTTTCCCCTCCAGGTTCTTACAGTACCAAATATCCAGAGATCGAAGGCAAGGCAAGCATCGGAGCTCCTCCACTGGCCAGTGAACAATACTGGGGCATGATCCAATCTCCAATTTTACCACAAAGGCCAAACAGTCCCGAAACCCAAGTTGAGATTTGGACAGGTTAAATACTGATACAAAGCCATCCTCACCCAGGATTTTCAAACTCCGCATGGTGTTTAGAGGTCTTTGGTTTTGGCTTTGAGAGTCCTCTGGAGGAATCACCACCTCAGCCAGCAATCCAATGTCCAAGTGGACAAGAGATGGCCAAGAGCCCAAGGGCATGCTCACAGGAACAAGAGCACGTGCAGAGTCACCTCGACAAGATAGAAGTGTGAGGACTGGGCTCTCAGGAAAACTTACAAGCTTATAGCAATGGCAGATTCTTAGTTCTTCAAGCATGGGAAACACCACTGAGGTACTAGGCTCTCCTGCACTGTTCTCTGCCCATCTCTCCAACTCAGGCAAATATTGTAACTGCATTCTCCTCAACTTTGGGAAAATTTGCTTAGAGGTGTCGCATCCTGCCTCTGCCACATCGATGTTCTCACATAATGTTGTCAGGCTGATCATTCCGGATAAATTCAAAACTTCAAGAGAAGACGACAGCCATACTATCGGTATATCCTTGCATCTTGGGCACTCAGTGATCACGAGTTCTCTAAGGGACTGGAACATTTTAGGGTCTCTCATCCATTGTGACATAGCCAAGCCACCATACCCATGTAGCTTCAAAACTTTGAGTTCACCATGAGGAACAAGAGATTCCAGTACTTCTTCGTCTTTATTACAGGCCTCATCATTATCTAATGGATCATAATCTCGGTCACGGCCCCAATAAAATAACAATTCACATAGGTTCTGCTTCTCATGGAAATTGACTTCTGACCCATTCTTCACTTTGCTTAAATTGAACAGTTCCAACCTGTTGCCAAGATGTCGCAGGTCTTTGAGCTCCTCAATTCCTAAGTCGTCTCCAGTGTCCACAATAAATGTTGTCAGTGTGCGGAGGTTCTGCAGTAGACCAAGTTTTGGTGGCATCCGTTCCAAACTATCACATTCCAAAAGATGAATATAGTTGATCTTCCTCATAGTTGTCATACCATCTGGTAGATACCGTAATCTGGAGCATCCATTGAGCCACAACGATTGTAAGTTGTACAACATACATAGTGAATTTGGCAAGCTAACAATCTTTGACCCAGAAAGATCAAGATACCGCAAGTGTGCCGTATTTATAAGCTGGCCATGGATAACAGAAAGACCTTCACAACATAAAGATCTTACTGACTTCAGTTTTAACTCCTTAAGATGATTGTCTGATTGAGTTAACAAAGTATGGACAGATGATGTGCCTTTCATTAATCCATTGATTTCATTCAACCCATGCGATGGCACTTGCATGTGATATATATCTTTTATCAATACTTTTCCTTGAATCAACTCTTCTGCAGATGCACATTCATCTGAGACATCTTTTGCCAGGTCATGCATTAAATCATGCATCTTACATATAATTGTCTCATGAAGTGAGTTACAAAATATCTTCGCTTTCACATCTTGAAGAAAGGACCTCCAAACCAATTCACTGAAAACAAATTCGCTTTTCTGTGCCATATGCACCATTCCGCCTTCACGAATATAACCATTTGCCATCCATAGTTGGATCAACTTATCTTTCTCCATCTCATAGTCCTTTGGAAAAACTGCACAGAAGGCAAAACATTGCTTCATTTCCTTTGGTAAGTGTCTGTAGCTCAATTTTAGTATGGACAATACTTCATCTGTGCCTCTACTGGTATCACTATTATCGCTTTCTGCAATGGCCTCCCAATCCTGAACTTCTTGTTTTGAACTCATCAAGCCTCCCATTGTATTCAGAGCAAGAGGTAGTCCCTTGCATATATGGACGATGCGTCTGCCAATAGTGACCAATTCTGGTTGTTCTTGTACTCCTTGACTAAATGCTTTCTTTGAGAATAATTCCCATGAATCATCTTCAGTCAAGCATGCTAACTCCTTGGTTGGAAGGGTGCCCATTATAGCAGCCACTTGCTGGCTTCGACTAGTGACAACAATCATGCTTCCTGATCCTCCAATAGATGTGCACAGTAGTGGCATAAGTTCGTCCTCCCACTTTTCCCGCTCTTCATTCGGCACATTGTCAAGGATGAGTAGGAACCTTTTCCTGCCAATGACTCCTTGAAGCCGTGCTCTCCAGAACTTGCTGGCGTCAGGCAGATCACATCTTTCGCCTGTAGCCAATTCGATAACGGATCTCACAACAGAGGTGGCTTCAAAGTTTTCAGACACACAATGCCATATCTTCAGTTCAAAGTGCTTCTGAATCCTATGGTCTTCGTACACCATCTTTGCTAGCGTAGTCTTGCCCACACCCCCCATCCCTATAATGGGCAGCACCTGCACATTCTTCTGATCTTGATGTTTCTGGTCAAGTAACAGCTTTACTACCACCTCCTTGTCATCACCTCTACCAAAGATTTCACCAGAGCCATCCAGTACTCCCTGCGTTTGCTGACATAGAGCTTGTTGCACCACCGGGCGCTCCACCAGACCTAAAGTGTGCATCTCCAGGACCAGATCATTCAATTCCTTAAGGACCTTGCTCAGATCCCTACTCACAGTGAGACGGAACAGAAGAGGGCTGTGGAGGCTCAAGCACCTCGTTACCTTGCTTGCCGTGGGCTCCCCCTCGTTAGCTTCACGGCGCAGAGCTTCGTACTGTAAGTCGTCAAGGACGTCGTCTGCCTGATAGGCGACGGCCTTAAGTTCCTTCATCCACCTCCTGATGACGGGGCTGGTCTCGCCCTTCACCTCGGCGTCAGGCAGCATGCACTGCACCACCAGCAGCAACCGCTCCAGCTTGCCACGGTCGGTGTCGATGCCCCACATGTGGGTGACGCTCTGAACGAGTTCATCGGTGGCCTTGCCAGCCACCCTGGTCACCACAGGGAGAAGCAGCGAGTCAGCCATGCTAGTTACTTTGCTCTCTAGTCTTGTTTGCATCAATGCAGTGCGTACGGGTGGGTGGTGAAGGATCAGGATTCAGGAATGTGGAAATAGCTAGGAAAGAACAGAGCAGGGCGGTATTATCATGGAATGCAAGTGCAGGCTGTAGCGATTAGTTTAGTGAGAAATAGTAAACAATATGAAAGCGATGCGCAATGCACCAGTACACCACACATGTCTGTAAACGATTTTCCAAGACGCTGGTTGGGGATGATCACAGTAGAATTAATCCACCATGTGGGACAAGAAAAGACCAACAGAGGAGACTGACGCATTAAAATCTTCTCAGCAATCGGTGGAGCAGCTGCCGTCCGCTCCATGATCTTGGAGTCGGCGGAGCGACCGGATGTTGACCCTGATGACGGCAGCGGCGTGCCAGCAACATGACAGCCGCTGTGGCCAGGGACGGATCTACAGGGTATGCCAGGTATGCACCGGCATACCCTGCAGTTCCAGCCAGTAGAGAGCGTGTATACACATATTTTTGCAAAAAAAATAAGAAAAAAAAATCACTGGAGATGGTAACACTGTGGCAGCTGCTACGGCCTTGCCGAGACGGCCTTTTTCAAGCCCATGCAACCACACGATGGGAGCTCCACATAGTCACGCCTTGGATGACCTTGATGTGTATGTCCTTGCTTTTAGGTTCTAGTGTTCTACCGCTCCATCCACCCAAACTGCTCTGTTGCTACCTGCTTGTTGTACGTGTACACAAAGCCTAAGAGCATCTCCAATAGTTTGCTAAAAGCACTTGCCATCCTTTTTTTTTTTGGCAAAAATAAGAAAATTTACTCTCCAACAGTTTGGCAAAGCACTTGACAAATTTTAGCAACTTGCTATTTCTCCCCCTCCGTGCGCATATTTGTGCGCGCGCATCGTGCTTGCCATCGCCACCGCGAGGCCGGCGCGTCATTCTGCTGTTGGCAGACAGTGTGGATGTGACGGGGCGAGGGCGGGATGACTGTGCTGCTGTACAGGATGACGATTGATACAACTGCTATGCTGCTACTGTACACAACGCTGTGCACAATGCTGCTGTTGTTGTACATCAGGAGTCAGGACACGCTAGAAAGTTGCTACAGCTACTGCTACTTGTGTACTCATCGATGCTGCCCCAAGATGAGCTGAAATTTCGTGCCCATGCCCATGCATCCAAATACAAAGCTAAACAATCTTGTACTACGTACTGTACGTAGCAACATTTTGATGTTGATCGATACCAGCTGAGAGGATATGGCCCTATTTTTTTTAGTTTTACCAAGTTAAAATGACAAACTATTGGAGAGAGTCTATTTTTTCACTTGGCATATATTATAGGGAGTTGTCAAATCACAAGATTTGCCAAGTAAATTTTGGCAAACTATTGGAGATGCTCTAACTACCTCATTTAAATGATTAAAAAGTATTTTCTACAATGGTTTCTATTTAGTAAAAAAAAATTAAGAAATAAGATGGGTGATAATATTTTATATGATTGTCTAGTCATATTTATTAAACGACATATTTTCATTGTAGTGGCTAAAAATGATATAATTGAGATATTTATGTTTCTAAAAACGTGTGGTCTAAAAGGTTAGGTCTCTTGCTTTCTATTATGCCTATTTTATATTTAAAATTAACAGTATGATGTTTGAACTATTTATATTATAATTTGTAATTTTTTCAACTTAGTCTTTAAATTTAAGATTTATCATGTTATTCAATGCATGCATACCAAATTATGTTGCAAGTTTAACAATTGTTATCGAATTTTATCAAATAGTTTTATCGATTTATATATGAGACATAACCCAAGCTAAAATCCTAGATCATTTTAGCATCAACCTATATATTTTATGAACTGTGATTGATATTACTTTTATCGATAACATTCAAAGAGCAGTGGGTAAATAAATTAGACAAGTTGTATTATAAGTTTTTTATAGCTATATTCCAAATTATTTGTAGTTCATTTAAATTTTATATTGTAATTTTTTGTCGTTTTACCAAACTAGAGTATGACTTACCGATTTGAAAATAGTTTTATCGAATAACATAAGATTTTTTTTATGCGGCATACCCTGTACTAAAATCCTAGGTCCGCCACTGGCTGTGGCAGGCGGCAACAGTAGAAAATGGCTACACATTGCTGGAACGATGGAACTTGGCACGTGTTTGGGTCATTTCTACAAGCACCCCACGTGCATAGCCTGGCATAGGGAAGGTAGGCAGAGAAGAATTGCGCGACCTGAGGCGGGCAGCAGCCGCATCCGGCAGCGCCTCTGCGGGCGTCGGAAACCAGCTGGGGCTCGCGCGGCGACGGCGTGGTCTGGCCAATCCAAGGGTCGAGCAAAGCTAGCTAGCATCAGTTGACGAACGGACGCGCGAGCGCGATACGACCCATTCACCGTATAAAGTGGGCGAGGGGCGCTCGCATTGCGGCAGGCCGCAGGCGACGCCGACCTGGATGTTTAGGCGGCATGCCGATTGCCGGCGGCGGATGAGCGAGCTCGCGGTGGTAGATGGTGGCTGGCGGCGGCACTGCGGCAGGGCAGCTCACAACCGCTGACGGCTAACCGCTGGTGAACATCTTTTCCCCCTGTTGGCTGTTGGCGTCCAAATTCACAGCTCGCTGTGGACTGTGGTGCTCTCTAGCCTCACTATTGGTTTTTTTAGGAAACAGGGAAATTGGTTGTTGGGCATTTATGTTGCGATAAAAGGTAGGCAATTATACTCTATACGACCTCGACTCTAAAAGTTTACCAAATTGTATAGTTTTGCCAAATTTAGAGCCAGCAAAACACTAGATTTGAGGGCTAGATTCACCAAAAATAGTAGATCTTTTCAAGGGGTGCTCTAGCAAACATGAACTGGTGTTGAAGAAAATTATCCACCGTCATGCATCCTGCGTACCGATTCATTCTATTCGTGTTTTCTCTCTTCCCCACTCGACCCGATGAAAAAGAAACCATGCGACCACCAACGCTTCCTGCTCATACCGTCACCTCGACCATGGACAATCTTCTCCCCACCTCTGGCCGACGGCACTTCTCTCCCCACCCCGAGACATCGACACTCTTTTCCCACCGATGGCCACGTGAGCCCTAAGGGCCGACCGCATCGCACCATAGAGAACGGTCGCACGCCACCTCAGAGCTAGCCCCGCCGATGTTGTGCTTGCCAGTGTCAAACCAACCTAGGTGTCGCATCGCACTAGGACCGCCAACGCCCGCCTGGAGTTCGCCGTGTCAGGCGCCGACCGAGCCCACCTGGGTGTCATGCCACGCACCCGCTTGGAGTCCGCCGCGTTAGGGGTCCGCTAGGCCCTACAAGGCTCGCGCGCCGTCGGTACTGAACATGGTTGGGCCCATGCCGAGCGCCTACATGGAGGTCGCTGCGAAGGAAGAAGGGAGGAAGAGGAAAGAAAAGATGAAGATGAAGCTTTTTCAGGCATTGACACGTGAGGCCTATCCCAAAACAGAGGAGAGCGGCACGTTAAAAATCTTGTCAGCACTCGGTGGAGCAGCGCCTGTCCGCTCCATGATCTTAGAGCCAGTGGAGCGGCCAGATTTTGTCCTTGATGACGGCAGCGGCGTGCTAGGAACATGACAGCCGCTGCGGCAGATGACAACATTAGAAAATGGCTACACATTGCTGGAACGATGGAACTTGGTGCGTGTTTGGTTTGGGGGGCATTTAGTTGGCCATCCAGGCCACCCGCCCCGGGCTAGGCACGGCCACCTGGGCCTGGGCAGACTGAGGGCATGCCTCGTGCCCCGCTATCGGTCTAGGCACGACCCATGCAAGGGTCGGGCCAGCCCGATGGACCCGTCAACCCGTACAGTAAAGTTGAGTTTAAATATATATTTGTGTATATATATATATATATGTATTTATATATCTATTTATAGGAAAATTATTTTCTACTCCTAGGAAGTAGTTACTCCCATATTTATATCTTTAGATTTATGGTATATATGACCGAACAGAGTATATTTACATGAAGTATATGATCATACTAGACTATCTATGGAAGTATATACGTCAAGTATACATGCATACATAGAGTATGTGGATATACTTATTTTATATACTGCAGTGAGCGGCATTTTTGTAGTATATTATAAAGTATGGGTTCCTTTGAAATTTTTTAGTGTATTAAGACATGAAATATCTTAACATGAGTATATAAACATACTCAAAATGATAAACAAGTATGAACACATACGCAACATGGTTTTTTGAAGATGAGAGTAACTACTCATGGGAATATAGAAAACTCACTCTATATTTATTTATATATATATCAGGTCGGTTCCGAGGCTGGCCCATTGTGCGAGGGAAGGCCTAGGCATAGCACTAGAAACGGATCGGGCCAGCCTGAGCCGGGCCTGGATGGGGCCATCGTGCCTGGTGGACATCTATATTTTCTAGGAAAAAGTCCAATTTGCCTCCTTCAACTTTCGATGAAGTCCGCTTTTCCTCCGTCAACTTCAAAACCGGACAAACAACCTCCCTCAACTTTTGAAACCGTGCATTTTACCTCCTTGGCCGGTTTTGAACGGTGGTTTTGCTACAGTAACTCTGGTTTTGTTTTTTCTTTTTTTATTTGTTTTCTCTTAATCTTTAAAAAATCATAGTAAATCACAGAAAATTTATAAAATAGAAAATCTAATTTTGTTGGATTACACATGAGTAGATCTATACAATGAACATTAATGTGATATACTTTAGTACAAAGTTTTTGTTGTGACTTTAGATCTATGCTTTTCTGTCACTAAAAAAAAATATAACAAAGTTATATATGATCTAATGAGTATAATTTTTTTAATACAGTTGAAGCATACAATAATTAGCTCACCATAAAAATTTTACCATATTTAGACTATAGAAACTGCGGGTATGAATTATTACAATTAATTCCATACAATAATATGTTTTTCTGTAATTAATTGTAATAATTCATACCCCGCAGCTTCTATAGTCAAATTATGGTTAAATTTTTATGGTGGGTTAATTATTGTATGCTTCAACTGTATTAAAAAATTTATACTCATTGAATCATGTATAACTTAGTTATAAATTTATTTTAATTATAAAAAAGCATAGATCTAAAACTACAACAAAAACTTTGTACTAAAGTATATCATATTATATGGTTACTATATAGATCTACTCATGTGGAGTCCAACAAAATTGGATTTTCTATTTTATGATTTTTCTATGATTTACTATGATTTTTCAAAGATTCAGCAAAAATAAATAAAAAAAAAGAAAAAACAAAACCAGAGTTACTGTAGCACGGTTTCAAAAGTTGAGGGAGGTTGTTTGTCCGGTTTTGAAGTTGAGAGAGGAAAAGCCGACTTCATCGAAAGTTGAAGGAGGCAAACTGAACTTTTTCCTATTTTCTACAAGCACCCCACGTCCATTTGTTGGGCTCGTCGTTAGCTGGGACCACGTTCAATTTTAACCTAGAGCTTATTGTCTAGAATTGAGCCTAGTATTTGTAAGCTTACTCTGTGGCCGATCAACAGGAAATGACCTTAGGAATATTGTATTTTTACTATTTAATCCAGATTACGAAGAGTCAGATTAACTGAAAGTTCAATCCGAGTACGAATTGATGTCCAGATTACGAAGACTCCAGACACGCGCTAACAAAAACCAAGGTGCTAATTACAAGAACCAAAATTTAACTCGAATTGGCAGGAGCCGATGTGCTAACTACAAGGCGAAGAGGACCAAAATTTAATTTATTTGAATTGGCGGGGGCCGCGCGAACGCGTACCCCCACTACCACAAATTATGACGTCCACTCTCCCACTTGGGGAGATGGTGGGCCTGCGCGCCCACCAAGTGCAATGTGGGTCACAGACCCAGGCCATGGCCCATCATGATCGGCCATCGACCCCGTCCAGGTAAGTATGGAGCAACGTAGCCCCTGCCCTCCGTTTTATAGCGAGCACTCCCAGTTGCCCGTCCTCAGGCAGGCGAGGTGGTACTACTCGTGGTGCTCGTCTTTTGTCTGTTGTATCTGCGCTAGAGTCTGAACCGTGCGTTTCATGGGCCGACTTATTGGTGGGCCTGAATGTCCGGGCCAAATTCGGTGCCTTCCGTTCTCCTCCGGTCTGAGCTGAATTTGTTCGCCGAGCGTTCTGTGTGTGTCAGTGCAGATTGGACGTCCTGCGAAGTGAATGAATGATAAAAAAAAAACCACGAACATCTTTCCCCCCGTAAAACTGGGCCTCGTCATTTGCTGGGCTCGTAATGTAGCTTTGTTTTGAGCCCACCTGGATATCACCTGTTGGTGGCTCACAGCTCACATAGGAGAGTTGCGTATTACAGTAATATATACTGCGGGTGTGTTTGGTTGGCTGCACCACCCCTCAGCCAGGCTCCACAGATACGAGAACAGGCGTTTGTTTGGTTCGCGTATCTGTCTGGCCAGGCTCTGCTCGTGCAAGATTCCTCCCGCAGCCTGGCTCTGGAGGAACGTAGAAATCGGCCGTTTCTGCCGGGCCAGGCTCGCGTGGTGCAGGTAATTAGTCATCTAATGACGTTATTAATATATTATTAGCATATATTAAATGATATTAATATATTTTGAAGTATATTAAGAAGAATTAAGGTAAACTAAGTGTTATTCGATAATAGTTGTCCGTAATAAATGTCATGATGATGATTATTTATATATTTTTATCTCATGCAACTCGTTCTCATACGAGCAACCAAACAGCTTCTCAGCTCAACCTGTCTCGTGCATACAGACAACCAAACACCACGTTCTTGTATGTATTGGGCCTGGCTACCCAGAACCAGGCTCCTTCTATGCGAGCCAGACTAAGCTCGTCCGCGAACCAAACAGGCCCTACAAGTATACCAGAATTTTTTTCCAAAAAATATGTTATATATATATAATATTACTGTGACGTATATGTTATCTATTATATCAGATCTAGTAAAAAATCACTAAGCTAGTCAAAGAAAAAAAGATAAAATATTTAATTACTTTGTAGAAGAACATGTGACGAAATAATTGACATAAATTTAGTAGAGAATGATGTGGACACCTTACATGGAGAAATAAAACATGATGATATAAATTTAGTGAAGAATGATGTGGACAACTTACCTAAAGAGATAGAATATTTAGTGAGGTCACTAAATATTTAGTGGACTTAGGGGGTGTTTGGTTTCTACTCTCTAAAGTTTAGCCACTGAAGTTTAATCATTTTTAGTCATTAAAATTTCAAATATCCGTGCTGCTTTTAGTCATTTTTAATACTACCACTAAAATCACATCTACTAAACTTTAGTGAATAAACTCTAAGGGGTGACAACCAAACGCCCCTTAAGGAAGCTAATTGTCTCGTTTACCTCGTCGCTAGCAAGTCAACCTGGGTACGCGATGACGACGTAGAATAGGAATTCTCAGGCGAGTCCATAAAACGAGGCTGACACGTACGTGTCCTCACGTTTCCAGTCTTCCACGCGTGGAAACCTTCTCAACACAGTGGCGCTGGTCAACCAACCTATTGACGGGGCGCACCTGCAGACTTTGGCGTTGTGTATGTGTTCTCACACTCCCCTCCTCCCCCCACCCACTCACTCTAAAAAAAAAGAATTGACCCGATTATTATGATAAAATTTTGGAGGTTGCGGTTCCAACATTTATATATATAAATACTCCTCTCTTCATTGCTCAAACAACCACAGATGATGCATCTGCTGCTGCTGCGAGTTACGTATGTATGTTCCAGCGGCTGCCACTGCTAGTCCAGCTCCAGTCTTCCTCCATGTCCATGGCGCGGCGGCCTCGAAGAACAGCAGCGGCGGCGGCACGCGCCATGCCGCCGGGCACCAGCTCCAGTGCCTCCCGCATCAGGCCGCAGTGCTCCTCCAAGTGAAGCTAGCGTTCCTTCTCCGACGCCCTGCACTCCTGCAGTCTAGCTCTAGCAGCAGCAACGACAGCGCCGGGAGAGTCACGGCCCTCAGCCTGTCTCGACGCGGCCTCGCCGGCGACGACGTCCCGGTCCACGTAGCGGAGCTCGTCGACCTGGTCTCACTCGATCTCTCCTTCAACGACGGGCTCAGGATCCACGAGCCGAGCTCCCTCATTCCAGGCCATCATCGTCGCGAACCTCAGCAAACTCGGCGAGCTCCACCTCGACAGGGTCAAGGTCTCGAGCTGCAGTGCCTTTCTCAGAGTGCCGCCCTAGTGATAGTAGTCTTGGGGGTCATCGATTTCTCCAACAACAACTTCAGCGGCCCAGTCCCGTCTTATCTTGTCAGCTGCAAAAGCCTCGAGGTGCCCTGAGGCTGAGTGGAAATCGCCTCACCGGAGCATGGCCTGATGATGATGTCGAGGAGGAGGGGTGTTCTTTGCACCTGACCGATTTGAGCAGAAACCAGATCACGGGGCGCCTGCCAAGGTCGCTGTCCAGCTGCCAAGAACTCATCTTCTTGGATGTATGTAGGCGGGAATTTCATTTCGGACTCTTTTCCGTCTTGGATAGGGGAGCTGCCTCACCTTCGCGTCCTGGTCTTGAGATCGAACCAGTTCTATGGCTCATTATTGCTGCCACCAAGAAACTCGACCATGGAGACGACGGAGTATTATTTCCAGGACCTGCAGATCATCAACATTGCAAGCAACAGGTTCAGTGGCACCTTGCCTGCGGATTTGTTTCAGAGCTCAAAGCTCATGACGGCCACCCACCCGTCCAGCAGCAAGAGGAGGAAATGGCTGTTAGGATTGCAATGAAAGAGCTGCACATTGGCGTGTCTGAAATCCAGTCCGACTTCGTGCTGATTGACCTTTCTGGCAACAGGCTCCACGGATCCATCCCCGTCACCGTCGGGAAGCTGGCTGCGCTGCATCTGCTCAACATGTCAGGCAACGCCTTCACAGGGGAGATCCCACGTGAGCTCGGCGACCTCGTTCGCCTTGAGTCGCTCGACCTCTCATTGAACAGGCTGTCAGGGGCGATACCAGAGAAATTGGCAGCGTCTTTGACGTTTCTCGAGTGGCTAAACCTGTCGTACAACGCCCTTAGTGGCAGGATACCTTCAGGTTCCCAGTTCTCCACCTTTCCAAGCAGCTCTTTCCAAGGGAATCAAGGGCTTTATGGTAAGCCATAATTTAATTTGTTTGCATTGGCAGGGGCCGCGCGAACGCGTACCCCCTCTACCACAAATTATGACGTCCACTCTCCCACTTGGGGAGATGGTAAGCCTGCGCGCCCACCAAGTGCAATGTGGGCCACAGACCTAGGCCATGGCCCATCATGATCGGCCATCGACCCCGTCCAGGTAAGTATGGAGCAACGTAGCCCCTGGCCTCCGTTTTATAGCGAGCACTCCCGTCTGCCGTCCTCAGGCAGGCGAGGTGGTACTACTCGTGGTGCCCGTCTTTTGTCTACTGCATCTGCGCTCGAGTATGAAGTCTGAACCGTGCGTTTCATGGGCCGACTTGTTGGTGGGCCTGATTGTCCGGGCCAAATTCGGTGCCTTCCGTTCTCCTCCGATCTGAACTGAATTTGTTTGCGACAAGCGTTCTGTGTCAGATTGGACGCACTGCGAAGTGAATGAATGAGCCGCTCGCTTGCTGGGCTCGTAATGTAGCTTTGTTTGGGCCCACCTGGTTGTCACCTGTTGGCGGCTCACAGCTCGCTGTGGACTGTGGCGTTCACTGGCCTCTGCTCTCGTCGGTCACTATTGTTTTTTTAGGAAACAAAGAAATTGGTTGCTAGGCAATTTATATACGAATAAAAAAGAGCTTTTTACCTATATGGTCTTAGAAATAATGGTTTTTCCTTGCATGCCCTTTTTTATTTGAACTTACTTCTATGGCCTAAAATGAACTTTTATTCCTTCTATGGTCTTCCGTCCGTTTTTGCTACTTGACGGTGTTAAATCAAGGGTAAAAAGATAGTTTTATCCCCTACCAGAAAAAATTGCAGAGTTATATTTTTGTTGTATATTAAAATTAATATTAAAAAAATAAATTCACAAATGACAATATTTCACATAAAAGAAAATTGTTACGTATAAATTTATTTGTTTAATATTATTCTAAATATACAACAAACAAACAAAATTGTAATTTTTTTGCTAGGGGCAAAATAGTCTTTTTACCCTTGAATTAACGTCGTCAAGTGGTAAAAACGGACGGAAGGCCATAGAAGGAATGAATGTTTGTTTCAGGGTCATAGAAGTAAGTTCAAAAGAAAAAAGGTCATACAAGGAAGAGTCACCTTTTACAAGACCATATATAGGTAAAAAGCTCAATAAAAAAAAGGTAGGCAACTATACATACATCCATAAGCAAAGCCGAAACAAACTCGTTGAAAAACATGCGTCGCAAGCTAAAACTGTGGCAACGCACCAAAATATATTTACAAGAAGGTTAAAATTCCTAGCTCTTGCATTAAACCTAGCATGCGTCGAATATCAACCGAATAACAAAGGTTAAAGGCTCTAATTATATGGGCAAACAACATATGCATAAATTTTAGAGATACTTCCCTCTGGGTTTTTTTGCCTGTCACATTAGTTTTTTTTAATCTTTGACCATCTATGAAAGTATTTCTCATAATCTTCTATATATAATAATAAAGAGACAAAATTTCTTCACTGTTTTTGATCTGGCCGTTTTCGTCAAGCCTATTTATATAGACTACTCCCTTCGTCCACGAAAGAATCAATTCCTAGAATCCGTGCCGATCAAACTTTTTAAACTTTGACTAACTTTATAGAAAAGAGTAATAACATCTATGATATAAAATGAACATATTATGAAAATATATTCGAAGATATATGTAATGATGTAAATTTGGTACCATCAATATTGATAGTTTTTTTTCTAAAAATTCAGTCAAAGTTTAAAAAGTTTGACTTAAGAAAACTCTAGGACTTGATTCTTTCATGGACGGAGGGAGTAACTAGGATTCTCACAAGATTAGGGGACCGATATGGGACTAATAGCCTGTCCGTTCCCCCTCCTCTTTCGTCTGGTCGACAGCACCGGTTGGAGCAAAAACCGATCTAGTCTGGCTGTTTCGTCTCGGCCCGGACCTCTTTGCAACGAAATCGGCCCGAACTTGAAGGCTCGGTCTCGGTAGCCCACGAGACCTCAGCGGCAGTAGAGTGGAGACGAGCGCTCGTTCAGTTTCGGTCTGGGCGTTTAGCACCACCTCACCAGCTGAAGGCGGATGAGCCACGAGCTCACGCTATAAGAAGAGCGTCTCGTGCCCCGTTGCCCATATTTACCTGGACGGGGTCGACGTGAGATTATTAAGGCTCGTGGACCACTGCCAAAATTAACAATTTAAACTTTGGTCTTTCTGCATTTATTTGTTTTCGAGATTGGGTCAGTTTTGACAAATATTCCTCTCGTGAAACAATTTTGACTAAATTTATTATTCTAAAATTTGTTTTTGCAGAAATAGATTTTTTACTGTTTTTTTAAATGCGATGCATAGCGTATATGTGGATGCGTACGTATCTTCTTTCACCTGTCTTCTCCTCTCCTCGTGTCGCCCTCACCTTCATCTTCCTTTGCCCCAAACAAATTTTTTGACTGATTTTTTTTTAAAAAATGCGATGTTTAGCGTATGTGCGGGTGCGTACGTATCTTCTTTCACCCGTCTTCTCCTCTCCTCGTGTCGCCCTCGTCTTCATCTTCCTTTGCCCCACATCATCAACCGGTCTCGCCGAGCTCCATACCATCAGCGAGACACTTTTTACTCCTCCCCTCCCCCATGGCGCTATGGTGAGCTTCGCCAAATCCACCTGACATCCCCGCCCTCCTTGGATTGGCCACTGTTGCTGCCATCAGGGCCCTAAGCTCCATCCAACGGGGGCTCTTTATTATAAGGTATAGATGTTGAGTCACGTTGCAACACATTGCCTCTTTATTATTAGGTATAGATTTGTTTTTGAGATTGAGTCAGTTTTGACAAATATTTCTCCCGTGAAACAATTTTGACTAGATTTATTATTCTAAAATTTGTTTTTGCAGAAACAGATTTTTTGACTGATTTTTTTAAATGTGGTGCTTAGCGTATGTGCGGATGCGTACGTATCTTCTTTCACCCGTATTCTCCTCTCCTCGTGTCGCCCTCGCCTTCATCTTCCTCTGCCCCCAAACAAATTTTTTGACTGTTTTTTAAAAAAAATATGCGATGCTTAGCGTATGTGCGGGTGCGTACGTATCTTCGCCGAGCTCCCTACCATCAGCGAGACACTTTTTACTCCTCCCCTCCCTCATGGCACTATGGTGAGCTCCGTCAAATCCACCTGACATCCCCGCCCCTCCTTGAACGGCCACCATTGCTGCCATCAGGGCCCTAAGCTCCATCCATCGAAGGCTCTTTATTATTAGGTATAGATTAACTGGACATTATGATATTATTATCAATGTTAACCTACACTACAAATCCATCATAAAGAAAATTATAGCTCAAAAAATTAATAGAAAGGAACAAATATAAATATTTAGGTATTTAACATTCATGTCAAATGCCCGTGCGATGCAACGGGAGAAAAGAAACAATAGATTTCATTCAACTCAAATGATCACCTTTCTTGAGGCATCACTTTCCATAAATTTAAAGTACACTTTTCTCACCCATCCGTAAATACATGTGTTATAATTATTTATGTAGTCTTCTATGAAAATAGTTTTACTTAATTTTAAATTTGATTTCATATGTGTCTGAGCGAAAATAAGAAAGAGTCTTCTAAACAATAGTAGTAGTTACATGTACAATATTTTTTCACTATATCGTTGTGCTTTAGCCATGATTGGAAAAATCTCCTTGTGTTGCCATAAAGAGATAGCAAAATTATAATCTATTAACTAAATAGTTAGATCTTAATTTTTCTCAAATAATATGTTACTCAACTCAGCCAAAACTAAATACAACACAAAATTAATATTTAAGAAGAGGTATAGAAATGAATCTACTTACATCACTTTCATATTTTTAAACTAAACCCAAAAGAGTTTATTTATAGTTAGAGTTTAAAATTTTAAACTTTGGATTAAACTTAACCTTCTTTTCCCGTTGCAACGCACGGGCATTTGTCCTAGTGATTAATGAATCATAAACATAATTCTAATGTCATGAACCCATACAACTTTTTTTTTAAAAAAAATCTATGATAAAATATATTAATGTTTGATTTAGGACAAAACTAATATGACATGTAAAAAAACAAAGGGAGTATGGCATTTCATGTATAATCTTGAAACTAAAAAATTTACAAGTACAAGACGAGAGAATGTAGCTAATCAATCTGTGCTACCTCCGTCCCCCAAAAAAAAAATATCGTTTTAGTTATGAATGTGGACAAAAACTAAATCTTTTTGGGTGAATGGAGGGTGTATATGGAAACACCCATCTTGGCTTCCATCTCAAATTCCCAAGGGAAGAAGACAGTATGTGCAATTGCTGCCTTGCTGGGGGGTGTCGTCAGCCTGGAACTAGAATAGACTTTTCTTCCACGATCCAAATTCTAGACAGACAAACACTCTATGGTAAAAAGACGACATATGGTAAAAGTCTTGCTCTCCAGTCAAAGTGACGCTTCTTGTCCACTGTTACGAGGACAATCATCACACACTGCTGCACAAGGGAAGGCAGACAATAAGTCCTGGCGCTCCCAATTCCCAAATCACACACTTGGAAACCTTATCACATTCGCAATTAACAGGTGACAGGTGCTCCACGAAATTCATTTGCATGGCTGCCAGTTTAGCAATGATGTTCAGTACAAGTGTTAGAAGAATCAGAGTTCAAACTTACCTCTGCATGCTGTTTACGTTGATCAGCAAGTCAAGGTCCCTTTCTGTAACCTAGAACAGAGTAGTGTGCTACTAATGGACATTCACCATAATAGAATCTATATTCTCATAATCTTAGCATGCTACTAAATCAAACATTAATATCTTTGATCATAGATTTTTTTTAATGTCCGTTAGATAATTTTGATCATAGATAATTTTGAGTAGTGATCAGCAAGTCTTTTTTTTTTGAAGTATTGATATGATCTCCTTGCTTCATGGTGGAAAACGTACTACCGATCCTTTAATTTGTAGTTTGTTTTGTTGGCTATATTGTCTTTGATTCTCAAGCTTGTTACGTTCTTTGTCCATTTTAAAGAGCAATCTTCATAGAATTTTCATGAAGTCATCCAAATTTCGATGAATCTATTTGCTACCAGTAATTCAAGATTAACACCTATGGACCCATTTAATTTGTAGTTGTTTTGTTTCATTAGATTGCTTTTGATTCTTATGATGGGTTAATTGATCATTTAGTTTCTACATTTTAATTAGTGTAGCATAGAATAGAATTCATCATGAGGCTAACAAATTTGACGAACCACTTTAATTTGACGGTTTTAGCTCTAGCTGAAAGTCCGAAGCTTGGTTTTGGTAATTGACTAACGAGTAGTGAACTAATATTGTCATGAAGGTTGCTTAAGGTAGGGTCTATAAGATGCTCCTGGGAAAAGTGGTGACAAAGATGGAGATGGTGTAGACGAGAAGCCCACAAGAACAAGTGCTCAACATAGTGGTGTTTGGAGATGAAGATGATGGATGGATGAGAAGGATGAGCTGAAGCCTAAGCAAAGGTATAACCTAGTAGCATTTCGCTTTTACCATCCACTGTGTGTAAAGAAGTAATTGACCAAGTTTACGAATAGTCGTACTAATAAGAGGGAAAATTTTAAGCTAAGTGCCACTAGATGAGGACTAACATAGCATGTTTTAGATCTTATGACGCGGTAATGACGCAATTCAATCCTTTGAAAAACATTTTGAAAATATTCACCACAGAAAAGTTGTTGGGCACCAGAGAAGGGGTCACTGAAGCTTAAACGCCCCAAATCTCATCGGTTTGATCATCTTGCATGTTGACTATTCACAAGCACTGGAAAAGTCCGGCGGTACTGAAGTAGGCACAACCAAAGCTTTATGGTTGCATGCTGATTACAAGAGGCCTTTGTTTGTAGATCAAACTACTCACTTCGTTTCCAAATAACTGTCGTTGTTCATAGGCGTGTCATCAGTTTGACTCAATTTATAAAAAATAAAGTGTCCATAAATATTTATATGTACCATAAATATTAATATTTATATCTTCAAATAAATTTATTAAAAACTAGATTCATATGTACCATAAATATTAATATTTTTAATATATATGCATTTAATCAAAGTTGTTTCTTAGGAAGCGAAAACGATAGTTATTTAGGGACGAAGAGAGTATGCACAATGCTATTAGGTGTAATACCCTTAGACCAACTATAGCAATAACCCCAAATCAACTATACTTCATTTTACTATATTTTCGCCCTCTTTTCGTGAAATGGTCTGTCCAACTTGGAGTCCAAACAGAATAATTCAGATTCAGAAGACATCAGAGACAATGGGTTTGAGCTTATAAGAATAATAGTTAGCAATCGTAAAATCAAAAAGAGTAGTTCATCATTGCACAATCCAATTACCTCGGTCGAAAAGGATAGTTCCTCACTGTGCAACCAAAATTAGAATTAAACATAATTGTGCATGCCAAGAACATATCCAATTCCATCATTTTTTTTTTAAATATAAACATGTGTCCAGTTCCCCAGATGCTTAGAAAGTTCCATATTTTCTTTGTCAAAACACACAGGAGAGTAGAGGGTCCAATGACAGCGCACATCTACCAGTTTACCAAATGGCTCGAAAAGGAGGACAATAGGCAATGGCAGCACACACCTACCTCCTCTGAGAAAAAGGATCTTCTACCAGCAAAGATCCGACTCCGAGCATGAATGTGAGGGAAAACGAGCACAACAGAAAAAAAAAAAAAAGTAGAGGCCTAAAGAGACAGGCCGCAGGAAAATTTTAAATAGCTACTTTTAGGGGCCTTAGCAGATCAGCGGGTTTTTTTTCTCCTCAACAATCAACACCCAAGTATGGACTCAGGCTGCCGTTGCACTTACCGTGTGATCCTGCTCGACACCGACGACCTGTTGATGCTTGTCAAATCTTAATGTAGCTTGTAATTGCAACTGGTACCTGATGATAGCTTACAATCTTACTATAGCAATGGTTTGCTTCAGTCAGCTCATGTGATCAAAGACCAATATCACCTGTAAATAGAAACATGGTCCAAAGACGTCACTTAGGGGCATATGTCCAACCCAACCATACAGCCTGTTTAGGTCAGCCAGTGTGAAAAACGTCAATGCTGATACCCCCAACTTTGGACTGACCATACCAATGCTCGCGAGCTCAACATGTTAGTACATTTCCCAGAGACATCACGCAGAAGGACATCTGCTATAACATTCACATCATTCCAAGTGCACCACAATACAAGCACAGACTGAGTTGCATAGTCGCAAAACTTCAGCAGGCTTCTGATTCTTGGGCTAGGGATATCAGTACAGCTTTGCCAAACCCAAGCCCCCATACAGGCGCTGTGAAGAGCAATAGAGCAAAAGAAAATAAATCTAGAATAATTTTAATCCAGGTCATCTTCAGCATCGACCGTTCCGAAGCCAAAATGTTGCCACTTGTATGGTTTCCAACTGCGCCACCACCACCAAAAACCAATTGCATCTACAAGCAAAATAGTGATGTAATTCAGCTTGATGCAGAGGTGAGTATTGTAGCAGCAGTATCCTTAATGTAAATGCAAGTTGCAAAAACGCAGACAGTATTTATCAGCTACTCCCACCATTCCAAATTTAAAGTCATTTTGGCTTTTCTAGTTTCTACTAGATACATAGATTTTGCAATGCACCTAGATATACACTGGTCTAGATAGTGCATACATAGTAAATACTATGTATCTAGAAAAGCCAAAAGGAGTATTACAATTTGGAATGGACACAAGCTTCATGACAAACATGATGATATGATTAGGCAAGCCAAGCAAGACCAGCGCATGTTGCAAATATTGTAAGTAATTTTAGGCTTCCTGCAGGACATTTTATAATGATATAGCAAGGCAAGTAAGACACATTTGGCCTAGCGAAATTGCAATGATTTTTAAAAAATGGTGTAGAACCAAATACTCCATTCCCAAAAGATAAGTCGCAATTTGACTTAGCGATCTTTAAGATCACACTTTGACCACTGATCAATAAAACTTTGATCATTAGAAAGTATTTCTAAATACAAATCCATTGTAATCACTTTAGTAGCATAAACTTGTCATATGATTAGACTAATTGTGGTCAAAGATAACAAAGTTTGAATTGAAATAATGCATGCCTTACATTTCAGGACAGACCGACAGATGGGGTATTCCAAAACACCAACTATGTAATACTGTAATGTGATAATACTATAAGCTAATTCAAAGTCTTTGATAAGGCCAACAAATCAGTCAAAAGAAGGAAGCGGGTAAATTTGGAAATTCAAAGTGCAAACATCATGCAAGGTATAGAAGGCCATTAAAAGATTATGTTTCATGTACCCACTGAAAGCTACTTCATCTTCTGGAAAGGTATGCCGTCCCAGTGGACCTGGAATATAAGAGATTTGCACTGCGTCAGCATCCTAAAAACATGTGCCAGCTTCGACATCACATCAGGATGGAAACATACCTCCCCTGTTGCTTTCCTCCATAACCATGTCTGATATTATTTGCACCTTTGTCATGTCTTGCTCCGTTGGCAGCAACTGTGGGCATAGATGGCTGCCCAGTTCGAACTTCATCTACGAAGCCATTATCTTGGGTGTTTCTTACTTTGCCTGAAATTGTTACGTCACTGACACCCTGAATGATGTTAAATTGATCTGTGAAGCCATTTCCAGAGGGAATTGCATTTGATGATCTGGAATCAACTGCAGGCGCCCTCTTTTGCCGATTGCTTTGCGCCACAGGAGTAACGGCAACGGAAGGCAGTAAGGATGAGTAAGGGGCAGAAGATGCTGTAGCAGCCGCTATTTTTGCAGCAGCTGTAGTAGCAGAAATAATCTGTTGTGCTCCTTCACGAAGGTGAATGAAGTCTCCCTCAATCACAAACAGCTGCACATACAAACAATGTCAGTAACACAACAAACTAGTATCTAAAGATTGACTAAATTGCTAGGTTTGGTTTAAGTAAACCTCTGGATGACTAGCCACAAAATCATCGAGCTTGCCATATTGCTTCTTATAGTCATGCCAGTGAAGAGGAGCCAACATTTTCCCAAGCCTATTTGGCAGCTGAGAGAAAAAATGCACATGAATCAGAACCTATTTCTACCATAGCATCTTAATGTGGATGAGAACTGACTCACAGTTGAACTAATCCTGATTCCACCCTCAGGTCCAGCAGGAACTGCACGTACAATGCAAGCCAATAGAGATCTCTCATCTAGGAGAGCAGGTTCCTTTGGTACACGAGGTAATTGTGAACCAAAACCACCGGCAACTGATTTCATTGCATCAACCTGATTTACTACATTAGGATTCTCTGTTGTACTGTTTTTCAAGTGAATCTGGGCAGTTGATGGAGGAAAGTTCGAAGCTTTATGCTGCCTAGATACAGGCTCAGGTTGCTTGTCAGATGCAGCTCTTTCATCCTGGTTTTAAAAAGAGCAAACTAAATGTGAGACACACACAGAATGAAAAACTGTATAAGAAACACAGTACCATAGGAACCTTTGATTCAGCATTTTGCTCTTGATGCTCAACTCTCTCAATATGGCTGTTCATATTTGGCAATGAATCCTGTTCTTTCAAGGATTTTTTCTGTTCATCATAAGCTACATGTTCAGCTACATTTGTTTCAACCTGTGGTTTTTTTAAAAACAAAAAGCAACAGGGAATAACCATAAGTTCATGAGTTGATTCCAAGTTGCAAAAAAAAAAAAAAAACATAAAAAGGACTAACTGTAAGTTCATGAGTTGATTCAGTAGGTGCACTTGCAGGGCTCTGCTGTTGTTTCCCATGGGCAATAAGATGGTCTGGATGGCTACTCTGACTTGGCTTTGACGACAGCTCATCAGTATTAATAGAGCCTTGTTGTAATGCAGTCTGGTCTGATTGGGATGTCTGGTAGTTTGTTTCATCTTGCGGTTGTGAGACATTTTGTACTTCCTACACAGGACAGATTAATTCCAAAATTAGAATGGGCACTGCATGTTACAATGTGTGAAGTACTTCAAGAATGTAATTTACCTGCTGACTGGGCCAATGTGAGTTTGGTTGAATCGTAGACTGGGACTGAAAACTGCCAAACTGAGGAATGCCAGAGTTGGGTGAAGCTAAAGGCTGAGGAATGCCTTGAGGATGAATCATAAAAGAATGCATCGCAGCAATATGCGCAGCCGGACCACCTATTCCCAGTAGAGAAGATGGAACAGGTACAGCTGAGGCATTATTGCCCTGAAAAAAAGTTACGCATCTTGTAAGTACGTTCTAACAAATGCTATGTTATCATCATAAAATGCATAAGTTGCTCCAATAATAGTAATTGAAAACATGAAGGGTAAGAAAGCAGGTAAAGTAAAAGGACAGAAAGTACTGCAATAGCCATGAAGGAACTGCAGTAATAATAAATAAAACAAAAAAAAGAAAATACAATGATTGCAGTGAACAACGATTAAGTCACCCAAACAACAGTGACAGTATTCAATTTTCCCCTCTAATAGACAAGATATATAAATTGCTTACTCAAATAACTTAATACCTTAACAGAGACATCCACACTTCCATTATTTTTCAATAATTGCTGGTTCCCATCTGCAGTTGCACTACCATTTGAGGCCACGCTGTTTGCTATGCTTTGAACAAGTGATGATTCAGCTGATCCCTCCCGAGAAACTTGCGGACCATCTTTTTGTGCACCAGACCGCTCCCTTGCCTCAGCTAATTCTTGCTGGAGTTGTTGTATTGTATGGAGAAGGCTCCGCTGCATGTCAGCATACTGTGGACAAACGAGGAAGTGAAATTCTAGTCTAACAGAATGGGAAATAACAAAAACTAGTGTAATAAAGGAAACCAAAATATACATGAATACTGGAAAGCTAAAACTTACCTGCTGCTGGAAGCTAATCCAATATTGATTAAATTGCTCCATGCGCTCACGTAACTCAACTTGTAGGGATTGAGACTGCAAAGCATCCATTTCTCGAACTTGAGAAACCCAAGCATGAGCTTCCCTCAACTGCTCATCTTTGTAAAGAATGTTTTCTTGAGCAGCCCTATGCTGGAAACAATAATGTGCTATCCATAAGCGGCTGAATTTAGAATGCTAACAATATTTCAATCGTCTTTAGTTTAAGAAAGAAATCATCCAACAACACTGAGTAATCAAGAAGAAACTCTCCTATAACCAAATGGCCATGGTTTCAAAGGTGACAGGGCAAGCTGGGTACGCCTTATCTCCTAGGCGACAAGGAGTAACTAGATCCCCAAGGCGAGAGCTGGATTAGACCAGGCAATGCCTTTCAAACAGAGCAATTGACATTTTGAATACTCAAGAATCAGCACAGAAAACTAAAACAAACAGTGTCATAGGCTAAGATCATTTTTTTCCTCAAATATGCAGGAGAGCTGCAAATCATTACATAAAGAACACAAGGTTACAGCACACAAACACAAAACACAAGCTAAAACTCACCCACAGCTTGATTTTCACTCATGGCAAGAGAGCAAATATATAACATGATTTAGAGACGTGCAATCAGAATGAGCTTTGAAATGCTGCATATTATGTAACTCGGTACAAACTTCAGTGCTAGTGATTTGAAAATTGAAAGGTATACAAACTTCTATCAGAGAGATCATGCAAACTAGGACAGTACACTTATCAGATATAGAACATTCAATTTGAGGAAAAATGCTAATGTAGTGACAGTATAAACATAGACATGACATCTAAAGAGTGGAACAGAAATGACTAGCAAAGAATACCTGTTCCTCTAATGCAAGGAACTGGCTTTCTTTTTCTCGCACATGTTCTTGGAGCTCATGAATTTGTTTAAGATGTTGGGCTCTTTCAGCTTCAGAGTTGTCACGTTCCCTTCTGCACAAAATTAGAAACACTTAGCATACATTTTAATTGCAATGATGTTATGGACGTTGATCTAGATGGCCCTAACCCAAGCAGACCAACATAATCCAGCCAATAGGCGGCAGTCGGACCACAAGGGCAGGGTTAGGAGAAGTGCCCTGGGATCATAGATCTTTCTTCTTGCTTGATTAGGTGGATACATCTCTCCTTATATAGACAGGTTTACATGACCCCTAAGCAAGAGGGGAACGTATGCTTTGGAAACCAGGTTCCCGTGAAAACTATGGAAACTCGCACGTGGATCGCTGGATCTAAATCCGATGGCTATGGCTAATGGTGGAGATGCACCTGTGTTGTACCTGTGTTGGCTATATATATTAGGGAGAGATAAATGGGAGGGGTTAATTGCTAATCTCCACCATTAGCCATAGCCATCGGATTTAGATCCAGCGATCCACGTGCGAGTTTCCATAGTTTCCACGGGAACCTGGTTTCCATAGCATACGTTCCCAAGCAAGAGACCTTCATTTCTAATTAAACATAACACTAATGGTCACACTACCGAACAGAGCCCAATAGGCCCAGCCGAGTACCCATGACAAATGAGCTGCTGATAGTGAAGACTAATTGAACAGTTCAAAGCACATACGTGCCCAGAAACTTGAATGTCAAATAGAACTTTGAAATCTGACTCCATGAAAAACTATTCCAACCATACCAATTAATTGCAGAGATTATGTATAGTACCTGACAGTTGCCAGCTCTTTGGTCTGTTCTCTTATAAGATCTTGATTTGCCCACACCTGACAAAAAAACAAACAAAAAAGATAAGACATTTTTCATTTCCTCTTTTCGTGAAGATTGCAAAACATAAAATGAAGAACACTAACCGTTTGATGATCGATCTTCAGAGCATTTAGTTCTCTATCCTTGTCATTGAGTTTCATTTCTAGTTCAAGAATGTACTGCTCCCGCTCATGCAGTTGCTCCTGTTCAATCCGAACATCAAAACTATTTTCAAACTAGGACCAGATAATCCCGGGTAATTGGATGTAACTGAATTAAGCAATGTAAGCAGCAAAACCATGAAATCAGAACAATGGTACTAGTGAGGTTTCATAGAAACTACTCTGTCTTATCATCATACGGACAAAACAGAACTGAGAACAATGCATCATATAAGTATGTTGAGCAACAACTGCTAATCAAATTTGTCCATCAGCATATATGTTAAAAAGCACAAGGATGCCAACAGAGCCACACTCTCCACCGGAGCATGAAATGAAACTGTTCAGCCTTTCAGTGCCAGCACTACGATTCAACCAGTGAAAGCTGCTTTGCCATCAAGGCCCTTCAGAAAAGTCAAACCACGGAAAGACAAGCAGTACTACTAGCCAACTCATCTCCAACTGGTAAGTGAAGCACACTCTTATTTGAGAAGGTACAAGTAGAGAAACACTGGGGTCAAAGCAAAAGGAACAACCTTGATCTTTGCCACAGCTGTGGCATGATCCTTGGCAGCTGCCTGGAAGCTTTGTTGCGCCTCGATGATCTGCGGGTGTGCGATGGCCTGCGCACGCAGCTCGATCTCGACCTGCTGCAGCTCCTCCCGCTGCCGCGCGAGGCTTTGCAAGCGCTGCTGCAGGATGTCCTCGCTGAGCCCTCCGCTCCCATCAATGGTGATGGCGCAGAAGTCCTCCAGTCCACCCGCCCCTTCCTGCACCCACAGCGCCGAAAGCGATCATCCCCAACGCGCCCACAAACGGAAACCAAACCGCAGCAAGAGATGCTGAAGATAGGGGGGAACGGCTGCATTTTGGGCGTCGCGCGAGCAAGCAGGCAACGGACGCACGCACGCACCTCGTAGATAGCTCGGTCCTCCGGCTGCCCCAGCTTCCCGTGCTCCGCGGCGTCCTGAACACGAAGCAACAGCAGGGAGTGAGTTGGGCAGTGGGTACGGACGGCGATGGTGGGGGGAGTGAGGGTTTTGTGCTGCCGGGGGAGCGGCGACGCGGGCCTACCTCGGTGCCATTGGAGCGGAGGGAGGAGTCGGGGACGGCGCGCCACTCCTTGCGCGCCCCCGCGGGCTCCATCGGCGTCAGGGCGGCCCTCGCTCCCTCTCCCGCTTCCCTGCGGAATCGGGATCTGGAGGCGGCGGCTAGGGTTTTGGCTCGCGGCGCCGCGGGCCGCCGAGGGAGGGCAGCGCTGGCACGACAGCGCAAGGGCGACGCCAACGGGGGTACGGCTGGGCTAGGGTTTACGGGCAGCGAGAAGGGCGGCGATCGGGGAGACGGGAATTTGGGTGGGGATTTCTGCGGGAGTGGCGTGCGATTGGGGGAAGGAGAGGGAGGAACCGGAAGGAGGCGAGACTGACCCGGGGACAGTGGATGTGCGCGTGTGTCGTTTTGTAGGAGGGCGATGGGCGAAGGCCGCCGCGGGGGCCTTCTTGGGTTGCCACAGCCTTTGGTGAGTTTCGCGGCCCATCGGCAGGGTCTACCAGTCGATCTTCTTTATTATCTTGTACAACCGGCCCAGAAAGCCCAGACTAACTGTAAACGTAAATTTTGCATAGGGAAAGTATCCTTTATCATAGTTGGCAAACAACCATATCCAATCTCTATCTCTATCCCAATCCCTTCCCTCAAAAAAAAAATCTCTATCCCAATCCCAATCGTTCACCCGACAAACAAAACAACCACATAAACGTGTTTACCCGGCAGATGACACGCGCAATTAACAAAATTACCTAGTACTCCCTCCATATTGAAAAAAAGCTAACGTTTTGGACAATGTTTGGGTCAAATATTAGGAATATAAATCATAAATAACTTTTAAATTATTAAGTCTAGAGATGTAAAAATCATATAAATAAATTTGTCTTGAAAAGTACTTTCATAAAAATATACATATACCACTTTCCAATAAATATTTTTAAAGAAACAAGTGGTCAAAGTGATGTTTTGGAGACCGTGTCGCTGTCTGAAACGTCAGCTTTTTCAATATGGATGGAGTAGTCATCTCTACCCCCGATCTTGCGGGGCTCGGTGGAACCACCAATCATGGTCCTGCTAGCTCGCCTCCCCCCGCACGCGTGGCACGCTTCCACAGACAATCAGCCTCCCTCGTGAGATCCCGCATTTCTCTCTATAGTAAAGGGCTCTAAGCGGACTAAATGCTGAGGTGGAGGAAAGATAAGAGGAGAGAGAAGAGAAGCGAGTTGTAAGCTTACAGTCGGCTTGGACACAAGAACCAAGAAAGTTTAGGAGAAAGACAGGTGGACCCTATATTAATAGTGAAGACTCAACCACTATATGAGTAGGCTAAGAGATGGCTGTAAGCATTCTTTGCAGCCCGCAATGGGCTGTATTATTAGCCTTGCTCTGATGCGCCACACGAATGATATCTTGTGACTATTATTCCTAGGTCCTATTTAGATACTCGGTAATTAGACCAAAACATTTATAAATTATAGGTCTATATATTTTTTAAAAGTTGAATCTAAATTTGTTGTTTGAATGGCTAGTGAACTATCAGACTGCTCCTCCGCATCTCGACTCGAATCCGTTCTCTATAGACTCGTCCTCACTGCCGGTAGCGTCAACAAGTTGGGGGGGGGGGGCTCCTGCTCAAGTCCCCCCATGGCCAACACCTTGAGCCCTCTAATCAGCAAGTTAGATTGTAGGCCGCTTGATTTTGGGTCATTTCTTTGGTTGTTGCTATTGTTCTTCAACAATTACCCAAACAATATTTTACCGGACTGATATTACAGTTGCTTTCCTGTGCATAACACAATCTCTACCCGCGGGAGGATTGGCGCCCTCCCGCGGGTTAGGTTACTGTAGCTCTTTTTTTTTCTTTTTTCTTTTCTTTTATTTTTTTCTACTTTTTTATTTTTTCTTTTAAAGATTTTTGTAGGCATCTTTTTCTATTAAAAATCGATGCGACGATAGCGCGTCCAAGAATACAAACTCTAATTGTGGGACAACACTCTCTCAATACTTGCGTGAGTTTTATGCTTATATAGTGACTGATATATTTAGAGATTGTTTAGTTCTAAGTTAAAAAGTTTTGAGATATCATATCGGGTGTTTAACACTAATTTAGAGTATTAAATACTATTAACAAAACTAATTGCATAAGTGGAGAATAATTCGTGAGGCAAATTTATAAGTCTAATTATTAATAATTATCAAATATTTAATGTAACACCATATTATCAAAACATGAATTTATTAGGCTTAAAAAATTAGTCATCTCGCAAATTATTTTGAATTTATGTAATTAGTTATTTTAGTCTATATTTAATACTTTGTGTAAATTCAAAACATCTGATGTAATAAATGAAAAATTTATAGGGTAAAAACTAAACATATTTGTACTGTTTAGGCCTACATCCATACACAGCAGAACAGAGACACTTATGAGACTTTGGCAATCGTACCAATAGCAGGCGCGGCGAAACGCGCTAACCACCCTTGTAAGAAATTACAAGCCGAAGCGGATCACAGAAGAAATATTTATCGGTATGGAGGGAGTAAGAAACAACTCTAGCTTAGCCGGTTGGTGGTGGAGGGCGCGAGTCACCATTACCTAGGTTTGATTCCTGACGGCCTCATTTTTTACTAGTCGCATCTTGCATGAGGATTTTTGCTGTGGAGAGGAATGGAGCAAGTGAGCTTGTACGGGTCTGTTTGGGAAAGTTATGCTCCCTGATTCTCCAGCTGTATTCTCAGATTCTCTGGTAAAGTAATTCTTTGATTCTTTAGCCTAAACTCTCAAAATCAGGATAGAGAATCACTTCACATAATCAGGTGAAGCTACTTTTTCCGGCTCTCAGCCTCCTAGTTCATTTCAGAGAATCGCTTTACAGAATCACGTCTTGTTTGTTTCCGCGGCACGTTTGAGCTAACGCGCGTTCAAGCGAACGCAGCTCCGCAGCCGTGTTTTGGGAATCGCGGGGGCTAGTTCAATTCTGGCGAAGCGCAGGCGCGTGCGATGGGCGGCCACGGTCGTAACACAACCCGTTCGGTGGGTTTTTCGCGATTGACGAGCGCGAACGCGCGATTGAGCGGAAACAAACAGGACCTCAGCAGATAATCACTTCTCGCTGAAAAATATGTTTGGTAAAGAGGGAGTAATTTTTGCTGAAAATCCGCTCCGTGAAGTTTGAAAGTGCATTCGCCCCCAATGTGGGTTTTGGCTAATTAATGACAATCAAATTAGGGACTAACCAGTTTATAAAAGCATGTATGCAGGTGTTAGTCCTTTGAAAGATTTGAAACGTTGAAATCTCGTGATCAAAGCACGTAGGATATTTTTGGACATAAAGATGCCTAGCTCAAGTGGTAGTTTAAAATTTCAATTTTAAACTTGAGTTATAGGTAAGCCGGACTATGAAGAGGGTCACAAAGTAAGTTGGCTAGATGTGGAGAAAAGTGCTCAAATCGACTAACTTTAGTTCGCTTGAAAGACACCGCACAATCACGAACACGTAGAGGGTAATTTCATATGGTCGGTGGTACCGACCATGTGTGGTCGGTGGTACCGACCACGGCTTCTCTGCGCAGCGCTCAAACACCCTCTCTGTATTGGTCAAAAATGACCTGGCGGTAGTACCGCCATTACCTCGGTACTACCGCACGCGGTGGTACCGACGCAAGGTCGGTGGTAACCTGGTTTTGCAACCCTCTCTGTGTAGAGTTGTTTTTGACCTAGCGGTGGTACCGCCATTATCTCGGTAGTACCGCCCTCGGTGCTACCGACCCATGGCCGGTAGTTTCCAAGTTTGCAAGGCTCTCTGTCCGCGCTAATTTTGGCCTGGCGGTAGTACCGCCATTATCTCGGTAGTACCGCCCTCGGTGCTACCGACCCAAGGCCGGTGGTAACCAAGTTTGCAGAGCTCCCTGTGTAAGTTTAAAAGTGGTCTGGCGGTAGTACCGCCATAACCTCGGTAGTACCGCCCGCGGTGGTACCGACCGAGGTCGGTAGTATCTTGGTTTCTCGAAGGTCTCTGTGTTGAGTTGAAAATGGCCTGGCGGTGGTACCGCCATAACCTCGGTATCACCGACCTCGGAGGTACCGACCTTTGGGCGGTAGTTTCCGAGGGACCAAGTCCCTTTGTGAGATGCTCTCTGTTCGCGGCCAATTTGGCCTGGCGGTAGTACCGTCATTACCTCGGTACTACCGCCCGCGGTGGTACCGACGTGAGGTCGGTGGTTGCTTGTTTGGTCAGATCTGAATTCTTTCGACCGTTGTGAACTGGTCGGTGGTACCGGCCAGGAGTGGTCGGTGGTACCGACCAGTCTCGGGACTGAGGGAGTATAAATGCCTCTCCTCTTCTCTTGCCACGGGAACCCACTTACTCTATACACTTATTGCTGACCTAACTCGAGACAAACTCTCTCCAAGCATTGGCTCACCCCTCTCTCTCTCCCTTTGCTCCTAGATTCATTCCCTTGCGAGATTTGAGCTAGGGAAGTGAGATTCGAGAGTGGGAAGCATCAATCTTCGACTTGAGCACTTGGTTTCCATCTTGCCGGCTTACTTTGTGTCTTTTACTCTTGAGCTCTTTGAGCTCTAGCCGGTTAGGTGTTCTTCGTGGTAGCCCGTATTGATTTACTTGTGAGGGCTCCCCGAAGCGTTTGTATTACCCTGAGATTTCTAGTAGAGATACTCTCGTAGCCTTTGTGGTTGCTTGAGTGAGGCGAGGAGGTGAAATAGACTCCGACCTTTGTGGTCACCTCAACAACGAGGAAGTAGGCACTCCTTAGTGGATTGGCCGAACCTCGGGATAAATCGCGTGTCCCGTGTGCTTGTTGTTGTTGTCCCTATTTTCTCTACTTCACTTGTTATTGTGTTCTTCGTGTTCTTCCTATCCCTATCTCTCTCTTAGGTTGGGAAGGCTCGATCTACATCAAGGGGAGCAACCAAGGTTTGGTGAGAGTAGATTTACCACATATCATTCTTAGGAAAGTGGGCCAGAAACTTGTATTATCTTCATAGCTTACATTCATCGGATTTGTAGTTTCTTTTAGGATCCCGGTTGTGCCGTTTGTTTGTGTCGGTAGTACCGGTGTTTCACACCCGGTAGTACCTACCCAAACAAACCGGCCTCTCTGGTAGCTATCTAACTACATCTTATAGTTTGTGAAGTTTCAGATAGTCAAAAATCACCTATTCACCCCCCCTCTAGGCTGATTCGGTCCTTTCAATTGGTATCGGAGCCTAACCCTTGTGTTAGCGCTTCACCGCGTAAGGGAGAATCATGTCTACCATAAGTCAAGAACAGCTTGATGAGATTGTCAAGCAGGTTACTGCTCAGGTAATTCAAGATCAAGCAAAGAAGCATGAAGATGAGATGAAGAGGATGAAAGATGAGATGGAGAGTTTGAGGCGAGCTTTGGAAAGCAAAGCCGAAGCATCCGGAAGCAGTGGAAATCAGCCGCCCAAGGATGACAAGAAGAAGGAAGATGAAGAGAAAGGCAAGAAAGACACCGAGTTCACTAGAGTGCCATATGACTATAGCCATATGGGCAAGGTCATGCAATTGCCTAGCGTCAATCTAGGCAACCACCCGCCTTTGATGGAATCAACTACAATGATTGGGCACACAAGATGAAGCTACACCTTCTTGCCGCAAGAGTTTGGGAGATTGTTGACAATGGACCAAGTCATGTTGAAGGTCAAGAGTTCACCGACAATGATGTGTTTGAGTTTCAACAAAATGTTCAAGCCGCATCATTGATTCTATCATGCCTAAAGCCTGAAGAAAGCAACAAGGTACATGGAATGGAGAATGCCAAGAAGATTTGGGATACCCTCAGGATATCATATGAGGGTGATGCGAGTGTGAGGAAGTGCAACATAGAGCTTCTTCATGGAAAGATTGAGAACTTTGCAATCAAGAAAAGTGAGACCACTCAACAAATGTTTGACAGATTCATGACGTTGGTCAATCAGATTAGAGCACTCGGAGACACAAAGTGGGATGACTACTCAGCTGGAAGAAAGCTATTAAGAGCATATAGAAAGAGGAACAAGAACCTTGCATCAATCATCATGGAGAGACCTAACTATGAGAGCATGGGACCTCATGAGATGCTTGCCAAGATAAAGCATCATGATGTCTTGGATGATGAAGATATAGAAGATCAAGAGGCAAGTCACAAGAAGGTGGTAGCACTCAAGGCTAATCAAGAAGAAGGAAGCAAGGCCCGAGATGACTCTTGAAGCGAAGGAAGTGAAGACTCCGATGATGAGTTGGCCCTTATTGTGAAGAACTTTAGAAGATTCATGAGAAAGAAGATGCACAAAAAGGGCAAAGGTGGTTACTTCAAGAAGTCAAAGAAGAGAAATTGCTATGAGTGTGGAGCGGATGATCATTTCATTGCCGATTGTCCACAAAAGAAGAACAAGAACAAGTATAGCAAGAGTGATGACAAGAAGCATAGAAGAAGAAGAGGTGGTGAAGCTCATCTTGGTGAGGAGTGGTTCTCGGAAGATGACTCAAGTGATGAAGAGAAGAGCAAGAGCAAGGAGAAGGAGAAGGGAGCGGCCAACATTGCCATACACAAGACCTCTTCTCCAAGCCTCTTCTCCAACATGCTACTTCAACAACTTCATCACGCTTGTTCGAGAACCTCTCCGACAACGAGGATGACTTCACTCATTCTTGCTTCATGGCTAAGAATGAGAAGGTATCACCTAACTCCTACTTATTCTAGCAATGAATATAGTGATGATGAATTGGATGAATTTGAGCTTAGCATAATTAGAAAGTTTGGAAAGAAAGGTGGAGCTAAAATCATAAAATTGCTCACTAAATTAGAGAGTCGGAATGAGAGTCTTGCAATGCAAGGGGACTTGATCTCTCAAGAGAGAGAAAAGAACCGTGCATTGGAAGCCTCTCTTGCCGAGGAGAAGTTGAAGGTTGAGAAATTGACCGTGGAACTATCTTTAGCCAATGACTCCAACAAGAAGTTGGCTAAGGAGTGTTCCATGAGCAATGACTCAATTGCAAGCCTAAAGAATGAGGTTAGCATGGTTCAAGAGAGCCTCACAAGCTCTCAAAAAAGTATCAAACTCTTGAACTAAGCTACAACACTCTTTGGATAGCACCTCTTCAACTTCTTCTAAGGATTCCGATGGCTCTAATGCCTCAACTAGTAATGGTTGCAAAAGATGCTATAAACTTGATATAAATGCTTGTGCAACTAACCTTGTTGAGATAGAGAAGAAAGACAAGGAGATTAATAGGTTGAACATGATCTTGAGGAATGGTTGCAAGTGTAAGGTGCAACAACCAAAAGATATCCTCAAGACCGCAAGACACCCATCTATCAAGGATGGAATTGGGTACAATAGGTATGGTGGTAAGGCCAATGGTAGAAAGATGGTCAATGGGGTACCTTTTGTTAACTTTAACAAAGGGGTTCCTCTCTTTGACCTAATGAACAAGGCCAACAAGTTGCCAATCCAAAGGCTCCACTTGCTAATGGTAAGATCAACAAGGAGAAGCAAGTGGAGGCCCCCAAGCAACAAAAGCCCATATCAAGAAGCTATACATGTGATTACTTGTGTTGTTGGGGGAAGGATGGTAAGATAGTAGTCAAGTATGTTGGTGCCCTCAAGAAGAGGGAAATTATGAGAAATGTTTGGGTGCCAAAAGCTTATGTGACTAACCCCCAAGGACCCAATCTCGTTTGGGTACCTAAATCTAGAACATAAACTTGTTTTGTAGGAATATGCCTCCGGTGGGTCAAGTTGGGTGTTGGATAGTGGATGCACCAATCATATGACCGGGGCAAAAGATATGTTCTCCTCCTTTCAAACCAAGCAACGACTCATGCAACAACATTGTGTTTGGTGACAATGGTAAAGGAGAAGTGCTTGGTTTGGGTAAAATTGCTATCTCAACTGACAATTCCATATCTAATGTATTACTTGTGCATTCGTTGAGTTACAATTTGTTATCCGTTTCTCAACTTTGTGAAATGGGTTACGATTGTCCTCTTTACGGATAAGGGTGTGACCGTCTCTCGAAGAAGGGATTCCTCTATTGCATTTAAGGCGTGTTTGTTGAAGGAAAAACTACTTAGTTGACTTCTCAACTAGTAAGGTA
Organism: Coix lacryma-jobi var. lacryma-jobi; assembly: GCA_009763385.1. NCBI lineage: Eukaryota > Viridiplantae > Streptophyta > Magnoliopsida > Poales > Poaceae > Coix > Coix lacryma-jobi. Next base: position 10,939,885 of record CM019828.1, read on the forward strand.
GAACCTACAACATGTCTAATGGCAAAATCTAGCATGGTTGGCTTTGGCATCGCCGACTAGCTCATGTTGGGATGAGGAACTTGGCCCAACTTCAAAGAGAAGGGCACATCCTTGGACTAACCAATGTTTCTTTTGAGAAAGATAGGATTTGCAGTGCGTGCCAAGCCGGAAAGCAAGTTGGAGCAAAGCATCCAATCAAGAACATTGTGTCGACCACAAGACCATTGGAGCTATTGCATATGGACCTCATCGGACCCGTTGCTTACAAAGCATCGGCGGGTAACAAATACGGTTTCGTTATTGTTGACGACTATTCTCGTTTCACTTGGTGTTCTTTTTAGCAGATAAAAGCGAAACGCAAGGCATCTTCAAGAAGTTTGCTAGAAGAGCACAAAATGAGTTCGACATCAAGATCAAGAAAGTGAGAAGCGACAACGGGACCGAGTTTAGAACACCAACATAGAAGAGTATCTGATGAAGAAGGGATCAGGCATGAGTTCTCCGTTCCCTATACCCCACAACAAATGGGGGTTGTGGAAAGGAAGAATAGAACTCTTGTTGAAGCCGCAAGATCTATGTTGGATGAGTACAAGACTTCCCATGGTTTTGGGCGGAGGCAATGAACACGGCGTGTCATGCAATCAACCGCCTCTACCTTCACAAGCTAAGGGGAAGACGCCATATGAGCTTCTAACCGGTAACAAACCAAAGGTGCATTACTTTCGAGTTTTTGGCTGCAAGTGTTTCATACTTAACAAGAGGGCCAAAAGTTCAAAGTTTACACCTAAGGTACACGAAGGCTTTCTACTGGTTATGGTACTAACGAACATGGCTACCGTGTATTCAATAATGCCACCGGCACTATTGAGTTAACAGTAGACGTGACTTTTGATGAATCCGACGGCTCTCAAAAGGAGCAAGTCAATGATGAGCTTGTAGGTAATGACGAGCCTCCATCCCAAGCTATCAAGAAGCTTGCAACCGGTGATGTGAGGCCCGTTGAAATACAAGATGATGAAGATGAACCATCACACACTCAACAAGATCTCATATCCATCATGTGCATCCAAATGCGCATGATGAAGCTTCCGCAACTCCGAATGGTGGTAGTAGTGTGGGTGATGTTCAAGTGATACATCAAGTTGATGATCAAACACAAGCTCAACATGAAGTCCGACAAGAAGATGGGACATCAATGCATATGATGAAGATGATGAAGATGGACCCATCCAACGAAGATCACTTGTGCCACATCCAAGAGTTCATCATACAGTTCAACGGGATCATCTCGTTGACAACATATTGGGGAGCATACGGCGTGGGGTAACGACACGCTCTCGTTTAGCAAATTTTTGTGAACATTACTTGTTTGTCTCCTCTTTGGAACCTCTTAGGGTGGAAGAAGCACTTGACGATCCAAACTGGTGGTGATGGCTATGCAAGAAGAGCTGAACAACTTCACCAGGAATGAAGTCTGGTCCTTGGTGGAAAGGCCCAAGCAAAATGTGATAGGAACCAAATGGGTCTTCCGAAACAAGCAAGGACGAGCATGGCGTGGTGACAAGGAACAAAGCACGGTTGGTGGCTCAAGGTTTCATCAAATCGAAGGTTTGGATTTGGGGAAACCTATGCACCTGTAGCTAGGCTCGAGTCAATTCGTATATTACTTGCCTTTGCTACTCACCATGATTTCAAGCTATACCAAATGGATGTGAAAAGTGCATTCCTCAACGGCCCCCTCTCTGAATTGGTTTATGTGGAGCAACCACCGGGTTTGAGGACCCAAAGTTTCTCAACCACGTCTACAAGCTCGACAAGGCGCTCTATGGGCTTAAACAAGCCCCTAGAGCTTGGTATGATTGTCTTAAGGACTTCCTACTCAAAAAGGGTTTGAGATAGGAAGGACCGATGCTACTTTATTTACTCGCAAAGTTGATAATGATATCTTTGTGTGCCAAATATATGTCGATGACATAATATTTGGTAGTACTAATGTTGCCTTTGTGAGGAATTTAGTAGGATCATGACCAAAAGGTTCGAGATGTCCATGATGGGTGAGTTGAAGTACTTTCTTGGATTTCAAATCAAGCAACTCAAGGATGGCACGTTCATCAGTCAAACCAAGTATACAAGAGACATGCTAAAGAAGTTTGAGATGGACAAGGCCAAACCCATCAAGACCCTATGCCTACCAATGGACATCTTGATCTAAATGTGGATGGTAAGTCAGTGGACCAAAAGGTATATCGCTCTATGATCGGTTCATTACTTTACCTTTGTGCATCTAGGCCCGATATTATGCTTAGTGTGTGCATGTGTGCAAGGTTTCAAGCTAATCCGAAAGAATGTCATATTATGGCCGTTAAGAGAAATTTTTCGATACTTAGTGCACACTCCGAATCTTGGCTTGTGGTATCCCAAGGGCTCCACTTTCGATCTACTTGGCTATTCCGATTCGGACTATGCCGGTTGCAAGGTAGACCGAAAGAGCAATACCGGGACTTGCCAATTTATTGGGAGGTCTTTGGTGTCATGGAGTTCTAAGAAACAAAATAGTGTTGCCCTATCCACCGCCGAAGCCGAGTATGTGGCGGCCGGCGCTTGCTGTGCTCAACTACTTGGATGAAGCAAACACTAAAGGACTTCGGATGTGAGGAAACCAAAATTCCACTTTTGTGTGACAATGAGAGTGCTATCAAACTAGCAAACAATCCGTAAACCATTCTCGCACAAAACACATAGACATCCGACACCATTTTTGAGAGACCATGAAGCCAAAGGAGATATCGCAATACGCCATGTGAGCACCAAAAAACAACTAGCCGATATCTTCACAAAGCCTTTAGATGAGTCAAGATTTTGTGCTTTGAGGAGTGAACTAAATATCATTGATTCTCGTAACGTGGCTTGATGTCTTGCACATATTTGTTTTCACCTAGAGACTAGATAAATGGTTTGTTTGACAAAATATTGTGTATGATTTCAAAATCTTTTGCATACTTCACTTATGTCCATGGCTATGTATTGGTTATATGAAATCTGGACATGTTTGAAGTATGTGTAGTATACCACACAAGGCTCTCTTGAAATCCCTCTCTGTCATCTCTGTTTTTGTGCTGTCGGTACTACCGCCCTATGGCGGTACCACCGACGTCGGTTGTACCGGCCCTATGGGCGGTACCACCGACCGGGTTTAACCCGAGTATAAAAAGGGGCGCGGTGAATCCTTTTCAACCCTAGTCAAACATCTTTTGACTGCCGCCTCCCTGCCTCCCAGCGCCGCCGCCAGCCCGTGCTCGAGCCCGTGCAAGCCACCGCATCCTTCTCCTCTCGATCTCCCTCCTCTCCTCCCAAATCCAAATCCAAACCCTTCGGTGGAAAGGTGCTTTGAAGGTTGGAGATCGTCGTGGTGGTGTTCTTGAAGCCCAAAGTTTCCTCCTTCATTGGATTTCGACCTCTTCTTCACGAGTAGCAAGGTACTAGGGTGTTCATGCCCGATCTCTCAATGTACTTGTTCTAGGTCGATTCCTTTGGTAGGATTGTTCTATCTAGTATGAAGATGCTTCTAGGATGTATGGTTAGCAAGTTCATAGCGATTTGGTAGATGGATTGAAGGAAACCGCACGCTGCTGTGCGGTCGGTAGTACCGCCCTCAGGGGTCGGTAGTACCGCCGCGCGCAGCGAGCCGTTCTCCTTCCGATTTCGATCGTCTTATTTGCTACATCCGTTGAAGTAATCTTTACATCATCTTTGTCTTATGTTGGTATATACTATCTTTGTCTAGATGAGCCGGAGGCCCTCTCGTGCTCGTTCCCCTAGTGATGATGATGAGGAGTATGCCGCCTTGGAGCAAGGTGGTCATGTGCAAGGGGGCGCCGCCGCGTCGCAATCCCGGGCGCCGTGTTCGGTCTGGGAGTATGGATGACTCCTCTCGTCAGGTCCGTGGACGCTCGTCCGCGGGCCACACGGGCCGTCGCAGCGTGGATAGCGCAAGGGGGAGCGGTCATGCCCGTGGCAGTGGGCATGCTGCTCCTACGCCTCCTCAGCCTTCTCCGCCCCCTGTCGCTGGTCCGGCTGGACGCCTGCACAGCGTCATTGTGGGAGGAGTGCCTTCAGCTGGCTCGATCATGAGGGTCGCTCCATCGATCCTCAAGTTGGACCGGCATCCCCTCGGACTTCAGGGTTGATGCTAATCAACCGGGCTTTTACATGCACCCCGAAGCCGAAGCTGTCATGTCCGCCGTCCCTCCCGCTCTTCTTGGAAATCCCATGAATTACTCCGATAGAAAGCGGGGTAGCTTGATGAGGAGGCAGCGTGAGGAGAACCCCTATCTGTTTGTTAGAGATGCTTCTGTGGATAGGAGGTTCTGGTCCAGGTTCCAGCAAGATTTCTATGTGACAGTGTGCTGGAAGGGTTTCTGTGCTAAGGGACATCTTCCTCTTTTTGCTCATAAGAGACTGGTTCTCTCCCTCTCTGACCGACAAAGATTCTGAGGACATTCAGGCCCTGGTGCAGAGGTTAGAGGAGTGGAGAGTTTTGGGGCTGATCTCTGGCGAGCGCAGCTTCAACCAGGAGATTCTCTGTTAGTTTTGGGCCACTTTGTTCATTGATAAGAAGCTCGCGTGCTGCATTGGATGACCCAAGGGGTCCACTACAGATGTGCCTTCGTCACATTTGCTCGGTTGTTGGGCTTTCGATCATGTGGACAGAGATGCCCCTCGTCTTTCAGAGATGTATGGAGGGGGTATGTACTTAGAGCAGTTGCAGAGCTCAGGCGTCTATTTGGATGGTGCAGTGGCGACCTTCAAGGTCCCTGGCCTGAAGCCCGCTTACTACGTCCTCAACAACATCATATGCGCCTGACTCTGGATCCCAAAATTGGAGATCAAGATAACTTGAGAGATGATGCTGCCAAGATCCTAGTCCGCTTTGCTCTGCCAGATGGACGGTTTAGCATCTCTCACTTTCTTTGGCAGAAGATCTCCGATGTATACAATGATCCTCACAAGGCCCTGCCATATGCTCCATACCTTATGCATATCATTGAGCATGTGGTTGGCGCCACCTTCGAGTATGATTGCACCATGAAGGAGTACAGTGTTCGCAAGTTCACCTCGGCTCCTTCCAAGGACAAAGAAAAGTTGATGAAGGTGGTGAGGTCCCAGCAGATGCAGCAGCGCCTGGCGAGGCTCAGCCGGGTGGTGGAGATGTTCCCCATGCTACCGCTCCTCCTCCGCGTCGTGAGAGAGGCGTATGAGTGGCGGTCTTCGCTCCGCCCTTGGCAAGATCTTTGAGTGGATGTGCTATCGGGCCGATCGCGACGAGCGACATCAGCAGGAGGTGCGTCAGCATCTCGGTCTTCCTCCGCGCTCTCCGGTCCGACCCCATCCAGATCCGTTTGCTGAGTACGATGCTCAGGCCCGGCGCGGTGACGATGACGATGATGATGATGATGATGGTGGTGGTCTTCCCCAGCAGCAGCCCCACCAGCAGCAGGCCAGCAGCAGCCCCAGTTTCCAGGTGGTGGTGAGGCGGGTTTTATAACTCCATGCTGTATCCGCCCCATCAGTTCTATCCTCCGCCACCACCTTAGTACCAGCCTCATCTCTTCTTCCCTGACTATGGTATGGGCACGTCCTTTGCTGGCGGGTCCATGTCATATCAAGGTGGGGGTGGTGGCTCGTACATGGGCTTTGCTGGCCCCGACGCCGATCCAGCTGGGAGTGGTGGCCCTCGCGACTCTACACCACCACCTGATTCTTTTGCTCCGTCATCCTTCCCTGGTGGTGACGTTGGTGAGAGTGCCTATTCCTCTCTCTCCGGGGGCTCTTATCATGATGGATCTTCCAGCAGCTATTATTGATTCTTTGCTTATCTTGGCCCCCGCTTTGGTACTTGATGCCAAGGGGGAGTGTTAGGCTTATCTTGTTGTAATAGCTGTGAGAGAGGGTAATCTTTGAGACTAAGTGTGGTATGCTACATTTTTTTGTGATATGCTGAGGATGTAAAACTTTTATGCTTAATGTTATATTCATGTTTGGTTCATCCTCATTATTGATGCTCTTGTCATGGTGATTGTTGTGTTCGATATGGCTATGTGATTTGAGTTCTTTTCTTTCTTCAATAGCCATTCGCTTTTCTTATTACATTGTTATGTGAATCACCATGTCATACCGTTTATGCATCACAAATTGATATATTTGATGTTGTCACACACTTAGGCACCCCACGGATTGCAAAATTTAGGGGGAGCTCTTGTTCTTGTGTATGCAACCTTGCTTTCTAATCAAAGTTTGAAATTCATATCCAAAGCATACACTAAGGGGGAGCTTCAACTAAATTTTGGAATTCAAAAGCTTCAATTCTTTCTATCCCTAATTGTAAGCCTAAGTTGGTTGTCATCAATTACCAAAAAGGGGGAGTTTGAAAGTGCATTCGCCCCCAATGTGGGTTTTGGCTAATTAATGACAATCAAATTAGGGACTAACCAGTTTATAAAAGCATGTATGCAGGTGTTAGTCCTTTGAAAGATTTGAAACGTTGAAATCTCGTGATCAAAGCACGTAGGATATTTTTGGACATAAAGATGCCTAGCTCAAGTGGTAGTTTAAAATTTCAATTTTAAACTTGAGTTATAGGTAAGCCGGACTATGAAGAGGGTCACAAAGTAAGTTGGCTAGATGTGGAGAAAAGTGCTCAAATCGACTAACTTTAGTTCGCTTGAAAGACACCGCACAATCACGAACACGTAGAGGGTAATTTCATATGGTCGGTGGTACCGACCATGTGTGGTCGGTGGTACCGACCACGGCTTCTCTGCGCAGCGCTCAAACACCCTCTCTGTATTGGTCAAAAATGACCTGGCGGTAGTACCGCCATTACCTCGGTACTACCGCACGCGGTGGTACCGACGCAAGGTCGGTGGTAACCTGGTTTTGCAACCCTCTCTGTGTAGAGTTGTTTTTGACCTAGCGGTGGTACCGCCATTATCTCGTAGTACCCCGCCCTCGGTGCTACCGACCCGTGGCCGGTAGTTTCCAAGTTTGCAAGGCTCTCTGTCCGCGCTAATTTTGGCCTGGCGGTAGTACCGCCATTATCTCGGTAGTACCGCCCTCGGTGCTACCGACCCAAGGCCGGTGGTAACCAAGTTTGCAGAGCTCCCTGTGTAAGTTTAAAAGTGGTCTGGCGGTAGTACCGCCATAACCTCGGTAGTACCGCCCGCGGTGGTACCGACCGAGGTCGGTAGTATCTTGGTTTCGCGAAGGTCTCTGTGTTGAGTTGAAAATGGCCTGGCGGGGTACCGCCATAAAACCTCGGTACCACCGACCTCGAGGTACCGACCTTTGGGCGGTAGTTTTCTGAGGGACCAAGTCCCTTTGTGAGATGCTCTCTGTTCGCGGCCAATTTGGCCTGGCGGTAGTACCGCCATTACCTCGGTACTACTACCGCCCGCGGTACCGGTACCGACGTCGTCGTGGTTGCTTGTTTGGTCAGATCTGAATTCTTTCGACCGTTGTGAACTGGTCGGTGGTACCGGCCAGGAGTGGTCGGTGGTACCGACCAGTCTCGGGACTGAGGGAGTATAAATGCCTCTCCTCTTCTCTTGCCACGGGAACCCACTTACTCTATACACTTATTGCTGACCTAACTCGAGACAAACTCTCTCCAAGCATTGACTCACCCCTCTCTCTCTCCCTTTGCTCCTAGATTCATTCTGTCGGTGGTACAAAAAAGGGTACCCCCATTCAACGCAAACACCCGAACGCTCCGTCTCCGTCTCGCCCGAGCCCTCCCAGCAAGGCCTCGGGCGAACGCTCCGTCTCCGTCTCGCCCGAGCCCTCGCTGCCAGGCCTCGGGCGAACGCTCCGTCTCCGTCTCGCCCCCCGAGCCCTCCCAGCCAGGCCTCGGGCGAACGCTCTATCTCCGTTCTCGCCCGAGCCCTCCCAGCCAGGCCTCGGGCGAACGCTCTATCTCCGTCCGTCTCGCCCGAGCCCTCCCAGCCAGGCCTCGGGCGAACGCTCTATCTCCGTCTCGCCCGAGCCCTCCCAGCAAGGTCTCGGGCGAACGCTCCGTCTCCGTCTCGCCCGAGCCCTCTCAGCCAGGCCTCGGCGAGCACGATCGCTCTCCGTCTCGCTCGAGCCCTCCAGACCTCGGGCATGCGCGCCCCCACACCTCGAGCCTTAACACACGGACCTCGAGCTGCTCAGACAGCCGTACCAGCCCATACCACGCATTTAACGCCTTCACCTACTCCGGTCATGTCCACTAGTGCACGGCGTGTGCCACAGTAACTCGGTGTAAAGGTCAAGTCTCGTTTTCACCACAAGCATGGGCAAAAGGGCACCAGTGCAGCACTGTTCGGCCATGCCAGGCACTGTAACCCCTCGAGGCCGGCTACGCGCCCCTCGAGCCAGGCACTGTCACCCCTCGAGGCCGGCTACGCGCCCCACGAGCCCTGCACTGTAACACCTCGAGGCCGCTCCGCGCCCCTCGAGCCCCCGTGGCACCACCTCGAAGCCGGCTCCGCGCCCTTCGAGCCCTAACTACTTTCGTGCTGTTGGAGGACAGGTACCCCAAGACCCGGAGGGACCTCACCGCGTACTGTACATTCCGGGATGGGTGTTGTACGGCTCCCGCCTTGTCGCGCCCCCACGTCCGCGCTCGGGATGGAAGCCACGACTCAAGGACGCCTCAACAGCGACGATCACATCGGCTCCAGTGGCCCCGACAAGACAGGGTTCCTACCCTTCTCCGTATGGGGTACCATGCGCCCCGACACCTGTAATACTTTTTGTAACCCTGGCCTCCCCTTGCTCTATAAAAGGGGACGCTAGGGCCCTCATTCGGGAGGACGAACAGAACACACGAGTCCACGCACAACACGAGTCCGGACCCCGGTCCACGCTCACTGAGCTTGTATTCTCCCTGTACAAGCACTTAGGTGCAATAATACAAGAACATCTCCCCCCGCTGGACGTAGGGCCTTCTTTGCCCGAACCAGGATAAATCCTTGTGTCCCCTTGCATCACCATCCAGGAAGAGAAGCACGCGATCATATTACTCGTTGGTGTGATACCCCCGGGTACGAAACACCGACAGTGGTGCGCGCCAGGTAGGGGACTTCGCGTGTCCGAGCCGATTTCTTGTTGACTCCTGGATGGCTTCATCCCCTCTTCCGTTCTCGGTTGGTGCCGTCGTCTGGTTCGGGAGCCTCGAGTTCCTGGCCACAGGCAACGGCAACGAACTGACTCTGCTCTCCACGGAGGGCCTGGGCGGAGTGCGTGTCCGCCACCCCCACCGCCGTGCAGGGCGTGACGCATCGCCCGCACCACCACACGTCGCCACGTCGCGAGCGGCGCCATCGTCACCGTCGTCGTCGGGCGCAGGCAGTGCCCACGGCAAACCTACGCCCCCGTGCCGGTGCAGGGGCCCCAAGGGGAAACCCGCCCGGCGGCGGCCGAGACCTCCAGGGCACGCTCACACCCACCCCGTCTAGCGACTTCGCATTCGTCATGCGTACGGACCAGGAGCCAGGCCAGAGGCCTCCAAGCCGTGCGCGCCGTCGACGCCGCTCAGCCTCCTCCCGCACGGGTCGCGCCGCGCTCGACGCCAGCGGTTCCCGGTCGGCCCCGACAACTCTGCGGCTGTGTCGCCACCGCCTCGATGAGCACCATCAGGACCAGACGGTGGCGGACCGGGAGCAGCGTTCGGGCGCGCTGCTGCAGGCCATGGCCAGCCTGGAAATCGTCCACCCCGCGCGCGTCAACCGCGACTTCCTGCGACCCCTCGAGCCACCTCGGCAAGCCACCGTCGGAGAATGGTACCGCGAGCTGCGGTCCCAGCATCGGCCAAGGCGGCGTGCTATCAACAGCTCCGACTCCGACGAATACGACTACCATGACCCCGACCTCTGGGACCCACCAGGGAGTGCTTCCAACTCGAGGGAGTCGTATGCGATACCGAGGACGAAGGCGACGACGGCAGGCCGGCCCTCGACCTAGAGGGACCTAGCGACGTGGCCGCGGCAGGCGGATCACGCGTTCTGGGAAGGGACAAACCTCGAGCGCCGGCTGTACCGCCTAAGCACGACGATGGCCGGCGGCACAACTCGCACAAGTGCAAGAGGCAATCACCAAAGCCGAGAGGAACGGCGACACCTGCTGCAGCTCCGGCAAACCTTGATGCAGGAACCACCCCACCCCCAGGGAGCCGGAGCTCGAGGCCGGGCTCGAGAGGTCCACCGGCGGATCCTCGAGGACGGGGCACCAGCACGCCCTGAAGCATGTTTCCCGCGAGCCGGCCAGAACGTGGTGGCGGCGGCTATGATGCTCCGCGACCTGCCCGCTGTCTCCAACCCCGATGCCAGGCGCATGCTCGGGGAATGAAAAACCTCCTCGAGACAGCCGCGGTACAGCAGGCCGAAAGCTCGGCGTCACGCCGACGCGGGGCAGCCTCGGGGAAACCGGCGGACACGCCCCACGAACGCTCGCGAGGCATCCGTCCACCAGCCGGACGCCTCTCGAGCTAGGCCAGTCCGCGAACGGAGGCGTCGACAACCGGCCGCCTCGAGACCCCAACGACGCCCGCAACGACATCAACCGACTGCGCAAAGACAAGGGGCCCAAGAGCGTGGCTATAGCGCCCATCGAGGGGGGCGCTACGACAGCGACAGGACCGGCAGGTCCTCGAGCCCCCGGGCCCCCGAGTCTTCAGCCGGGCCATCCGCAGCTCGACCCTCCCCACCGCTTCCGACCGCCGACCAACATCGTGAAGTATGACGGGGAGGTCGAGCCCAAGCTCTGCTCTCGGACTTCCGCCTTGGCTGCCAACTAGCGGAGCGAAGAACGACGACCGCGTGATCATACGTCAACTCCCCGCTTTACCTCCGGACACCGCCCGTCGGTGGCTCGAGGGGCCCCCGCCGGATCGGATCCATGACTGGGCCGACCCTAGTCAGGGTCTTCGACGGGAACTTTAAAGGGACCTGCGTGCGTCCGGCAACCCCGGGACCTACGGCGTTGCAGGCAGGCGGCGGACGAGCCCCTCCGAGACTTCGCTCGACGGTTCTCGAAGCGCGCCTCGAGCTCCCCCACGTGCCTGACGAGGACGTCATCTCAGCGTTCCTCGCAGGCACAACATGCCAAGAGCTTGTTCATGAGCTAGGACGCTACCGTCCCGGGCTCGAGGACCTGATGGATCGCGTCACAGCTTTGCTTCGGGCGACGAAGCAGTGGGGGCCTTCTTTGGCCGTTCCACGGACAAAGGCAAGGCGGTGATCGCGCCGGAGGGCTCCAGCAAGGGCAACGACGCCAAGAACGACAACAATGACGGCAACAAAAGGAAGAAACACAACGCAAGGCCAGAAGGCGAAGCGTGGCGCCGATGACGACGACGACAAAGAGGTGCTCCGGGGCGCCCTCAGCCTAAGAAGCCCCGAGGCCCCCCGATGGGCTGTGTTTTCGACCAGATGCTCGAGGATCCCTGTACCTACCACAGGGGCCCCGTAAACCACAAGTTGAAAGACTGCCGACTGTTGAAGGGCTACTACTCCAAGCTCGCGATAAGAAGGAAGACGCCCTAAGGGAAAGGATACCGATCGACGCGCGCGGCAGAAACGCAGATGGCGACTTCCCCCCGGTGCGCGACTGCTACATGATCTACGGGGGCCGACCGTCGGGCTCTCAGCTCGAGAAAGAAAGAAGGAGCGCCGGGAAATCTTTTCGCTTGGCCACGACGCCCCCGGTATCTTGACTGGTCCGATGCGCCAATCACGTTCGACCGTGACGACCATCCGGACCGGTCATAAACCCGGGGGCTTACCCCCTCGTCGTCGACCCCGTCATAGTCGACGTTCGGTTCTCCAAGGTGTTGATGGATGGGGGCTCGAGCCTCAACATCATATACCTCGAGACCCTCGACCTCCTGGGGATTTCAGAAGGACAGCTCCGACCCAGTGTCGGGGGGTTCCACGGAGTAGTGCCAGGAAAGAAGGCCCACCCCCTCGGGCGCATCGACCTGCCGGTCTGCTTCGGCACGCCGGCAAACTTCCGACAGGAAACGCTCACCTTCGAGGTGGTCGGCTTCCAAGGGACCTACCACGCCATCATCGGCCGGCCAGGCTACGCCAAGTTCATGGCGATTCCTAACTACACGTACTTGAAGCTCAAGATGCCGGGGCCAAAAGGGGTCATCACCGTTGACACCTCCTACGAGCACGCATACCACTGCGACGTGGAGTGCGTCGAGCGGGGGAGGCCAACGTCCACCTCGACTCGCTCGAGGCCTTGGCAGCTCTGGCCACCGAGGGGGCCCCAGGCAAAGCGTCACGCCGGCACCTTCGAGCCGCCGAGCACACCAAGCAAATACCCGTCGACCCGACCTCGGCCAATGGCAAGACGCTGACCATCAGTACCAGCCTCGAGCCCAAATAGGAAGCAGTGCTCGTCGACTTTCTCCGCGCGACATCGACATGTTTGCGTGGAACCCCTCGGACATGCCGGGCATACCGAGGGAAGTCGCCGAGCACGCCTTGGAGATCCAGGCCGGGTCCAGACCGGTGAAGCAACGCCTGCGCCGCTTCGACGAGGAAAAGCGCAGGATCATCGGCGAGGAGGTGCACAAGCTTTTGGCGGCCGGATTCATCAAGGAGGTATTCTTTTACCCAGAGTGGCTAGCGAACCCTGTACTAGTTAGGAAAAAGAATTGGACAAATTGCGGATGTGTGTAGATTACACTGTCTTAATAAAGCATGCCAAAAGTTCCATTTCCTTTACCTAGAATGGACCAGATCGTTGATTCCACTGCTGGTGCGAAGTGCTTTCGTTCCTTGATGCGTATTCCGGCTACCACCAAATTAGGATGAGAAAATCCGATGAGCTCGCGACCTCTTTTATCACACCGTTTGGAATGTATTGCTATGTTACGATGCCCTTCGGCCTTCGAAACGCCGGGGCAACGTACCAACGATGTATGCAGCACATCTTTGGCGAGCACATAGGCAAGACCGTCGAGGCCTACGTCGATGACATCGTGGTTAAAACCAAAAAAGTAGGGAACCTCATCAGCAACCTCGAGACCACGTTCGAGCCTCCGGGCCAAGAATGTGAAGCTCAACCCCGAGAAGTGCGTCTTTGGTGTGCCTCGAGGCATGCTACTCGGCTACATCGTCTCGCAACGGGGGATCGAGGCAAACCCTGAAAAAATCTCAGCAGTCACGAGGATGGGCCGATTCGTGACCTCAAGGTGTGCAAAAGTAACAGGCTGCCTAGCCGCTCTCAGCAGATTCATCTCGAGGCTAGGGGAAAAAGCGCTACCCCTCTACCGCCTGCTAAAAAAGACGGAACACTTTGCGTGGACCGCCGAAGCGAGGAGGCCTTAACCAAGTTGAAGGGGCTGCTGACTTCTGCACCAATTCTCGTGCCCCGCGACCAGCCGAAGGTGACGGTTCCCCCGAGCCCCTCCTCCTCTACGTGGCCGCAAACCACTCAGGTGGTTAGCGCGGTCATAGCCGTCGAGAGGCACGAGGAGGGTCATACATTGCCGGTCCAGCGGCCGGTATACTTCACCAGTGAGGTACTCTCCGAGGCCAAGGTCCGGTACCCGCACATTCAAAAGCTGCTCTACGGCATCATCGTCACAAGGCGCAAGCTCCAGCACTACTTCCTCGCTCATCCCGTAATGGTGGTGTCATCCTTCCCCCTCGGAGAGATCGTCAACAATCGGGAGGCCACGGGGCGCATCGCCAAGTGGTCCGCCGAACTGATGGGGGAGACCATCACCTATGCCCGCGAAAGGCCATCAATCGCAAGCGTTGGCGGACTTCGTTGCTGAATGGACCGACACTCAGCTCCCGCCGGCACAGATTCAGGCCGAACTCTGGACCATGTACTTCGATGGATCCCTCACGAAGACGGGGGCAGGAGCAGGCCTGCTCTTCATCTCACCCCTCGGAGTACACATGCGCTACCTGCTACGACTGCACTTCCCCGCCTCCAACAACGTCGCCGAGTACGAGGCCCTGGTCAATGGGCTGCGCATCGCCCTCGAGCTCGGGGTCCGACGCCTCGACGCCCGAGGAGACTCGCAGCTCGTCGTCAACCAGGTTATGAAGGCTTCAAGCTGCATCGATCCCAAGATGGAGGCGTACTGCGGGGAGGTGCGCAAGCTGAGAAGACAAGTTTTACGGCCTCGAGCTCAACCACATAGCTCGGAAGTACAACGAGGCCGCAGACGAGCTGGCAAAGTTGGCGTCCACGCGCGGCACGGTACCGCCAGACGTCTTCTCGAGGGACGTCTTCGAGCCATCCGTCGTCGAAATCGACCGGGGGCTGGCCCCTCGACGCCGCCCTCGAGCAAGACACGGGGGCTCGACATCAACGCCACCCCTCGAGAAGGACCCCTCGACGTTCGCAGAGGCGATGCAGGTCGACGCACACGCCTCTTCGTCATCACGGCCCCTCGACTGGCGGACGCCCTACCTCGACTACCTGACGCGAGGCGAGCTACCAGAAGACAAGACGGAGGCCCGACGCATCGCTCGAAGGGCCAAGACCTACGTCATCTACGGCGACGAACGGGAGCTATACCGACGAAGTCCGACTGGGATCCTCCAACGCTGCATCCCACTCGAGGAAGGGCGCAAGCTCCTCGACGATATGCACTCGGGGGCTTGCGGCCACCACGCAGCGCCGAGGGCCCTGGTTGGCAACGCCTTCCGACAAGGCTTCTATTGGCCGACCGCCATTGGGGATGCCAAGCGTTTGGTCCAAGCATGCCATGGGTGTCAATTCTACGCCAAGCAAACGCACCAGCCCGCACACGCCCTGCAGATGATCCCAATCACTTGGCCATTTGCCGTTTGGGGGCTCGACCTCGTGGGTCCCCTCAAAAGGACAAGTGGAGGGTACACACACATGCTCGTGGCCGTCGACAAGTTCACCAAGTGGATCGAGGCTAAGCCGATAGGAGACCCCACCTCCGAGAAGGCTGTCGAGTTCATCACCAACATCATGTACCGGTTCGGGGTGCCTAATGTCATCATCACCGACAATGGCACCCAATTCACGGGCAAAAAGTTCACCAACTTCTGCGATGACAACAACATTCGCGTAACCTGGGCCTCGGTCGCATACCCCCAATGCAACGGGCAGGTCGAGCGCGCCAACGGCATGATACTCCATGGGCTGAAGCCAAGGCTGTTCAAGACCCTCAAGAATTTCGGAAAGGGGTGGGCTACAGAACTCCCTCGGTGCTGTGGGGCCTCAGGACTACGCCGAGTCGAGCCACCGGGTTCACTCCGTTTTTCCTAACCTACGGCGCCGAGGCCGTCTTACCTACGGACCTCGAGTACGGCTCACCTCGACTTCGAGCCTACAACGAGCAAACCAGTGACGAAAGGCTCGCCAACGCCAAGGACCAGCTCGAGGAGGCTCGAGACGTGGCGCTCATCAACTCTGCACGCTACCAGCAAACACTTCGATGCTACCACGACAAGCACGTGCGCAAAAGGGACCTGGCGGTGGGGGACCTCGTGCTTCGACGGCTGCAAGATAATCGAGGGCGCCATAAGCTCACCCCTCCGTGGGAAGGCCCATACACCGTGGCCGAAGTGCTCAAGCCAGGCACATACAAGCTCTACGACGACCAAGGCAGGATCCTGGCGAACGCGTGGAACATATCTCAGCTACGTCGCTTCTACCCTTAAAGGCCTCGAGGCCTTGTTCATTTTATCACTTTGTACAAACATGTCAACATGAATGAACAAACTCGTGCATTATCGTTCATGTTGCTTCACATCTTAAGGTAGCCTCGACCCTGCCTAGCTCAGGGTCGAGCCTCCCTCGGGGGCTGACAAGGGGGTAAACGCCCCCCAGACTCCGGAAAAAACGCGTGTTTTCTTTTCAAAAATTTGACCCTCGTCTCGACTCGCGCCTCGAATGAACTAGCGACGTCTAAATCTTAAAGTACCTCGAGCCTCCAGGGTCGGGGGGCGTCGACGTAGACGGCCGCCTACGCCCCCGGGCTACGGTGCCCTACCTACGCCTCCCCTCGAGGGGCTCGCGACGTATCAAAGGAACACAGACTAAGTTAGCAGAGAAACTCGAGCTTGCGACAAAGAGAAGCGGTCAAACGCATTTGAAAAGAAAAACAACTCTTTTCATAAACAATTCACATATACATTCGGGTCTCGACGTACCTCCTTATGTCATAGAATTCTTACAAGGGCCTCGACGCCCAAATTGGCACGCAGGCCTCAGTCCTCGTCGGTGCGGTACTCCTCCCCGAGGTCCACGATGGCAGGCTCGACCTCGACGCCCGAGCTCGAAGGAGGAGGGCTCCCGACACCGCTGCTGGCGTCAGGAGGCAGCACGTCCTCCTCGAAGATCTTCGCGAGCGACGTCCCCGGCCTCTCCATCTTCTCCAAAATTTTGTCGACACGGCGGTTGTTCCACTCCTCATCCTTCCCCTCGATCTCGATGAAGCCATTCGCGACAACATGGACCGGGAAGCGGAAACCGGAGCGAACAACCGCGAGTGTCTGCTTGACGCCGTGATGGAGAGCTTGCCGGACACGGTCCCGTGCGGCTGCGTCGAAGAAGCACAAGGCGTCGACCAAGGCATCGCCCCGAGCCATTGCACCTTCTGCCGCGGCCACAGGAGGAGCACCCCACATGGGGCGAGCCGATCGAGAGAAGAGCGAGCCCGCTCCGCCACCATCGTCTCGTTGGAGCTGGTCCAAGAGAGCCTGGTTTGTCTCACGGAGCTCCTCGACCGTCTTCTCGACCCTGCGCAACAAAACAAGGAAGAGTGAGCCTGCGGCGTAACAAAGAACTTCGAGAACCAAACAAGAACAAGGTGTAAGCCTCACCGTCGCAGTGTTGCCCCAGTGCGGCGAGGTCGCTGGTCAGGCCCTCAGCACGCTGCTCCAGCCTGCGCTTCTCGGCCAGCGTGAGGAGCTTCTCGACCTAAGGTCCTCGATCCTGGCCCGCCTCGACACAGGGCCACAGAATCCTTGCGGATCACCTCCTGCCGCGCCGCCCCCTCGGCAGCTCGGGCGGTGCGGCACCACTCACGGCGTCTTCGGCCTCTTTTCTTGCCGCCTCCGCTGCGGTCCGGGCGGCGGCGGCCTCGCCACGGGCGTCAGCAGCCTCCTGCTTCGCCGCCTCGGCTTCAGCCCGGGCAGAGGTGGCCTCGCTTCGGGCATCCGCGGCCTCCTTCCTCGACGCTTCGAGAACAGCGGCGGCCTCCTCCTGGATCGGGCGACCTCGCCTCGAGCCACCCGGACCTCCGCCTCCGCCTCGTTAAGCCGGCTCGCCATCTGGGCGTTCCGGCTCAGCTCCGCGCGGAGATCTCGAAGCTCCGCCTCGGCCCGCTCGAGGGCGGCTGACACCTGTGCGGATCGGCCCGCCTCCTCGGAGCAGGACCGCTCCGCCTCCGCCATAAGCGCGGCCACCTCCCGGAAGATGGACCGCACCTCGCGCGGGGCCCCCGCTGGGCCGGCAGCTCGATGGGAACCACGGCAAGGGGCGGGCTCAGTGGGACGGGAAACGGCCATATCGGCCGGTCGAGCTCGATGTCGGGCAGATCCTCCTCCGCCTCGAGCTGCCCCGACAGCGACCCGCGCCCGACGGGCCGGAGCCCCGACCTCCGTCCGTCCCTCCGGCGGCGCTTCCTGTTGCGGATCGGTCGAGGGAAGGCTCGACCCGAGCCCTCTTCCCTGGCCGGGCCCTCCGGCGCCTTGTCGGCGCTAGCCGGCACCTCGGGCGCCGCCGCCATCATCGAGCCCGCGGCGAGGAGCGGCCCCTGCTCCAGCTCGTTCAGGAGGTCCTCCACCGTCGGCTCCTTCTCCGCCGACGCCTCTCCCCCTTTCCTCCTCCGCAGCCCGGCCCGTGCTGGTCGGAGCCACAAGGGGCGCGGCCTCCTCAGCCCCAGACGCCGGCGGGGCCGTGCTCGCCCCAGGCGCTTCCCCCGGAACACCGTCGTGGTGAGGGGAAGGATGGCGCTCCCAGTTGGCACCATCGCAGGAGGAGGAGGAGGGGGAGGAGGCAGCGCTTCGGCAGATACCGGGGGTGGCGGCTCGATGCCATGAGCTGAGGCCCCTGCAATACGAGATGACGGAGAAGTCAGAACCAAGAAGAGTACCTCGACCCCTATGGTCGATGGCGACGGCCTCACCAAAATTTGCGACGATCATCCGGCCCCCTCGAGCCATGGCAGCTCGGGCCTTCTCCAGCCAAGCGGCCTCTCTAGCAGAGGAAGGTGCCGTACCTCGAGGTGCCTGTGCCTCGACGGGGCTCGAGGCCTTGGCCCGCTTGGACGAAGCGAGGTCCACCTCCTGGTAGGAGCGCTTCCCCTGAGAAGATGGAGATGGCACGCGTCATAAAAGTGAAGAAGGTGAAGCCTCACTACCGACGAGACCCAAGGAAACTACTCACCCGAAGCGGCGGCTAGGCTTCTTCCCGGAGTCGCCGGACCCACTCGGGGGCTTCGAGCCCACCCCACGGCTCGAGCCCTGCGCTGGGCCGGCTCGCGGGCTGGGATGGGGGGAGGGGCGACGCCTCCCTGGCTCGACCTCGAGGGAGAGCCCTCCTTCCGCCCCGCATCGCGGCGGGGAGGGCGACCGCACCGCCCTCGTGCTGACGTCGTGGCGCTCGCCCGGCGCGGGCTCCGGGACCTGCTCCGGCGCCCGCGCTGGTGGTCGCGCCCTCCGGCGTCCGCTTCCGCGTCCCGCGGCGGTGCGGCGATGGACTCCGAGGACGCTCGCGCCCCTGGTCACGAGGCGCTCGGGGGCTCCCTCCCCGACGCTCATGATGGCGCGGGCTCGACGCCTCTTCTTGGCGCCCCACTCCTCCGCGGCTCGACGTCGCCCTTGGCGGCTCGCGGGGGTCGGGCCCGAACCCTTCTCGACCTGTCGGCCGCCTCTCGAGGCCCGACCCCTCTCGAGACCCCCCGTCTGGGCTGACGCGGGGGCGGCCTCCGTTGGCGCTGTGGCGGAGGCGCTCCGGGTCCGGGGCTTCCTTGCGACCGGGGGCACGTCCGGCGCGGAGCTCGACGGACCTCGGGCCCCCGACGAGGCAGAGAGATCGGCGCCGCCTTCCGCGGCTGCGCCCCGCGCGCCCCTTTTGACGGCGGGACCTCCAGTGTACCCTCCTGCACAGAGGAGCGGTCAGCCCTGTCATCGACGAGCCCGCGCGCATCAAGCGCGCATCCATCCCCTCGTCGTCGTCCTCCTCCTCGTCACTACTCTCCTCCTCCGAGCTCGAGGAGCTCAGCTCGGGGGACCCGTCCCCAGGCTGACGGTTACGACGAGCCTTCGCCAATCTCTGCTCCCGAGCTAAGCGACGCAAGTTTTTATCTTTCTCTTTCTTCTTTTTGGCATCCTTGCTCTCCTTGTCCTTTTGAGCAGAAAGGCGCCTCACCTGAGCATCCGCGGCGTCCTCCCTTACCGGGGGCCTCGACGCACGACAAGTAAATGCCCCCTGGAAAGAAAGGAGAAGCGTGATGAGACAAACCACAAGACGGATGCAAACGGGTCGAAGGAGGAAGAAGGGGGAGGAGGCTCGAGATAGCTCGACTCGAGGAAGGCTTACCAGGTCGAGACACCCCTCGTCGGGTGCCATCGCAACCAGGTGGGAGAGTTCAGGGACGAACGGCCCCTGGATCGTGATCGACACCCGGGAGACGCCCTCGTTCCGGGACAGCCTCTCTCCGGCCATCCTCGAGCGGTTGAGCGCCTCGAGCTGAGCCTGCGGGGCCCATCTCGTGCATAAGAAGGGGGCGGTCCGCCAGCGGAAGGACTCTTCGCTGGTGGAACGCCCAAATGACCGCTTGCACGGTCAGCTTCTTCTCATCCACCAGCGTCTTCATCATCTCCATCAGCGGGGCCAGGTGGCGTTGCCTGTCCGCAGCGACGCCCCAGGTCCACTTCTCGGGCGGTGAGTAAGGACCCTGCCGGTGTACTGCGGAAGGAGGCCACCTTCGTTCCGCAGATAGAACCAATGGTCGTCCCACCCGGCCTGGTTGGTGGAAGCTTGTATCGCAGGTACTCGCGGGGGACGTTGGCCGACGAGGTCCCCGCCCTCGCGGTGATGGCAAGGGAGCCCATGCGCACGGGCCGCCTCCCGCTGGGCTTCAGGGACTTGATGAAGAGCTCGCCCCGGAAGAGATGGACGAACATCTCCCAGTGCGGCTCCATCTTCAGGTACCCTCGCACACCGCGGCGAATATGGCGGCGTGCGAGATGGAGTTGGGGGAGAAGTGTTGCAGCTCCACCTCGAAATGGTGGGCCAGCCCTCGCAAGAAGCGGCTCGGCGGGGACGCCGAGCCCCATACGGTGGTAGCGCGTGAAGCTCACCACGTACCCCTCCGGCGGGGTGCGGCTCCCGGTGCTCCGCCGACGGGATAACCCACCATGCGGGTCCCCCCTCCGGGTTGGGGCGCAGAAGCCCCTGGGCCACCAGCGAGTCCATCTCGCTCTGCGTCACCTTCGACGGGCTCCAGTCCTCGGCCGGCAGCATCTGTGTCTGGGCGGCCATGACGGTGGCGCGGCGCGGATCCGAGAGCGGCGGACGGGAGGCCGGAAATCCCCAATCAACTAGCTCGAAGGAGAGGGCGCGTAAAGGCTACGGCGGCGGCGAAGGCAAAGGCAAAGTAAAGGGTTCTCTTTCCCTCTTTCGATATTTATAGGGAGAAATCCAAACGGGCGGGATCTCCACGACGTAAAAAGGTAACCGAATGCATTCAATGCGCCTACCTAACCGCGTCTCGAGCCGGGTGCAGGATACACGCGTTACCTCTCCATTCGCTCCACCACCCGGGCCCGCCACGACCGTCGCTCCGGCTTCGCGCCCGTCGCTCTCCCGACAGTTCCGCCTAAAAAGGCGCGCCCAACGGGCAGAAGGACTCCCAGACGACGGAGGCTTCTTCATAAAGGTAAAAACGGGCCCCGGCCCTAAGTCTCGAAGCAGCGAAGGCTGGCCCTCGAAAAGGGTTCGACAGCCGGCTTCGAGCACCCGAGTCAGGGACACCAAGGGGCGCCACTCGCGGCATTACTCGAGGGCCGAACCCTCGAGGCCTCTCACGTGTATCCAAGGCAGGGAGCTCGACGTGCAGTGAGATCCCCTCGGAGGGAGGCATCGAGCCACCGGGTCCTATCGAATGGACCCGGCACTCCTGCAGACTGAGCCCCCATGCTTTATGAGACCGCCTCCGGGCCACAGTCGACCCCTAACGAACGGAGCATGAGCTCTCACTTGGATTCCCCGTTACCAGCTCACCGGGAACCTCGATACTCGCCCACTCGGGGTAGTACGAGGCATCCCCCCTCGCATCCGATCGAAAGGACTCGCGGGATGACAAGCCAGGGCAATCGGTATGCCGGACAGCTCGAGGAGCCGGCCAGTCGGTTCAGCCTGGCACCCCTCGACGAAAGAGGGTCTAAAAACTCGGACAGTTGCGACTAATCTCTTTTCTTTATGTGAGCATGAGATTTTCAGGCCTCGGGTGAAAGCTCGACCCCCGTCTCGCCTGAGCCCTCGAGACCAGGCCCAAGACAGACGCTCGTTCTCCGTCTTGTCCGAGCCCTCCGAGCCAAGCCCCGGACGAAGTCCCCCACGGCAAAGGAAAGGTTATCGCGAATATTTAATGTTACCACCGAACCACATCTCAAGCATGTTGACAGGTACACACGACGCCGCGATCTGCGCGTCCTGACGATTTCCGCCTAAAAAGCGCGCCCCACTGGGCAGAAGGTTCCTAAACGACGGAGGATTCTTCGAGAAGCCCACGAGGGAGTTCTAACCACTCCCCCTGGCCTCGGGGGCTACACCCGCGGGTGTCGCTCGCACGACACCCACGGAATCAAATCGACAAGACCCTCGAGACCAGTTAGCTACCCATCGAGATCCAATCTAGAGCCCCTGCTCGAGTGCAAGCACTCAAACAAGGGCTCGGGGGCTACTGTCGGTGGTACAAAAAAGGGTACCCCCATTCAACGCAAACACCCGAACGCTCCGTCTCCGTCTCGCCCGAGCCCTCCCAGCAAGGCCTCGGGCGAACGCTCCGTCTCCGTCTCGCCGAGCCCTCCCAGCCAGGCCTCGGGCGAACGCTCGTCTCCGTCTCGCCGAGCCCTCCCAGCCGGGCCTCGGGCGAACGCTCTATCTCCGTCTCGCCCGAGCCCTCCCAGCCAGGCCTCGGGCGAACGCTCTATCTCCGTCTCGCCCGAGCCTCCCAGCCAGGCCTCGGGCGAACGCTCTATCTCCGTCTCGCCCGAGCCCTCCCAGCAAGGTCTCGGGCGAACGCTCTCCGTCTCGCCCGAGCCCTCTCAGCCAGGCCTCGGGCGAGCACGATCGCTCTCCGTCTCGCTCGAGCCCTCCAGACCTCGGGCATGCGCGCCCCCACACCTCGAGCCTTAACACACGGACCTCGAGCTGCTCAGACAGCCGTACCAGCCCATACCACGCATTTAACGCCTTCACCTACTCCGGTCATGTCCACTAGTGCACGGCGTGTGCCACAGTAACTCGGTGTAAAGGTCAAGTCTCGTTTTCACCACAAGCATGGGCAAAAGGGCACCAGTGCAGCACTGTTCGGCCATGCCAGGCACTGTAACCCCTCGAGGCCGGCTACGCGCCCCTCGAGCCAGGCACTGTCACCCTCGAGGCCGGCTACGCGCCCCACGAGCCCTGCACTGTAACACCTCGAGGCCGGCTCCGCGCCCCTCGAGCCCCCGTGGCACCACCTCGAAGCCGGCTCCGCGCCCTTCGAGCCCTAACTACTTTCGTGCTGTTGGAGGACAGGTACCCCAAGACCCGGAGGGACCTCACCGCGTACTGTACATTCCGGGATGGGTGTTGTACGGCTCCCGCCTTGTCGCGCCCCCACGTCCGCGCTCGGGATGGAAGCCACGACTCAAGGACGCCTCAACAGCGACGATCACATCGGCTCCAGTGGCCCCGACAAGACAGGGTTCCTACCCTTCTCCGTATGGGGTACCATGCGCCCCGACACCTGTAATACTTTTGTAACCCTGGCCTCCCCTTGCTCTATAAAAGGGGACGCTAGGGCCCTCATTCGGGAGGACGAACAGAACACACGAGTCCACGCACAAACACGAGTCCGGACCCCGGTCCACGCTCACTGAGCTTGTATTCTCCCCTGTACAAGCACTTAGGTGCAAATAATACAAGAACATCTCCCCCCGCTGGACGTAGGGCCTTCTTTGCCCGAACCAGGATAAATCCTTGTGTCCCCTTGCATCACCATCCAGGAAGAGAAGCACGCGATCATATTACTCGTTGGTGTGATACCCCCGGGTACGAAACACCGACACATTCCCTTGCGAGATTTGAGCTAGGGAAGTGAGATTCGAGAGTGGGAAGCATCAATCTTCGATTTGAGCACTTGGTTTCCATCTTGCCGGCTTACTTTGTGTCTTTTACTCTTGAGCTCTTTGAGCTCTAGCCGGTTAGGTGTTCTTCGTGGTAGCCCGTATTGATTTACTTGTGAGGGCTCCCCGAAGCGTTTGTATTACCCTGAGATTTCTAGTAGAGATACTCTCGTAGCCTTTGTGGGCTTGAGTGAGGCGAGGAGGTGAAATAGACTCCGACCTTTGTGGTCACCTCAACAACGAGGAAGTAGGCACTCCTTAGTGGATTGGCTGAACCTCGGGATAAATCGCGTGTCCCGTGTGCTTGTTGTTGTTGTCCCTATTTTCTCTACTTCACTTGTTATTGTGTTCTTCGTGTTCTTCCTATCCCTATCTCTCTCTTAGGTTGGGAAGGCTCGATCTACATCAAGGGGAGCAACCAAGGTTTGGTGAGAGTAGATTTACCACATATCATTCTTAGGAAAGTGGGCCAGAAACTTGTATTATCTTCATAGCTTACATTCATCGGATTTGTAGTTTATTTTAGGACCCCGGTTGTGCCGTTTGTTTGTGTCGGTAGTACCGGTGTTTCACACCCGGTAGTACCTACCCAAACAAACCGGCCTCTCCGGTAGCTATCTAACTACATCTTATAGTTTGTGAAGTTTCAGATAGTCAAAAATCACCTATTCACCCCCCTCTAGGCTGATTCGGTCCTTTCAAAGTTCTCGCTGAAAAATCACTACTAGTGGCATATACTACTCCGTAGATCTTGTGGCTAGGCCTGGGCATTCGGTCATGACCGAACCGATTGGTTCGGTTCTTCGATCATCTCAAAAGTTCGGTAATCTAAAAACGGAGACCGATCGGTTAGTTTCAAAACTCAAGACCGAGCAAGTTCGGTCTCGGTTAGTTCGGTTCGGTCTCGGTCATGACCGAACTAACCGAACTATACAAAACATCCACTAAATAGTATATTTTTTAGCAAATTTGAGCAATTTTTTTCTATTTCATGGCAAAAAAATAACATACAACCTATATATTAAATGGAGTAATAAGAGTGATGGTTGATATAAACTTACTAGAATAAATATTATATCACCAATAATAGTCTAAAGTACACATTATATCAATAAAAATTAAATGTTCGGTTAGTTCGGTTACCCGAGGCATATAACCGAACTAGCCGTAAAAAGTTCGGTTAGTGTGAACTCAGGACCGAACTAGTGACCGAAAATTTCGGTCTCGGTCTCGGTTAGTTCGGTTCGGTCTTCGGTCATCGGTCAATTATGCCCAGGGTGACTTGTGGCTCCATTATTGCAGCTCCCATGCTTGTGTCACGCACAAAGGAGTAACCATCAATCTGTACACGCGCGCCTGTCTTCTTCTGCAAAATAGGCAATTACTCTAAAATTATTATAAAATTCGTGCAGAAGCGTTATGGCTGTCGTGGAACCCTAGGTATTGTACCAAGACAAGAATATAGGCAATCAAGACAAGAATATATGGACAAGATCTCTGTGGGGGCAATACCTAGGGTTCCATCGTGATTTCAGGGATGTGAAGTTATCTTTTTAGCTCCCTGGCCTCTTAATTCATTACAGAAAATCACTTCGTAGAATTTCAAAATCACGATGAAAAATCGCTTCAGGGACGAGGAGAAATTATTATTTTTTTAGCTCTCAGCCTCTTAGTTTATTTCAGAGAATCACTTCATAGAATTTGGCACAACTCCTGCTGGATTCAACCAAAAATCAGATCTAGAAACCTCTGTCGAGCAGGGTTCAAACACACCCTTAATACGGAGGGAACAGTAGTGTCTACTAGGCTCACCAGTCACCACTCATCACTGCGACTACTGATCGTACAGGAAAAGGTCAAAAGAAGTTTTTACAGGAAAAGTCAAAAGAAGTTTTTACAGGAAAAGTCAAAAGAAGTTTTCTTCATGAGAAGAAAATAAACTGCATCAGCACACTGCTCCCGTTTCTAAGACAGGTTCACGGAAATCCGCTCACACACAAGACAACCAAAAATGATGCCAGGAGACTATCTGCACTCGTGTGCGCTATGTGGTACCGAAGGAATATATAGCGTAGAAAGCCGCTGCAGCGGGTACTCTAAATTAGACTGTATACAAGCGGAGACGTGTTCCGTGCGTGAAATGGAGCGCAGTCGCGGACGTCTTTGCCGGACGTGGAGGACCCACAAGCACGTGGACTGAGCGCGCGGACAGGCCAGCATGCTGGTGAGGGAGAAGAGAGAGTATGTAGTCGTGGGCCCTACTTTTTCATCAAACAAAGAAAATATGATAACTCACAAACCAAAAAAACTAAATTAAATTCCTATTGCATTATTAAATTTGTTTTAATAAATCCTTCAAAACAAGATCTCACATAAATATATTTAGATAAAATTGCAAGTGGACCCCACTGTTGATAGTTGGTATAGAGTATAAGATATAGAGGATAATGGATGCGGAAGAAATGTATATAGAGGAAAGAATCTTGATGAGTAGGATGGATAGAGAATAAATTTAGAGGACGAAGAATGCACATAGTCTGACGGGGCATGTACAATCGTACATACATCAGATTCAGCCACGCCATGAGCTCATGACTCTTTCGCAGCCTTGACGCCCCTTTGGTCGCCGGAGCGCGCCGGACTAATCCATTCCGGTGAGCGATCAAGGTCCTAGTTTGATAGACCTTTGGCTCCTCCTCCTAAGACAAACTATATCTTCGTTTTTTATAGAGTAGTTTTTTTTTGTTGGAGCTAAAGTTGCTTTAAAAAAACATTTAGCGAGAAATGACTCTAGATATTGTTATATAATTTGTATCAAGTTTATGAGTACGAATAGGAAAAACCATGTTTTTGCGGCTCTGGTTTCTCCACGCTTCTTGGTCAGAGAAATTTCAGTGTTGGTTCCCTGCTAAATGTGCCTAAAGCCTCTCTAATAGTTTAGAAAAATGACTTATTATCTTTATTTTATTGGGAAAAGAAGAAAAAACGTTCTCCAACAGATTGGTATACGACGCTATCTTTGTTTTATTGGGAAAAGAAAAAAAACGTTCTCCAACAGATTGGTATATGACTTGCTAAATTTTTCCAAGTTGGAATCGGAGGCCATCTACTTGTTATATTTACCACGTCAGTTTCACTTACTATCTGGCGTTTCTATGTTATTTTTACCAAGTTGGAATCCGCCGCCACTTTTCCCGCGTCTACTTTTCTATGTTATTTTTACCAAACTATTGGAGATACATGAAAAATTTACTTGCCAAAGTTTTAGCAAGTTGCTAAATGATAACTTTTTTCAAGTTAATTTTTCTAAACAATCAGAGATGCAGTGTAAACGAAAAAATTCTCTATATTATAGTTTGTTTGTAATGTTTCTGTATAAACGAGATTTATTAGGTCTCTTAAAAATACAGATCTGTTTGGTGAGATTTATTGTGGCTATGGCTCTGGCTACAACTAATTTATTGTGAGAAAAATATTTTATAGCCTGAAAATAGAATTGATTAAGTCATCCCCAGAGCAACTCCAGTAGTAGCCCTTCAAACAGGCTCCCTGCTTTTTATTTGAGTGCTTCCCTTATTTTTTAGGGTCCTGCTTTTTTTGCTGCACTCCATCAATGACCCTCAAAATAGAACACTCAAAATTATTTAAACTGTCAATGTGAGTTTTGGTTGTCATAGACTAACTCGGTCATGAGAAGTTAAGTCGAGGGTTTTCACAGAAACTCAGCCGTCGGGGGAGGTGAGGGAGGTCATGGGAAGTTAAGTCGGGGGTTTTCACAGAAACTCAGTCGTCGCGGGAGGTGAGGGAGGGGTGAAAGCGCAAAATCACGGATGAGAGCCGAGCTATTGGCCCAACAGGAATGAGGTCTGAGACAAGAATCTGAGAGCCCACTCAAATTTCAGTACCCTAGGTGCCCCGCTGTAGCTCTTTTTTTACTTGAGCTCTCATATTTAGCTATGAGGGCCAAAGTAGGGAGTCTGCTGGAGTTGCTCTGAGTGCTAGTTTTATGTTTCAATTTTCAATACCTTTATATTTTAGAAATAGTGTAGAAAAATTTCATCATCATAAAATTATCTCTGCTTTTATAAAACCTTTATCATCTTATTTCTGTTCGTTAATACAATGTCACATCAGTGTATTTAATGTTCATCGACGTTCGGGTTAGGGCACCTCCAACAATTGGCTTTTAAGCTGGCTATAAGTATTTTTGTTATATTTTAATAGAGGAAAGAGAACAGTCGCTCGCACGGTCGCACCTGGCGCGCACAGTCGCTCCGCCAATCCAGTGCGCGCGCATCACTTCTGGGCCATCAATAACTTTTGGTTTCTAGCTCGCGTGATTGTGATATTTGGGCTTTACGAAGGGACCAACGCGTACTATATAGGCGCGAACACGTTTCGTTTCTGAAAAAAATCCATTTAGATCAAAAGTTATATATCCTTCTCTCCTAAAAAAAGTTACTGTATATATCCTTCTAAAAAATCAGAAGTTTTAGTATATATTTACACATACTATAAAACTTATATGCACAACATTTTTCTGGGCGTACTTTTTGGACAACTTTTTTAGCGTAACTTGTTCTGCACGTGATCCACGAGAAGGTTACCATTAGAACTTCTTTGAATAACCTTTTCCTTTGGAAAAGTTTTTACAGGTAGCTTGTATATAGGAGTTTTTCATTACTCAACTAGGGTTTTTTTTGGAAAGAACTTTCTAGTTTTGAAAAGTTCAATAACAGCTTATCACAAAAGTTCTTTTTGTTGCTATTGAGTGTGTTTAGAAAACTTGTAAAAAAATAAGTCTTCAGATTTTCAATTGTGGTTTTATGCAAATTATATTTTTTTGTAACAACTCAATCGAGCCTTTCAACCTTTTCCCCTTGTATTGATGTAAATTATATTTACTCCCTCCGTCTCATTAAAAATATTATTTTTTACTACTTCTTGTTAAACCCTTTGTGTTATTCAATTTTTATACAAATAATAAAATAAATAAATTATTATTAAACTATATCTAATGATAAAATAAACCATAGCAAAATAAATGATATTTATATAACAATTTTAAATAAGGAGAATGGTCAAGCGACTTTATTCTGAAATTCTAAAGCGACGGACGAGAGAGTAGTAGTATTTATGACACCAAATAGTCATACATTGTAAATATTATTATTAAATGATATTTATTAGTATAATTAATATTTATTTATTTACAAATTTAATCTAATGTAAAATGGTTTAACTTAGGAAAAAGAAAGTTGACTTTTATTTTACGAGTGCAGGAAATGAAGTATATGCTCATTCGCAGTGCATGCCATTATGTTCACAAAAAAAACTAAAAAGGGTTGTGGCGACATCACTAAAATTTAACGGATACAGTAACACTAAGGGTCTATTTGTTTGATATGCCGTTTTTAGACTTTTAGCTTGGAGGTTTTTGCTCAGAAGCTACCTTCTTGTTTTTTTTCTCTAAAAAACAAGCTTTCTGTCTTTCGACTTTGGGTTGTGGTTTTTTATTATTTACTTTGTGGTAAATTTTAGCTTCTCAGCCCACACTAAGAACCAGCAAATTTTCTCTCTCAATGTGCTAAAAAAACTTTCTTGCTTTTCAAAAACAAGCTCAACAGTTAGATTTGCTTGTTTTGGCTAGCAAAAGCCAGCAGAAAGCTGAAACAAACAGGCCCCTTTTCAAACCGATCAGTGTAAACCGTTGAATCTAGCGCAAAATGTTTATTTATAGTGTTTGTGATACTTTTGTTGAAATTTACAGCCACACTATCAGTATGAAACAAGCTCATTGAAACAATAATTTGTTTCAAGAGCGCGAAAAACATACGTATATGTTACTGACTACTGACATATATGGATATGCCGAGAGAAACTGAAACAACAGATGCATAGCATATGTCCTCAAAAAGGAAGATAAGAACAACGCCAACAAACAAGAAACCGGCACTATCGCAACAGATACACGGACAAGTAATAATGAGACTGAAGATAACAGGCAGCCAGCTTGATTTGACGCCTGAGAATGTCGTCCAAGCAAGGCGATCACGAACACGAGGAGCTCTAGTTTGGTTGGCGGAGACGGAGACGGAGTAGATAGATCTCAAACCTTATTCCGGCCGACCGGCCGGCGACGAGGGCTATATATAGCTAGTAGCCGCCGCTCTGCTGCAGCCTGTGAAGCAACGCGGCGCGGAGGCAGCGCTCGTCCCGCAGGCCGGCGGGCACGTCGACGACGGCGTCCTGCACGGTCATGCCGCCCACCCTGCACACGCACGCGTGCTGCACCTGCAGGTCCAGCGAGCGGAGCGCGAGCATGAGGTGCACCGGCGCGTGGCGCGCCGCGGTCGTCGTCAGGCGCAGCCTCGCCGCGTCCAGCCCGGCGACCATGCGCACCTCCAGCCCCCCCAGGTTCTCCGCCTGGAGCTGGAGGCCGCCGAACGAGTGGGTTGGGCTGCCGCCTTCGCCGCCGCCGCCGCCTGCTTGGCCTTGGCCTCGGCCTCGAGCTGCTCGACGCGGTCGCGCAGCTCGACGATGTAGGCGGCGGCGTCCGCGAGGAGGGACGCCTTGTCCATCCGGGACACCGTGGGCACGGCGGCCCTGAGCTCGCAGAAGCGGCGGTTGAGCTTGTCCCGCCGCTGCCGCTCGGCCTCCACGTGGCTGATGACGGCCCGTTGGCCCGGGGCCCGGGCTTCCGGCCCCGCTGCTTCGGCGCAGGTGCCGGCGGTTCTTCGCCGACGCCGCCGGACCTGGACATGGACAGGCCGTTGCGCGCCGAGCGCGGGTCCTGCTCGTCGCCATCCAAGGGTTCCGCATCTAACCAGTCGTTGCCCTCCATCCATTCCTCCGGGACATCCCAGGACACGAACTCGAGCTCCGGGATGTGGCCGCCGCGGAGAAGGAGGTGGGCGAGGGAGAGCTGCTTGATGAGCCGGGGCAGACGAGCTCATCCATTGTACTGTTTCTGTTGCTGCAGCTAGTGGTCAGGTTTTTCCCGTTAGGCGTTTATGGCTGTTTGCTAAAAATGGTACATCTATATAGCTGTGGACTTGTGGTGGTTGCTCTTGTTATATACTCGTATGATACTCCTCCCCCTCGGTCTCAGTCGCTTTTTAGCTGTCGTTTTTATTTTCTGAGAATTAGCTTTAATTAAATATAAATAAGACATATCAATACTTACGATACATAATATTTATCATTAGATTGATCGTTAAGTTATTTACATAATGCATTGACTTTTTTGAGATACAATTGTTGATAATATTATCTATAAATCTAGTTAATTTTATCGTCATGCAAAGCGCAGCAATAAATATTAAGTTATAGAGGGAGTAGTTTAGCATGATGAAAAAACAAACAACGAATTGATAGCTTTTAGTGTTGTTTGATAAACCTTGCATAGCTTTTCCAGTGTTATTTAATAAACCTCGTAGACCCATGGGAGCAAGAGCAACTCCCGCCACAGTCCCAAAATAAAGCCCTACATCTCGATTTAGCAGGTGGGCTACAAAGTTTGAGGACCAAAATCAAAGACAAGCTCCAACCACACCCCGAAATCAGGTCGAAGCCACCGCGACGGAGGGATGTAGAGGAGCTCGACATCAAGGATCTGGACCATGGCGCAAGCACTAGCCCGCTTGCGACGGCGGCGGCAATGATGGCCGCGACCGGGCTGGGGCTGGGCGGCTGTGGCGCTCGCGTCCGGCGCGAGTCCCCGTCGGCCTCGGTCTCCGCTGCCTTCGCGGATGCGGCGACAAAGAAAAAGAAGAAGGCGAGGCGCGGCGGCGGCGCCTGCGGCAGCCCCGCGTCGCCCCTCGACTACAGCGACGGGTCCGGGTCCGCCTCCGGCTACGGCGCGTCCACAAGCAGCGGCGAGGACGGCGCCTTCTGCTCTCAGCCAGAGCCAGCTGCGTTCTCGCCGCCGGCCGTCGCGCCGCCGTAGGCTTCCCCTTCGTTGGGAAGGGAGTCGAGCCGCCCGAGGGAAGCACTAGAGACACTCGTCGGGGAAGGAGTCGCATTGTCGTCACGCGACAGAGGGATGCAAAGGAGCTCGCCATCAAGGATCTGAATCAGATGTCGGGCAGCAGAGAGCTGCGCTCGCGCCTCGCGTTAGGGGCAGCGCCATGGATGGGCAGCGCGTTGGGAGCGCGCTTGGGGGGGCAGCGACATGGACGGTCGACGTTCTCACCTCGGGCCAGCGGCGAGCCGTACTCGGGGGTTGTCGACCGCGGCGGTGGGAACACGCGTCGGGGGGGGGGGGGGAGACGGATAGGAGGCTCCTATTCCTGGGGGCCTCAAACTAAATTATAGAAGCCCTCAAAAAAAAGAGGCCAAATAGGAACTGCATTGGAGTGAATTTTTTTAGATCAAGTCTCTAAATTTAAAATAGGGGGTCTGTTTAGGAGGTGGGCTGGGAGTTGCTCTAATTCCATGGATTCACCTACGAAACGAGGTAGAAAACATGTGTTTGCTCTACTACTCCTGAAAAATTACGCTCTTTTAGGTGGAACCTAAAAAAATACCTTCGCCCTGCTCCTTAATCGAAGCATGCAGGCACTCCCCAAACCACCCTTCAGCTGGGTGCATGAGGTGCGGCGGATGAGGCAGACCGGAGTGTCAGGACGAAGATGGAATTGCAGAGTCCCTAGGATCACAAAGGACCGGAGGTCGAATCAAAGTCTCATGGGTCAAGGCAAAATAGAGCGTCAAGGCAAAGTCAGAGTCCCGACGGGCGGCGGGTGGGACTGCAGATGAGCGGAGAGGAAAAATGGATTGGATTGGCCAAAGTTAGAGAGAAGTGGGTTGGATGGCGGTACGAGTAGATAGAGGAGTCCAATGGGACGAGAAAGAGGAGAAATATATTGGGGCGACAAATTTAGAGAAATGGATATCAGGAGAGGATAAGGGGAAATAAGAAGAGAAAATAAATAAATAAATAAAGGAAGGAAGATGAAAGGAAAGAAATGAAAATAGAAGGGTGTTATGCATATTTCACCATTTTTTATCTACCATTAGAAGTTGTTTTGCTACTTTAAAAAAAACAATTTTAGCTTCACTACTGAAGCTACTTCGCCAGCAAGGTGTTTCGCTGGTGAAACAAGGTGGTATCAAAACACACATTGAGATACCATTAAGTTTTTTCATGTCATACCACATCATGTGCACATAATTCTGAACTTATTCTTCCAAATGAACATCTCCTCAAGCCAAGCAATTAATTACTCCCTCTGCTCAAAGTTTGAAGCCATTCCAGTTTTTCTAGTTAACATATAGCTTGCTAAGTATCAAGATATCTTTAATATGTCTAGATATAAAATAAAAAGTATGTATCTAGAAAAGTTGAATGATTACTCTTCCTATGATCCTGTTACCAATTATCTTTCTGTCTACATCCATCTATCATAAAAAGCTGCATCTGTTTCAAGCAAAAGAAACCGGTGGTGTTTAGTGCATTGATTTTCTCAAAGAAATCATCCTGGATGTGACACAGTTTAATATAATTTCACAACATACGTGATAAGGCTAATCTCAGTGGTCAGTTTTTATTGTGTTATTTCTAAAAACTGTCATGTTATATGAAATAAAATAAAACTTGAATCAAACAATCAATCTGGAGTTTCATTCTAGAGTTTCATAGATATTAAATTTCATGATTCATATAAAGTTAGTGTTCGTGTCAAGAGTAGATGAAACTCATTTCACCCCTCTCTTCTTAAATACACTGTCATGTCATATAAAACACTTATGTGACAGAATATTTAATGCAAATGAACTTAGATGAAACTCTCACTAAGATTAGCCTTAATTAATCCCATGAAAATTATCATAGTAGAGCATTAGGGCATCCTCAATAGTTGAATCAAGTTATCACTACTAGCTATACATGTGTATGAAAAGTTCATAACAATATTCAAGCTGAAGAAAAAACATGATTTGGTACAAGTAATAGTTTCGTGTGTATAAAAATAATCCAAAATTAAGGATCGGTGGGGTACCACATTTTTAACTACCATATGTAAGTGAAAAGATTTCCCTATACGCGATAGTTTAGCTCGACTGCTTGAGTTCTTTTTTGAGCGTTCAAATATGTAATTGTGTTAAGATTAATGTGACGGAACCACCCAATAATGTGGCCCACTTGCACACGTCATCTTCATAGGGAGCCCAATGACTGTGCAAATGAAACACGTTACTGGAAAGATCCGTCGGGTGTCCCCGAGAGGACCCGAATACTCACGAGCCACAGGACCATCATCATGAAGGTTGGAATAATTACAACATTACAATAGTTGATACAAAATACCATCGGAGTGCGGAAGCAAGATAGATAAACTTTACAAATTATGAAAGATGTTTACTTTTACAAAAAAATAACTGGTATTGCGGAGAAGAAGAGTAGTATGACAGAACCACACTTAGGCGGAGTACCTAAGTTGGAGAAGAGGAACAACCAGATCACGTTAAGCCCACTGACATGATCATGATCAACACCACCTAATAGAAACCTGCAACAGGGAATTAACAAACCCTGAGTACTGGGGTACTCAACAAGACTTACCCGACTAAAAAAAAAGGGAGAAGACTCAGGAATGAAAGGCTTAGGGTAGTCAAGGTAAGGCTTAAGTATTTTGCAGAAAAAGCATTTGTAAAACCTTGTTTTATTTTGGAAAGATTCAAGTATTTCTCAATTCTTCATTGTCCATGATTCATTTTACATTTCAAAACATACCTAGTTGAGAACCACTCTCCGTTGACAGTCAGTGACAAGTCTCCATAACCGAGGAGCAACGTTAACGGATAAATAATACTCAGCTGAGGATCCCTATCCACACTGCATATGTAGCACCCAAGCTTGCATATGCCAACTCGTCTACCACGATTCCTCCAAGATTGGGCCCGGTCCTACGCCACCCGGAAGTACAGTACACCACTCCTATCCAGGTACGACGACCACGTGGGTACATGCTACTTCCGCCATCTCTCCACTCCCAGTGCGCGGTGTCGGTCCAATAAAGGATTCCTCGGAGCCAGAGCTTTCCGTAGTATGTGAATAGTTGCAAGTCTTGGCCAGCAGGCCCCCATACGGATGGTCCCTACATTTTTCCGCCAGCGACAAGCACCTCGGGACTCTAACCCAAGAGTACAGGTCCTGTCGGTTTTTCAACCCTGTCCCGGTCGGGTGTCAACTGTTGAGTCCCGGACTACAACATGACGGCACCATACGCGCGGACAACTCTTCTCGACAATGACCACATGCTAGCTAGGCAAGCAGTCATCGAACGGGAAGTAAAGCCAATTCTCATAAAGATTCTTTCAGTGATCACACTTTTGAAAATGGCATTTTATTACAAATCTATAGTATAGCATCACTAAGCATTTTGCAAATAGTTTTAAAGCAGGGCTTGTGGATCTTCTGGTGGAGGTAAATAATGCAGGTAATAGGTCATCACACAACTCCTATAACCTAATGCAGTAGTTTAACTCAAAAGCATTTAAGGAAAACATTTTATAAATCCAAGGAAGGGTTAAATGCACCGGGGCTTGCCTTCGTTGCAGGGAAGATAAGATCCAAGAAAGATTGACACAAGTTAGTTCGTTTGCTGCTTGAAGTTAAGTCTTTTTCGACGAAGCCTGTCCAACAAGAACCCTCCTCCGAGGCTCGTTCGACAAAGGTGAACACCAGAGCTTGATCAACACGACTTCAACACTCTTGGATACTACACGTGGATAAATGATGTATGCTTTAACATGATGCCATGGAATGCATGCTAAGGTGAAGGACAAGACTACTGATTCTAGAGTACAACTTTCTAACATGTGAGTAACTTCTAGGATAGACATAAAGATTAATTATCTTTATCTTTTAAGCAAGATTAAACAAAACTATTAAGCATTATTTACAAAACATTGCAAGGCATCACAATCATCATAGACCAGAGGGGTGGGGTCTATGAACAGCAAACAATCCAAAAGGTCACACCATGATTACTTTTCTGTTTTTCCTAATTTATTTTAAAAGATCATTTATACAGTTTCCCAAAATTTACCAAATTAATCTCATAGGTTCATCATGGTGTAAATAGATGACAAAACAAATTCATGACCTTTGGAGCTATACATGTTTTACTAAAAACCTAAAACTATCCATTTATTAATTAAAAGGAGGATTTTTCATATTTTAAACTTTGGCAGAAAAAGTAGGTTTCTTATTTTTCTAAAATACTACACAGAGCAAGGAACACACAACATTTATCTCAAGATTTTTAGAACAACAGATTAAACCTCACAAAAAGAAGAAAAAACAAAACATATTCATATTTTAAAAGAAAAGGAAAACTGTGCTTCTCTCGAGGCTCGGCGCGCTTGCCTGTAAGGCGGACAGCGGACCGGTCGCTGAGAGGTCTCGGCTGGGAAGGCAGAGGGTGGGGGGGATAGCTTCGCGGGCCACCAGGAGTTGGAAAACGAGGCTCGGCGAGGCGGGTGCGGGCAAGGTCGGAGGCGGGAGCTCGATGGTGTGAGCGAGGGCCTCGGCGGAGGTCGGCTAACCTCTCGAGGGTAGCCTCGGCGTGCTCGAGGCTCAGTCCGAGGGTGGCTGCGATTCGCCCGAGGCTGAGGGTGGGGCTCGGCTGATTCGAGGGGGCGCGGTTCGCAGGCGTTGCTCGAGGGTGAGGCTCGAGGGGACGCTCGAGGGTGAGGCTCGAGGCTGGCCCTGGCATGTTCGGGAGAGATGCGGCTCGAGGGATGTGGCTCGAGGGGACGCTCGAGGGGTGGTGGGTTCGAGGGTTGGCTCGAAGGTTGGCTCGAGGGTGAGGCTCGAGCGATTCGCCCGAGTTGGAGGGAGGGGAGAGCGCTGCGCCGGCGAAGGAAGGACAGGGAGAGGGTGAAATTGGTGGCTTGGGAAGGTGGAGAAGAAGCTCAAGGCGAAGGCAGTGGCGGCCTTGGGGGGCGCTGGGGCTGCCTGATGGCTTGGGTTGGCGAGGAAGTGTTGGTGGTGGCAATGGGGAGCTTGGTGGCTTTTATAGGCGCAGGGTGATGCCGGGGTCCGGGCGAAGGACGGTGGGGTCGGGCGAAGAGGACGGTGGGGGTCCGGGCAAGAGGACGGTGGGGGTCCGGGCAAGAGGACGGTGGGGGTCCGGGCAAAAGGACGGTGGGGGTCCGGGCAAAAAGGACGGTGGGGGTCCGGGCAAAGAGAGGTAGGGGCCAGGTGAGGATGAGGTAGGGGTCCTCCAGCTGTGCACAGTGAAAACCTATTCTTCTTTTGAAATCTTGAAAATTACTCCTAAACTTTGAACTGCACAAAAGAAAACTCAAAACACCAGTTGTTTAGAATTGAGATCTACAACTTTGCTAAAAGGACCAACTTAAATTTTGAACAACTTTTGAATTAGAAAAGGGGGTAAAACTAGAGTTTGGAAATTTGGGGTTTTTCAAAAGGAATTTAAATTTTATTTTGATTTTTGAATTTTGGTCCTCATAACACAGCATCAAAAACACTTAACTGAACAAGATCTACACAAAAATTAAGCAAAACTTAAATGCATGGCAAGAATGATTAAAGACTAATGATGATGACATGTCAGGTTAATTACTTATTAAACTTCAGAGGTGTTACAGCCTTCCCCCCAAAAGAAATCTCGTCCCGAGATTTAAGAAGTGCTTAAAGGCTGGGTTGGTTGAGTAATGAAAAAGGAAATGTGTCACACTTGTTTCTCGCAAGGAGTTCACAAGGCAACTGGGTTGCGGTTGGGATTACAACTGGGATCAGAAAGCGGGGTTGCAAGTAGCAAGGTAGAAGACATTTGAGTGGAGCAAGAAAAATTATCAAGAACCAAGAGACATGTTTGGAGAGATAATGAATTTAGAATAATATATTTCAACTTCAGATGTATCTATATAAATATATGTTGTAATAATCTAAGTTGTTTGGGTTGTATTAATAAGTGCTTGAGATTGTATAAAGTTATCATATATAGCTATTAACTTATACAATCTCGAAATATTGTAATATCATACTCATATATTTGATATTCAATATATTGTATGTATATTCTATATGTTCGTATTTATTTACATTTACTTTACATATAGATGTCTGTTGAACTCAATCCAATGGAGGAAGAATTATGCATTGTGGACTCTGGTGCCACAAACTCTATACTTAGAGAGATTAAATTTTCAAACTCTTAAGAAAAGAGAAGGAAATATTTTGACCATTGCTGGTCATGAGCATTAATAGTTGGTTCAAGACGAGCCACTATTACTCTGCCAATGGGTACCCAGATTACGATAGAGGATGCCTTATTGTATCCTGAATCGAACCGTACCCTTCTAAGTTTAGAGACGTCCGAACAATGGTTTTCATGTCGAGACACATGAAGACATAAAGAGGAATATCTTCTCTTTACCAAACTTACTGGATTTGGCAAACGCATTTGCGAAAAGATTTCTTCACTCCAATATGGATTGTACTTTACATACATAAAACCTGTAGAACATGTTGCTTATAAAATAATTTCCGAGATGTCGATACATTCGTAACTGGCATGATCGATTGGGCATCCTGGAATAGGGATGATGAGGAAAATTATAGGCAATTCCATAGGTCATGATATGGATAACGCCAAATTTCTCCAAAATAAAGATTTTTGTTGCACTGTCTGTGCTACGGGAAAATTAATTTTAAGACCATCATATCTTAAAATTAGAGCTGAACCACTCAAATTCCTTGAACGAATTCAAGGGGATATTTGTGGTGCCGATTCAAACCATTATCGGGGCGTTTTAGATATTTCATGGTTTTAATAGACGCTCGACAAGATGGTCTCATGTGTGTGTCTTTATCGACACGTTAACCATGCTTTTGCCAAAAAAATGGCCAACTTATCAAGTGAAGGCACATTATCCTGAAACTCGGATTCAATCAATCCGAATAGACAATGCTGTTGAATTCTCTCCCGTGCTTTTAATGATTATGCATGGCTTGGGAATTCAGGTTCAGCATTCTGTTCCATATGTACATACTCAAAATGGTTTGGCTGAATCGTGATTAAACGAATCAAGCTCATTGCAAGACTATGTAGATGAATTGCAAATTGCCTACGTCGTGTTGGGTGGGGGTCATGCACGCTGATGATCTAATCCAACTATGAACAATTACATATCACGGAAACCTCCCCATTTGCAGTTAGTAGGTGGGAATCCTCCAAGTATTTCCCATTTGCATACAATTTGGGTGCGCTGTTACGTACTCATTCTCACCACCTCAGCGAAAACATCGATGGGCCCTCCACAGGAAACTGGGGGGGATCTTATCGGATAGTTCATCTCTGTCGATCATAAGTATTTAGAACCTTAACAGGGTGATCTATTTACAGCCTGGTTCACTGATTCTATTTTAATGAGGATCATTTTCCGGCATTAGGGGGAGAATTGTACCAAAAAGAATGCTAGGAAATTGATTGGGATGCAAAAGACATCTCATTTCTGATCCACGTACTACAGAAACTGAACTACAAGTTCAAAGAATTATTGATTTGTAAAATATTGCAAACAATCTGCCAGACGCTTTCTCTGATTATAAAGGTGTCACAAAGTCTCTCCATCCTGCAAGGAATGTGCCCGAAAGAGTGGAGGTACCAGATAAAACCACTCAACCCCCTGTTGGCAAAAAGAGGGGGGAGAAGCACTTCCAAGAGGCAAGATGTGAATGTTGCAAGCAAAAGAAGACTGGAAATGCAACTCACCTTTGGTTGAAAGACACCTAGGACAATGTCCTGTGGATAGTAGTGATCCACAATCTAGCTCAGTTATGCGCATAAACACTGAGGCTGGAAATCGAAAGACCCAAGATTCATCGTTTCGGAAAGTCTTGATGAACCTTTAAGGGTAGAAGAAATTGCTATAAATTTTATAGAGACTGGAGAGTCTTATGATCGTAAGTCCATAATAGTCGACATATATTTCTCTGAAGAAATTGCGAATATCCTTCAAACTGATTCAGATCCTAAGTCTATGACTGAGTGCAAGAAGCGCTCAGACTGGATAGTTGGAAAGTAGCAATTAAAACAGAGATTGCCTCGCTTTATAAAAGGGAAGTGTTTTCGGCTGTGTAATGCCAACACCTCCTGGCATCCTTCCTGTAGGATACAAATGGGTTTTCGTCCGTAAAAGGAATGAAAACAATGAAGTAGTGAGATATAAAGCAAGGCTAGTGGCACAAGGTTTTACGCAAAGACATGGCGTTGATTTGAACGAAACTTACTCTCCGGTAATGAGTGGAATAACGTTCCGATACTTAATAGCATTGGCAGTACAAAATCGTCTATCTATGCAGTTGATGGACGTAGTGACCGCATACTTATATGGGTCATTAGATTCGGATATATACATGAAGGTTCCCATGGAATCAATATACCGAATCCTAAGGCAAATCGCAACATGTATTGCGTCTCAAGTTGCAGAAGTCATTATATGGCTTAAAACAATCAGGCCGAATGTGGTACAATCGGTTAAGTGAATTCATTAAATTAAAGGGATACACAAATAATGATGACTGTCCATGTGTCTTCATTAAGAAATCTTCAACAGGATTGTATCATATCAGTCTACGTTGATGATCTCAATATCATTGGCAACGAACCTGATATTAATGAAGCACGTCATCATTTACAGATGGAGTTTGAAATGAAGGATTTGGGTCAAACCAAATTTTGCTTGGGTTTACAACTTGAGCATTTACCTTCTGGTATATTCATATACCAAGCTGCCTATGTCCAGAAAGTATTGAAGAAATTCAATATGGACAAATCATATCCTACAAAAACCCCGATGGTAGTAAGGTCCTTAGATGTAAAAAGGATCCTTTTAGGCCTCGGGAAAAGGAAGAAGAGAGCTATTAGGACCACATGTCCCATATCTCAGTGCCATTGGAGCACTAAGTATCTTGCAAACAACACCCGGCCGGATATAACATTCGCGGTAATTTACTAGCAAGACATAGTGCTGCTCCTACCAAACGTCATTGGTAGGAGTTAAAACAGTTCTGAGGTATCTCAATGACACAAGGGATCTTGGATTGCTCTATAACAGAAACCAAGATCCAATTTGTTAGGATATACAGACGCTGGTTATCTATCAGATCCCCACAATGGCAGATCGCAAACAGGCTTTGTTTTCTTGCAGGGGTGGTACAACAATATCTTGGGAAGTCTTCAAAGCAGACATTAACGTCTACTCCACCAATCACTCAAAAATTATTGCTTTATATGAAGCTTCACGCGAATGCGTTGGCTTCGTAGATAATACACCACATAACTAAGTCATGTGGTATTGGTGCAGTTGAGACACGACAATTATCTTTGAGGATAATTCGGCATGTGTTACTCAGATGGAATCAGGCTATATTAAGAGTAATATGACAAAACATATTATTCTCCAGTTATTCTACCCCACGAGCTCCAAAAGAATGGAGAGATGGAAATCCTGCAAATTAAATCTTGTGATAATCTTGCGGATATTCAAAATCTCTACCATACTCCGCATTCCGAAAATGGTGTTGATGGTATTGGTATGAGAAGACTTAAAGATTTGCAAGAAAGAATCAGGAGGAGAATCTCTCTAGATATAACCTACTTCATCATTACATTATACTCTTTCCTTTATACGAGTTTTACTCTATTTTTGAGTTTTCTCACATAAGTTTTAATGAGGTAATAGTAACACATAGTAAGTGTCATATTATCTATTTTTCCTTATAAAGGTTTTTCAAGGATAATATATGGCATATTGATCTTGATCAAAGTTGTTTTAGACTAAGTCTTTAGGATCACCTAAAGGGTCTATTAACATTGGATTCAAATATATCATGGTTATTCTCCTTCTTTTCCCACGGGTTTAAGAAGTTTTGTCTGGTATATCGATATACTTTGGATTTTTCCCACAGGGTTTTTTCAAAGCCTTCAAGACTTTTGAAGAACAAGCAATGGCGTATATACAGAAGATTAATTGATCAAGGGGGAGTGTTAAGATTAATTAGGATAATTAATTAGTTAATTAGTGATCAATTAGTTAGTTGTAATCCTTCATTAGCAACCGCAAAAGGAGGTTATCATTACGAGAGGGCCGTATCGGCCAAGGAAATAGGCCTTTCCAACACGTGCCTTTTCCCTATGATATATATATATTATGTAAACATCACCATTGCAATATACATGAGAATCACTTTACGGTGATTTCTTCCTCTTCAACAAATTGCACTACCGTTATTCACTTATTATTTCCTGTGTTATGAATTATAGCTTAAATTTAGCCTTTTAAATCAAATCTCTTAAATTTGTACTAACATCTATTACATGTTCACGTTATAAATGCACTTCCAAAATCAATTTCATGGAGAATGTACTGAAAGAAATTTGGTATCATAAATACTGGGTGTACTTTTTTTATAAATTTTGATAAATGTTAAGAGTTTATATAGATTATATGTATAGCTAAAGTGAACTCTGTTAGGTCAGTCTCAGTGAGAGTTTCATAGAGTTTGAAAACATTTAATACGTTGACATGACGCTATAT
Organism: Coix lacryma-jobi var. lacryma-jobi; assembly: GCA_009763385.1. Lineage (NCBI taxonomy): Eukaryota > Viridiplantae > Streptophyta > Magnoliopsida > Poales > Poaceae > Coix > Coix lacryma-jobi. The sequence continues at coordinate 10,981,848 of CM019828.1, forward strand.
AAATGAAGAGAGATGACAAGAGTTTCATGAGAGTAGAGATAGTTTCATCCTCATAAAACTCTATTCACTGTTTTTAAAATCTGAGTGTTATGGAAACTGGGAGATGAAATTCTCTTGAGCCTGGCCCTTAGATGGACGACGGTGAATGTGTGACTCCATCTACCATACATAACGGTAGAAACGGAGTGTCCGAGTTTTTGTTAGTGTTCCAATAAGGCCAGTCTCAATGGCTAGTTTCATCTCACAGTTTCCAAGATTTGAAATTTTAATATGAAAAAACTCTCCCTCAATGCATAGTTTCATTACACAATTTGTTACATACTATTAAAGCTTCTATGGGTCCACCGTTGTCTCTCCTCTCCTCTCTTCACCAATGTCCTCCTCCATGAATGTAGATGAAAAATAAAATAACACTCTCAATGGAGGTTTCACAACTTTTCCAATGTTTTGGAAAACACCGCTATATAGTTTCATCATGGTGAAACGAATTCCTCTCTACCTCCCAATTTTCATGCAATTTCATGAAAATGCTGACATAGCAGTATTTTATGTGCATGACACTCTCGTGAAACCTCCATTGACACTAGCCGTAATAGCAAAAACCAAAAAAAGGATCACGTACTACGGAACAGTGATCGAGACCATTTGCAAACGTAGAAAAGTCCGCGCTCGCGACCTTGATTACGTGGCCTGGGACCGTGGACAGAGCTTTGTGTTTCACTGTTTCCTTGGTGTGGTCCATGAGCAATAAATGGACATATTTCATTTTCCCGTCACGATTTTAATGGGTCCGGAAAGCTAGTAGCTAGCGTCTTGTTTTGGTTAATTGGTCCGGCGTTTTTAACGATCGTCTCGGTCTGAACGGAGTTTCATATGAGCTGTAGATAGGCATTTCATGCGAGTTTTATTGATACTCCCTCTGTCCACAAAAGAATCAATTTCTAGAATCTGTGTCAGTCAAACTTTTTTTAACTTTGACTAACTTTATAGAAAAAGTAATAACATCTATGATATAAAATTGACACATTATGAAAATATATTCGAAGATATATCTAATGATGTAAATTTGGTACTATCAATCTTGATAGTTTTTTCTAGAAATTTGATCAAAGTTTAAAAAGTTTGACTTAAGACAACTCTAGGAATTGATTCTTTCGTGGACGGAGAGAGTATTAAATAGATTATTTATAGAGATATTTTTTATAATATGATAGTATATTTAAGAAAAGAGTGAAGAAATAAAATTCTCTTAACACGATTACTAACTCTCTATGCTGGGTCATGAACGAAATTGAATCTTTATAAAACTATTGAATGAAACTTACACTGAGAATAAGTGTTTCATCTGAGTTTTATTTCATTCTATATGACATGACAGTCTTGGGAATAACACAGTGAAACTCTCTACTGAGATTGGTCTAAGAGTTTTATGGGAGTTGACAGAGTTACAGAGAAAATATAATAAAGGTTGTGTAATCAGGCTCTATGTTGAGGTGGAGGAGAGAGAGCATAAACGGGTTGTAAGCTTACAATCGGCTTAGACACAAGAACCAAGAAAAAATGTGAGGAGATAAGTGGACTATGTATTAATAGTAAATAGCCAACTACTATATGAGTGAGCTAGGAGATGGCTGCAAGGATTCTATACAACCAACAAACGAGCTAAATTATTAGCTTTGCTCTTATGGAGATAAAACTCTTCTGGACTATTTTTAAAATATAAATATATTGAAAACTAGGTCATAAAATCCTCACTAAGACTGATCTTAGCACTAGTTTAAAGATAACAAATATTCCCTCCATATAGGAAATAGATGTCGTTTTGGACACGGGTTGGGTCAATTATTGGGAATATAAATCATGAATAACTTTTAAATTGTTAAGTTTAGAGATATAAAAATCATATAAATAAATTTGTCTTGAAAAAAATACTTTTATAAAAATATACATATACCACTTTACAACAAATATTTTCAAAAAAACAAGTGGTTAAACTTATGTTTTAGAGACCGTGTCGCTGTCCTAGAGGACATCTATTTTCTATATGAAGGGAGTACAAATGAAAGAGACCACAACAAACACGTTTAAATATCATGCTTTGAAGAAGAAATACATAGTAAAATATGCTAAATTATCTCTTGAGTCCAGCCTCATGCTTTCACTATTTAGTGATAATAAATAGATTAGTTACATCTAAGTTGCTAGATCAAGAAGATGTCCTAAACAGACCGGACTGGATTCTGTGAACCCACAACAATAACCAAGCAAAAAGAGTAACCATATATATTTAAGGTCTGATTTGGCACGACTCCACTTCACTAATGAAATTTTTTTTTTTCTCTTTGGCTTCATGAACAAATCTTCCGGTGAAGCTGGAGCCATTTGGCAAAACAACTCATTGCGGTGGCCAAAACAAACAGACGAGCCTACGCCCGCCAGCACCAGCGGTCGCGTTCACCAGCGGTCGCACGCGCTCACAGGAGCCGCTCACGCACCCTGACCGTGCTCACATCCTTTGGTGTCCGCATATCCCGACCGGACCAGGATCCGGTGCAGTAGTAGTTACTACTGCAAGATAAGCAGTAACAGCATCTCAGCCATCCAACAGCCAAGAATGGCTAGGATCAGAGCTCTCCTTTCCTCTCTCATTTTCTTTTCTCCACCGTGTGCTATCGGTCTTTCTTTTTGGAGGGAAATAGGAGTGCGCACATAAGAGTTGACACTATTTATCTAGCGCTAGGAGGATTGTTCATCACGTGTGAGTCACCAAATGGTGCCAGACTTAGGGTGTGTTTATATGCCAAATTTTGCAAAAAAAAAAATTCTGTAGCACTTTCGTTGTTATTTGACAAATTTTGTCCAAATATGGACTAACTAGGCTCAAAAGATTCGTCTCGACATTGACATACTAAAAGTACAATTAGTTAATTTTTTTTACCCACATTTAATGCTCTATGCATGCGTTCAAACATTGATGTGATGGTTGATGTGATGGAGAGAGGGTGAAAAGAGGTAGAATCTAAACAGGGCCTTAACTATGAAAATTACAAAAATATACCATTACGTAGCATATATGTTGAAATTACAAATTTAATATAATATAATTTAATAATAAATATACAAAATTTCACTTTTATCCTATTATTTAATCTGACATTTTACCAAACTACATAAATGTAAGGTAGAGCTTTATCTGATTCTGATTCTCTATGTAAGTTGATTCTTTAGAATAAGTGATTCTATGGCTAAAAGTGATTCTCTTTTATTCTTTAGCATAAACTTGCAAATAAGTAGGGTTTTGTTCGTTTAAGCTATAAGTTGTTTAATCCGTACAAATCAGTCGTAGACAGTGTTTTTTGATGCTATATAATCAGGATTGCCAACATGCCTGCTTTTTCTACTGAGATTTTTTGATCGCTGTATATAAAAAGATCTTGATTAGATTATAAACGATTCCCATATTGTCGGGGGAACACCAAAGGCGTACCCCCAATCAACACAAAACCAATAGGTTAAACCTAGAACACCAATTAATAGCAAAACCTAGCAAGTATAACCTTCTAAAAAGCCAACTCCTCGAGCCTCGGTACATAGGTCTCGAGCCCTCCATAGCCATACATCGCTCCTCGAGACCCCACGCAGGGACCTCGAGCCTCTCTGGCGCGACAGCCTATCCCTCGAGACGCTCCACGCCTCCCTCGAGCGGCACGGGCACCGGATACCAACCCCATACTGCGTATTTAATGCGTTCACCTACTCCGGTCACGTCTTCTGGTGCACGGCGACATGCGCCACAGTAAACCGGAGCCACAGTCAAATCTCGCTTTCACCTCAAGCATGGGCAAAAGGCGCAAGTACAGCACTGTTGGGCCGTGCCCTGCACTGTAGCACACTCGAGCCTCATCCCGAGGCCTGGGATCCCGCTGTACGCCGGGCGTTCCGGGACTTGCCCGTACCTGCGGGGGCTCGAGCCCTCCGTAGGCGCCACCTCGAGGCCGGCTCCGCGCCCCTCGAGCCCTAACTGCTTTCACGCTATTGGAGGGCAGGTACCCCAAGACCCGGAGGGACCCCGCCGTGTCCTGTACGTACCGGGATGGGTGCTGTACGACTTCCACATCGCCACGCCCCACGTCCGCGCCCGGGATGGAGGCCACGTATCAAGGACGCCCTCACGTTGGCTACAGTGACTTCGACGAGACAGAGTTCCTACCCTTCGCCATACCGAACGATGTACATGTCAATCCTATGTAAACCCTGGCCTCCTCTTGTTCTATAAAAAGGGACGCCAGGGCCCTTCGCGCGCAAGGGAAGACACACGAGTCCACACACAAAAAACACGAGTCCGGACTCCGGTCCACGCTCATTGAGCTTGTATTGCCCCTGTACAAGCACTTAGGTGCAAGTAATACGAGAACCTCCTCCCCGCTGGACGTAGGGCCTTCTTTGCCCGAACCAGGATAAATCCTTGTGTCATCTTGCATCACCATCCAGGAAGAGAACACGCGATCATATTACTAGTTGGTGTCATACCCCCGGGTCGAAACACCGACAGTTGGCGCGCCAGGTAGGGGCCTTCGCGTGTCCGAGCCGATTTCTCGTTGTTTTCTGGATGGCTTCATCCCCTCCTTCGTTCTCGGCTGGTGCCGTCGTCTGGTTCGGGAGCCTCGAGTTCCTGGCCACCGGCAACGGCAACGAGCTGACCCTGCTCTCCACGGAGAGCCTGAGCGGAGGGCGTGTCGCGCCACCCCGCGCGGGGGGCGTGGCGCGTCGCCCGCACCACCACGCGTCGCCACCTCGCGAGCGGCGCCGTCGTCACCATCGACGCCGGGCACGGGCGGTGCCCGCGGCGCACGCCCACTTCCCCGCGGCCGACGCAGAGTCCCCGAGGGGAAACCTGCCCGGCGCACGGCCGGAGACTTCTAGGGCGCGCGCGCACTCCCCCCAGCGAGTTCGCGTTCGTCACGCGCACGGACCGGGAGCCTGGCCAGAGGCCCCCGAGCCGTGCTCCGTCGACACCACCAGGCCTCCTCCCGCACGGGGTGTACCGCGCCCGACGCCAGCGGTTCCCGTTTGGCCTCAACACCCCGCGGCAGTTCACGCCCACCGCCTCGGCGAGCTCCGTCAGGACCGGGCGGCCGCAGAGCGGGAGGAGCGTCCGGGCGTACTCCTACGAGCCACCACCGACCTGGAGATCGTCTACCCCGTGCACGTCGACCGCGGCCTCTCACGAGCCGTCGAGCCACCTCGCCGAGCCACCTTCGGGGAGTGGTACCGCGAGCTACAGTCCCGGCACGAGCCAGGGCGGCGCGGCATCAGCAGCTCCGACTCTGATGAGTACGACTACCACGACCCTGACCTCTGGGACCCCACCAGGGAGTGCTTCCAGCTCGAGGGGGTCGTGGACGACGCCGAGGACGACGGCGACGCCAGGCCGGAGCTCAACCTCGAAGAGCCCGGAAACGTGGCTGCGGCAGGAGGATCACGCGTTCAGGGGAGGGACGAACCCCCGGCACCGGCTGCACCATCTCAGCACGGCGACGACCGGGCGGCGCAGCTCGCGCAGCTGCGGGAGGCCATCGCCAAGGCTGAGGGGGAGCGACAGCGCCTGTTGCAACTCGAGAAAACTATAGCACAGGACCTGGCACAGCCTCGAGGCGCCGGTGTTCGTGGCCGCGCTCGAGATGTCCACCGGCAGATCCTCGAGGACGAGGCACCAGCACGCCCCGAGGTGCGTTTCCCGCGAGCCGGGCAGAACGTGGTGGCGGCGGCAATGTTGCTCCGTGATCTACCCGCCGTCTCCAACCCTGACGCCAGGCGCATGCTTGGGGAAATGAAGAACCTCCTCGAGACAGCCGCTGTGCAGCAGGCGGAGAGCTCAGCCTCGCGGCGGCGCGGGGCGGCCTCGGGGAAACCAGCAGACACGCCCCGCAACGAGCGCGAGATGTCCGTCCACCAGCCGGACGCCTCTCGAGCTAGGCCAGTCCGGGAACGGATCGTCGACAACCGGCCGCCTCGAGACCCCAACGACGCCCGCAACGACATCAACCGCCGGCGCAAGGACAAGGGGGCCCAAGAGCGTGGCTATAGCGCCCATCGAGGGGGGCGCTACGACAGTGACGAGGACCGGCAAGTCCTCGAGCCCCCGGGCCCCAGAGTCTTCAGCCGGGCCATCCGCAGCTCAACCCTCCCCGACCGCTTCCGACCACCGACCAACATCGTGAAGTATGACGGGGAGGTCGAGCCCAAGCTCTGGCTCTCGGACTTCCGCCTAGGCTGCCAACTGGGCGGAGCGAAGAACGACGACCGTGTGATCATACGCCAACTCCCACTTTACCTCTCGGACACCGCCCGCCGGTGGCTCGAGGGGCTCCCGCCGGATCGGATCGACGACTGGGCCGACCTAGTCAGGGTCTTCGACGGGAATTTCAAGGGAACTTGCGTGCGCCCAGGCAACCCCTGGGATCTACGGCGTTGCAGGCAGGCGGCGGACGAGCCCCTCCGCGACTTTGCTCGGCGGTTCTCGAAGCAGCGCCTCGAGCTCCCCCACGTGCCTGATGAGGACGTCATCTCAGCGTTCCTTGCGGGCACGACATGCCAAGAGCTAGTTCATGAGCTAGGACGCTACCGTCCCAGGACGGTCGAGGACCTGATGGATCGTGTCACCAGCTTTGCCTCAGGCGACGAGGCAGTGGGGGCCTTCTTTGGCCGCTCCACGGACAAAGGTAAGGCGGTGACCGCGCCAGAGGGCTCGAACAAGGGCGACGACGCCAAGAACCGCAACAACAACAACAACAAAGAAGAAGAACAAAAGCAAAGGTCAGAAGGCGAAGCGCGACGCCGACGACGACAACGATGAAGAAGTGCTCATGGGCGCCCTCGACCATAAGAAACCTCGAGGCCCCCCTGACGGGGCTGTTTTCGACCAGATGCTCGAGGACCCCTGCCCTTATCACAAGGGCCTCGTAAATCATAAGCTAAAAGACTGCCGACTGTTGAAGGGGTTCTACTCCAAGCTCGGCGACAAGAAGGAAGACGCGCCTAAGGGCAAGGACAACAATCGACGCGACGACGGGGACGCGGGTTTCCCCCGGTGCGTGACTGCTTCATGATCTACGGGGCCCAACCGTCGGGCTCTCGGCTCAACAGAGAAAGAAGGAGCGCCGGGAGATCTTTGCACTCCGCCACGAAGCACCCCGGTACCTCGACTCGTCTGATGCGCCGATCACGTTCGACCGTGACGACCATCCGGATCATGTCGTAAATCCGGGAGCGTACCCTCTTGTCGTCGACCCCGTCATCATCGATGTACGGTTCTCCAAGGTGTTGATGGATGGGGGCTCGAGCCTCAACATCATATACCTCGAGACCCTCGACCTCCTGGGGATTTCGAGGGACCAGCTCCGACCCAGCGTCGGGGGGTTCCACGGAGTCGTACCTGGGAAGAAGGCACACCCCCTCGGCGCATCGACCTGCCTGTCTGCTTTGGCACGCCGGCCAACTTCCGCCGGGAGACGCTCACCTTCGAGGTGGTCGGGTTCCAAGGGACCTACCACGCAATCATCGGCAGGCCCGGCTATGCTAAGTTCATGGCGGTCCCCAACTACACGTACTTGAAGCTCAAGATGCCGGGGCCAAAAGGGGTCATCACCGTCGACACCTCCTACGAGCACGCGTACCACTGCGACGTGGAGTGCGTCGAGCGTGGGGAGGCAAACGTCCAACTCGACTCGCTCGAGGCCCTAGCCGCCCTGGCCACCGAGGAGGCCCCTGAAGCAAAGCGCCACGCTGGCACCTTCGAGCCGGCGGAGCACACCAAGCAGATACCCGTCGACCCGACCTCGACCAATGGCAAAACGCTGACCATCAGTGCCAGCCTCGAGCCTAAATAGGAAGCAGTGCTCGTCGACTTTCTCCGCGCGAACATCGACATGTTTGCGTGGGGCCCCTCGGACATGCCGGGCATACCGAGGGAAGTCGCCGAGCACGCCTTGGAGATCCAGGCCGGGTCCAGACCGGTGAAGCAACGCCTGCGCCGCTTCGACGAGGAGAAGCGCAGGATCATCGGCGAGGAGGTGCACAAGCTTTTGGCGGCCGGGTTCATCAAGGAGGTATTTCACCCAGAGTGGCTAGCTAACCCTGTACTAGTTAGGAAAAAGAATGGAAAAGTGCGGATGTGTGTAGACTACACTGGTCTGAATAAAGCATGTCCAAAAGTTCCGTTTCCTTTACCTAGAATTGATCAGATTGTCGATTCCACTGCGGGTGTGAAGTACTTTCGTTTCTCGATGCGTATTCCGGCTACCACCAGATTAGGATGAAAGAATCCGACGAGCTCGCTACCTCTTTTGTTACGCCTTTTGGTATGTATTGCTACGTTACAATGCCCTTCGGCCTTCGAAACGCCGGGGCAACGTACCAACGTTGCATGCAGCATATCTTCGGCGAACACATAGGCAAAACCGTCGAGGCCTACGTCGATGACATCGTGGTTAAAACCAAGAAAGTCGGGAACCTCATCAGCGATCTCGAGACCACGTTCGAGTGCCTCCGGGCCAAGAATGTGAAGCTCAACCCCGAGAAATGTGTCTTTGGTGTGCCTCGGGGCATGCTACTTGGCTACATTGTCTCACGACGGGGGATCGAGGCCAACCCCGAAAAAATCTCAGCAGTCACGAGGATGGGCCCAATTCGAGACCTCAAGGGTGTACAGAAAGTGACAGGCTGCCTAGCCGCTCTCAGCAGATTCATCTCGAGGCTAGGGGAAAAAGCGCTACCCCTCTACCGCCTGCTGAAGAAGACGGAACGCTTTGCGTGGACTGTCGAAGCCGAGGAGGCCTTAACCAAGTTGAAGGGGTTGCTGACTTCCGCGCCATTCTCGTGCCACCGCGACCGGCCCAGGGTGACGATCCCCCCGAGCCTCTCCTCCTCTATGTGGCCGCAACCACTCAGGTGGTCAGCGCGGTCATAGCCGTCGAGAGGCGCGAGGAGGGTCATGCGTTGCCGGTCCAACGGCCGGTGTACTTCACCAGTGAGGTGCTCTCCGAGGCCAAGATCCGGTACCCGCACATCCAGAAGCTGCTCTACGGCATCATCATCACGAGACGCAAGCTCCAGCACTACCTCGCTCATCCTCGCTATCCCGTAACGGTGGTGTCATCCTTCCCCCTCGGCGAGATCATCAACAATCGGGAGGCCACGGGGCGCATCGCCAAGTGGTCCGCCGAGCTAATGGGGGAGGCCATCACCTACGCCCCGCGAAAAGCCATCAAGTCAAGTCGCAAGCGTTGGCAGACTTCGTTGCTGAGTGGACCGACACCCAGCTCCCGCCGGCACAAATCCAAGCCGAGCTCTGGACCATGTACTTCGACGGATCCCTCATGAAGACGGGGGCAGGCGCAGGCCTGCTCTTCATCTCACCCCTCGGAGTCCACATGCGCTACCTGCTACGCTTACACTTCCCCGCCTCCAACAACGTCGCTGAGTACGAGGCCCTGGTTAATGGGCTGCGCATCGCCCTCGCGGCTCGACGCCTCGATGTTCGAGGGGACTCGCAGCTCGTCATCAACCAGGTTATGAAGGCTTCAAGCTGCATCGATCCCAAGATGGAGGCATACTGCGGGGAGGTGCGCAAGCTAGAAGATAAGTTCTACGGCCTCGAGCTCAACCACATAGCTCGAAAGTACAACGAGGCCGCAGACGAGCTGGCAAAGTTGGCGTCCACGCGCGGCACGGTTCCACCAGACGTCTTCTCGAGGGACGTTTTGAGCCATCCGTCAAAATCGGCCCGGGGGCTGGCCCCTCGACACCACACCTCGAGACAGACGCGGGGCTCGACCGTTAACGCCACCCCTCGAGACGACACCTCGACATCCGATGAGGCAATGCAGATTGACACGCCCGCCTCTTCTTCATCACCCGACCCCTGACTGGCGGACGCCCTTCCTCGACTACCTGACGCAAGGCGTGCTACCAGAAGACAAGACGGAGGCCCGACGCATCGCTCGAAGGGCCAAGACCTACGTCATCTACGGCAACGAACGAGAGCTGTACCGTCGAAGCCCATCGGGAATCCTTCAACGCTGCATCCCCCTCGAGGAGGGACGCAGGCTCCTCGACGACATGCACTCGGGGGCTTGCGGCCATCACGCAGCGCCAAGGACCTTGGTAGGGAACGCCTTCCGACAAGGCTTCTACTGGCCAACCGCCATCGGAGACGCCAAGCGCCTGGTCCAAGCTTGCCAAGGGTGTCAGTTTTACGCCAAGCAAACGCATCAACCCGCGCACGCCCTGCAGATGATCCCCATTACTTGGCCGTTTGCCGTCTGGGGGCTCGACCTCGTGGGTCCCCTCAAGATGACAACCGGAAAGTACACGCATGTGCTCGTGGCCATCGACAAATTCACCAAGTGGATCGAGGCCAAGCCCATAGGCGACCCCACCTCCGAGAAGGCGGTCGAGTTCATCGCCGACATCATGTACCGGTTCGGGGTGCCTAATGTCATCATCACCGACAATGGCACCCAATTCACGGGCAAAAAGTTCACCAACTCTCTGCGACGACAACAACATTCGCGTGACCTGGGCCTCGGTCGCATACCCTCAATGCAACGGGCAGGTCGAGCGCGCCAACGGCATGATACTCCATGGGCTGAAGCCGAGGCTGTTCAAGACCCTCAAAAATTTCGGAAAGGGTGGGCCGCAGAGCTCCCCTCGGTGCTGTGGGGCCTCAGGACTACGCCGAGTCGAGCCACCGGGTTCACTCCGTTTTCCTAACCTACGGCGCCGAGGCCGTCTTGCCTACGGACCTCGAGTACGGCTCACCTCGACTTCGAGCCTACAACGAGCAAACCAACGACGAAAAGCTCGCCAACGCCAAGGACCAGCTCGAGGAGGCCCGAGACGTGGCGCTCATCAACTCCGCGCGCTACCAGCAAACACTTCGACGCTACCACGACAAGCACGTGCGCAAAAGGGACCTAGCGGTGGGGGACCTCGTGCTTCGACGACTGCAAGATAATCGAGGGCGCCACAAGCTCACCCCTCCATGGGAGGGCCCATACACCGTAGCTGAAGTGCTCAAGCCAGGAACGTACAAGCTCTACGACGGTCAAGGCAGGATCCTGGCGAACGCATGGAACATATCTCAGCTACGTCGCTTCTACCCTTAAGGGCCTCGAGGCCTTGTTCATTTTGTTGCTTTGTACAAACACGTTGAGTATGAATGAGCCAACTCGTGTGCCATCTTTCATATTACTTAGCAACTTAAGGCAGCCTCGACCCTGCTATGCTCAGGGTCGAGCCTCCCTCGGGGCTGACAGGGCCCCCCCAGACTCCGGAAAAAATGCGCGTTTTCTTTTCAAAAAATCGACCCTCGTCTCAATTCGCACCTCGAGCATAATAGCAGCGTCTAAATCCGTAAGTACCCCGAGCCTCCAAGAGTCGGGGGGCGTCGACGTAGACGGCCACCTACGCCCCCGGGCTACGGTACCCTACCTACGCCTCCCCTCGAGGTACTCGTGGCGCGTATCGAAGGAACACGGACCAAGCCGGTTGAAGCTCGAGCTAGAGACAAAGAGAATTGATCGAATAAATTTGAAAAGAAAACAGCTTCTTTAAATAAACAAGTCATATATACACATGATTGGCCTCGTCAGGCCACAAGTAATGACACAAATTTTTACAAAGGGCCTCGATGCCCAAATTTGACACGCAGGTCTCAATCCTCGTCGGTCTGGTACTCCTCCCCGAGATCTTCCGCGGCGGGCTCGGCCTCGACGTCCGGGCCAGGAGAAGGGGGGCCACCTACACCGCTGTCCGCATCCGGAGGCAGCACATCCTCCTCGAAGAGCTTCGCGAGCGCCGCCCCCGGCTTGTCCACCTTCTCGAGGATCTTGTCGACGCGGCGATCGTTCCATTCCTCGTCCCTCCCCTCAATCTCAATGAAGCCCTTGGCGACGACATTGACCGGAAGCGGAAGGCGGAACGGACGGCCGCGAGCGCCTGCTTGACGCCATGGTGGAGAGCGTGCCGGACTCGGTCCCGCGCGGCCGCGTCAAAATAGCATAAGGCGTCGACCAAAGCCACCGAGCCCTCGCCGCCTCTACCGCGGAGCGACGCGACGCCCCATAGAGTCAAGCCTGTCGAGGGTGGAGGCGCGCTCGTTCTGCCACCATGGTCTCGTCCTGGAGTTGCCCCAGGAGAGCCTGGTTCGTCCCGCGAAGCTCCTCGGCGTCTTCTCACCTCTGCGCAACAAACAAGAAGAGTGAGATCGCGGCGTGACAAAAACACTCGAGATCAAAACAAGGCAAGGCATGAAAATTACCTTCGCAGTGCATGCCCAGAGCGGCGAGGTCGCTGGTAAGGCCCTCGACGCGCTGATCAAGCCTGCGCTTCTCGACAGCACGTCGCGCTTTTCGGCCCTGAGGTCTTCTACCAGCTTGCCCGTCTCTGCGAGGGCCAGATCCTTCCGGATCACCTCTCGCCGCGCCGCCTCCGCCGCGGATCGGGCGGTGGCGGCTTCGCTCTGGGCATCCTCGACCTCTTTCTTCGCCGCCTCCGCTGCGGATCGGGCGGTGGCGGCTCCGCTTTGGGCGTCAGCGGCTTCCTTCTTCGCCGCCTCCGCTTCAGACCCGGGCGGTGGTGGCCTCGCTTCGGGCATCGGCGACCTCCTTCCTCGACGCTTCTAGAGCGGTGGCGGCCTCCTCCTTAGCTCGGGCGGCCTCCCCTCGAGCCGCCTGGGCCTCTACCTGCGCTTCGTTGAGCCGACTCGCCATTTGGGCATTCCGGCTCAGCTCAGCGCGGAGATCCTGGAGCTCCGCCTCCGCCCTAGCGAGGGCAGCCGCCGCCCGCGCGGACCTGTCCGTCTCCTCCGAGAAGGACCGCTCCGCCTCCGCCATGAGCTCGACCACCTCCCTGAAGATGGACCGCGCCTCCCGCGGGGCCCCCTGTTGGGCCGATCGCTCGACGGGGACCATGGCTCGGGGCGAGCTCGGCGCGTAGGAAACGGCCACACCGGTCGATCGACCTCGCAGGCCCTCCTCCTCCGGCTCGAGCGGTGCCGGCTGCGGCCCACCAACCGGTGGCACAGGCTGCGGCTCCCTCCGCCCCTCCTCCGTCTCCGCCCGCTGCTCCGTCTCCTCCCGGGCGACGGCGCGGCCTCGCGTGGACGGGGACCCGAGCGGTAGCGGATCACTCGAGGGGTGGCTCGCCCCCAAGCTCTCCTCCCTCGCCGAGTCCTCCGGCGTCTTGTCGCCCCTGACCGGGGCCTCGAGCGCTTCTTCCAGCGTTGGCCCTCGACCGGAGGTGGCACCCGCTCCAGCTCGTCCAAGAGCTCCTCCATCGTCGGCACCAACGCCTCTCCCTCCTGCCCCTCCTCCGTGGGCCGACTCTCGTCGACTGGGGTCTCGGGGCCGCTGACCCCCCGGCCTCAGACACCGACGGAGCCGCGCCTATCTCCGGTGCTCCCCCCAAAATGGTTGTCATGGCGGGGGGAGAAGCGGCCCCCTCGGTAGGTACCACCGAGCAGGAGGAGGCGGTGTCGCGACGGACGCGGTGACGGCAGGATCGACGCCAGGAGCTGCGGTCCCTGCTGAAAAAGATAACGACGTCGTCAGAGTCAGGAAGATGCCTCGACCTCCGTGGTCGATGGCGGCGGCCTCACCAAGATCCGCGGCGGCCATCTGACTTCCCCGAGCCATGGCCGCTCGGGCCTTTGCTAGCCAAGCGGCCTCCCCAGCAGAGGAAGAAGCCGTACCTCGAGGTGCCTGTTCCACAGCAGAGCTCGAGGTCTTAGTCCGCTTGGACGCTGCGAGGTCCACCTCCTGCCAGGAGCGCTTTCCCCTAAAAAACCATAGACGGCGCGCATCACAAAAGATAAAAGAAAAGGGGGGGGAGTAAAACCTCACTACCAGCAAAATTGAAAAACACTACTTACCCAAAGTGACGGCGGGCCTTCTTCCCCGAGCTGCCGGATTCACCCGGGGGCTTCGAGCCCGATCTATGGCTCGAGCCATGCTCCCGAGCCGTCTCTGTGTGGCTCGATCGGGGGAAGGCTCCCGGTGCTTCCCGTGGCTCGACCTCGATGGGGAGCCCTCCTTCTGCCCCTTGTCTCTAGGGGGCGACCGCGCCTCCTTCGAGCGGTCATCTCGGCGCCTTTCCCGGCGCGGGCTCCGAGACCTACTCCGGCGCTCGGGCCGGCGGTCGCGCCTCCCCACATCTGCCTCCTTCTCCCGGCGGTGGTGCGGCGACGGACTCCGGGGTCGGTCGCAACTCTGGTCGCGAGACGGCCGGGGACTCCCCCCTCGACGGTCATGATGACGGGGGCTCGGCGCCCTCTCATGCTGCCCGCTCCTCCGCGGGCTCGACGTCGCCCTCGACGCCTCGTGGCGGTCGACCCCGGCATCCCCTCCGGCGTGATGATCGCTCCTCGAGGTCCGGCCCTTCTCGAGACCCCCCGCCTGGGTCGACGTGGCCGAAGCCTCCTTCTGTGCCGCGGCGACGGCGCCCCGGGTCCGAGGCTTCTTTGCGTCCGGGGGCGTCCGGCACGGAGCTCGACGGACCTCGGGCCCCCGACGAGGCAGGGCTCGGCGCCGCCTTCCGCGGCTGCGTCCCGCGCGATCCCTTCGCCGGAGGGACCTCCAGTATACCCTCCTGCACAGAGGAGCGGTCAGCCCTGACGACGACGACCCCCGCGCGCCTCAGACGCGCATCCATCCCCTCGTCGTCACTCTCCTCCTCATCATCACTCTCCTCCTCCGAGCTCGAAGAGCTCAGCTCGGGGGACCCATCTCCAGGCTGCCGGTTGCGACGAGCCTTCGCCAGCCTCTGCTCCCGAGCCGAGCGACGCAAGTTTTTTTTTTTCTCTTTCTTCTTTCTGGCATCCTTGCTCTCCTTATCTTTCTGAGCAGAGAGGCGCCTCACCTGGGTATCCGCGGCGTCCTCCCTCACCGGGGGCCTCGACGCACGACAAGTAAACGCCCCCTGCAAAAAAGAAGAAGCGTGACGAGACAAACCACAAGAAGAATGTACAAGGTTCGGAGAAAGAGAAAGGGGGAGGAGGCTCGGGACAGCTTAGCTCGAGGGGGGCTTACCAGGTCGAGACACCCTCTCGGGTGCCATGGCGACCAGGTTGGTGTACCAGGGACGAACGACCCCTGGATCGTGATCACACGGGAACGCCCTCGGACTCGTGACTCCCCCAGACCCTCCTCGCCAGCCTCCCTCCCAGCATCCTCGCCTGATTTAGCGCCTCGAGCTGGGCCTTCGGCCCCATCTCGTGCATAAGAAGGGGCGGTCCGCCAGCGGAAGAACCCTTCGCTGGTGGAACGCCCAGATGACCGCTTGAACGGTCAAATTCTTCTCGTCCACCAGCGTCCTCATCATCTTCATCAGCGGTACCAGGTGGCGTTGCCTGTCCGCCGCGACGCCCCAGGTCCACTTCTCCGGGCGTTGAGTGAGGACACTGCCGGTGTACTGCGGAAGAAGACCACCTTCATTCCGCAGATAGAACCAGTGGTCGTCCCACCCGGCCTGGTTGGTGGAAAGCTTGTACCGCAGGTATTCGCGGGGGACATTGGCCGACGAGGTCCCAGTCCTCGCAGTGACGGTGAGGGAGCCCATGCGCACGAGCCGCCTCCCGCTGGGCTTCAAGGCCTTGATGAAAGCTCGCCCCGGAAGAGATGGACGAACATCTCCCAGTGCGGCTCGATCTTCAGGTACCCCTCGCACACCGCGGCGAAGATAGCAGCATGCGAGATTGAATTGGGGGAGAAGTGTTGCAGCTCCACCTCGTAGTGGTGGGTCAGCGCCCGCATGAAGCGGCTCGGCGGAACACCGAGCCCCATGCGGTGGTAGCGCGTGAAGCTCACCACGTACCCCTCCGGCGGGTGCGGCTCCCGGTGCTCCGCCGACGGGATAGCCCACCACGCGGGTCCCTCCTCCGGGTTGGGGCGGAGAAGCCCCTGGGCCACCAACGAGTCCATCTCGCGCTGCGTCACCTTCGTCGGGCTCCAGTCTTCGGCCGGCAGCGCTTGTGTCTGGGCAGCCATGACGATGGCGGCGCGGACCCGAGCAGCGGACGGACGGCCGGAAAATTCCCAATCGACTAGCTCGAGGGAGAGGGCGCGTGAAGGCTACGGCGGCGGTGAAGGCAAAGGCAAAGTAAAGGGTTCCTTTTCCCCTCTTTCGATATTTATAAGGGAAAACCCCAACGGGCGGGGTCTCCCACGACGTAAAAAGGTAACCGCATGCATTTAATGCGCCCACCTAACCACGTCTCGAGCCGGTTGACAGGTACACGCGGCAACATCCCATCCGCTCAACTACCGGGGCCCTCCGCGGCCGCCGCTCCAACTTCACGTCCGCTGCCCTGGCGCCACGATCTCCACTCCCTGACGGTTTCGCCTAAAAAGGCGCGCCCAACGGGCAGAAGGATTCCAAGCGACGAAGGCTTCTTCAGGAAGGTAAAAACGGGCCCCGGCCCTAAGCCTCGAAGCAGCGAAGGCTGGCCCTCGAAGGGGGTTCGACAGCCGGCTTCGAGCACCCGAGTCAGGGACACCAAGGGGCGCCACTCGCAGCATCGCTCGAGGGCCAAGCCCTCGAGGCCCCTCACGTGTATCCAAGGCGGGGCGCGCGACGTGCAGTGAGATCCCCTCGGAGGGAGGCATCGAGCCACCGGGTCCTATCGAATGGACCCGGCACTCCTGCAGACTGAGCGCCCATGCTTTATGAGATCGCCTCCGGGCTACAGTCGACCCCATCGAACGGGGCACGAGGTCTCACTTGGATTTCCCCGTTACCAGCTCACCGGGAACCTCGATACTCGCCCACTCGTGGTAGTACGAGGCATCCCCCTCGCATCCGATCGAAAGGACTCGCGGGATGACAAGCCAGGGCAATTGGCGTGCCGGACAGCTCGAAGAGCCGGCCGGTCAGTTCAGCCTGGCACCCCTCGACGAAAGAGGGTTAAAAACTCGGGGGCTCGACACTCCCGAACCTAAAAAACTAAACTAAACTAACACCGCAAAACAGCCCACGAGGGAGCCCTAACCACTCCCCCGTGGCCTCGGGGGCTACACCCGCGGGTGTCGCTCGCACGACACCACGGAATCAAAACGGCCAAACCCTCGAGACCGGTTGGCTAACCCTCGAGATCCCAGTCGGGAGCCCCTGCTCGAGTGCCGCACTCGAACAAGGGCTCGGGGGCTACTGTCGGGGGAACACCAAAAGGGTACCCCCAATCAACACAAAACCAATAGGTTAAACCTAGAACACCAATTAATAGCAAAACCTAGCAAGTATAACCTTCTAAAAAGCCAACTCCTCGAGCCCCGGTACATAGGCCTCGAGCCCTCCGCAGCCATACATCGCTCCTCGAGACCCCACGCGGGGACCTCAAGCCTCTCTGGCGCGACAGCCTATCCCTCGAGACGCTCCACGCCTCCCTCGAGCAGCACGGGCACCGGATACCAACCCCATACTGCGTATTTAATGCGTTCACCTACTCCGGTCACGTCTTCTGGTGCACGGCGACATGCGCCACAGTAAACCGGAGCCACAGTCAAATCTCGCTTTCACCTCAAGCATGGGCAAAAAGGCGCAAGTACAGCACTGTTGGGCCGTGCCCTGCACTGTAGCACACTCGAGCCTCATCCCGAGGCCTGGGATCCCGTTGTACGCCCGGGCGTTCCGGGACTTGCCCGTACCTGCGGGGGCTCGAGCCCTCCGTAGGCGCCACCTCGAGGCCGGCTCCGCCCCCTCGAGCCCTAACTGCTTTCACGCTATTGGAGGGCAGGTACCCCAAGACCCGGAGGGACTCGCCGTGTCTTGTACGTACCGGGATGGGTGTTGTACGACTTCCACATCGCCACGCCTCCACGTCCGCGCCCGGGATGGAGGCCACGTATCAAGGACGCCTCAACAGCAACACCCACGTTGGCTACAGTGACTTCGACGAGACAGAGTTCCTACCCTTCGCCATACCGAACGTTGTACATGTCAATCCTATGTAAACCCTGGCCTCCTCTGTTCTATAAAAGGGGACGCCAGGGCCCTTCGCGCGCAAGGGAAGACACACGAATCCACACACAAAAACACGAGTCCGGACTCCGGTCCACGCTCATTGAGCTTGTATTGCCCCTGTACAAGCACTTAGGTGCAAGTAATACGAGAACCTCCTCCCCCGCTGGACGTAGGGCCTTCTTTGCCCGAACCAGGATAAATCCTTGTGTCATCTTGCATCACCATCCAGGAAGAGAACACGCGATCATATTACTAGTTGGTGTCATACCCCCGGGGTCGAAACACCGACACATATAACCGTTCTTAAACAGGGCCAAAATTTAAAAGTTGGTCTATCGTTAGACAACTTTGTATTTTTTTTTGTAATATTCACAAAAAAAGTGTATAGAACTCCAAGAAGTTTGTCGTCGGCTTCTCTTGCGAAATTATCCCTTAATACTCATATAATAGGAAAAAATAGCACCAACTCTTCTGGGCTTACCGCTCTTTTCCTCCAAAAAAGAGAGATAGATAGCACATTTGAGAGAAAAAAATAATAAAGAAAAGAGACTTTGATCCTAGCCATCGCTTACTCCCTGGATGGCTGAGATGCTACTACTGCTTATCTTGCAGTAGTAACTACTACGGCAAGATAAGCAGTAACACCATGCCTCGACGGCCCGCGGCCCAAGCGGCCACTCGCCTCACCTGTTCTCCGGTGGCCCACTCGACATGGTGGTCCACATGAGCTTTTTTCGTCTCCGCACGCTTCTTCTGGCAACGTCCGCAATGATACTAGCTAGGTGCATAACTAGTTTATATGAAGGTGAGAGACAATAACAAATACTATTTTATATATTTTTAGTCTATATCTATATGTTTATCTTTCAAATTTTTAGGCTATATAAAATAGATTAGTTATTTGTTCGTCACACTATTGACTACTCTCTTCTACTTTTTTTTTCTTGTCTACGTCATAATAATTAGCTAAATAGCTAGCCATTATGGACGCTCTAACAAAGGGTAAAATAAGCTCGGTCCTGCCTAGCATCCACGTGAACGAGATAAAACCGGATAAACCACTATTTTTGGCTACATACTAAATAAATCCTAAAATTAAGAAGTATGCTTTGCTTAGTTGGTTAGTTTTTTTAAAAAAATTCTCGATTTAACATAGGGTTAGCCCTATTCTTTTAGTAGTAGTCAACGTGCCATAGACGACGATAAGGGGCAGAACCAGAACAAAATCAAGGAGGATGTGCTTATTTTGTGGGTGCAAGAATGAATGTAAATATGACAAAAAATTAACATTTATTTAGCGGTATTTTTTTTGTCTATATTGATGGGAAAAGAAGGCCGCGGTAATCATTCAATACCGTGCAACTCAACTTTTTATTTGGTATACGCATGTACCAGCAGATGTACGTGTTACCAGGCCACCGTTTCTACCACATCTCATGCATTACCAATTTTTCAAGGGCTGTTTCGAGATGAACGTCGAAAAACTGCACATATTCCAATAAGTCAAGTTCGGTACTAGGGATGAAAATGAACTGATCAGTCCGGATAATTAATTAAACTCTCTCCTGTTTTCACTTTTAGGACGTCCTTTCAACGGAGAATAACAAATCGCTAGCGATTTGAACTCTCGTAATAATAAAAAAGATAACACCAGAAGGCAGGTGTGATAGAGATTTTTTCGAAAGACGTGTGAGACTATCTATTTCTCCGTCGCTAGCTCGATGATCTAACGTCCTTTCAGCCAATAGAAACTCTGGTAGGCTAGTGATTTTGGACCCGTTGGAGATGCCCTTACAGTTTATTACGCACTAACAAACATGTTGGTACGTTACAATGGACGCATAATTTATTACTCAGATGGTACAATTTTTTTGAATTTAAATGAGTTTTGCTTCAACTTTAATCAAATAAATATAATCCTCAATAAAAAAAATGACAAGAGATTAACTCACTTTAAATTAAGCACTATTATCTGTATTTATTATGAGGATATGAGTTTAAAATGGTTTGAAAGTGAGCCATAGGTAGGCCTGGGCATTCGGTCATGACCGAACCTATCGGTTCGGTTCTTCGGTCACTTTGAAAGTTTGGTCATCTAAAAACAGAGACCGATCGGTTAGTTTCAAAACTCAAGACCGAGCAAGTTCGGTCTCGGTTAGTTCGGTTCGGTCTCGGTCATGACCGAACTAACCGAACTATACAAAACATCTACAGTACTAAATAGTTTTTTTTAGCAAATTTTAGCATTTTTTCTATTCCATGGCAAAAATAACAATACAAACTATAGATTAAATAGAGTGATAAGAGTGATGGTTGATATAAACTCCTTAGAATATATATTATATCACTAATAGTATAAAGTACATATTATATCCATAAAAATTAGATGTTCGGTTAGTTCGGTCAGTTCGGTTACCCGAGGCATATGACCGAACTAACCGTAAAAAGTTCGGTTAGTGCGGACTCAGGACCGAACTAGTGACCGAAAATTTCGGTCTCGGTCACTTCGGTCTCGGTTAGTTCGGTTCGGTCTTCGGTCTTCAGTTAATTATGCCCAGAGCTAGCCATAGGTCTACACAAGCATCACAAATAGGTTTGAACACCTAAGGCACGATATGATAGTGCAGTATTAAGAAATGTTTTACAATTCTAAACTTAACATGAGAAAAAGTCACGACTAAAAAATATCATTATTTCTAGTTTACCAAAAAAAAAAACAGTTTTGAACCAAAATATTTTCATTATCTTTGGCTTACCTATTTCATAGGTGAAAAAGGTAACCAAAAGTATTGATCCTTCATACATGAAATAAATATTAAATCATCATGTACTTAGGTACGTTGAAATCAGCATGTACGAAGTACGTCTGAGACAAAACTGAAGAAAAAATTGTGTAATACCAAAACTTATCTTATTGCTTCAACTTTACCTGTTTCATTGAAAAATAACATTTACAAAAAAACAAAAACACTGATCGCCATACAGGAAACTAATAAAAATACCAAAAAAGAAAACTACCAAACATATCGGAAACCACATTGAGAATAGAAAAAAAATCACATGTTATACATAATCGGAAATCATCGCGTAAACGGTAACCGAGTCGATTTCTCAGTTGGATGAAAGATTTTGTGCAAGAAATTTACCTTTTTATTATTAGGATAGAAATAAAAACAAATTAGGAAAGACCAAAAACAGGATTGACGAGAAATCGAAACAGATCAATTCGAACAGAAACATGTTAATAACGGTCAGGATGTAGAAAGATAAAA
Source organism: Coix lacryma-jobi var. lacryma-jobi (assembly GCA_009763385.1). Lineage (NCBI taxonomy): Eukaryota > Viridiplantae > Streptophyta > Magnoliopsida > Poales > Poaceae > Coix > Coix lacryma-jobi. The sequence goes on from CM019828.1 coordinate 11,003,138, forward strand.
CGAGACATGAATTCATATACTGATCTAACCGACCTACTATATCAACATTGCAATACATTTGCAGGACATCATCACAAAAGATATTATCCCTATTACTGCAACAAAACCCCCGATCCAACCGTAACAAAGTAGGTGACCTTCGCTCATTGGACCAAGTATATTTGCGACCCAAGAGTGGGATTTCCTTGAGATCATTGTCATCAAGGAAACGCCTCAATCTTCCTATCATTGCTCTATCTAAGTTTATATTGTTCTTGTCAGCCGCCTAGACCAAGTTAAAATCCCCGCAAGGAGCCAAGCTTCATTGGAAAGGGCTTTGATGTTTCTCAACTCTTGTAGGAACAATATCTTCTCATCATCTCCTTGTGGCCCATAAACACTAGTAAACCACCAATTACAACCTTCTTGTTCAGAGAACAAGACACAAATAAAAAAGTTATCAACTACAAAGTTTCATAACTTCTCGGGATCTACAATTTTCATTTTGGCTGTTTCTCCCTCCAATGTCGTTTGAAAATTTCAAATTTCAAATTATGAGAAATACAACATATTTTTTGTTGCCAAAATTAATTCAAATAAAAAGAGTTCAATTATAAAGTTGTATAACTTCTCAAGACCTACTACTTTTATTTTGTTCATTTGTTCATTCGACTTAGTGGTACTAATATTGTTCACAAAATTTATATATCTTTCTTCTAGTTTCATGAAACTAGTGAGAGATGTAGATTTTGTTCACAATGTTACTATCGCTTTGACAAATGAAGAAATGACCAAAGTAAAAAATTGTAGATCTTGAGAAGTTTTACAACTTTGTAGTTGAACATATTTAAATTTGAATTAATTACTGCTTCAAACTATATTTTGAAAAAAAATGTTTTTCGAGTGCTAAACAAAAAAAACACTCTTCTTGGTAGTGAAAAGATTGTTTGCGAGTGCATAAAAAACACTCTTCTTCGAGTGCCAAGCAAAAAAACACTCGGCAAAAAAACAAGTTTACCGAGTGCCAAAAAAACACTTGGCAAATAAGCAAGTTTGGCGAGTGTTTTTTTACCGAGTGTTTTTTGTTTTACAGTCGACAAAGACATTGTTTGCCGAGTGCCCGAAAAATTGCACTCGGCAAACCACCGAGCACTCGGCAAAGAGTCGATTTTCGGTAGTGAATTTATGCGGGTTAAATGTAGAAATTTGAACGGAACGGGAATGGGATTTACCCGGACTATTTTCACCCCTAATGGGTATAGCGCCTAATAACATGCATACATGCTCGTTCAAAAATTTTATTGAGCTACAACCTACTACAAGGGAGCTGAGTGCCAGAAGAACTATTGTAAATTTGGTTCCGATCCCTTGCCAGCTTCGCTCGCCTGGTCTCACCTGGCAAGGCGAGCCTCTCGATCGCTAGCACAGGCGAGTCAGATATGCTCGTCCGATCGAGCTAGCAATCGAATTCGTTGCTTGCACGAATATCAGGGCAAGAGATCTAGCTAAACAGCATGTCACATACGCCTAGCAACAGGTGAGGCAAGCAAGCATGCATACGCGCTCAATATCTCCAAACGTACGTGACCCTGGTCTCATCAGCCTCATTATAATAATTTGAATCTTTAGAGGTACCCTGTCCCTTGTACTAGTAACTTAGGACTGAGACGTCATATCATATTTGTTGGTATAAATTAACGCACACTCTACTTTATCCGCAAGCGCACAGATAAAATCTACCGATGTAGCACTTCACCGGAGTAACTCAGTTTTAATATCGAACCCAAAGGAACAGATAGTGTTAAGTCTTAAAGAGTATAACCCCTGAGTAGCTAACAAGGACGGAGAAGCTAAAAGCATAGAGGGGATCGCTAAGGTTATCTAAATCCAACTTAAGAGTGATATATTTATATTATTCTTAGTGGGGAAGTTGTCATAAAAGGTCACAAACAGAGTATGATTCTTTTATGCAAAAGTATAATCCTACCGAGCCTACACACGGGTAAGTGGACTATAGAAGAATCAACGAGGCTATAAGAGTCACCCTTGCGAACAACCACTACTACCGGCGTTATAGGAGGCAATTATGAGCTATCAAGTCTAAGCACCACGCTTACACTATCCAACTACTATAACTCTAGAGCGACTAGAATTAAAGTACTCAAAAGAGAGTCATAAACCTTAAGAATAATAAGAACAATAGCTCAAACTTAAATATAGACGTTGATTACCGAAACAATCGTTGAAGCAAGTTGACGAAGAACTTGAATCCACAGGTACAAGATGAAGAAGTTGATCCGACAGGCCGGAGCTCCTTCTTGATCTCTTCCTCTCTCTCTTCTAGTTCTAGTATAAGACTGGGTTCTAATCCTAACTAGAGGGGTATCTAGTCTTCTACTTGAAAGCTGACTCCTGAAGTCTCTTCTAGGGTTTCTAAATGAAGCGTAGTCTTCTGAAGAGGAACCTTCTCTCTGGCCTGGGGCCTGGGGGTCTGTTTATATAGCCCTGAGGGATCAACCGCGACCGTTGGATCAAACCGACTTCACGTAGGGCTGAGATTGATTCTCAAAGGCGGTGGAAGAAGATTCCAGAAGGGGGAGGCCGACGACGCCCTGGGGGGACCGACCGGTGGGACCCAGGGATCGGTCGGTCCCACCTGGAGGTGGCTCGGGGTGCCCCGCCTCGTGGTGTCTTCAGGTGTCCTCTAGAGTCTTCTCGAAGATTCCTGACTTGACGAATGCGTTATCTCCCGTCGGTTTCCTTCTAGGGGAAGCAGTTTCCCGGTTTAATCCCTGCAGATTCACAATTCACCAAAACTCGTGAAATTCATTAGTTTTAATCCCTATACTAAGGTGGAGTTTATATATTCATCTATTTTCATGTTTAATTGACCTTTAATAATAAGAGTTAATTAGTGTCAACAATATTCATAACTAACCTTTATATGAGAAAAAAAGAACTATGAGCCTTTTTCTTCGTATAGAAAGGGAAAAGAGAGAGAGTCTAGTCCCGAAGAAGGATATGTCATGCATCCATGTCGTTGAACAGATTAAAAAAATAATTTGCGCTCATGTGACATGTTTCGCTTGTAGGGTCCAAAGGACATAATGTCTGAAGACGATGTACAACCGAGTACCACTTCGCATATGTTTTTCCTCGCATACAACAACAGCATGAATTTGTGCGGCTAGCCTAAACCCCTCCGTTCCAAAAAGAAAACAACGCTATATAGAATATGTGCTGATCAAAAAAAAAATTCAAACTTAACTAGCGTTATAGAAGACATTAATAATATTTATATCATTAAATAAATATATTATAAACATATATTCAATGATTCATCTAATGGTAATGATTTGAATTATATATATTAATATTCGTTTATACATAATTGATCAAAGTTAAAATTAAATTAACTTCTCAAAAAATAAGAATGATATTTTTTTATAGGATAGAAGGGTAGACAGAATGTATGGATAAACTCTTCTTCTTAATATAATATCAACCTTTGAAACAGTATGCTAGGTTGGTTCAGTCTTAATGTAAGACCGTCTAGCGCGCTCATCAGTAGTGCGTCGTTGTATGAATAAACTCGATCTTATCCTTATCTTAATACAATAAAACGTAAATCTTTTGTGTTTTTGAGAAAAAGGGAAAAAAAGTAGACAGTGTGAGTATTATATATATATAGCTACAATCCAGATGTTACAAAACTCTTTGGACAGCGATGAGCTAATTTAAACTCAACACAAACGTGCTATTTTGTGTTGCATATATAGATACATGACGTGGTTCGTTCGTTCATGCGTCCTTTTTTGGACTATAGTAGAACGAAGACTTGCTCGATCGATCACCATCACAAAGAATAGTCTTGCTAAAGACGTGTTCCATACTGGCGTTCGTTGTACAGCACAGGTACGTACGGTGGTTACATGCATGTACTCCGTATATGTATGTGTGTGTATATACACTACGTACACACACACACTTTGTGGCTTCGTGCAATAAGAACAAGTACCATGTATAGGATATGGATATATGTATACTCCTATGCCGCATACTCTCTCCGTCCCCAAACAAGTGTCGTTCTCGCTTCCCCAGAAAAAATTACTAGCAATTATATATTAAAATATATTAATATTTATGCTAAGTAATTATTATCATCGGAAAGATCTTTACATCTAGTTTTTTAACAAAATTATTTGGAGATATAAATATTGCACATATTTTCTATAAACTGAGTCAAATATGTGGCACGCATACCAATGACAACACTCATTTAGGGACGGAGGGAGTACGTTATTAGCTTCGTGGCTTCTTAATTTGCGGTTGCTTTGCAGTTTTCATGTTCTTGTCACACACAGCAGGACCATAAAGCCCATACGTTTGTCGGCTTGCTTTCCTTGTGCACATCCGGTAGTGCAGTGCCTCTTTGTCGTCACATACTCGTGTATCCTACAAGATCTTATGGCTGTCGTGATTCGTGAAACCTACCAGACTTTTGATTTTGCCCAATGAGAATAGTTGCATGTCAATAAAAAACGAGTCATGGTCAAGGACAGATCAGTACTACAGTCTGTCAGGAAGAAGGAGGGGAGGGGGACCGTTGAAACCGGCATGCAGTTTGGCCCACATATATACGTACCTCCTTATTAAAAGAATGCAAACTTAGATTTGAGGTAATTCAATTTTTTCTAAGTTTAACTAAATTTATAGAACTAGTATTAATATTTACGTCTTCAGATAGGCTTGGTATGAAAACATTCTTCATTATTATTCTAACTAGGTAGCATGTCCGTGCGTTGCTACGGGATAATAATTTTTTTTGCTAAAAACATATGAATCGCATGATAAAACAATAATACTGTGAGCGAGCAAGGAGATGGGAGGAAAGATTGCATGCGATCTTGCCTGAGGAGGCGGCGAGTGGGGAGATGGAGCAGAACTCACACGTAGGCACACCGATGACCCGACACTGGTTTGTCGCACAAAACGCGTATGTACATGGCAACAGGAACAAAAATAATACCCGAGCACGAAATTTTACATGAGCACACTTCATGATGCAGTTCCCACTCCATAATTTATCGAGAGAGCCTACAGAACAGCACTCATCGTCGGAAGCCTCCTACAATTCGTTCTACACATCTGCTATAGGTGGCATAAGGAGCAAAAAGTTGTTCTCTCAATATATAAAAATCGATAATCAAAATGGCAACTACACGTTCTTTTGCTGCAGACATTCATGCCTATGTATTTTGATGGACAAAACACATGCCGCTATACGAAGAGAACTAAACTTGGAAATATTTATAGCCAAAGCAACGAAGCTCGCTAAATAAAAAAATATCATACATATCATGATATGGATGAGTTAAAGATAAAGGCTGGATGGTTGCAAGGGTGTACCACTGCACTTTCAACATAATTCCGGATCTTGTTGCTGGTGATCTCTACACAAAATGGAGCGGCCAGTAAAAGATACTTAAATATGAATGGTGGACACGAGTAGCAAGTTAGATAAATATTTTTGACCAGTATATCATCAGAAGACAAATAGGACGTAACCAATCACAAATTACATCCACACAGGATTAGCAACTATATTGCTGGTGAGGCACACAAATATGACAATGGCAACTATAATAGACTTAAAATAAAAAGAAAGAAACTTTGAATACCAAAACTATAATATGGCAACTACAATAGACTCTCAAATATTTTAGTAGCTTAGTTCCCCAAAATCCTTATCACATGGTGCACTGAGATATCATAATATAAGAGCAATTGATGCTACTCAGGTCACATAAAACCTACCATGAGCTACAACTGTGGCTGCTAGACATTTAGCTATCATTAGCCCCCATGGTTTGTCTTGTCTTAAAGCTACTATAATAACAGGCCCTTAAGATCTATCATTGTTGTCAACAGCTGCATGGGGAAGGCAATTTTTTTTGCATATAATCGGGTTCTTATTGTCTTTATTAGTATTAATCTACAATAATTCTGACAAGGGCCTAAAAATACAAAATTATCGGCATTACCTTATTGTGCATATGTTTTACTAATCCATATTGTTGCCATATCATGGAACTAAGAAAAACAGCTATGTTTGAAAAAGCTATTGGTATTATTTCTCTGAGCAGAATCTCATACATGTGTCAATGGTTGATTCTTATCGGTATCATGAATTTGAGAGAATGACAATAGTTAGGAAAGGTTACCATTGTTATGTTTATCTGTAACCGAAGCAATTTCTGTCAATTTTGCCGACAGATGGGAAGCTGAGTATTGGTACTACTTGCCTCCCTGCAGAATTTTGTACTCATTCAATGCAAAAGAAAAGATGTAGGAGATAAAGTTGGTGCAAGGTTAGTGCATCTCCTAGTAGAACAACTCTCATATCTGAATTTGTGTGGCCACTTTCTCTCGTAAGATAAGATATTTGAACGGTGAATGGGGAACTTCTCTGGAGTTTCAGGGAGCATATCAAAAGTCAGCATAGCAGCTCCATCATGAGACCTGATATTCCTCCCCCCCAAAAAATAGAAAGGATAACATGTTCTAAAAACAAAATAAGACTACCTCTACAAATTGGGAGGTGGCTCTTAGTTTGCTCAGTAATTTAGTTGTAAATTGTCCTCCACTGTTTGTTTCTATTATACCATCCTAAAACTTTGCAAGCAGTATGATCACTAAACAATTAGCACAGAGACAAAATCGTAACGCTGGCCGTGCTTTCATATATCTTTCTTCTTCTTGCATGCAGGGCCAAGTTTCTGCTTCCGATGATTGCTGCGCGCCAAGGCTAAACGAGTGGGACGTGGTTGCTGACAGATCTAGTGGTTCCTACAAATATTGTTGATTCCTGAGATAACAAACAAAGGATATTGAAGGTAGCAGTGCCAAAGATAACACTGCAAATATCCAAATACCTGATAATAGGGCCTATCTTGAGTATTAGGTGTCTGTTGTTTACTTAAAAGATGGAACCAAGCTGCTGCTCACACTGCTAAAACCTAAACTCTAAATACTTGCAGCAACGTAGCGGTAGTATATTTTCCCTCCCTCACTGTCCTTCCAAGATACACGCAAGAAAGGTACTCCACCTAACAGATCTGTAACTATGCAAATTAACTTGACAATCACAAAAACTTAATATGAAGGAAAGTACAAGTGCGGAATTTTCTGATCTTTAACAAACACCCAACTGGTCTATCAAAACAGACATTCAGTACTGTTTTTTTGATGAAATATCAAGTGCTAAAATAGTTGTAATTGGATCAAGCAAGAGTAGGGGAATGTTCCCCAGTTATATCAAGATGAGATAACATTATTTTTTATTAAAAAGCAGATGCTTCATTAATGCCTAGAATGAAAGGTAAAACAAATATTTAAAGCTTATCTCTACAACTAAAAAAACCCAGGTGTTATCGTCACCGCAATACTATCGGACCGCCCGGCTCTCCGCGCACGTCGCCTCCTCCCCCGTCGCGCGCACCTCGACTCCCTCCTCCCCAGCACCCAGAAGACTGCTACTGTCATCCACGTCCCCTTTTTTCTACTATATGTGTGGCCAGCCCTAGGGCTGCAACACTTCTCCCTCCCCCAATTTCCTCCTTGCTGTTATTCTCCTCCCAGTTTATTCCTAATTTCCAGCCAGCACTGCACTATGACAGTTTGGTTTGAGGAATGGACCATCCAATCCTAGCTCCAAACTAACCAATTGGTTTGGTTTGAGCACCGTAATGAGTTGACCTGTCATCGCACATCCCTGATCCCTCAAAAGTGCATGCTCGGTATTAAATTAGTGGCATGGTTGCTATCGACTTAAATCACTACAGAAAAGCCTATTCTAGATAAGTCAATCTGTAATATTATCCACATCATACAGTAATTTCTATATTTATCCTTGCCACAGTTTAGTAAATATCATTATGTCAACAGAAAAAAACGTCTTGAATCAAAACTTACTTGGAGAGCAAAGAACTTGGTATTCAAATTTTGGGAGTTCTGCAGAATGTGAACTACTTGTAGCCACATATCTGGATTATTCTGCAGCTCACGCAAGATTTGATCTGCCGCATGCCTCTGAAACACAGCAGCACATAAACGTGAATGTGATAATGCACAATGAAATACAAGCATGTTGTATATTGACAGTAACGTGAATGTGATAATGCACAATGAAATAAATATTCCTATAGTTCATCTTTTATTGTTTCCCATTTGCAAAGCATGCAATACAAAATATTTCACCTAACAGTACAATTAGATCCAGACACTGATGCAATAGTGCAAGCAGCATGCAGCAACCGCATAAGAAAAAAGGACTGCTTCAGCAGTTCAGCCTGAATTAAACTTTTAACTATACTAAAAGGGCCAGGAGCCAATAATTGATAAATGTAGAACACATTTCATAGCGCATCTGCTGCAGCTATCCTGTCAAGCCAAAGTGATGTTTGCAGAACACAATAAGTTGTTTGAAATTATTTAACATAGTTGTTGCTGGTGGATTACGCGAAGGATTAGCTTTAGCTGATGATGAAAAAAAATCAAAAGCTCGTACATTTTTCGACTGTGCTGAATACAAACAGTTGATTGGTGTTCCAAGTTTCCAACAGTCTGCACCCGTACAGAACTGCAGCCTATAAGCTTTTGTAGACTGCATAATTGTATTAGAATGTAGTATTGGGCTATATTTTAAGATTATTTACTTGTCCACGTTTTATATGGAACGTCGTCTATTCATGTATAGTTCAATCTTTGGATATGAATGTTGTTCTGCTCTATGGTTGGTGGCCCAAATTTTACAGTTATGCAATTAAAGTGTTAATGTAAGTTTCACACGATCACATCCTTGTTTCATTGGCTTTTAACAAAAGTATCGGGCATCACCATTACTATTCACTAATTGATAGAATCCAACAAACAGGAATATTTTCTATACTTCACTGCAACAAAGCAAGGCAATCATCATTTCAGAATCACACTGACAAACACATCCGCCTGATCAATGCAGACTGCTCCCTTCTGCTCCGATCAAAATCAGACATGGCCACACGGCCAAAAAAAAATAAAAGCAAGCATCCCTGTCCCAACCGAGCTAACCACCATTCACTGCCCAAAAACTTAGCCTGCCCGCGGCGAGCGATCGGCCGCCGAAGACCAGAAGCCCCCCACCCACGGGAGCAATGAGAGCAGCAGCATAGAACGGATTCATGGGGCGAAGTTACCTCCTCTCTGGAGCTGGTGCCATAGAACACTGAGACGGTGGCGTCGAGCAGCCGCACGTCAATGGGCTGGCTAAGATCCCGCAGCTTCTCCGCCGCCATGGCGTCCGCGGCAGCGAGCGAGCGAGCGAGGGGCGGGGCGGACGCGTAAGGCCCGAGAAGGTTGGAGAAGGTTCCGAGGAGGGGGAGCGGCGGGCGAGGTGGCCGAAGAGGGGATTCCGGGTGGGGGCGGACGGATTCGAGGACCGGAGGATAGGGGCCTGCGCGGGGCGGCGTTGGCGGTGGGGAAGGGCCGAGCGTCGGTAGATTGCGAGGAGGAGGTTGCGGCGTCGCACGAGGCCAAGTAGGATGCGTCGCGGTGAGGACGGCGCGGAGGAGCGTGGAGGCTGTTGATGGAGGTGATGGAGGCGGCCGAGGCGCTAAGACAGCGGTGGCCGGCGGCGCCGGGCCGCGGACGGCGGAGCGACGGTGGGGGCGTCCACACCGTGCGACCCCGAGGGAGGACCTCGACCTTGGGGCGCGCGCGGACGGCGGTGGCCGGCGGCGCCGGGGCGCGGGCGCGGACGGCGGAGCGACGGTGGGGGCGTCCACACCGTGCGACCCCGAGGGAGGACCTCGACCTTGGGGGGCGCACGGACGGCGGTGGCCAGCGGCGCCGGGGCGCGGACGGCGGAGCGACGGTGGGGGCGTCCACACCGTGCGACCCCGAGGGAGGACCTCGACCTTGGGGCGCGCGCGGACGGCGGTGGACGGCGGCGCCGGGGCGCGGACGGCGGAGCGACGGTGGGGGAGGACGGCGATAGAGGCGGCCGAGGCGCTGAGATGGCGATGGAGGCGGGGAGGTGAGCGACGGTGGGGGAGGACGGCGATGGAGGCGGGAGAGCGAGTCGGATGGGGAGGGGGGTTTTTCGTCCGTCGGGTGGGGAGGGGGATTTTTTTTTTTTTTTTTTTTTTTTTTTTTTTTTGCATCGAGCGAGATGACGGTGAAGCGATATTTTTTTGGCTTCTATCTTTAGTCTTTTTAGTTGTGAGAGATGTAAAGTTATTAATTTGGTATGATAAATGACAGTACCTTTTCAAATAAATATAGTCAACATTTGAATTATTCAATTTCAAATAGTGAGAATTGTACTGTTTTTAAAACGGAGTGCATTTTTCTTGCCGCGGAAGCAGAAGCAAGGAAAAACACTATTGCATGCACCCCTGGGTCCCCTGCCCAGTCAAGTGACGACTGATGACCAAGCACAGCATGCTCCTCTGAGGTCGTTCGAGAGCATCAATGGCGATCAGATCAAGTGGTGGCTCTTGCGTTGAGTCTTGTGTCAGCGTTCTTGACTGACGATGATGGACTGAAAGGGGCAAGGTGGAGGCTACCTCGAATTTTTTCATGCCTTTTTTTAATAAAGAAAGTTTTATTCCTTTTTTAGATTGGCTTATTTGGTCTAATCGTTTGAACTTATGGGCAGAGGCTTATCAGACATAGTATAATGCTTTTTTCTTACAACAAAACAACAACAACGTAGTGGCTGCCTAAGACACTATTGCATAGTATAATGCTTTTTTCTTACAACAAAAATAATAATTATAATGATCCTTGTGCATGTGATTATGACCTAAGAGGGCGAGGGATGGATTAGATCATCATAATTTCCATACTGCTAGCTAGGGCTCTAAAGAAACCTTACACAATATATAGTAAACAAATTAATTAGTAAGAGTGTACCCTACTTTCCCAACCAAAATGGTCCTCGGGGTAGAATTTGAGGGTCCCCTGCGTTTAGGATCAAAAGGGTAGAATTTGAAGGTCTCCTACATTCCGGGTTAAGTAACGGGTCCTATGGTTTTTATCTAAGCCCTCAAAAAAATTATTTAGGAGAAGGGCCTTGCTAGTTGCTCTAAGAGCAGGTATTATAGAAGGCTACAAGCCGGCTAAATGCTGACGTGGAGGAGAGAGAAGAAAAGCGGGTTGTAAGGTTACAACCGGCTTGGACACAAGAACCAAAAAAATCTGTGAGAGAGACAAGTGAGTTCTATATTAATGATAAAGCCTCAACCACTGTATGAATGGGCTAAGAGAAGACTATAAGGACACTTACCGCCAACAAATCGGCTGTATTATAATACTTATTCTGAGGCGTCACAGGTACACCAATGACATCTTGTCCGATCCTATGCTAATGTGCTCTACGCCTCTACTTAGTGCTAGTAGATTAGTAGTAGGTACGACAGATTAAAAATCAACGATAAGAGTATTAGTTGTAGTGATTTTTTTTATAAAGGCACTAAAACAGTAAGTATAATTTGGAAAACACAAAGTGTTATATTGTAATTTATGCTTATATCGCAGTAAATTAAGATATTATGAGATTGTTCTAAATATATTGTCATGTTTTTAGTCAATTCATACCTATATATCGAACTGCTCAATAGATTTACTAACTTAAAATTCTAGGTGGACGAGATATGCAGGGTGCACATCTATAAAGCGGGGGATACCTTCTGTTCAAAAAAAATGCAGCATATGTACGTGTGTGCCTGCCTAAAACAAATTTCTTGGGTCCTATATATTCCTATGTTAAAACAATTTTCTAGACCATTATTGCGCATGTAGTTGAGACCTAAGTGGCTTACCGGGTGTTTGGATCCAATGACGAAACTTATCACTGTTATATCGGAGGTTTGATACCAATTAGGAGTATTAAACATATGCTAATTGAAAAACTAAGTGTATAATAAAGAGTAACTTTTGAGATGAATCCACTAAGCTTAATTAGTCCATGATTTGCCTATATGATGATGCTACAGTCAACATTTACTAATCATGGATTGATTAGCTTAATAGATTCGTCTCATGAATTAGCCATGACTTATGCAGTTAGTTTTATAATTAGCTCATATTTAGTCCTCCTAACTGATATACAAGCATTTGATGTGATTTGGACTTAAATTTTCGTTCAAGGAACCAAACGCCTCTGTACTTTGTTTCAAAAAACACCTTCTTACGGGGTGTTTAGATCCAATGCTAAAATATTAGCTATGTCAAATCAGATGTTGTGACACTAATTTAATCTATTAAAAATAGACTAATTATAAAACTAATTACACCATCGTATGATAATTAACAACATAAATCTATTAAGCCAAATTAATCCATCATTAGAAAATTTTTACTATAGCAACATATTGTCAAACCATGGACTGATTAAACTTAATATATTCGTCATGTGAATTAGCCTTCAACTGATAAATTAGTTGTGTAATTAGTCTATTTTCAATAGACTAAATTAGAGTCGCAGGCTAAACTTTAGTCCTGGAAACGAACACATCTTGGTCTAACGAATCTTCAAAGCCGTCAGGGGATATGAGGTTGTCGTGGGTGTTGCAGACAATGTGAGGCCATGTTCAGATCGCGAAATGTCTCCAAATATTTTGCGCAGTACCTGTCACATCGAATCTTTGGACGCATGCATGAAGCAATAAATGTAGGTAAAAAATAACTAATTGTACTTTTAGTCTATTCATGTCGAGACGAATCTTTTGAGCCTAGTTAGGGCATGTACAGCCCACAGAGGAGGGGTCGTCTGCAAAGACCTCGAATCTATCATACTGACGATAAAAAAGATGGGTCATATAATGGTCTATCTATTTGACTGTCTTCAAGCTATTAAATGTCATACATAAAGTCATGATCAACCGTGAATACTATTTTATATACCACTATGTTGCCATTAGATCGAAAACAGATCAAACTTCAAAATACAACATTTTTTTAAAATCATCATGATATGTTATGTAAAATTGCCCTGTACAGGTTGGGCACTTATTCGCTCTAGCTGTTTCTTCAAACTATGAAGCAACCAGTGCATGTTATTTGGCATGAAAGCACTGAGATACCCATATATTTATTCAGAAACTAGATATCAAACATCATTATTTTCTTAGCTCCATCACAAGCATTTTTTAGCTCCATCAGAAATTCTAGCATTGACAAGAAGCTCGGCATAACAGACTGCATTTTAGTATCACCAGTAGCATGCATACTTATGATTTACCTGGATGACTACCAAAGCATTCAGAGTTGATAATGTATTCTGCAGTCTGATAACAGATATAAGACAAAAAAAAGTCATATCGTGATCATAGAAGATCATAGCTTCTGGTAACAGATATGAGTTCACACTAACAGGATTTCCATAGTTCAGTAACACATATGAGATCACAAAAACTGAAATTTCAGATATATTCATGGTTCCTGATTATCTTAATTTCCATAGCACTACCATATTTTTCAGATGATAGATATTCTCACATCATGGTGAAACATCAGGTAGAATTAGCAACTTCAAGTATATTGAATGTACCACTCGGATGAAGATCAATCTCTCCTACAAGATCGAACCAACCAGCCACAACTGAAGCAATCAAATCAGAGGAGGAGTAGGTCGTTGTAGGTAAAAGATTAATCAGATACACACCTGGATCTGGATCTCGCGGAATCCAGTGCAGAGCGAGAGAGGAGATCTAGCAACGCCGGTGAGGCCCCTGACGAACCCATCTTCACGCTGCTACACGCCGCCCGCGTGGCCCGAGATGAGACTATACTTGCACTGTTGCTTGCTGGCGTGGTGGAGCAGGAAGATGCAGGGCAGACCGGCGGCAACTCGAGAAGTGCTACCCGACAGTGCCTCACGCACGGACACGAGGCAACACGAGCAAGGCGGTGCGGCGGTGCTTCGCACCACCTCCCCGGCCAGCGACGTGCGCGACCTTGGGGATGGATTTTAGCGCGTAGATTCTCCTTGTGCACACCCACACCTGGATCCGCATCTCGGCGACAAACCTGTACAACGCGCGACGTCCTCGTCACTTCAGCCTCGGGCCACGAGCCGTCGTCGTCGCCTCATGAGAGGACAAGCTTGGCCGGCTCCCACCTCGCCAGGGGTCTTTTCACAAAAAGAACCACATACAGACGGGCTAAAAAGACGCACTGTACGTGTCCTTAGATCATGTTTGGATAAAGTTTGTCAAATAACAACAAAAGTGCTACAGTAACTTTTCACCGAATATTTCCCGAACTGAACAAGGCCTGAGTGAACCAAAAGTGGTCACGTTTGCGTTTGCCCAATTTAGATAGGTTCACGTTCGCCCACGAGGTTCAGACTATCCGCATTCATGGATCTCTATATTCATCCTCTATAGTGCCTAGTCAGCAAGATTCTCTCCTCTATACTCATTTCTCTTGCATTCATTCAACCTCTATATCAACCTCTATACCCCACTTATCAGATTTTTTTAATTATATCCCCCTCTCCTCCCCTTCCCTTCCCCCGAACCCGCCGCCCTCCTCTTCTCGGCCGGTGGCCGCGTAGCCCGCCGCCCTCCTCCTCCCTCCCTCCCTCCGCCCGCGCAGATCCGGCCAGTGGCCGCGTAGCCCGCCGCCATCCTCCTTCCCGGCCGGTGGCCGCGCAGCCCACCGCCCTCCTCCTTCCTCCCTCCCTCCGCCCGCAGATCCGGCGCGGGGAGCCTCGAGCTCGCGGATCCGGCGGAGGCGGCTCGAGCTCGAGGTTCGGTGGCGGAGGCCCCTGCGCGTCGATGGCGGTGGCGGGCGGGCGTCTCCGTGGCGGATCCGGCGACCTCGCCCTCCCTCTTCTCCGGCACGGACGGCGAGCGACGGCACGTCCCGAACTTCTCCCTGCCTTTGCTCCCTCTCTCTTCTCCGGCGCAGACGGCGAGCGGCGCGAGGACAGGCGGGCCTCGCGAGCGCGTGTACCGGCCGTCCGGGAAACCGCTAGGAATGGCGGTCGCGCGCGCGTTGAGGTCGTGATAGCGGCCTCCGGTGCGGCGGTCCTCGACCTGCACACACTGACCTGGCCTCGTACCGGATGCCTTTACAGGCACCGGTGCGGGTAGTCTCAGAGTGGGAGTACCAGTAATTTGGGCCTGCCTCGGGTGGCTCACGAACCAATGGACGCATGCTACGTTCGTTTATGCCCAGGGCAGGGCCAACGCAGGCAGCACGCATCAACAGCCCCGTCAAAAAGTTCATATCCAAGTAGGCAACAGCAAATAGAGCTATCATTTCTACACCGCAGTCCGTGCTCTTCGTCTACTTTTTGCAGGACCATACGTCTCTCTCCCTCGTCATCTATGACCTTATTTAGATTCACTCAATTTTGCAATTTTTTTACAAAATTACTGTAGCATTTCTAAATCAAAGATTAGGAGAACTAAATATGATCTAAATACAAAACTAATTACACACTATCTATTAAGTCTAGTTAGTCCGTCATTAGAGACTGTTTACTGTAGCACAACATTATCTAATCATGACCTAATTAGGCTCATTAGAAAGGTCTCGCAATTTTACCGGGGGTTATGGAATGAATTTCATCATTAATTCACATTTAATACTCCAAATTAGTGTTCCAACATTTACTGTAGAACATAATTTTTTTTTATGTTGCATCTAAACAGGGTCTATATACGTTTTCCCAGCTTTTGGTCCTATATATTTCATTCTAGCTACTGCCTCATACTTGCAACGTGCGTCATAGTAGCTGCTTCCTTTTTTTTGCCAGACGAAACTACTCTCTCTTCTACAAGCTGTTCTATTCATCTGCGAAGCTAATACTTTATGTGATTCGGCAATGAAGCTCATACGTGGCGTTGGGGTAGTACTCAGCATGGAGCGTTGGGGAAGGCCGGTCGCTGCCACTGCCAACGCCATGCATCGGCGGCAGACGGCAGACACTGGCAGACCTCAGTGCCCACTGCCCACACCCCACTGGCCATTGATGATCAGCAGAATTGGCCACTGCGCACTGCCCCCCAGCCACGAGGAATCCTGCTGTCTTGCCGAGAAAAATGCATGTCGGAAATGGCAGATTTCGACTTGTGCCGTATAGGAAAAGGTCGTTTTAGATAAGGTTTTCACGAAACATTGAAAATATAAATTATAAAAAAAATTTAAAATGTGAGAGCTATATATGAATAGATTTGTATTGATAAATATTGTCGGTGTTTGTTAACCGGCAACTCGTCTTGAGTAATCTCAGACGATTTGTTCGGTGGGGATCGGCGTTCGTAGGACTCGGCGAGTACACTGGGACAACGATTTATACTGGTTTAGGCCGCTAAATAGCGTAATACCTTACGTCCAGTGCGGCGTGTGCCTTGTGTATTGTTATGATTCAATGTTTGATGATCTAGGACCTGCGCCCGGTTCCCCTTATATATCCGGGTGAGCCTCAGCGCAGACCGAGTCCTAGCCGGTTACAATATCGGAGTCCTATTCTAATTACAGGACTTCCTTTTACAACTCGGCTAAGTTACAAACTAGAGTCCTAATCCAAGTACACTTCGTTACAAGTCTTCGGATCTCTAAAGCCATCCTAGATTAGTCGGAGTAATCATCGATAGATGATATCTCTGACATCCTGGTCCGTCAAGCCCCCGAGCTCTTCATCATTTCTTCACGACGTTATCTTCCAGTTTCTTCTTGAGAATCTCCGAGTAATGTCTTGAGAAATCTTGAAGTGCTCCGAGAGTAAAGAAAATCCATGGTGTGCGCTTTTTACAAAAAGTGCACCCATAGGGTGTAGCCCCCGAGCCTCTTGTTATTTATAATAACTTTGAGGGTCTTTGGAGCCTTTTCTGAGTAAATCTTGAATAAGAAAAACATTTCCTTTATAGATTATACCCTGCAGCCCCCGAGCCTGAGTTCCGGAGTTCCGAGTACCATAGTAGTCGGTTCTCGGGGTCTTCTAAACGAAGCCATTAGGTAATCTATTATGGTCTTGAGGAGTCGGACCAACTTGTTGCTTAAACCGTCCAAATAATAATTACTCAGCTTCAGGTGGGCAATGTTTTCAACAAACATCACATATCACCCCCACTGAATAAAAAATACCTTGAATTCAGCAATAATTGACTGGTGACTGTTCCAACTGTGCGTAATAATGATGTTTGTCGTTTTCTGCAACTGCAAACTTTGTCGTCTTCGTCTTGAAGTACGTGTGAGAATCAGCTCTGTTACCCATGCCGAGTTTCACATGCACCACAGTACATTGGTTAAATTATTGGTCCAGCAATCACTCTTGTTGATGAACCTGGTCTATAGACCCAGAAGAAACCGCCTATAAATACCCTGCCTGGGAAGCAAAGAGCTCATATCTTTCGAGAGTGTAGAACTTTTTATTAGTTCCATGGGTATTGTAATAGCAGTAGCTGAGATGATCGAGCCCCCGGGTGTCTTCCTTCTGTAGAATAGATGAAGTACCCAGAAGAACTCTTGTGAAAGGACCATCCGTTAGGGTGGTTTCCAAGTGGTCGCGAGCAGAGGGACACAGAGGGGCGCCTAAAAGAACTCTTGTGACTACCACTCGTAGATAACCTCGGAGTCACAGGTTGTCAAAAGAGCGGCGAGGGTGATGGCCTTCCCCGAGTTCCTTGAGTACTGGAGTGGTACCAAAGACCCACCTTGGGATACACTGAAAAGATAGTATCTACCCAAGGTTCTGTGTCTGCTTTACTGTGTCTCACTGAACCCGGTCCTTGGTGCAGTAGGCATCAAGGCTATGTACCTTGAATTTACTAGAGTAGCGTTTTACACCTTGATTGTACTTCTGATGAAAGTTGTTGTATCTCAAGATGTTTCCATGTATCTCTGTTGTAATTTCTCTGTTGTAATTCCGAGTAATAATAACAAAGATCCGGGTACTTAGAATACTGTCCGAGTCCTCTGTCTTGCTATCCGAGTACTAAATGTATCTTGCGGAAGAAGAAATTTGTCTGTTTACTGTATTCCTGTTCTCCGTCTCTAACGCCGTCTGACACGTACTCCCAGCCGTTAGGGTTTTTAGACGGTTCTATGACGCCGTTGAGAAAAGATGAACGGGTGCCAAAACAGATCTATAATAAGCCGCCGCCGGGCTTATGTTTTCCTTACGCTTTCATCAAGCCATTGCCTTCGGAGCTAGAAATTCCTTAGTCAATTCCACAGTTGATGCGTAGAAAATCTCTCGTCACTAACATGGGTCCCAAGAGGCAGTCTGCGGGAGACAAGAAGAGGCCTAAGATCACCACCACCGGAAAGCCTAAGCATCCGAACCTGCCAACTGATGTCTTGGCGTGGAAAAAGCCGGACACCACCCTGGCGGAACTGGCATTCCTGGCGCAACAAGGATTGCTGCGGGCGCAACCACTGGATGGATGGAGGGTACCCACTGATCATCGCGCTCCTGCCCCCAACACCACGGAAATCGTGATGTTTAAAGCCTTCGTAGAGCGGGGATTGGGGCTTCCTGCTTCGGATTTCTTCCGTGGATTGCTGCATTACTATGGTTTGACTCTAAACCATATTACTCCCAATGCGGTTCTGCATATTGCAATCTTCGCCCATCTCTGTGAGGCTTTTCTTGGGATATGTCCCTCTATTACCCTTTTCCGCTACCTTTTCTGGTTTAAGTGTCAACCTAGTGACGCTAATACCGAAGTAGTCGGAGGGGCTAGTCTTCAGGTTAGATTGGAAGTAGCCAATCAATATATAGCTGTTGAGTTATCGGAGTCGGTAAAAGACTGGGCTGTCGGGTGGTTCTATATGGGTAACCCACCCCCAGCTCTTCGTCGTCATGATGGATGGCCACCACAGAAGTGCCGTGAATGGAAGGAGAAGCTCACAAGTGAAGAAGTAGGGGCTATCCAACCCCTCCTCATTATGATAGACGCTTTGATAATCGATGGGCTGACCGGATATACTGTCGTTCAAGACTTTGTTGCCCGGAGCATCCACCCGCTTCAGCAGCGAGCCAACTTTGGGTTCGAATACCTGGGTAAGAACGACCCGGGTCGCCACGCTGTCGAGCAATTGGCAGACTGTGAAGTCCTCTGGAGAGTGAACCGGCTGCTTAAAAGCCATGAACGTCTTGCTCCAGTAATGACATCCTTCTCCGCCATTAATCCTCCTCCTCCGGTAAGTACTTAAATTGTCGTGTCGTCAAGGTTCGGAGTAAATATCCTTCTGACCTGACTAGATACCCTTCTGTTTTTTAGGGCCAGGGGAGAGATAACAATGATTGTCCTCCCCTGCCTCCGATGACTGAAGAAGGCAGAGGCATCGCGTTGGAAGGTCCAATCCGAAGTGAGGATCTTCCTAACAAACCAAGTTCGCCTGAAGATCTTGATTGGCTTGACACAGAATCAACTGACTCTGATGTCCTGCTTATAGACCCAGAGGCTGAGGGTAGCCGGAAGAGGTCGCCGACTCCTCAACTAGAAGCCGGAGGACCCGTCCTTAAGAAGGCTCGCACCGGTAATCGCCGTGCTTGTCGAAAAGTTCTTTTATCTCAAGAATTGTCTGATAAGCACTATAAGTCGGGTGCTTCTGGTAAGGGAAAACCCGAGTACTTTGTAGTCCTTTTGAGCGTTGATGGTCTCTTGTCTTATATATGTCGCTGTATCAGATGCTGGGACGACGCAAGGGGCTTCGAGCAGCGTGGTGTCTGAGAAGCCTCCGACTTCAGACCCGCTTCTGATACAGCCGCTCTTGAAGCTACCGAAGCCTTTGAAGCACGTGAAGTAAGTTTTCAGCTTTATAGAGTGTACACAGAGTTCTGATACTGACATGTATACTTGTCTGCTTGCAGGAAGGCAAAACCAGGTGCAACAGCCTCAAGCACCGTTCTTGATCCTCAGGCGGTGGAGTCGGAGCCGCTGGCCAAGGATGGCTCCAGCATGCCGCCAACCTTCAGTCAGGTAGATCCGCTGCCTGACTCCTCTGCGTCCAAGTCTCAGGTCGAAGCCGCTCCTGACGTGGATGCTCTTCCATTGCTTCAGGTTGGTTGGTCGTACTCCATCTTTCGTTCTCCCGCTCAATTGGAGTTTGACCGAGTGTGGAATGACTGGTTTTTTCGTACATGACAGCCGGACGAACCTACCCTGGACATGGTCTTGACAGAGATACATGCAGAGGGCTCAGCTTGTCAGCAGGTGAAAGGATCAAGATGCCCAAGAGGGGGGGTGAATTGGGCTTTTCTAAAACTTCTTGCGATAATAAAACCTATCAAGCCCCAATTAACCCCTTAGAGCCTAGAGGTGGTTTGACAAGAATCAATTGCACAAAAGACTATCGCTAAACCATTTCTACTCTAGCATGGCAATTCAACTTATGAAAGAGCAACAAGTAAAAGCGGAATTGAATTGCTCAAAGGTAAATGCGTAGAGAAGAGAGTAGAGATGACACGACGATCTTTTTGCCGAGGTATCGAGGTGTCGGCACACCCCCCTAGTCCTCGTTGGAGCACCCGCGCAAGGGTATCGCTCCCCCTTGATCCGCGCAAGGATCAAGTGCTCACTACGAGCTAATTCTTCGCCACTTCGGCCCGGTGAATCGCTCGCTACCGGTCACAACTTGGCTTGGGTCATCCACAAAGCCTCCGAATGATCACCAAGCTCTCCGATCGCCACCAAGCTGTCTAGGTGATGCCGATCACCAAGAGTAACAAGCTAGAACTCTCACTTGACCAAGACAAGGCCAAAGAGATGGATGGATGCACACTTGCTACTCAATTCTCACTAGGAGGTGTCTAATTCTCACAATTAGCAATCACTTAACCTCACTAGGGCTCTTGCACTCACTCACACTCACAAGGTGTTTCTCAGCTGATGGAAGTGGCAAGAACACACAAAAGTATGGAGGCAAGGAAGTATATATATACCCCTCAACCCGGCCATCCAAAATCAGCACAAGACAGGTATTTTGCGGGGGCATCGGACGCGCCGATGCCAGGCATCGGACGCTCCGATGACCTCGTCCAACGGTCTACTGTACCTTCTTGTCAGACATGTTTATGGAGCATCGGACGATAGGGAGCGTCCGATGCCCCTGCATCGGACGCGTCCGATGCCGAAAAGACCTCTCTGGAACCTCTCTGCATGGCCATCGGACGCTGGCCCTCAGCGTCCGATGCCGGCGTCCGATGCCCTGCACAGTTCACTCCAAGTGAACAGTGACACCGGACGATCCGATGTGGCACCATCGGAGCCTCCGATGCCACGCACCAGACCAAACCCTAGGTCGGTGTGGGCATCGGAGCCTCCGATGCCCACTGATCCAGCATCCGATGCCCATACCAAGGGCAAGATCAACTCGGATCGCGACGCGGTCTTAACGACTTTTGTTCCTCTCGACATAAGGTATCTCTCTGAGCTACCTAGGGCTATGAAATAACAAGTGTGCACCACACCTACCTCAATAGACTCATCTAGGTCAAGCTACTGATTCACACCCCTCTTTATAGTACGGCCAAAGGAAAAAACAAAGACCTAAGACTACCTAAGTGTCCTTCAACACCATGCGACACTTAGCCTAGCCTACCACCGTCTTCGTCGTCCGTCCTTTGAAAACCGAAACGATTTCCATCGCCAGGGGACATGAACTCCATATGCCCGTATCGTCGCCGTTACCGTGACCTAACTCATCTCTGTTTCTGCAAAACACACGTTAGTCACAGTAATCTTGTGTTTCATCCAATCACCGAAACCACTAGGGGCCAAGATGCGTTCAATCTCCCCCTTTTTGGTGATTGATGACAACACGAGATCGAGTATAGAGAGAAGAGGTTTTTAAATCATGACATGTATGAACTTGCAATAAATAAGAGAAAATGATTAGGGGCAAGTTCAAAACATGTCATGCCATCATCCTGCACTCAACAAGTTAGAGTGAATAGCAAGTGCAGGAGTAAAGAGCTCATATACATAAACAAGTGAGAATTGAGCACAAGTAAAGAGCGAAGCGAAATGACATGTCATATATAAAATCATAGTGAGCACAAACATGTCATGAGATCCATAGCATAAGTATATATCATAAATATGCACAAAAGAAGCGATAAGTAAAGAGCGTATGTGAATATAACACATCAAAAGACACAAAACCCTCTCACAACACTCCCCCTATCGCTATACTCGACCACTCTCCCCTTTGGCATCAAACGCCAAACTAAGCGTCGGAGGGCGGAGGTGGTGCAGACGAGTCAGGTGCCGTCTCCGGAGTCCTCTGCGTGAACTCAAACTGCTGAAGTAGGGCCTCGGAGTCGGAGGACGAGTCGCCGGGAGCCTACTGACCCTCTGTAGCTGGACGCTGTGGAGAAGCGGTCTGGGACGGGTCCGGCACTGACTGCTCTGTCTGCTCGATCTGCTCTGACGCTGTCGCTGGCGCAGTCTCAGTCTGTGTAGTCGTGTCAGCCTGAGACTCGGAGTGCGGAAGCTCTGGGATAGCTGACAACTTAGGCTGCACGGACGTGGTCGTCTCGGACTGGACTGGCTCTGTCTGCTCTGAAGACGCGACTGAGCTCGGAAGAGTCTCTGTGGTGGAGGTCACAGGAGCCGTCGACGTCTGAACCGGAATCGGAAGATCTGGAGTGGGAAATCCGGTGAGCTCGCTGAACGTGGCCGACAGGTCGCGAGTGACAGAGGTCGTCGTAGCGAAGAGCGACTCTGTCGGCCTGGGAGTGAACCCTGTCCGTAGCGGACTGAAGAGCGGGGCCCCGCCTGGAGTAGTAAAACTCGTGAACTGCGAGGAGCTGGGGCCCGGAAGCTGCTGGTGCTGCTGACCAAACTGCGGCTGAGGAAGGACAGGTGGCTGCCACTGAAGCTGCTGCTGTGGGGGAGGCTGCTGCCACTGCCACTGGGGAGGTCCACTCGCCAGCCTCTCCATGAAGCTCAAGGTCTGCTGCTGTAGAGCCATCATCTGGCGCTGAAGAGCATCAGACCGCTCCTGTGCCTGCTGCTGAGCGAGGGCCCGCTGCTGAGCTAACCACTGCTGCTCCTGGGCAAGCCTCTGGACGTCCTGGGTGACAGTCCTCTGCTGCTCCTCCATCCGGGCCAGAATAGCGAGTAGAGCTGGGTCGGAGGAAGCAGTACCGCTGGACCCTGCCTGGTGGTCGTGAGCACGCGGCTGGTAGCGAGGCGGGAGCTGGTAGTCCTCATCTGAGCTGTCTGTGGGATCCGAGGCCACGTGGGGGTCACCTCCCTCGAGATCGGCAAGCTCCTGCTCCGCGAGCGCCTGAACGGCCTCGTCCTGCTGCTGAGCTGACTCTGGCACCTCAGGTCTCTGACGTGTGCTAGTCTGTGCCTGCTGCTCTGGCTGTCTGCGGTCCCGACCGTATCCCAACAACTGGCTCATGTTATACTCAGGGAAGACGGTCGCTGACCCGGTGAGGGACTGACTGAGGCGAGTACCTGTAGTGGCAGCTACCTTCCAAAGAATGTAGGAGATCCAGTGCGCGTACGGTAGCTGCCTGCGGGCCTTAATGCCCTCTGCCACTGTGTCCTCTATCTCACACAAGATGACGTCCCAGACGTCGAACTCCTGCTGCCTGACCATATATGCAAGAAGCCATAGCTGCAGCCGTGAAAGTCCCTCTCCGAAGCCGACCCGAGGAAGTAAAGTCCGCCGTAGGATCGCGTTGAGGATCCAAGCCATAGGGGTGAGATCCCTCGGAGTGCGGCTCGAACCCTCACCGAACGGTTCTGTGAAGCATGGACGGACCAAATCGGTCGAAGGCTGGGTGCCACCGTGAGGGCGACGGGGTGGCTCTGTCCGGTCATAACACAAGTCGTGGATCCGGGTCTGGGAGCGTGTCAATCCAAACCAATCCCGGATCTCGGACGAGAACAGTCTATAGTGGTCCCCCTCAAGTGCAAACTCAATAGTCTCTCGGTCGGGGTGCACCCATAGCGAAGCGTAAAACTGAAATACCCAGTCCTCAATATAGGAACCAGACCGCCCCAGTAGGTCTGCCAGACCAGGTAGGTAGGTGAGTGAGGGGCGAATCTGCTCTCCGGCTGCGCCTATAACTGCCTCAAGTGAGCAAACACGCTGGGGCCGCAAAGAGATCCCAGCGTTCCTGTATCCCTGGTAGAAGTCCTCCTGCAACATTGTATAGAAGGACGGACCAGCCTGCTCCTGTCGCTCCCTGGGAAACCACTGCGCCACTGGCACAAGTCGAAGGGTCTGGATCTGGGAGCAAGTGGCGCCCCTGAGGTCTAGTCGCGGTATCGGCGGAGGTGCACGCCGCGACGGAGGACGGGCTCCCCGCAGAGGGACGTCGGGCCGGGGTGGCACCGCAATCCTGCGACGGGTCGACCGGCGTCGTGGAACCTCCTCAGGAACCTCCTCCTCTGCCTCTGCCTCTGGAGCCTCTGCCTCAGGTGCCTCTGCGGCCTCGGCCTCTGCCTGGCCCTGCCCGGAGCTCTCGGGCTCAACGCCGGGCGAGGTGAACGTCGTCCGACGACCGGCAGCCATGAGCGTGCCAGTCGGCGAACCGTGGCGACGCTCAACCTCCTCGATCGCTATGCGCTGCTCGGGGGACAGCTGATCCTCAATCCTAAGTCCGCCCGCACTGCCACCGCGCTCTGCACGCTCGGCGGCGTCTGCCACTGCCTGAGCCTGAGCTGCCTCTCGCTCCTGACGAGTGCGCTTCCGGCGCACGATAAGCTTCCCTTTCCCAGGCCGCTGACCGGAAGGGGGACGACGGGGAGGAGAGTCTCCAGGGCCACCACCGACGTTCTTGTAGCGTGGCATAGCTGACAAGAACAGCAACCTGGGACTGCCTCTGAAAGAGCAACTGACGCTGAGAAGCACTAACAACCAGCTGAGAAGCAAACCACTGACTCAAACTCCCCCTGACACGGAGAAACGTTGCCGCTGTCACTCGCGAGGCTTGGCCTCGATCCTTACCCGCGGGCTTGGCCCCGGGTTAACTGACACTGCCCAGCTGCCACTGACAACGGACACGGACTCGCTGCATAGAGATGAGGGATATACATAAGCATATAGAGGCTAGAGGTAAGCGAGACCTATGGAAGCAAAGCAATGTGATAAGAGAGAGAATGGGCTGTGCTACCTGACAAGCCGACGAAACGACCCAAGAAGGAGGAGAGCACTGACGTCCTAGGATCCACACGTCACACCGGGAGGACTGCAAGAGAGTGGAGGTGAAACGGGGTTAAAACAGGGGAGAACAGCCATGTAGGCATTTGAACGAGCACCTGGTGGACAAGGGTATGGAGGGGGAGGGAGGGTGGGTGCTCGGTGGCTCACTGGACGGGACGGCCGGCCGAGAAGAACGCCGGAGAGGAGAGGAGACGCGAGGAAGGCGGTCTCCGGTGAAGAGGCCCAGAACGGCGGCGAGCTCCGGCGTAGGTGGAGGAGACGCGCCGGCGGATCCTGACGAGGGCGCGCGCGCGGGGGCGAGGAGATGGCGGTCCGGCGAGGAGAAGCACGGGCGCCGCGGAGGTTGAGCGGTCGGCAGCGAAGGCTCGGGCGAGGGTGGGTGGCCGGCGGTGAGTAGGGCACGGGCTCGGCGGCAGGATCGTGGGCGAGAGCGACGGCATGACTGGATGAGGAAGATGACACGTGGGACCCAACCGTCAGTAGAAGAACTGAACGCGCCGCTTAAAGAAGCATCGGACGCGCCGATGATAACGCATCGGACGCTCCGATGCCTGTCCAGAGAGCTCCAAAACCGCCGAGATCACATCGGAAGCTTCCGGCCCCTCAGCATCGGACGCTGGGGAGCGTCCGATGGATCATCAGAGGATCCGATGGTGACACATCGGACGCTCCTCCGCTACTGTTTCAGCCGGGGCTGCCTACAGTGCAGGCATCGGATGCTGGACCAGCGTCCGATGCAGAGTCCGATGCTGCATCCGATGCTCTATTTGAGCAGTTTCGAAGATCTCCGTTGCGGCTCCCTTTCCCAACCAAGTTCCAACTCAAAGAAGAAGCAAATAAACACCAGTTGGAACCTAGTATGAGCATCCTCGCATAAACCCTCTATTTTATAAATATTTTGCCATAGGCTTCATATCATTTTTAGGTAAAATAGGCGATAAATCCCGAGGAGACAACATGTGGCCACCAAAACTAGGGGTCTCAACCATAAGGAGCCTCAAATGCTCCCCCTAGCGGTGGACGAACACAGCGGTTGCTCAAAACCTAACCAAAAAGAACCGACAAAGCAACAAACATGCATATGCAATGCAATACGGAATTTGAATCTAGGTTGCTTGTCAAGTTTGCTCATGGGTAAGCTTCTTCACACGCTTTTTAGGGCGGTTATCTTAACCACGTCTGACAAGCCTATATGCATAGCGGAATTTAAACATGGCATATGATACAATGCAATGCAAAGACAACCTCCTTTCACCTTTTGACAAAGTTACTTAGATCAAGCACATTAAGCTCACTTCGCAATCTACAAAGAGTGTTTTCATCTAGGGGTTTTGTGAAGATATCCGCCAATTGATCTTCGGTTCTAACTCCCTCTAAGGATATGTCTTTCTTGGAAACATGGTCTCTAAGAAAGTGATGGCGAATATCTATGTGCTTTGTGCGAGAGTGTTGAACAGGGTTGTTAGCAAGCTTAATCGCGCTCTCATTGTCACACAACAAAGGTACCCTCTCTAGAACTACACCATAGTCTAAAAGGGTTTGTTTCATGTAAAGGATTTGTGCACAACAAGCACCCGCGGCTATGTATTCCGCCTCGGCGGTAGACAAGGCCACACTATTTTGCTTCTTTGAACTCCAAGACACTAGTGATCTCCCAAGCAAATGGCACCCTCCGGATGTGCTTTTTCTATCTACTTTGCAACCCGCGTAATCCGAATCGGAATACCCAACGAGTTGGAAGTTAGCTCCTTTGGGATACCAAAGGCCAAAGCTTGGGGTGTGCTTTAGGTACCTAAGGATTCTCTTCACTGCTATGAGATGTGATTCCCTAGGATCGGCTTGAAAACGAGCACACATGCAAACACTAAACATGATGTCAGGCCTAGATGCGGTCAAATATAACAAACTACCAATCATAGAACGGTAGAAAGTTTGATCAACCGGGTTACCTCCCACATCTAGGTCGAGGTGTCCGTTGGTTGGCATTGGAGTCTTGATAGGCTTGCAATCATCCATGTTGAAGCGCTTGAGGAGGTCTTTTGTGTACTTCTCTTGAGATATAAAAGTCCCCTCCTTCAATTGCTTGACTTGAAAGCCTAGGAAGAATGTGAGCTCGCCAATCATAGACATCTCGAACTCCTTCGACATCAAATCACCAAATTCCTTGCAATAGGCTTCATTTGTTGACCCGAAGATGATATCATCGACGTAGACTTGACAAATGAAGATCTCTCCATCAAGCTTCTTGGTGAATAGTGTGGTGTCAACCTTCCCAATGGTGAAGCCCTTCTCAATGAGAAAGTCCCGGAGGCGCTCGTACCACGCTCTAGGGGCTTGCTTGAGCCCATATAGCGCCTTGGACAACCTATAAACATGATTAGGATATCTAGGGTCTTCAAACCGAATGGCTTCGAGTCTTGCAACCGGTGCAAAGGTCTCTCCAAAATCCAAGCCTTCAACTTGAGAGAACCCCTTTGCCACTAGCCTTGCCTTGTTTCTAACAACCGTGCCTTGATCATCTTGCTTGTTCCTAAACACCCATTTTGTTCCAATGACTCTTGCGCCTTTTGGTCGCTCTTCAAGTGTCCAAACTTGGTTGCGGGTGAAGTTGTTTAATTCTTCATGCATGGCATTCACCCAATCCGGATCACCTAGAGCTTCATCTACAATGGTAGGCTCAACAAGAGAAACAAAGGAGTGATGTTCCATAAACAAAGCAAGTTTTTGAGAGCGAGTCATTACACCCCTTGTCGGACTCCCTATGATGAGATCTTGAGGATGAGCTTGTAGTAGAGGAGTAGTCCTTCGATCAACCATTTGAGGGGCCGCTTGTGGAGCACCAACATCTTGAGCTTGTACCACCATTTGATCATGTGAGACATGAGTATCTTCATTTGGATCCCTTCCATCTTTGTCATCATCAAGTGGTACATCGGATGAGGATGGCTTGTCAATGACTTGCACATCATCATCATCATCTTTAGGCCTGATGGCTCCAACCGGCATGTTCTTCATTGCTTCCCTCAATGGTTCATCACCTACATCATCAAGATTTTCATGCTCTCCTTGAGAGCCATTAGATTCATCGAATTCCACATCATATGTTTCTTCTACCATCCCAGTGGCATGGTTGAATACTCGATATGCTTTGGACTTCAATGAGTAACCAACAAGAAAACCAATATCACATCGGCGTTGAAACTTCCCTAGGTGTTGGCGCTTCTTGTAGATGTAGCATTTGCACCCAAACACTCTAAAGAAGGATACATCCGGCTTCTTGTTGTTGAGTAGCTCATAGGGGGTCTTGCCAAGGAGACGATGGGGGAACAACCGATTCGATGCATAGCAAGCGGTGTTGATTGCTTCCGCCCAAAATCTTTCTGGTGTAGTGTACTCATCTAACATAGTCCTTGCTAGAGTGATTAGTGTTCGGTTCTTCCTCTCAACTACCCCATTTTGTTGTGGTGTGTAGGTTGCGGAGACTTCATGCTTGATCCCAACTTCATCACAATATTGCTCAATGTGGGTGTTGTCAAACTCTCTTCCATTGTCACTTCTTATCTTCTTGATCTTCAAGTCAAACTCATTTTGGGCTCTCTTGGCAAACTTCTTGAATGAAGGGGTTGCCTCGGATTTGTCATGAAGAAAGAATACCCAAGTGTATCTAGAGTAGTCATCAACAATCACTAGGCAATAGAGATTTCCACCCAAGCTAGCATATGTTGTTGGTCCAAATAGATCCATGTGAAGTAGCTCCAACTCTCTTGATGTTGACACAAAGGCTTTGGTTGGATGTGTATTAGCAACTTGCTTGCCGGCTTGACATGCACTACACAATTTGTCCTTCTCAAATTTGACATCCTTCAAGCCCCTAACCAAATCCTTCTTCAATAGCTTGTTGAGAGTGTTCATTCCAACATGTGCTAATCTTCTATGCCATAGCCAACCAAGTGATTGCTTAGTGAACAAGCATGTCTTCAAGTTGGCATCTTCGGAGGTGAAATCAACTAGATAGAGATTGTTGTATCTAAAGCCTTTGAATATCACTTGTGTATCATCTTTCTTGGTTACAACCACTTCCTTGTCGGTGAACAAACATTGAAAGCCAAGATCACATAGTTGCCCAACGGATAGCAAGTTGAAGCTCAAAGATGCAACCAATAGCACATTGGAGATGGTATGATCATTTGATATAGCCACTTTGCCCAATCCTTTGACATTACCCTTTGAATTGTCACCAAATGTTATCTTTTCTTGGTCATCGACATTCTCTTCTAGTGAGGTGAACATCCGGGGATCGCCGGTCATATGTTGAGTGCAACCACTATCAATTACCCAATGTGATCCACCGGTCTTGTAGTTCACCTACACACACAAGAAATCAAGCTTGAGCTTTCGGGACCCAAACTTGTTGCGGTCCCTTAACTTTCTCAACTAGTGACTTAGCAACCCAAATTTGCCTTGGTCTATTCTTGTTAGGTGGCCCCATAAACATTACTTTCACTTTTCCACTAGAATCTTGTATAAGCATGTAGTGAGCATTGAAAGCAAAGGGTCTAGCATGCTTGGGCAAAGGTGTGGGCTTTGGCTCCTCACAAGCATGAGCAAAGTGTCCTTCCTTTCCACACTCATAGCATCTCCCAATCTTCTTCTTCTTTGGCTTTGTGATGCTCTTGCGTTGCTTCATCTTCTCTTCAAGAAAGCCAATGCCATTTCTATTGGTCTTCATGACGGTGTTCATGAGAAGCTCACTTTGAAGGCATTGACCCTTGGTGAAGTTCCTCAAACCGGTGGTAAGGTGCTCTTTCTCCTTCTTGAGCTTGTCATTCTCTTGTTGGAGTTCCAATTGAGATGGTGTCATTTTGTAGTCCCTCTCCATCTTCAATCTTTTGTTCTCTTCTTTTAGCATGTCTAGCTCAAGTGTCATGTTATAGTCATCATCATGAGTTTGAATGACAACTTGCTTGGTGATTGTAAGCTTCTCTAGATCAATCTTGAGCTTTGCATTCTCATTCTTGATCTTCACATAGTCATCATAGTGATCGGCCTCAACCACTTTCTTGCCCTTGCCACTAGCACTTTGCTCAACATGCTCACTAACCAAGTCCTCACAAGATGTTGCTATGTCACACTTAACAACAAGGTTAGGAGCATCATGTGTCTCATGTGAAAGCATATCATAAGCAATGGTGAGAGTATCATAATATACTTTCACTTGAGTATATTGTTCCTTAAGCAAAGCATGACTAGTGGAAAGGTCACTATGCATCTTATCAAGTTTTTCATTTTTAGCTTTGAGCTCCTTGTTAGAGGACTTGAGCTCCTTGATAGTGGATGACATAGTAGCAAGTTCATCTTTTAGTTCATCACTAGCATGAGTAGCATGATCACATTTTTCAACAAGAGATTCATTTTCATTAACAAGCTTCTCATTTTTAGCTCTAGTCTTTCTTATGATTTTAGAGTAGTCATTTAGCAATTTTACAAGTTCATCATAAGTGGGAGCCTCAAATTCACCATCACTATCACTATCACTAGAGTCATCATCGTTTTGTACCTTCCGGTCACCCTTGGCCATAAGGCATAGGTGTGTAGATGATGATGGCGATGGTGGTGGTGGTGGTGTAGAGGAGCCAATGACTAGAGCGGCCACCTTCTCCTTCTCATCATCACTATCTTCATTTGATGAGCCACCGGAGGAGTCAATGTCGGTGAGCCAATCACCAACAATGTAAGCCTTCCCACCTTTCTTGTGGTATTGCTTCTTCTTGCCATCTTTCTTCTTGTATGACTTGTCATTCTTCTTCTCATCTTCGCTTGATGAGTCATACTTCTTGCTCTTGTTCTTGTTCTTGTAGCTATCTTTCTTGGGCTTGGTGCATTGATGGGCAAGATGGCCAAGCTCACCGCAATTGTAGCAATCCATTTCGGAGATTGGCCTCCTCTTGCTACTTGTGAAGAACTTCTTCTTTCTTGAGTCAAAGTTGACTCCATTCTTGTGAAGCTTCTTCAACATCTTGGTGGTCCTTCTCACCATGAGAGCAATGTTGGAATCATCTTCATCATCGCTTGTGCTCTCATGATGTACCTCAATAGCCCTGGACTTGCCCTTCTTGTCATGGCTTGCTTTGAAGGCCAAGTCCTTCTTCTTGTCGGTGGAAGAGCCACCACTTGGTGTGATGTGCATGTACATCTCATGCGCATTGATCTTTCCCAAGATTTGAGTTGGTGTAGCGGTGGAAAGATCACCTTGATGTAGCACCGTCACGATGTGTCCATACTTCTCAATTGGAAGGACACAAAGAATCTTCCTCACAACATCGGATGGTTGCATTTGAGTGAGGCCAAGTCCATTTAGCTCTTCTACAAGAACATTCAACCGTGAGTACATTTCATTTGCACTTTCATTAGCATGCATATCAAAAGAGTGAAGTTTTTGCATAACTAAATGATAGCGTTCCTCACGCTCACTCTTGGTTCCCTCATGGAGCGCACAAATGTTTTCCCATAGATCATGGGCATTTTTGTGGTTCCGAACACGGTTGAACACATCTTTGCAAATGCCTCTAAAAAGAATGTTTTTGGCCTTTGCATTCCATTTATCATTTTCCTCCTCATTAGGAGTAAGGCTTGTGCCTTCCTTGGGCTTGGCAAAGCCGGTTATGGCGGCATCACGGCATTTCACATCAACCGCTTCTAGATACGACTCCATACGGATTTTCCAATATGGAAAGTCGTCACCCTCAAACATGGGAGGTGGTCCATCACCTCCGGACATCTTAACTCTAGGCGGTTAAGCCTAAATCGAGAGCACGAGGCTCCGATACCAATTGAAAGGATCAAGATGCCCAAGAGGGGGGGTGAATTGGGCTTTTCTAAAACTTCTTGCGATAATAAAACCTATCAAGCCCCAATTAACCCCTTAGAGCCTAGAGGTGGTTTGACAAGAATCAATTGCACAAAAGACTATCGCTAAACCATTTCTACTCTAGCATGGCAATTCAACTTATGAAAGAGCAACAAGTAAAAGCGGAATTGAATTGCTCAAAGGTAAATGCGTAGAGAAGAGAGTAGAGATGACACGACGATCTTTTTGCCGAGGTATCGAGGTGTCAGCACACCCCCCTAGTCCTCGTTGGAGCACCCGCGCAAGGGTATCGCTCCCCCTTGATCCGCGCAAGGATCAAGTGCTCACTACGAGCTGATTCTTCGCCACTCCGGCCCGGTGAATCGCTCGCTACCGGCCACAACTTGGCTTGGGTCATCCACAACGCCTCCGGATGATCACCAAGCTCTCCGATCGCCACCAAGCCGTCTAGGTGATGCCGATCACCAAGAGTAACAAGCTAGAACTCTCACTTGACCAAGACAAGGCCAAAGAGATGGATGGATGCACACTTGCTACTCAATTCTCACTAGGAGGTGTCTAATTCTCACAATTAGCAATCACTTAACCTCACTAGGGCTCTTGCACTCACTCACACTCACAAGGTGTTTCTCAGCTGATGGAAGTGGCAAGAACACACAAAAGTATGGAGGCAAGGAAGTATATATATACCCCTCAACCCGGCCATCCAAAATCAGCACAAGACAGGTATTTTGCGGGGGCATCGGACGCGCCGATGCCAGGCATCGGACGCTCCGATGACCTCGTCCAATGGTCTACTGTACCTTCTTGTCAGACATGTTTATGGAGCATCGGACGATAGGGAGCGTCCGATGCCCCTGCATCGGACGCGTCCGATGCCGAAAAGACCTCTCTGGAACCTCTCTGCATGGCCATCGGACGCTGGCCCTCAGTGTCCGATGCCGGCGTCCGATGCCCTGCACAGTTCACTCCAAGTGAACAGTGACACCGGACGATCCGATGTGGCACCATCGGAGCCTCCGATGCCACGCACCAGACCAAACCCTAGGTCGGTGTGGGCATCGGAGCCTCCGATGCCCACTGATCCAGCATCCGATGCCCATACCAAGGGCAAGATCAACTCGGATCGCGACGCGGTCTTAACGACTTTTGTTCCTCTCGACATAAGGCATCTCTCTGAGCTACCTAGGGCTATGAAATAACAAGTGTGCACCACACCTACCTCAATAGACTCATCTAGGTCAAGCTACTGATTCACACCCCTCTTTATAGTACGGCCAAAGGAAAAAACAAAGACCTAAGACTACCTAAGTGTCCTTCAACACCATGCGACACTTAGCCTAGCCTACCACCGTCTTCGTCGTCCGTCCTTTGAAAACCGAAACGATTTCCATCGCCAGGGGACATGAACTCCATATGCCCATATCGTCGCCGTTACCGTGACCTAACTCATCTCTGTTTCTGCAAAACACACGTTAGTCACAGTAATCTTGTGTTTCATCCAATCACCGAAACCACTAGGGGCCAAGATGCGTTCAGCAGGGAGGATCTTTAGATGCACCCGAGTCCTCGCGCCAAGGAGCTACTCTTGACATATCCGGGTATGACCAAGATCTTACTCGGCTGAAGGAGCTGAGGGATCAGGTGAGGGCTCCTTTTGAAGCTCTTCACCAATTTGTTGAGGTAAGAGTCTCAATCTCTTCTTGTTATACTGTAAACTCATCTGAGTACTCACGGTATTATTGTATTGTAGTCCTTTGACTTCAAGGTTAGAGATCAAGTCACCCGGATCCGCCAGGAGCTGTCTCGTGAAAACCAAGAGCTCCGGGACTATATTGCTCAGGACCAAATTAGTCAGAAGGTAGCCACCCAGGTTTTGCATGATCGCATTAATGAACTCCAAGGCAACCTCAAGGAAGTGGTAGCGGAGTGTGATGCTGCCAACGACCGAGAAGGTGAGCTGATATCCAAGTCCGCTGCTATGGAACAGAAGCTGGAGGAGCTCAAGAAGAGTTCTAAAAAGCAGCTTGAATTATACTTGGAGTTTTGAGTCGTTCTGCTCCATAATATTAGTCGGATGACATGATAACTGTCTGTTGTGTATGCAGATGCAAATAAACTAGCTTCTGGGTGGCAGAACGCCTTCAATCGGAAGCAGGCAGAGCTTGAAGAGGTATTTGCTAATGCGCAGAGTACTCTTCAAGAAGCCAAATTGATGCGTGAGGGTGCTGACCGGGACCTTCTACAGGCTTTGAAGTCTACGAAGGAGTCGCGGGATTCCCTAATGGCCTTGGAGCCAGCTGTCGAGCCCCTGCTCAACATGATTCTGGCGCCGGCAGGAGTCGAGGAGTCTTTGATTGAACGGGCCAAGGCTGCACCTGGGCGGCTGGCGCAATATATCAAAGATATGTCGATCTCCGTGGTGCAGTGTCTGATGGCAACGCTGCGGCTACATCTGCCGTCCTTTGACCTGTCCGCTCTGATGACCCTTCCTGAGGACAAATTTGACGAGGACCTTGCGGCAATGCAAGAGGAGGTGAAGGCCGCCGCGGAGGAGTACTCACAAATATTAGATCTTGTAGAGTAGTCTAGACTCCTCAGTCTCTGCAGCTTGTATCCCCTGAAATCAATTATTATAAGATATCAAAAATATTGGTTACTTTTGAATCTTGTCAATTGCATATATATGTTCAACTCCATATTGCGGCAAATTTCTTTGGCAATGGGTTGAGTTTATTTGTTGTGGATGTATGACCAGGCGTCTAACTAGACGAGTTTATCCGAGTGCTCGCTAGCACTTTAGTTTGGGTCGTGTGACTTCGTTTCTCTAACCATTGTGTAGAGAACTTAGTCTTGCCCGAGTACTACTCTTAGTACCCTTGTTCAAGGGATAATTCTGATCAGGCGCCTCTTGAAGGACCGTAATATTGGTTCCTTCAGGGTGGATCATATCCTCTTGGGGATCGCAGCTTGGGTGCGAAGGTAAGTGGACCTCTGTCCAGGATGTATGTAACAGGGTGGGTACTATCCCGCCTTGTTACACCTTATAGGAACTAGTCTCCACTATGGTGGATTCCATATTCGCTATAGGCTGATAGCCGGGTGTTAAGCCATAGTACCTTGTGAGTTGTATTGAGCTCGAAGCTCGTAACTCAAGTGTGGTTTCCACTGAACCAATCTATCCGAGTAATATTATATATTAGTCGGAGGTAAGCCCTGCTATTGCAGAGACTGTTATGCGACTGAATAGTCGTGATGAGGTGTAGAAAAAAGCCTGGATAAAAGTTCTTATGTCGTATGAACTTCAAACTTTATTAATATCCGACTAATAAATACAATTGCCCTGAATCAGAGTTGTAGCGTAGTCCTTAAGTATGGAATTTCTTCAAGTGCTCTATATTCCATGAATTTGGCAGTGGAGATCCATCTTCAGTGACTAGCTCAAATGACCCGGGTCTTGTTACTTTAGATACAATATAAGGACCTTCCCATGGACTCATGAGCTTGTGACGTCCAACGGTGTTTTGAATTTTCTTCAACACCATGTCGCCCACTTGAAAGGTACGGTGGTGGATGTTTTTATCGTAGTAACGTCTCATCCCTTGAAGGTATCTTGCTGACTGAAAAAGTGTGGTTAGTCGGGCTTCTTCAAGGCTGTCGACTTCTAACCGCCTGGTATCATCAGCTTCGCCCTCGTTGTACTGCTCCGTTCGTGGGGAGTTCCAGATTAAGTCAGCCGGTAGGATTGCTTCAGTGTCGTATACCAGAAAGAAAGGTGTTTGGCCTGTTGCCCGACTTCGTTGTGTTCGTAGCCCCCAGACTACCTTAGGCAATTCTTCAACCCACTTTCCGTCGTGATCTTTTAGGAGGTCAAATAGCCTTGGTTTTAATACGGCGAGAATCAGGGCGTTTGCTCTTTCAACTTGGCCATTGGACTGTGGGTGAGCTACTGATGCGTAGTCTATCTTGATTCCACAGTTGCTGGCCCATGACTTGAATTCGATAGCCGTAAAGGGGGACCCAAGATCAGTGATGATTCTGTGCGGCATTCCAAAGCGATGAAAGATGCTCTGCATGAATTGGACTGACTTGGATGCATTGAACTTAACCAAGGGCATGTACTCGATCCATTTTGTGAACTTGTCAATTGCGACGTAGATGTACTCGAATCCGCCTGGGGCACGCTTGAGAGGACCCACCATATCGAGTCTCCAGCATGAGAAGGGCCATGACGGAGGGATGCATATCAGTTCATGTGCGGGTACATGCTGCTGTTTGGCAAAGAACTGGCATGATTGACAGCGGCGGACTAAGTCTTCCGCGTCTTTTAAAGCTGAGGGCCAGTAGTATCCTGACCTAAAGATTTTTCCGACTAGTGTCCTTGAAGCTGCGTGATTACCGCAGGACCCAGAGTGGACTTCATTCAGGATTTCCCTGCCTTCTTCTGGTGTGATACACTTGAGGAGGACCCCTGATGAAGCTCCGCGTCGATACAGCTTATCCCCGACTAGAACATAGTTTTTGCTACGCCTGGTGACTTGCTCTACTGTAGTTTTGTCGCTTGGCAGTTTATGTTCTTTGAAGTAATCAATGAAAACTCGTGTCCAGTCGGGTGCTAGAGATAGGACCTGGGATGCGGGTTCTGGCTCGAACTCTTCCTTCTCTTGGATTGAAGGTTTGGATAACTCATGTACAAAGGTACCACTAGGAACTTGTGCTCTGTCAGAACCCAATTTTGCGAGTATATCTAATGCCACGTTGAGATCCCGGGTAACATGAATGAGTTCCAGTCCTGCAAAGTGTTTTCCAGCTTGCGTACTTCAGCACAATAGGCGTTCATTGTTTCCTTGGTGCAGTCCCAGTCTTTATTAACTTGGTGAATGACCACGGAAGAATCGCCACAGACTAATAGCCGCTTAATGCCCAAAGTGACTGCTAGTTTAAGTCCGTGGAGCAGTGCCTCATATTCTGCTTCATTGTTGGTGGCTGGCCACAATATTTGCAGAATGTATTTGAGTTGTTCGCCAGCGGGTGATACAAGAAGGACTCCGGCTCCTGCTCCTCCGAGTTTTAGGGACCCATCGAAGTACATCTTCCAATGATCGGGAGTAGCGTTGTCTCTAGTCTGCTGTATTTCAGTCCATTCGGCGACAAAGTCAGCTAGGGCCTGAGACTTGATAGCTTTCCTCGGAGTGAACTTGATGTTGAGTGCCCCTAATTCAACTGCCCACTTGGAAATCCTTCCAGTAGCATCACGGTTGTGAAGGATTTCTCCTAAAGGAAAATCCGTGACTACCGTGATGTCATGAGCTTCGAAGTAGTGCCGCAGCTTTCTTGAGGATATCAGTAAAGCATAGAGCAATTTTTGTACTTGCGGGTACCTGACCTTCGAGTCAGATAGTACCTCGCTGATGTAATAAACTGGTCGTTGGGTGTTGTAGATGTGCTTGTCGTCTTTGCGCTCCACCACGATTGCTGTGCTGACAACGTGTGTGGTAGCTGCGATATACAGCATCATCGGTTCCCTGTGCTCCGGCGGTGTCAGTACGGGTGAATTGATAAGGTAGCTTTTGAGTTGTTCAAAAGCTCTGTCCGCTTCATCCGTCCACTGAAATTTGTCACCGGCTTTAAGCAATTTGAAGAAAGGCAATCCCTTTTCTCCGAGCCGTGAGATGAATCGATTTAACGCAGCCATGCACTCGGTGAGTTTCTGAACGTCTCGGACAGAGGTAGGCGGCTTCATGTTGATGATAGCTGTGATCTGCTTTTGACTAGCCTCGATGCCTCGATGACTAATGAGGAATCCGAGTAGCTATCCTGAGGGTACCCCAAAGACGCATTTGGTTGGATTGAGTCTCCATTGATACGTACGTAATCGGTTGAAGGTTTCCTCTAGGTCTGATATCAGGGTAGTCGGATCCTTTGTTTTTATGACTACGTCATCAACATAAGCTTCTGCATTGCGGCCAATCTGATCACCTAGGCAATTTTGGATGGCGCGTTGATAAGTAGCCCCCGCGTTCTTTAGTCCAAAGGACATAGTTTTGTAACAGTATGCTCCAAAAGGAGTAATGAACGATGTCTTGGGTTGGTCTTCTTCTTTGAGGGCAATCTGATGGTACCCGGAGTAGCAATCCAGAAAAGAGAGTAAGGCGGAGCCTGCGGTGGCATCAACTATTTGGTCTATCCTTGGTAATCCGAAGGGATCCTTTGGACAATGCCTGTTGAGGTCTGTGTAGTCGACACACATGCGCCACTCGGCAGAGTTCTTCTTCTTGACTAGCACTGGGTTAGCTAACCACTCGGGGTGGAGGATTTCTCTGATGAATCCGGCCGCGAGTAGCTTGGCTATTTCCTTCTTGATTGCCTCTTTCTTCTCTAGTGAAAATCGTCGTAATCTTTGCTTGATAGGTCTAGAGCCTTCCTTTAACTCTAATCTGTGCTCAGCCAAGTTCCTTGGGACCCTAGGCATGTCTGCTGGTTTCCAAGCAAATATGTCTTTGTTTGCTCGAAGGAACTTGGTGAGCGCGAGTTCCTATTCTTCAGATAGGTGAGCACTGATAACCGCTGTCTTGGAAGGATCACCGGTTTCCAGGTCAATGGCTTTTGTGGAGACTTCTGCTGATGGTTGAATAGTACCCGCCTTCTTGGTTGGGATTTCTGAATCTCCAGGCTTGGTATTAAGCACCATCTGAGCGAGTTCTTGTACTTCCAGGGTGAGTTGAACTTTTTCAGCGATTTGGACAGCCTCTGTGTCGCAATCAAATGACCGCTTCAAGTCGCCTCTGAAGGTTAAGATTCCTTTGGGACCCGGCATCTTCAATAAGAGGTACGAGTAGTGGGGTACTGCCATAAACTTGGCAATAGCGGGTCGCCCGAATATGGCGTGGTACGATGATTCGAAGTCGGCTACCTCAAAACTGATGTACTTCATTCTGTAATTGATCGGAGTTCCAAAAGTGACGGGTAGTATAATCCTTCTGAGTGGTACAACCGCTTTTCCGGGTACTATGTTGTAGAAAGGAGCGGTTGATGGTGTGAGCTGTATTGCGAGATCTAGAATCATCTTTCGTAGGGTGCTTGCAAAGATAACATTGAGTCCTGCTCCGCCATTGATGAGTACCCTACCAAGTGTATATCCAGCGACCGTGGGGTCCAAAACTAGCGGGTAATGGTCTGCATTGGAAACACTGGTCCATTGATCTGCTCTGGAGAAATTAATCAGATGTTCGGACCAGTCGAGGTATTTGGGTGTCGCTGGTGTTGTTTCTGGACCGAAACCCCGAAACAGCAGGTTGTCGCACGAGCGAATGCACAGAACGAAAGTGGAAGTAAACGTAGTAAAAGAGGGAATCAGGTCAAGTGAACAGTGTTCTCCTCCCCCCCTTCCCTTGGGAGGCTGGGAGCTTTTTATATTAATCCAGATCAATTTGAAAGTACAAGAATGCCCTTCCAACCACTCTGTTACAATTACAATGATGCCCTACTCGACTACTCCATGGCTGTACGCCGCCTCTTCCGGCGCGAGGGGCATCATCGTAACTTCGCCCTCTGACGGGCCCAGCGTCCCCCGGCTCCTTTTCCTGACCGGTGGGCCCGCTCCCTTTGACCCAGGCTTCCGGCGACCTGCGAAAATCTATGAAAAACCAAAGTCATGAATGACGAAAACTCCTGCCGGAAACGTCGGGCTCCTTTCGCGCGAATGCTTCCTTTCGCAAGAAAACTCCGTCCTACTCCGGTCCTGCAGGCCGAAGGCGAATGCGTGCTTCCGCGCGAATGCTCGAAAGCTCCGCCTTCCCTTGGTCCGCGAGCTGAAACGCGTGCTTCCGCGCGAATGCTTCTTTTAGCACGAAAGCTCCGCCTTCCCTTGGTCCTCGAGCCGAAACGCGTGCTTCCGCGTGAATGCTTCCTTTCGCACGAAAGCTCCGCCTTCCCTTGGTCAGCGAGCCGAAAACGAATGTGCACATCCACGCGAAAGCTCCATCATCTTTCGGTATTGCGGGTTGGAGGCGCCTGCGGTCTGGGTACCATCCCAACAATAGCCCCTCACGGTCGGATTCGTAAGTTCGCGACGTTCGACCGTGTCCTTTCGCTAGGCGCCTACGCCCGCCCAAAAAACTTTTGTTTTGTTTCGAAGCCAAGTTTTTTTTCGTGCTTGTACGTTTTGTCACTTTTGCTGACACCATGTGACGTCTATCAGGCTGTTGCGATGCTTTTTATGAAAACTTTGACCGGCGCGAACTTGAGGCGAGGCGGATGAGGCGCGAGGCTTCGCGTGCGCCGCCAGGCTTCGAAGGCGCGCCATTTGTTAAGGTGGAGCCCGGAGATACCGTGCTTTCGCCGGACAAGCGGCGATATAGTATCTTCCTCGGTCGCGAAAGTAGTTCGCGAACTTGATTACCCTGTACAAACTTACAGTGTACAAACTTGCTTACAAGTTCTATGCAAGGAAAAATTGTTCTTGTGGCTTTTGTCTTTCGGCGTTGATGTTATTTATGAACCCGCAGAATTTATTCTTTCGTACACCTGGATTACGAGAGATAGCCGCCCGTTGTCTGGCCAGGCACTCACGCGCGTAGCCGCGTGGAGCTAGCTTCCGCGCGATAGGACTATAGACGATAGTATTAGCGCGAGAGTGCTTTCGTTGCGAGCTTCTCGGCCGATAGTAAAGACGCGCCCGCCCCCACACACTTAGACGAGGGGCGGTAGCTTTCACGCGAGGGCGCTTTCGTTATGAGCCCCTCGGCCGATAGTAAAGACGCGTCTGCCCCGACACACTTAGACGAGGGGCGGTAGCTTTCGCGCGAGGGCGCTTTCGTTGCGAGCCCCTCGGCTGATAGTAAAAACATGCCCGCCCCCACACACTTAGACGAGGGGCGGTAGCTTTCGCGCGAGGGCGCTTTCGTTGCGAGCCCCTCGGCCGATAGTAAAAACGCGCCCGCCCCCACACACTTAGACGAAGGGCGGTAGCTTTCGCGTGAGGGCGCTTTCATTGCGAGCCCCTCAGCCGATAGTAAAGACGCGTCCGCCCCCACACAC
Source organism: Coix lacryma-jobi var. lacryma-jobi (assembly GCA_009763385.1). NCBI lineage: Eukaryota > Viridiplantae > Streptophyta > Magnoliopsida > Poales > Poaceae > Coix > Coix lacryma-jobi. Next base: position 11,044,215 of record CM019828.1, read on the forward strand.
TTAGACGAGGGGCGGTGGCTTTCGCACGAGGGTGCTTTCGTTGCGAGCCCCTCGGCCGATAGTAAAGACGCGGCCGCCCCCACACACTTAGACGAGGGGTGGTAGCTTTTGCGCGAGGGCGCTTTCGTTGCGAGCCCCTCGGTCGATAGTAAAGACACGCCCGCCCCCACACACTTAGACAGGGGCGGTGGCTTTCGCGCGAGGGCGCTTTCGTTGCGAGCCCCTCGGCCGATAGTAAAGACGCGCCCGCCCCCACACACTTAGACGAGGGGTGGTAGCTTTTGCGCGAGGGTGCTTTCATTGCGAGCTCTTCGGCCGATAGTAAAGACGCTGGTACCTTTCGCGCGAGGGTGCTTTCGTTGCGAGCCCCTCGACCGATAGTAAAGACGCGCCCGCCCGCCCCCCCCATAGTTAGACGAGGGGCAGTGGCTTTCGCGCGAGGGCGCTTTCGTTGCGAGCCCCTCGGCCGATAGTAAAGACGCGCCCGCCCCCACACACTTAGACGAGGGGCTAGACGAGGGGCGGTAGCTTTCACGCGAGGGCGCTTTCATTGCGAGCCCTTCGGTCGATAGTAAAGACGCCGGTAGCTTTCGTGCGAGGGTGCTTTCATTGCGAGCCCCTCAGCCGATAGTAAAGACGCGGCTGCCCCCACACACTTAGACGAGGGGCGGTAGCTTTCACGCGAGGGCGCTTTCGTTGCGAGCCCCTCGGCCGATAGTAAAGACGCGGCCGCCCCCACACACTTAGACGAGGGGCGGTAGCTTTCGCGCGAGGGCGCTTTCATTGCGAGCCCCTCGGCCGATAGTAAAAATGCGCCCGCCCCCACACACTTAGACGAGGGGTGGTAGCTTTCGCGCGAGGGCGCTTTCGTTGCGAGCCCCTCGGCTGATAGTAAAGACGCGCCCGCCCCCACACACTTAGACGAGGGGCGGTGGCTTTCATGCGAGGGAGCTTTCGTTGCGAGCCCCTCGGCCGATAGTAAAGACGCGCCCGCCCCCACACACTTAGACGAGGGGCGGTAGCTTTCGCGCGAGGGCGCTTTCGTTGCCATCTAGCAGTGTGCTTGCTTTTTCTCATTTTCTAGCTGCGGTTTGAGATGAGCATGCTACTTGATGGTGCTTTCGCCTACAATTACTGGATTGGGGGCGCTATCTGGATGCAGTGTCGATGACACAATCATTAAAGCGAGATCTTGGCTCCTGATGCTTCCTATTCGCATTATGCCTCTTGAGTGGGCTTTTCGGGGTTTGCACTTGAAAAGATTTTGTGGCTTTGGATAGTTGGAAAAGCTTGCGCTTTGGTGTCTATTCATATTGGCCTGTCTATGCGGCAAGGGTGCTGCATTTATTGCTTTGGCTGTACTTGCGGCGTTTTGTAGGTGGGGGGTTAAGATGGCGTTCAAGTTTTGCACCTACTGCAAGCTGCTATCTGTATTTCCTGACGTCGTGGACCCCATTAGGGTTTCTCAGCTTGACTTTCGCTACCGTCCTCCCGTCTTGTTGGAGGGACGGTTTGTTTTGCCCGCAGGCTTTCGTTCCGCCCTCTCATTTTGTCGGAGGGTCGATTTTTGTATTGCCCGCAGGCTTTTGTTCCGCCCTCTCGTTTTGCCGGAGGGTCGGTTTTTTCATAGCCCGCAGGCTTTCGTTCCGCCCTCTCGTTTTGTCGGAGGGTCGGTTTTTTCATAGCCTGCAGGCTTTCGTTCTGCCCTCTCGTCTTGTCGGAGGGTCGGTTTTTTCATAGCCCGTAGGCTTTCGTTCCGCCCTCTCGTTTTGTCGGAGGGTCGGTTTTTTCATAGCCCGCAGGCTTTCGTTCCGCCCTCTCGTTTTGTCGGAGGGTCGGTTTTTTCATAGCCCGCAGGCTTTCGTCCAGCCCTCTCATTTTGTCGGATGGTCGGTTTTTTCATAGCCCGCAGGCTTTCGTTCCGCCCTCTCGTTTTGTCGGAGGGTCGGTTTTTTCATAGCCCGCAGGCTTTCGTTCCGCCCTCTCCTTTTGTCGGAGGGTCGGTTTTTGTATAGCCCGCAGGCTTTCATTCCGCCCTCTCGTTTTGTCGGAGGGTCGGTTTTTGTATATCCCGTAGGCTTTCGTTCCGCCCTCTCGTTTTGTCGGAGGGTCGATTTTTGCATAGCCCACAGGCTTTCGTCCCGCCCTCGCGTTTTATCGGAGGGTCGGTTTTTCATAGCCCGCAGGCTTTCATTCCGCCCTCTCGTTTTGTCGGAGGGTCGGTTTTTTCATAGCCCGCAGGCTTTCGTTCTGCCCTCTCCTTTTGTCGGAGGGTCGGTTTTTGTATAGCCCGCAGGCTTTCATTCCGCCCTCTCGTTTTGTCGGAGGGTCGGTTTTTATATAGCCCGCAGGCTTTCGTTCCGCCCTCTCGTTTTGTTGGAGGGTCGATTTTTGCATAGCCCGCAGGCTTTCGTCCTGCCCTCGCGTTTTATCGGAGGGTCGGTTTTTGCATAGCCCGCAGGCTTTCGAGATTGTCGGTGGATGCGGAGGATCTCTTTCGCCCACCCAACCGACATTCTCGTTCATCACATCGGAATGACGAATGTCTCAACCTTATTTTCGGTTGATTTCGTCCTTTGGCGTGCCATATAATATTTTTGGGGAATTACGAGTACTTTCGTAATGTAGCAGTTACATTCGGTTGCCTCGTTAAAAAACCTCGCACCCCGATGAAGGGCTTCCCCGGCGAGGAAAAAGAGTGCAGTCGATTTTGATTACAAAAAGGTTAAAGCTGAGATCCGCCAACGCCTGCGACTTGATTGCGGACCGGTGTTGGAAATCGATCACGTATTCGTTTAGCTCCGCCGACCACTTGCCAATTTGGCCCCTTTTTCGGCGGACCTTGCGATAAATCTGTTCAGAGAAGCAAGCCTTCCTGTCAACTTCTGCACTTGCTTTCGGCTCGAGGGCGGTTGCATGTTGATGATCGTCGTTATTTTGTCGGGATTGGCTTCAATTCCCCTTGCCGACACCAGGCAACCAAGGAGCTTGCCTTTCTTGATGCCAAAAGTACACTTGTCAGGGTTGAGATTTAAGCCGCTTTTGCGGAGGTTGCCGAAAGTCTCGAGTAGGTCTGCTTGATGATCTTCCTGTCTGTCACTTTTGACCACTATATCGTCAACATAAGCCAACGAGTTCTTCTTCTGCTTCTGGCTTTCGAAAACCTTATCGGTCATCCGTGAGAAAGTTGGGCCTGCGTTCCGCAGCCCTTCCGGCATCCGCCGATAGCAATATGTGCCTGTTGGGGTGATGAAACTGGTTGTCTCCCCATCGTCGGGATGGAGCCATATCTGGTGATAACCTGAAAAGCAATCTAGCAAACTCGTTATTTCACACCCGGCTGCAATGTCGACGAGCTTGTCGATACGAGGCAAAGGATACGGATCCTTCGGGCAGCATTTGTTGAGGTCGGTGAAATCAACGCACATTTGCCACTTCCCATTCTTCTTTTTCACCAAGACAACGTTCGCCAGCCATTCGGGGTACTGGACTGGTCGGATTACTCCCGCATCGAGTAATCTCTGCACTTCGGCTTTCGCCGCATCTGCCCTTTCGTTTGACATCTTTCTCAGTTTTTGCTTTCTGGGCTTAGCGTCGCTTGCGACGCTCAAACTATGTTGAGCGAGATCTCTGCTAACGCCTTGCAAGTTGTTTCCTGACCAAGCGAAAATGTCATCGTTGTTCGCGAGAAATGATGCCAGAGTGTTCCTTTCTTCTTTCGGCATGCTTGTCCCGATGTGCACAGTTCTTTCGGGCCTTGAAGATGCAAGTGGGATTCTCACTGTTTCTTTGGCTGCCCCGGCCTTATATTCGGTCGAGCTGATGGCGACGTGCACTTCGACGGTTGCTTGCGTTTCGTCATTTTTCGCCACCTCGTTTATGAGACTGTAGCCTGGGGTCGGCCTACCTTCGATTCTCCTGGATGCTTGCTGATCTCCGTGCACAGTAATGATGCCGAAAGGTGATGGAATTTTCATACACAAGTAGCTTTGCTTGATTATTACATTGAACTTGTTTGTGAAACCTCTGCCGAAAATGGTTGTGTATGGGTAGTCTATGTTCACTATATCGAACGTCACCATCTCGGTGCGTACTCTCTCTTCCTCGGCGAAAGATATCGGGATTTGTTTCTTGCCGATAGAGTCGATCTTTCTTCCCCCAAATACGTACAAGGAATTGCCAGCGTGGTCCAAACTGCGCCTGTCCATTCCCATCGCCTCGAAAGCTTTGACGAACAAGATGTCTGCCGAGCTTCCGATGTCGATCAAAATGTTATGCAATGTGAAACCGGCCACATTGGCCGTGGCAACGAAAGCGTCGCAATGCGGGTAGTCGCGAACTTTGAAATCTGACTCATCAAAACATATCGACGCTAGTGACCAAGCTGGCCTGTTCAGCGGAAGCCTTGGTGATACCGTCTGGACTCTTCGATGATAGTCCTTTCTCGCCCTTTTACTTTCGTGCTCCAGATTGGATCTGCCCGTGATGGCAAAAATGTGGCCTCTTGACGGGAGGATGTTGTTGATTGCGCTAGTTTCGTTTTCTATCTCCTGTCCCTGCTGGTAACTGGGTTGTGCTTGCTGCCCCTGGGGTTGGGCTAGAGCCGGAAGCGCTGGTGGCGGTGTTGGCTGGCGCTGATAGTGCAAGGGTGACGAAACTGCCACCGACTGTGGCGTAAAGACCGGGAACTGGTAACCCTGATATGCCGGATTGTACCAATGCAAATTCTGGGGAGGCATGTACTGCGGGGGATGCATAGTCGTGCTTGCGTAGTTGCTGCATGCTATCGCTCCTGTTGCCGGATCTTGCGAATTATGAAAAACGTGCTTGGAGCCTTCGCCAGAAGCTGAAGCTCGATCCTTGTCTTTTAGCTCTTTCGCCATCTTGTTGTATTTACAGTCTCGGGTGGTGTGACCGAAATTGCCATCGCAAATGACATAGTACGGAGGCTTGGCTCCTCTTCCGCGGCCTCTACCGTCTCGGCAGCCACATCCTGTCCTTCCACCGCGCCCTCCGCGGAATGGTTGATCGAATCCCCTTTGGGGCTGAAAGTTGACCATGTCCGGCCTCTCCATGCTCACTGCTGACTGCACTGGTTCTTCCTGCAGAATGTTGATTGTCCGGAAAGGTCTAACTATCCTTTGATTCGGCACTTGCGGCGGTCGACTCGCTTTCGTCGCTTGTCTCTGCATCAAACGGGCGGCTTTGCACCGCCGAAAGTCATCATCTGACCTTGCATATGTGTTCATCACATCGAACAATTCCTTGACAGTTTTCGGCGGTTCTCTGGACACGTGAGCGGCACACTGTCCGGTTCCCAAGCCCTCGGTTGCTGCTGCAATCACCGTGGCTTCCGGCACATTCGGAGCTTGAGCTTTCAGCTGGATGAAGCATTTGAGGTACTCGGATAAGGGTTCGTCGTCTTGCTGGGTGCAATTCATGAGGTCTCGCGTGGTCTTGACATCCGGCCGGAATCCTTGGAAAGTGGCGAGCAATTCGGCCTTCAACTGAGCCCACGAATAGATGGATAGTGGCTTGAGTGTGGTGTACCAATCGTGCGCCACGTCTTCGACTGCCAGAATGAGAGATTTCGCCAGGGCCTGATTGTCCCCGCCTGCCGAAAAAACGGCAGACTCATAGCTCGCCAAGAATTTGCGCGGATTTGCCTTGCCGTCGAAATTCGGAATGCGTGGCTTGTAGTTGAGTGGCCACGGATGGGCTTGCAATTCTCTTGAAAGTGGGGAGGTTTCGTCGACTGCTTTGTCGAAAGCTGGTGGCTATTCTCGCCTTGACACGAACATATTCTCTTGAATTATTGGGATCGGGCCTCCTCCAGCCTTTCGCAGTTCCTGAATTTCCTTTTCCAATTGCCTCCTCTGCGCCTCCGCGTGACGAAAGGCGTCGCGAGTTTCATCTTCCCTTGCTTTTGCCGCAAGCTACCGCTGCAACTAATCTCTTTTCTGAACCAACCTTTCGATTTCTTTTTGCTGCTCCGTCAGCATTCTGATTGCTTGGGCATGCCTGGTAACTTCAGCGTCATCGTCTTCTTCGTCGTCGGGCTCGTCTTGGACGTTCCCTTCCGGCGTGCCATCTCTGCCGAAAGGCTGCGAGTCACGACTTGAGGTTGCTATCGGCGGTATCTGGGTTCCCGTCGGGAGCATGCTGCCGAAAGCTAGGGTGTTTTGGGCTGTATTCGGTGGTATTTGAGTGGTTAAAGCGGATGTCGCGATTGTGCCATGGCCATCCTTGTTCGTGGCAACCGTCTCGGGATTGTCGACCATCCTCGGCGCCTTCCTCGGTGGCATGGCAAGCTCGAGCGACAACCACGGTGGGCGCCAATGTTGTTTCGGGACCGAGACCCCGAAACAGCAGGTTGTCGCACGAGCGAATGCACAGAACGAAAGTGGAAGTAAACGTAGTAAAAGAGGGAATCAGGTCAAGTGAACAGTGTTCTCCTCCCCCCCCTTCCCTTGGGAGGCTGGGAGCTTTTTATATTAATCCAGATCAATTTGAAAGTACAAGAATGCCCTTCCAACCACTCTGTTACAATTACAATGATGCCATACTCGACTACTCCATGGCTGTACGCCACCTCTTCCGGCGCGAGGGGCATCATCGTAACTTCGCCCTCTGACGGGCCCAGCGTCCCCCGGCTCCTTTTCCTGACCGGTGGGCCCGCTCCCTTTGACCCAGGCTTCCGGCGACCTGCGAAAACCTATGAAAAACCAAAGTCATGAATGACGAAAACTCCCGCCGGAAACGCTGGGCTCCTTTCGCGCGAATGCTTCCTTTCGCAAGAAAACTCCATCCTACTCCGGTCCTGCAGGCCGAAGGCGAATGCGTGCTTCCGCGCGAATGCTTCCTTTCGCACGAAAGCTCCGCCTTCCCTTGGTCCGCGAGCCGAAACGCGTGCTTCCGCGCGAATGCTTCTCTTCGCACGAAAGCTCCGCCTTCCCTTGGTCCTCGAGCCAAAACGCGTGCTTCCGCGCGAATGCTTCCTTTCGCACGAAAGCTCCGCCTTCCCTTGGTCAGCGAGCCGAAAACGAATGCGCACATCCGCGCGAAAGCTCCATCATCTTTCGGTATTGCGGGTTGGAGGCGTCTGTGGTCTGGGTACCATCCCAACAGCTGGTTCGGTGGACATGATCTCTCGCAGGGAAAGCTTCTGAAGCCTCTTGTTGTCACTGGTAGTTACTCCCCCAAAGATGACGTTAATGGTTCCTTTGGGGTGCTGAAAGCCACCAGCGTCCTGTTGAGGATCCTCAGCTGTCTTCTTGCCTTTGTCTTTCTTGTTCTTGTTGAAGTCGGGGTTCAAGCCTCGCTCCTTGAGCTGTCGGCAGTGCCTTGCTTGATGTCCACTTTTTGGATGGAAAGGGCAGGGTCCGTCGAGTAAGTCATCAAAGGTGAATGGCTTGTTTCCCTTCTTCTGAGGCTCCATGGCAGCAACAGTATTATCTCCTGCCCTTTTCCGGGTATTTTGCTGTGGTGCCTGGTTGCCTCTCGGGTTGTTTCCTCGATCACCTTGCGTGTTTCTATCGGGGAAGCGTTCCTGTGTGCGTTCCTCTGTCGTCATCATGGAGTTTACAGCCCGATGGAACTCGTCAGCGGTGGTCGGGTCCTGCTTGATGAAATCTTTGCAATTGTACCTTTCGCAAATACCGTTGCCAAAAAGGTCAATTACTTCTCTGTCTGTAATGTCGGATACTGTAGAGCGGATTTCTGAGAATCGCCTATAGTACTCCTGCATTGATTCGTTTTTCTGTTGCTTGCAGGTTCTGAGCTTAGTCCGGGGATCTGATCTCTCTGGGACACCAGCAAAGTTTTCAACGAAGATACGATGTAGTTGTTCCCAGGAGTCGATGGACTCGGGTTTAAGCCTGTCAAACCAAGCAAGCGGCATTGTCTTTAGAGCCATTGGGAGGTAGAGTGCTTTGACGTCGTTGCTTCCACCCGCTAGCTCGACTGCTTGAGCATACAGCCTGAGCCACCGTTTAGGTTCTGTCTTCCCGTCGTACTTTGAGTAATTCCCGGGTTTGAATTTTCGCGGGAACGAAACCGCTCGAAGCCTTTGGGAAAAGCAGGGGAAGCGATCAACTGCATTGGATGCTGCAACTGCGACTCCTCTGTATGAAGATTCGGCTCCTCCCTCAGCTTGGTCGGGTACTCGGTGGCCCAGACGGCTCCTTGCTGGGATACGACCGAGTCGTTCTTGAACCGGCCGCCTCTGGCTCGGGTGAGATGAAGCTTGCTCATCAGCTAGAGATTCAAGATTCCGCCCTTGGAGTTGGAGTGCGGTAGTCTGAAGCATGACTAGTCGTCGCTCTTCATCAGGGGTGCGGTTGGTCTTGGCTCCCATCTCCGTAGCTAGAGCTAGTATGTTTTGATAGGGAGTCTGGAAGACTTTATGGCCGGCGACCCTCATGAACTCGGGTTCAAGGTTGCGAGAACAATCAGGGCGCCGTCTGTTAAGATCATCCTGGGAGTGATTCTCTTCAGTGCGAGCTTGACGCTCTGCCTCTACTTCCAGGCGCCTCCGGGTGTTGTACTCTTCTAGTCGTGCATTGTAGCGATCTACAGCTTCCTTGCGGTGAGTTGCTCGCCTTCTGCGGGTCTCCTTAGCTCTATTCCTTCGGATTCTTTCAGCTTTCAAGGACTCGGTTTTCGCGGGTCCTTCCGGATCATTGTCAGAAATCATACTCAGAGTTTCATCGTCTTGACAGACATCTGGTGGGGTTGGTGGTCGTAGAGATGACTGGTGCCCCGCCATGAAGACTTCACGAGTATAGCCCTGGTTTGATGATCCCGGTGTTACTGATTCCAAAGTAGAAGTGCTGGAGATTAGTTCCGTTGTGGAGTCGTGTTCCTCAAAAGGGAGCTGATGTCCGTGCTGGTACGGAAGTTGCTGGTCAATTGTGCCAACCAGTCTAGCCGGGGCAGGCTGAATTGGCCAATGGACAATGTTACCCTCCTTGGTAGAGCTGAAAACGAGTCCCTGTTGAGCTCCCGTCAAAGGTATCTGTTGATACTCTTTGAATTTTGCACCAATCAGGTCCTGAAAGTTTTCAGCAGAGTTCCGCAGCCCGAAGGTGAAGCCATAGCAGGTATCCAGGTCCTTTTCTTCGGGGTTCGAGTTGGAGTAGGAGTCGGATGTCTCTGTATGGTCCCCAGGGTTCTGCGGGTCTTGGATTGCTAGATTTGCTACGCTCTGGACGAGATCTTCTGTCTTTGGCGTGGTTTGCAACTTCGATTCAATGTCAAGCTGCCTGTGCAGCTTTCCTTGATCATCCGCAATGCAAGTCCATGAGCCAAAAACGAAAATTGACCTCGCCGAGAACATGCTGTCGTGGTTCGCCGGGCTCTTGGTCGTCGAATCGCCGAAAGCCCCTACCTGGCGCGCCAGCTGTCGGTGTTTGTTAACCGGCAACTCGTCTTGAGTAATCTTAGACGATTTGTTCGGTGGGGATCGGTGTTCGTAGGACTCGGTGAGTACACCGGGACAACGATTTATACTGGTTCAGGCCGCTAAATAGCGTAATACCTTACGTCCAGTGCGGCGTGTGCCTTGTGTATTGTTATGATTCAATGTTTGATGATCTAGGACCTGCGCCCGGTTCCCCTTATATATCCGGGTGAGCCTCAGCGCAGACCGAGTCCTAGCCGGTTACAATATCGGAGTCCTATTCTAATTATAGGACTTCCTTTACAACTCGGCTAAGTTACAAACTAGAGTCCTAATCCAAGTACACTTCGTTACAAGTCTTCGGATCTCTAAAGCCATCCTGGATTAGTCGGAGTAATCATCGATAGATGATATCTCTGACATCCTGGTCCGTCAAATATTTTCATAAACGTATAAATATATTATTTTCTAATAAATATTTTTTATAAAAACAAGAAGTCAAAGTTATATTTTGGAAACAGTCTCGTTGTCCAAAACGACTTTCTTTTATTATATACGGAGGGAGTATTAAATTTCTCCAGATATCAGTTAACACTGCGCTTGGACCAGCAGCTCATAAACTCAACTGTCATCTCAGCCATACCATGAGTTCATCAATTCTTGAACGGATCGACAAGTGTAGGGTGTGGCTGAGACTGAGAGGAAGAGCCGGCGGCCGGCGCTCTCTAGTCTCTCCTCGCCGCCGAACGCCAATACACCAAACACCATCCAACCTCATGCGGCGGGGGCGGGTGCAGATGCGGTGGAGTAATTTTCCTTGGACCCCATCCGGGCCCAGCCCAGCAAAACGCGTGTAGGTATCTGTTGCTGGGCCGGCATCATGGACCGAACTGGGCCGTACGTTGTAAAGGATGGCCCGCTTCGAAAATATTCATTTAAATCTCGGCTTTTGCTGAGATCCGATTTGCCACTACACATCGAAAAACCTTCTCTCACTACTTAAAAAAAATTCAGGAAAACCATTGACACTGACCATTTCGTAGAGATGGACGAGTTACCAGCCTCTGGAAATGGAAAACAACATCCTCTGAAAATACTTTTGGTACTTGTGCTTTTAATTACCTCCTCAAACTTATGAAACCATTTGAATTTGCTCCATGCACTGTTTTGATAGTAGTTTTGTCCGACGTGACAGGTGACACCATATCAACAAGCTTACGTGGCATCAAGTCAGCCGCAAGGAAGGCATATCAAACTGTATTGATACTTTGATAGCTCAGAAGGTTAAAATAGTCTTTATCATAAAAGGTTATACAAAATATTTTTCAAAAACACCATCCAATTTTTTTCCTAAAGAAGTTATGCAAATAAAAAACCTAAAATCTTATTTCATCTTAAGAAAAAAATAATATTTTTTGTAGCATAGAAAATATATTCAAACCATTTTAGATTTTTTTTCTAAATCATTCTATATATTGTAGTTCCTAACTTGAATATTTGTATATTGTACGGTCTATTTTTAGGTGGTGTTTGGTTTGTGCAACGAAAACGTAAATGGAAACAAAATTAGTTCATTTATTCCCTTAGCGTAATATATATAGCTTTAATTTCATTCTCTTTATGTTACAATACCATAACCAAATAACACCTTAATGTTTATATATAGTCTCCAGGGTATATGCGAAACCGCTTATATGCAATGAATTGTCAAAGTGTTGGGACATGGGACATGGATTTCAGTGTTGCAAATACCATACGAGGTTCTACCCCCTACCTACCTAATTGGTTTATTGAAAAACTATCCCACTACTGAGTTCTCACATGCTCAATTGATGCCAATTTCGTAAATTAAATTTCTCGACCAAATTAACCCGGCGAATAAAATTTGTTCTAGTGTTCAAAGCACTATGTTTGGTTTTGGAAATTGAGACAACCAATAGACTAACCTTTTGCTAAGTGTGTGATTAAGCTAGATTAGGTCCACACCAAGATGGAGAGCAAGACAACTTAGAGATGGATGAAGGGTGCTCAATCCAATTGGAGCAAACCCTATGGTGTGAAGGCTGGGTTCAGGATAGATAGTCATACTATAAAAGGGGCTAATCATTCATAATATAGTTATCTAGTGACACTATGTGAGATCTAATTTTGCATATGCATTATATTAGATCGAGTGGTGTTGTGAGTAGCAAGTGAAAAAAAAAGATCAAGTGACTAACCATTAGATCGAGTGGCATTGTGAGTAGCAAGTGATTGTGCACCAATCACCTGATGAAAGACTGCTGTCTGTTGATACGTTACACACCAAGACAACACCGGCCTGCTGATCGATGAGGCCGGTTGCATGATTATTGGACAGCACGCAATAGCAGCATCCTGAGCAGATTAAGGGCCGCCTGTTCGTTTGACACGGAATCAACACCTGGATTCATTCCTGTCAGAAATACTTCACTAATTTATACTAATTTTGATCAGCCGGAAGCGGTCCGGGCTAGATTTCAGCCAACCGAATGAGCATTAAAGCATTTGATTATTAGTATTAAGATTTAAGATATAGATCAGCACACGCGGACGTTGATTAATTGTTGATCCTCCACTCTGATGAGCGTGTAGTAGTAGGCTATATATCCAACGCGTAGCTTAATTAGGCCACCAGAGCTTATTATTATTAGCTTGTTGCATTGCTATTATTTAGGCGCTCTCGTCCTGCTGCAGGACATGGAGCAGCGCGGCGCGGAGGCAGCCTTCGTCCTGCAGCGCGGCGGGCACGTCCACCACGGCGTCCTGCACCGTGGCCGAGCCGCCCACGCGGCTCACGCACGCGCTCTGCACGGGCAGGTCCAGCGACCGCAGCGCGCCCATGAGGAGCGCGGGGGCGTGGCGCGTCGCCGCCGTCGTGAGGCGCACCGCCGCCGCCGCCCCATGGCGCCCGACCATCATCCGCACCTCCAGCTTCTCCTCGAGGCCCCCCGAGGCCGGGCACACCACGGCGGGGTTGTTGCCGCCCAGCTTCGTCCTCGCCGCCGCGGCCTGCTGCTTGGCCTCGGCCTCCAGCTGCTCCACGCGGCCGCGCAGCTCGGCGATGTAGGCGGCGGCATCGGCGAGCAGGGACGCCTTGTCCATCCGCGACACCGTGGGCACCGCGGCCCGGAGATCGCAGAACCGGCGGTTGAGCTTCTCCCGCCGCTGCCGCTCGGCCTCCACGTGGCTGATTCTGGGGTGGTTGTGGTTGTCGGACCGGGGCCCGGGCTTCCTGCCCCGCCTCGTCCTCAACGCCGTGCGCTCGGACGACACGGCGACCGCAGCCGGCGGCGGGTTGCTGGACAGGTCGGAGCCCGCCGAGTCATGCGAGCCTCCTGCGGCGGCGGCGATCGTCCACTCAGAGCCATCGTGCGTGGGCTTATCGACGAGTGCTTCGTCTTCGCCCAGTAGCCATTGCTCGGGTACCCCGCAGGACATGAACTCGAGGACTGCGTGGTGGCCTGCTGCCGCGGAGAAAAAGGACGTCGGGGAGGCAGGGGCGGAGCAGAAGGACGCCTGCGAGACGAGCTCGTTCATGGCACCTTGCTGCTGCATTTGTGGTTTTTCGTGTAGCGAGCTTTTCAGAAATGGCAGCTTCAAGCCTTCAACTGTAACCCTTGCCTTGTTCCTTGAGATGGTAGCCCCTCGTTGTAGGACTAGCCCGTTTATAGCCAATAATACATTTGCAAATAAGCGCCTCTGGTATCTTCATATCACTTTAAATGATGTCCAACAATTTTTAGTTAATTTCGTTAAATTTTAAGGCATGAGTTTTAGTTCGAGGAACCGATTTTTTGATGTGAAATTCAAATGTTGATCCTGCCATATAAATTGTAAATTGTTATAGAGACCTTCATATCATTTTAAAATCTGTTTATTTTCTTAAAATTTTAAGGTCTGAGCATCATCTTTTAGTTTGAGAGTCTAGCTTTTGATGTGGGTTCACATGTAGATGTCGCTAAACTAACTAGAACTAGGCCTGAGCATCTTGCGAATCGGTCTGAATCAGACCAACAAAATGACTAATTCAGTCAAGGCCTAAAATACAAGTCCAATAATGTCCTGTCCAACAAACCGCTTTGGGCTGGGCTTGGATTAGCAGACCTGAGCCTGGGCAAGCCATCTGTTATATTTAATACTCCTCCGTCCTAAAATAGATGTCATTCTCGCTTTCCGAAAAATAAAATACCGACAATTATATATTAAAATATATAAATATTTATACTAATCAATTAGTATCATCGGAAAGATCTTTAAGTCTAGTTTTTTAACAAATTTATTTGGAGATATAAATATTGCACGTATCTTATATAAATTGAGTCAAACTTGTGGCACGAAAACCCAAAACGACTTTCTTTCTGGGACGGAGGGAGTAGAAAATAAATAAAATAAATGGTTTTGTCTAGGGTTAGCTAGAGATAAATAAATTTTCCTATGCAAAAACACCTCTGTCCAACCTCTTCAATAAGATTCATGGACCAGGCCCAAGCTCAGTGGGCTTGGGTTGGGGCGGGCTAGCCTTGCTTGGTTCTAATCATCATAAAGTAGCTTCCGGTCACATCGCTAGAATTTTAAAGTGAGTCTGGGAGTTTAGTTTTAGGGTTGAGTGTTAAGATGAAGCCCATATATTAATTTGACACTGCTAATTGGTACGAGGCAACTTCGTATTGTATTGAATCACCTCTAACAAATTATAGTCAATTTTGATAAAATTTTAATAAAGTGGTGTGATTTAAAATTCAGGGATGGAATTTTGTTGTAACCCATGCATATATATTCCATGCAAACTTATATATTCATTTTATGCAAACATATGGTTTTTTGGTGAACTCATGGGTTCTACTAATTGATAAGTTATATTGGGTTGGTTTGAATAATAAATTATAGGTTATAGGTAAGGCAATTAATTTGATGTGTGTTGGGCTAGGTGTACGAGGTGGGTCTAGCTAATTGAAAGGTGTGTTTTTGCCTTGAAATACAGACGAGAGATTAGAAATTGAGAGGAATGTATTGTTTGTTTCACCGTAGCAATCGCCCTATCATATATATATATATATATATATATATATATATATATATATCTTTTACAAAGTTAATTTCCGCTACAAGTTCTATTTAAACATACAAGCCATTTGTATTATCTTCTACTAATAGCCATATCATCTGAGAAACTTCCAACTTCTTAATGCAAATCTTCATCATCTCTACTAAACACAATTACTACTTTTACGTAATACATGCATACAAGAAATATAGAAGGTATTCGTATATTGCTATTTTTTATTGGATCCTTCCGTTCCGTTGCCTATTTTTTTTGTTTCCAGTACGTAGTGATTGTTTTGGTATAGCTTTCTCTAGCTAACTATATGAATGCGAAGTTGTTTTGGTTCGTCTATCTCTCCTTGGAAAACCTAGATATGTATAATAAACGAGACAAAATTTCTCTCTAATAACTACCTCTGCGTAGTAGAGAGCTTCGTATATGAGCCAGACTCATGATCCAGAATTATACAAGCCCTACATAGCTAATTTCTCTCTAATAACTACCTCTGTAGTGATGAATATGGATTCCAATTCCAATACGTGTGTTGGATTAAGCCCTACATATCCCATCAGGATATGAGTCTGATTCAAAAAAATATGAGTCCTATTTCTATACATATTAAGGCCTTGTTTGGTTACACCCCTCTAAAGTTTAGTCACTAAAATTAGTCCTTAAAGTATCGAACACCCCACTAAAGTTTAGGGAGCCACTAAAATTTAGGGGTCTTTAGTCATAAAGAAGTAGCTAAAAGTGACTAAACTTTAGTGGTCTTTAGTCACTATATAACCAAACATAGTCGCTAAACTTTAGGGGGCACTAAACTTTAGTAGACACTAAATTTTAGGGGGTCTAACCAAATAGAACCTAAGTCTTATTGCAACGCACAGACATGTTTGCTAGCAAAAATAATGGATGTAAGAACATGTAGTTTAAACTCAATTACACATATTTTGTTGAAAAAAAGTCCTGTGACAAAGCATGAGATATTTTTCTACTACCATAGCTGATAAGACAGACTGATAAATTCAATTGAATTGAGCCAAAAACTTTATCACGGTGGCTTGGATGTAAGAACTCAGTGGCACGTTGAGTACGAGCTAATACATATCGATTAGTTAAATCAAGGTTAGTACCATTGTCGCTGGCGCAATAAGTCCTCAAATAGCTAACCAATCGATGTGATGATGCCGATTTGAGCAGCTAACCAATTGATGTAATTACATATCCTGCATAGCAGAAATACGTACGTAGGTTCTAGATGGATATATTGAGCCATATGCTCGCGTGCATGTGCTTACGCGGTTAACCATCGCGTACATCGGTACATTATTATCTCTGACGTCGTGCTAATTTGAGCAGTAAGAACGCACATTAATTTCTAAGTCAACACACTGTTAAAAGTTCAATACATGTGTGCGTTAGGGTACTCCACTCCCAACCAAGAAACTAGATGATTCTATCCTTATTAATTATAGATGATGTGACACCCTAATTAAAAAAAGATAAGGAAATGGTTTCTTAAATAAGAAACCATGTCTACATGAGAACAAGATATGAGGAGATGTGATTAAGTAGAGGAGAGAGAGAAGATATGTGATTGGACAAAAAAAAATCTATAAAAACTATCCGTAGTGTCTACGTAAATTAAATACACATAGAAACCAAATATAATTTCTAGCATTGGGATTGCCTTTATATTGTGTCGTGAATTCATTTTTGCGAGGGCAGCAACTAGGGTCATAATGGATCATGACTCTGCTTATGTTTCTTTCACAATTTAATTTGGCTCTATCTAGTTTTAGCTCAAAATCAAATAATATTATAGTCCGATCCTTATCGAGCTCTATTCTACAATTTGCTAGGCTAAATTAGAAGGCTCTTTATTACCCCTAGTTGCGACTGTTTATACTATATATATAATGAATTTCAAAAGTAGAGTGACAAATTGTTTATATATTGTACATGCAATGAACTACAAAAATCATGTAATATAGTGCATCGTTTAATACAACTCATAAGTTGCTTAAGACATACATGTCATATTTTGCTACAACATTTTCTAGCCGTGCTCCTTCCTACAACCATCATTTAAACTAAACTTATAATACAAAAGGACGATGAAGAGTAGTGCAGGCAGAGATGGGGAAGATGGATCGTGGCTTGGCCAGAGCTCCCCCAACCTCCCTCCCTTTGTCCTACTCGTTGGAGCTCCTCCACTCTGATCCCTCATCCCCCTTGTCCTTCTCACCAGAGCTTGAAGCGAGATGAGGAGAGGAGGTGGAGAAGCTCGGTCGCTGGCGTAGGAGGTAGAGAGAAAGGTGGGGAGCTCGACCTGCGCACCCTCGTCGCAAGATCGAGAGGGTGCCGCCAGGTGGGGAAGAGCACTAACAGGGTAGGGGAGGGCACTGTCGTGGTAGGGGAGGAGCGCCATCGACATGGGGGTGGGTGAGACAGTTCTCTTTCTTCAATGTTGTTTGCCAATTCCATCGTATCGGTATTTGCCGTGTCATTAGATTCCAACAAGGACTATCAGTTGCATCCAAACAATAGAATTGGTTTTGTAACCCAATACCAATGCTAGTCTGATTTGGTATTGGAAGCCAATTAAATTCCAGCAGCTAAATATCTACGTCCAAACGGAGCCTAAGAGAAAATCACAGATATCACGCCCTCTATGCCACACTTGACAGTGAGATCTTACACATAAGATTGATTTTGTTGAAAATTTCCATCTCTTACTCGATTTTATTTAAAAAACATCCCACCAAACACTACTACAAAAATGAATATACGCAGCGTTGCTCTTTTGCCCTCTGTGGCGGACGTTTTTTTTGTCCGCTGCGGTAAATCCCATGATTTACCGCAGCGGGCATTTTTGATTTACCGTGACGGCCAACTTTTGCCCGCTACGGTTAATCGATTTACCGCAGCGGGCATCTTAAGATACCCGCTGCGGAAAATAGCTATTTACCGCAGCGGACATCATAAGATGCCCGCTGCGGTAAATCGATTAACCGCAGCGGGCATCTTAAGATGCCCGCTGCGGAAAATAGCTATTTACCGCAGCGGACAGCATAAGATGCCCGCTGCGGTAAATCGATTAACCGCAGCGGGCATCTTAAGATGTCTGCTGCGGTAAATCGATTTATTTACTGCAGCGGGCATTTTAAGATGCCCGCTGCGGTAAATCGATTTACCACAGCGGGCATACTATAAGGCCCGCTGCGGTAAATACTAAGGCCCAAAGACGAGGCCCGATAGCCATCTTATATATATATATATGTGTGTGTGTTCGCTAGGGTTTGCCTCTCATTTATTCAGCCGCTGCACAACCTTCTCTTCTCCTCTTGCGCCGCCTTCCCCACCGCCCCTCACCTCCACTCTGTCTCCCTCTCAGCCTCTCCCTCTCCCAGGCTGCTCCCCAACTCTCTCTCCCTCCCGCCCTCTCTTCCTCAGCTGGCTGGGCAAGGTCTCCACGGCGGGCAGGGAGCGGCCTCCACGGCGAGTCCGACCAACATGGCAGGGTCCAACCTCCACGGCGAGCGGGGCGCGACCTCCACAACATAGGAGGAGGCAGTGGGGTGCCTCCACGGCGGCACGGGGCGTGACCTCCACGGTGAGCGGGGCGCGACCTCCACAACATAGGAGGAGGCGGTGGGGCGCCTCCACGGCGGTACGGGGCGTGGCCTCCACGACATAGGAGGAGGCAGTGGCGCACCTCCACGGCGGCACGGGGTGCGGCCTCCACGACGTAGGAGGAGGTAGTGGAGCGCCTCCACGGTGGCGCACACACCGGCCTCCACGGGCGGGCCCTCAACGACGGTGTTTCATGGATCTGGTGGCAGCTCGGGTTCTCGATGGTCCGGATCCACCCCATGGCGGTCAGATCCGGCGGTGGACCGACTGGATCCAGCGACGGCGGCGATGCAGCCCTGGATGGGCTCGGCGGGCCTGTGGATGGGCTCAGCGGGTCTGTCCAGGGCTTTTTCTTTTTTTTTGTTTTTTCAAATGATTAACCATGACGGGCATCCTTAGGCGCCCGCTGCGGTAAATCGATTAACCACAGCGGGCGCTTTATGTTGCCCGCTGCGGTTAACGTATTTACCGCAGCGGGCAAAAGCGCCCGCTGCGGTACTTGCCACGATTAACCGTGGCCTTAGCACCGCAGCGGACGTCTTTGCCCGCTGCGGTAAATCAAAATCGCCCGCTACAGTTAAGCATTGTGGCATAGTGAAAGCTCACGCACAACCGGAAACGAACCAAGATATCTTAACTATCATGGACACCCACCTTTTCAATTAACTATTGCAAATCTATACTCATATCGTAGTACACAATGTCATTGAATTTTGCGTATGACTAGTGATAAACATATCACACGTAGCGAGTTGAGAGGGTGCAACACATGAGATATGTTTTTATACTATTTTAGGTATAGGGTACTCTGCGTCTGGCGAATATAGTTTCCTTGTTGTGCGGAGCGAGGGGTGTGGAGGGGGGAGTGTTTTGTTTGTTTTTGGGTGAATGGTTATGGCAGGGA
The DNA here is from genome assembly GCA_009763385.1 of Coix lacryma-jobi var. lacryma-jobi. NCBI lineage: Eukaryota > Viridiplantae > Streptophyta > Magnoliopsida > Poales > Poaceae > Coix > Coix lacryma-jobi. Next base: position 11,063,220 of record CM019828.1, read on the forward strand.
CCTTACACCACCTTATATAGTCTCTTGTAAGGTATATAGTGGAAAGCCTTGATTGGATGAGGCCATTCCTTAGTTTGTTATAGAAGGAAGGTGATCGGTCTATTCAGGTCTTTACGGTTTGATATAGATTTGAAATATATGCCTTCTATGCCTTGTTTGTGAACTAGCTATGGTAACCCCTTTCTGTTGGGTTGTCTGAGCAGTTGTCATGGTCCATTCTTCTTAGTTGGACAATTTGGACAATTTTTTTCAGAGGTCACTTTCACATAGTGACACCGGCACGACGTGCTATCAAGAAGCGCCTCGGTGCCTCACTCCTACAGTCAAAGATGCCTCTCCTTTAGGATACCAATCGAGCGGGTGTCCTTCACGGGATGTGTAGGAAGATAAGGGAGGACAGAGGAAGGGTGGACCTTATTTAAGTTAATAGCAAGCTAACTACACAAGTGGATACAACAAAACAACATCAAATGGTCGAGTGTGGTGGCTAAGATCTTGTTTGGATCCTCTCCTCTAAACTTTAGAGCTCTAAAACTTTAACGCATTTTAGCTCAGTTTTGAGACCTAAAGCTCTAATGTGAGATGGGCTAAAGTTTATAGCTAAGTTAACTTTAAACCACATATTTGGAGACTTTCATTCTAAAGTTTAGAGATATATAAAGATAAGAGGAGTAGATCCAAATAGGGCCTAAATATATGTATGCCCTGTATATAGTTGAATGGTTAAAAATTTCTGATTTTCTAACTTTAACGGTTAATGAAATAAGTTGCCAATAAGTCAATGGCCAAAACTGAACTTCTCCCAAAGAAGAGGTAGCTTTTACACACATCGCATTCCCCAAAAAAAAAACGTACGCCTACACGTTCAGTTCAGTCATCATCAGCATAAAAACCAGTGCCGTAGCTTCTAGTACGTGCATGCAAGTTGTAACTGAAACCGAATTGTAACACTGTTGACGCAGTCTAGAGTCCGGACCCGGCCGATTGTGAGTTGTGATTGTGTGACAGACAACGTATATATACAACGGAAATAAAGCGGCAGGTGAAGATCGATCGGTCACGTTAGCTTAGTCGTACTCGTACGACCAGCGATCTTATCTCGAAAGGGAAGGTCTCCCGGTATGGGTCGACCGATTAGATTAGATTAGATGGATCTTAGCTACACTACACCTTGCCCGCCCATAGGCACTCGAGCTGGTGGTTGACGATGCCGTCGCCATTGCGGCCGTCGCTCTTGCTTTTGGGTGGTGGAGAGGAGGAGGAGCCGACGACGCCACCGCCGACGTCGCCGTGGTGCTGCAGCTGCCGCAGGATGAGGTCTCGGAGGGCGGCGGCGGGCCGCAGGCCATCGCGGCGGCGCGCTCCCACCGCCGGAGCCGCGTGACGCCGATGCACGGGCCGTAGGACATGTCCATGTCGAACTGCCGGAGCGCCTCCTCCTCGCCGGTGTACTCGCCGGAATCTGAACATATATACGTACGTGCATGTAATGCAGCAGCCCACAATTCCACATGCATATGTCAATATATATATATGCGACGATATATATATACATATACTCCGTACACGATAGTTTATAAGACATCGAGAAGGCGACGGCGGCCGCACCGTACCGTACATACCTGCGTCGTCGCCTTGGCACTGTTGCTGCGATTTGCCTTTCTTCGACTTCTGTTTGGTCGACGACTTGCTGCCTTGCTTCTTCCTCTCCGGATAGATAGCCTTCAGTCGACCGCGTGTGGGCGCCATGATCTGAGCACGTGACCTCCTTCTCCATCGCATATATTTTTTATTATATACTCTCTCCATATCGGAAATAGATATCGTTTTGGACAAGGTTTGAGTCAAATATTAGGAATATAAATCATGAGTAGCTTTTAATTATTGAGTTTAGATATAAAAATCATATAAATAAATTTATCTTAAAAAATATTTTCATAAAAATATACATATACCACTTTACAACAAATATTTTATAAAAAAATAAGTGATCAAAGTTATACTTTATAGACTATGTGTTGTCCTAAACGACATCTAAAAGCGATACCGATGAAATATATATACTCCCTTAAGTCTCTTTGTTCCAAAAAATCATTCTCGCTCTCAAAATATCAATAAATTTTAACTTTAACTAAATATATATAATCGACTATTAATATTTATAGTATCTAATTAATATGGATAGACCTTTGAATATACTTTTATATAATATATTTATTTATTTAGAGATACAAGTGTTGCACATATTTACATATATTTTTTTCTGCAAATTTAATTAAAGTTGAGAAAGTTTAACAAGTATATATTTTATAGCGACTCTTTTTTTAAAAGAGTGCTGCTGTCTCGAGTCTCGATCTGCTCCGTTCCGCCCTCATCAAGAAGAAATAGAGTCCGTGCACTAGACGCGCTGACACGACAATAATTAATTGGTGATATAAGGTCAGTCTCAATTGAGGTTTTATGGATGTTTCATGCACATTAAATGATCTGCCACATCAGCGAAAAGAGAATTTTTGGATGAAACTTGAAGAAGAGAGAAGGTAATCGTTTCATCCCCACGACACGTTTGGACGCAGTTTCCAAAACTTCGGAAACGGTGTGAAATCCGCATTGAGAGGATTCCTTCGTTTCATCGGGGAGGGAAGAAAGGGCGTGGAGGGGAAACCGGTCGAGCGTGGAGCGGCGCCGGTTGCAAACAGGCGTGCGTGGGCGGCCGATGGAGCCGCGCCCTCGCGGTGGACCTCCTGCCCGGCGGCCGGCGGAGCTCGCTGGAGGCCAGCGGAGCCGTGCTCGCGGCCGACAGGCCTCGCGTGGCAGGAGCGCGCGCATCCGGCGACTCTCGTCTCCTGCTTGCGCTCGCGTCCAGAGTCCGCTCGCACCGGCTGAAAGGTCCAAATTGGCTAGAGGGGGGTGAATAGCCTAATTAAAATCTACAAAATTACTTAGACAAACACTATTAGTATAACAAATGGCGAAGCTTTTTGCGCTAGCCTAATAGTGTGTTGCAAGCCACCTATCCAACAATTCTACCTAATAAGACTATGTCACACGAACAACTAGAGCTAATAACTTAATGCGGAATAAAACAATCAAGCTCTAGCATAAGTATGATATATGTGAAGGTATATGTGTCGGTGGTACAAAAAAGGGGTACCCCCAATCAACGCAAAACACCCTAACGCTCTATCTCCGTCTCGCCCGAGCCCTCCCAGCCAGGCCTCGGGCGAACTCTCTATCTCCGTCTCGCCCGAGCCCTCTCAGCCAGGCCTCGGGCGAACGCTCTGTCTCCGTCTCGCCCGAGCCCTCCCAGCCAGGCCTCGGGCGAACGCTCTATCTCCGTCTCGCCCGAGCCCTCCCAGCAAAGCCTCGGGCGAGCACGATCGCTCTCCGTCTCGCCCGAGCCCTCCCAGCCAGGCTCGGGCGAACGCTCTATCTCTCCGTCTCGCCCGAGCCCTCCCAGCAAAGCCTCGGGCGAGCACGATCGCTCTCCGTCTCGCCCGAGCCCTCCAGGCCTCGGGCGAGCGCGCCCCCACACCTCGAGCCTTAACGCACGGACCTCGAGCTGACAGCCGTACCAGCCCATACCACGCATTTAATGCCTTCACCACTCCGGTCATGTCCACTAGTGCACAGCATGTACCACAGTGACTCGGTGTAAAGGTCAAGTCTCGTTTTCACCACAAGCATGGGCAAAAGGGCACCAGTACAGCACTGTTCGGCAAGCCCTACACTGTAACCCCTCGAGGCCGACTACGCGCCCCTCGAGCCCTACACTGTAACCCTCGAGGCGGACTACGCGCCCTCGAGCCCTGCACTGTAACACCTCGAGGTCGGCCACGCGCCCCTCGAGCCCTGCACTGTAACACCTCGAGGCCGGCTCCGCGCCCCTCGAGCCCCCGTGGCACCACCTCGAAGCCGGCTCCGCGCCCTTCGAGCCCTAACTACTTTCGTGCTATTGGAGGACAGGTACCCCAAGACCCGGAGGGACCCCGCCGCGTACTGTACATTCCGGGATGGGTGCTGTACGGCTCCCGCCTTGTCGCGCCACCACGTCCGCGCCCAGGATGGAAGCCACGACCCAAGGACGCCTCAACAGCGACGATCACATCGGCTCCAGTGGCCCCGACAAGACAGGTTCCTACCCTTCTCCGTATGGGGCACCATACGCCCCGACACCTGTAATTCCTTTATGTAACCCTGGCCTCCCCTTGCTCTATAAAAGGGGACGCTAGGGCCCTCATTCAAGAGGACGGACACAACACACGAGTCCACGCACAAGCACGAGTCCGGACCCTAGTCCACGCTCACTGAGCTTGTATTCTCCCCTGTACAAGCACTTAGGTGCAAGTAATACAAGAACATCTCCCCCGCTGGACGTAGGGCCTTCTTTGCCCGAACCAGGATAAATCCTTGTATCCTCTTCTTGCTTATCCTCTGCATCACCATCAAGGAAGAGAGAGAAGCACGCGATCATAGTACTCGTTGGTGATGATACCCCGGGGTACGAACACCGCAGTTGGCGCGCCAGGTAGGGGACTTCGCGTGTCGAGCCGATTTTCTCGTGATCCTGGATGGCTTCATCCCCCTTCCGTTATCGGCTGGAGCCGTCGTCTGGTTCGGGAGCATCGAGTTTCTGGCAACAGGCAACGGCGACGAGCTGACTCTGCTCTCCACGAAGGGCCTGAGCGGAGTGCGCGTCACGCCACCCCGCGCGGGGGGCGCGATGCGTCACCCGCACCACCACGCGTCGCCACATCGCGAGCGGCGCCCTCGTCACCGTCGTCGCCGGGCGCAGGCGGTACCGCGGCAAACAACCTACGCCCCCGTAGCCGGTTGCAGGGTCCCCAAGGGGAAACCAGCCCGGCGTGCGGCCGGAGACCTCCAGGGGGCTCCCGCGCCCGCCGAGCGACTTCGCATTCATCATGCGTACGGACCAGGAACCAGGCCAGAGGCCTCCGAGCCGTGCGCCGTCGACGCCACTTAGCCTCCTCCCGCACGGGTCGCGCCGCGCTCGGCGCCAGCGGTTCCCGGTCGGCCTCGACAACTCTGCGGCTGTATACGCCCACCGCCGCGACGAGCGCCATCAGGACCAGACGATGGCGGACCGGGAGCAGCGTCGGGCGCGCTGCTGCAGGCCATGGCCAGCCTGGAGATCGTCGCCCGCGTGCGTCGACCGCGACTTCTTGCGAGCCTTCGAGCCACCTCGGCGAGCCACCGTCGGAGAATGGTACGCGAGCTGCGGCCCAGCATCGGTCAAGGCGGTGCCGTCAACAGCTCCGACTCCGACGAATACGACTACCACGACCCCGACCTCTGGGATCCCACCAGGGAGTGCTTCCAACTCGAGGGAGTCGTATGCGACACCGAGGACGAAGGCGACGACGGCAGGCCGGCGCTCGACTAGAGGGACCTAGCGACGTGGCCGCGGCAGGCGGACACGCGTTCAGGGAAGGGACGAACCTCCAGCACGGCTGTGTCCGCCTAAGCACGACGATGGCCGGGCGGCGCAACTCGCACAAGTGCAAGAGGCAATCACCAAAGCCGAGGAGGAACGGCGACACCTGCTGCAGCTCCGGCAAACCCTGATGCAGGAACCACCCCAGCCCCGAGGAGCCGGAGCTCGAGGCCGGGCTCGAGAGGTCCACCGGCGGATCCTCGAGGACGGGGCACCAGCACGCCCTGAGGTATGTTTCCGCGAGCCGGCAGAACGTGGTGGCGGCGGCTATGATGCTCCGTGACCTGCCCGCCGTCTCCAACCCCGATGCCAGGCGCATGCTCGGAGAAATGAAAAACCTCCTCGAGACAGCCGCGGTACAGCAGGCCGAGAGCTCGGCGTCACGCCGACGCGGAGCAGCCTCGGGGAGACCGGCGGACACGCCCCACGACGCTCGCGAGGCATCCGTCCACCAGCCGGACGCCTCTCGAGCTAGGCCAGTCCGCGAACGGATCGTCGACAACCGGCCACCTCGAGACCCCAACGACGCCCGCAACGACATCAACCGACGACGCGCAAGGACAAGGGGCCCAAGAGCGTGGCTATAGCGCCCATCGAGGGGGGCGCTACGACAGCGACGAGGACCGGCAGGTCCTCGAGCCCCGGGCCCCCGAGTCTTCAGCCGGGCCATCCGCAGCTCGACCCTCCCCGACCGCTTCCGACCGCCGACCAACATCGTGAAGTATGACGGGGAGGTCGAGCCCAAGCTCTGGCTCTCGGACTTCCGCCTTGGCTGCCAACTGGGCGGAGCGAAGAACGACGACCGCGTGATCATACGTCAACTCCCACTTTACCTCTCGGACACCGCCCGCCGGTGGCTCGAGGGGCTCCCGCCGGATCGGATCCATGACTGGGCCGACCTAGTCAGGGTCTTCGACGGGAATTTCAAGGGGACCTGCGTGCGTCCAGGCAACCCCTGGGACCTACGGCGTTGCAGGCAGGCGGCGGACGAGCCCCTCCGCGACTTCGCTCGACGGTTCTCGAAGAAGCAGCGTCTCGAGCTCCCCCACGTGCCTGACGAGGACGTCATCTCAGCGTTCCTCGCGGGCACGACATGCCAAGAGCTTGTTCATGAGCTAGGACGCTACCGTCCCGGGACGGTCGAGGACCTGATGGATCGCGTCACCAGCTTTGCTTCGGGCGACGACGAAGCAGTGGGGGCCTTCTTTGGCCGTTCCACGGACAAAGGCAAGGCGGGTGATCGCGCCGGAGGGCTCCAACAAGGGCAACGACGCCAAGAACGACAACAATGACGGCAACAAAAGAAGAAAAACAAACGCAAGGGCCAGAAGGCGAAGCGTGGCGCCGATGACGACGACGACAAAGAGGTGCTCGCGGGCGCCCTCGAGCCTAAGAAGCCCCGAGGCCCCCCGATGGGGCTGTTTTCGACCAGATGCTCGAGGATCCCTGTACCTACCACAGGGGCCCCGTAAACCACAAGTTGAAAGACTGCCGACTGTTGAAGGGCTACTACTCCAAGCTCGGCGATAAGAGGGAAGACGCGCCTAAGGGAAAGGATACCGATCGACGCGGCGGCGGAGGAACGCAGATGGCGACTTCCCCCCGGTGCGCGACTGCTACATGATCTACGGGGGGCCGACCGTCGGGCTCTCAGCTCGAGAAAGAAAGAAGGAGCGCCGGGAAATCTTTTCGCTTGGCCACGACGCCCCCCGGTATCTTGACTGGTCCGATGCGCCAATCACGTTCGACCGTGACGACCATCCGGACCGTGTCATAAACCGGGGGCTTACCCCCTCGTCGTCGACCCCGTCATAGTCGACGTTCGGTTCTCCAAGGTGTTGATGGATGGGGGCTCGAGCCTCAACATCATATACCTCGAGACCCTCGACCTCCTGGGGATTTCAGAGGGACAGCTCCGACCCAGCGTCGGGGGGTTCCACGGAGTAGTACCAGGAAAGAAAGCCACCCCCTCGGGCGCATCGACCTGCCGGTTCTGCTTCGGCACGCCGGCAAACTTCCGTCAGGAAACGCTCACCTTCGAGGTGGTCGGCTTCCAAGGGACCTACCACGCCATCATCGGCCGGCCAGGCTACGCCAAGTTCATGGCGATTCCTAACTACACGTACTTGAAGCTCAAGATGCCGGGGCCAAAAGGGGTCATCACCGTTGACACCTCCTACGAGCACGCATACCACTGCGACGTGGAGTGCGTCGAGCGGGGGGAGGCCAACGTCCACCTCGACTCGCTCGAGGCCTTGGCAGCTCTGGCCACCGAGGGGGCCCCAGAAGCAAAGCGTCACGCCGGCACCTTCGAGCCGGCGAGCACACCAAGCAAATACCCGTCGACCCGACCTCGGCCAATGGCAAGACGCTGACCATCAGTACCAGCCTCGAGCCCAAATAGGAAGCAGTGCTCGTCGACTTTCTCCGCGCGAACATCGACATGTTTGCGTGGAACCCCTCGGACATGCCGGGCATACCGAGGGAAGTCGCCGAGCACGCCTTGGAGATCCAGGCCGGGTCCAGACCGGTGAAGCAACGCCTGCGCCGCTTCGACGAGGAAAAGCGCAGGATCATCGGCGAGGAGGTGCACAAGCTTTTGGCGGCCGGATTCATCAAGGAGGTATTTACCCAGAGTGGCTAGCTAACCCTGTACTAGTTAGGAAAAAGAATGGAAAAATGCGGATGTGTGTAGATTACACTGGTCTGAATAAAGCATGTCCAAAAGTTCCATTTCCTTTACCTAGAATTGACCAGATCGTCGATTCCACTGCTGGGTGCGAAGTGCTTTCGTTCCTTGATGCGTATTCCGGCTACCACCAAATTAGGATGAGAAAATCCGATGAGCTCGCGACCTCTTTTATCACGCCATTTGGTATGTATTGCTATGTTACGATGCCCTTCGGCCTTCGAAACGCCGGGGCAACGTACCAACGATGTATGCAGCACATCTTTGGCGAGCACATAGGCAAGACCGTCGAGGCCTACGTCGATGACATCGTGGTTAAAACTAAAAAAGTAGGGAACCTCATCAGCAACCTCGAGACCACGTTCGAGTGCCTCCGGGCCAAGAATGTGAAGCTCAACCCCGAGAAGTGTGTCTTTGGTGTGCCTCGAGGCATGCTACTTGGCTACATCGTCTCACAACGGGGGATCGAGGCAAACCCTGAAAAAATCTCAGCAGTCACGAGGATGGGCCCGATTCGTGACCTCAAGGGTGTGCAGAAAGTAACAGGCTGCCTAGCCGCTCTCAGCAGATTCATCTCGAGGCTGGGGGAAAAAGCACTACCCCTCTACCGCCTGCTAAAAAAGACGGAACACTTTGCGTGGACCGCCGAAGCCGAGGAGGCCTTAACCAAGTTGAAGGGGCTGCTGACTTCTGCACCAATTCTCGTGCCCCCGCGACCAGCCGAAGGTGACGATTCCCCGAGCCCCTCCTCCTCTATGTGGCCGCAACCACTCAGGTGGTTAGCGCGGTCATAGCCGTCGAGAGGCACGAGGAGGGTCATACATTGCCGGTCCAGCGACGGTATACTTCACCAGTGAGGTACTCTCCGAGGCCAAGGTCCGGTACCCGCACATCCAAAAGCTGCTCTACGGCATCATCGTCACAAGGCGCAAGCTCCAGCACTACTTCCTCGCTCATCCCGTGACGGTGGTGTCGTCCTTCCCCCTCGGAGAGATCGTCAACAATCGGGAGGCCACGGGGCGCATCGCCAAGTGGTCCGCCGAACTAATGGGGGAGACCATCACCTATGCCCCGCGAAAGGCCATCAAGTCGCAAGCGTTGGCGGACTTCGTTGCTGAATGGACCGACACTCAGCTCCCGCCGGCACAGATTCAAGCCGAGCTCTGGACCATGTACTTCGATGGATCCCTCACGAAGACGGGGGCAGGAGCAGGCCTGCTCTTCATCTCACCCTCGGAGTACACATGCGCTACCTGCTACGCTTGCACTTCCCCGCCTCCAACAACGTCGCCGAGTACGAGGCCCTCGTCAATGGGCTGCGCATCGCCCTCGAGCTCGGGGTCCGACGCCTCGACGCCCGAGGAGACTCGCAGCTCGTCGTCAACCAGGTTATGAAGGCTTCAAGCTGCATCGATCCCAAGATGGAGGCATACTGCGGGGAGGTGCGCAAGCTGGAAGACAAGTTTTACGGCCTCGAGCTCAACCACATAGCTCGGAAAGTACAACGAGGCCGCAGACGAGCTGGCAAAGTTGGCGTCCACGCGCGCAGCACGGTACCGCCAGACGTCTTCTCGAGGGACGTCTTCGAGCCATCCGTCGAAATCGACCCGGGGGCTGGCCCCTCGACGCCACCCCCTCGAGCAAGACACGGGGGCTCGACCTCGCCACCCCTCAGACACGGGGGCTCGACTCTCAACGCCACCCTCGAGAAGGACCCCTCGACGTCCGCAGAGGCGATGCAGGTCGACGCACACGCCTCTTCGTCATCACGGCCCCTCGACTGGCGGACGCCCTACCTCGACTACCTGACGCGAGGCGAGCTACCAGAAGACAAGACGGAGGCCCGACGCATCGCTCGGAGGGCCAAGACCTACGTCATCTACGGCGACGAACGGGAGCTATACCGACGAAGTCCGACTGGGATCCTTCAACGCTGCATCCCACTCGAGGAAGGGCGCAAGCTCCTCGACGATATGCACTCGGGGGCTTGCGGCCACCACGCAGCGCCGAGGGCCCTGGTTGGGAACGCCTTCCGTCAAGGCTTCTATTGGCCGACCGCCATTGGGGACGCCAAGCGTTTGGTCCAAGCGTGCCATGGGTGTCAATTCTACGCCAAGCAAACGCACCAGCCCGCACACGCCCTGCAGATGATCCCAATCACTTGGCCATTTGCCGTTTGGGGGCTCGACCTCGTGGGTCCCCTCAAAAGGACAAGTGGAGGGTACACACACATGCTCGTGGCCGTCGACAAGTTCACCAAGTGGATCGAGGCTAAGCCGATAGGAGACCCCACCTCCGAGAGGCTGTCGAGTTCATCGCCAACATCATGTACCGGTTCGGGGTGCCTAATGTCATCATCACCGACAATGGCACCCAATTCACGGGCAAAAAGTTCACCAACTTCTGCGATGACAACAACATTCGCGTAACCTGGGCCTCGGTCGCATACCCCCAATGCAACGGGCAGGTCGAGCGCGCCAACGGGCATGATACTCCATGGGCTAAAGCCGAGGCTGTTCAAGACCCTCAAGAATTTCGGAAAGGGGTGGGCTACAGAACTCCCCTCGGTGCTGTGGGGCCTCAGGACTACGCCGAGTCGAGCCACCGGGTTCACTCCGTTTTTCCTAACCTACGGCGCCGAGGCCGTCTTACCTACGGACCTCGAGTACGGCTCACCTCGACTTCGAGCCTACAACGAGCAAACCAATGACGAAAGGCTCGCCAACGCCAAGGACCAGCTCGAGGAGGCCCGAGACGTGGCGCTCATCAACTCTGCACGCTACCAGCAAACACTTCGATGCTACCACGACAAGCACGTGCGCAAAAGGGACCTGGCGGTGGGGGACCTCGTGCTTCGACGGCTGCAAGATAATCGAGGGCGCCATAAGCTCACCCTCCGTGGGAAGGCCCATACACCGTGGCCGAAGTGCTCAAGCCAGGCACATACAAGCTCTACGACGACCAAGGCAGGATCCTGGCGAACGCGTGGAACATATCTCAGCTACGTCGCTTCTACCCTTAAGGGCCTCGAGGCCTTGTTCATTTTATGCTTTGTACAAACACGTGAATATGAATGGGCCAACTCGTGCGCCATCTTTCATGTTGCTTAGCATCTTAAGGTAGCCTCGACCCTGCCTAGCTCAGGGTCGAGCCTCCCTCGGGGGCTGACAAGGGGGTAAACGCCCCCCAGACTCCGGAAAAAAACGCGTGTTTTCTTTTCAAAAATTGACCCTCGTCTCGACTCGCGCCTCGAGTGAACTAGCGACGTCTAAATCTTAAAGTACCTCGAGCCTCCAAGGTCGGGGGGCGTCGACGTAGACGGCCACCTACGCCCCCGGGCTACGGTGCCCTACCTACGCCTCCCTCGAGGGGCTCGCGACGTATCGAAGGAACACAGACTAAGTTAGCAGAAACTCGAGCTTGCGACAAAGAGAAGCGGTCAAACGCATTTGAAAAGAAAACAACTCTTTTCATAAACAAATCACATATACATTCGGGTCTCGACGTACCCTCATTTATGTCATAGAATTCTTACAAGGGCCTCGACGCCCAAATTTGGCACGCAGGCCTCAGTCCTCGTCGGTGCGGTACTCCTCCCCGAGGTCCACGATGGCAGGCTCGACCTCGACGCCCGAGCTCGAAGGAGGAGGGCTCCCGACACCGCTGCTGGCGTCAGGAGGCAGCACGTCCTCCTCGAAGATCTTCGCGAGCGACGTCCCCGGCCTCTCCATCTTCTCCAAATTTTGTCGACACGGCGGTTGTTCCACTCCTCATCCTTCCCCTCGATCTCGATGAAGCCATTCGCGACAACGTGGACCGGGAAGCGGAAACCGGAGCGAACAACCGCGAGTGTCTGCTTGACGCCGTGATGGAGAGCTTGCCGGACACGGTCCCGCGCGGCTGCGTCGAAGAAGCACAAGGCGTCGACCAAGGCATCGCCCCGAGCCATTGCACCTTCTGCCGCGGTCACAGGAGGAGCACCCCACATGGGGCCGAGCCGGTCGAGAGAGAGCGAGCCCGCTCCGCCACCATCGTCTCATCTTGGAGTTGGTCCAAGAGAGCCTGGTTCGTCCCGCGGAGCTCCTCGACCGTCTTCTCGACCCCTGCGCAACAAACAAGGAAGAGTGAGACTGCGGCGTAACAAAGAACTTCGAGACCCAAACAAGAACAAGGTGTAAGCCTCACCGTCGCAGTGTTGCCCCAGTGCGGCGAGGTCGCTGGTCAGGCCCTCAGCACGCTGCTCCAGCCTGCGCTTCTCGGCCAGCGTGAGGAGCTTCTCGGACCTAAGGTCCTCGATCAGCCGGCCCGCCTCCACCAGGGCCAGATCCTTGCGGATCACCTCCTGCCGCGCCGCCCCCTCGGCAGCTCGGGCGGTGGCGGCACCACTCTGGCGTCTTCGGCCTCTTTTCTCGCCGCCTCCGCTGCGGTTCGGGCAGCGGCGGCCTCGCCACGGGCGTCAGCAGCCTCCTGCTTCGCCGCCTCGGCTTCAGCCCGGGCAGAGGTGGCCTCGCTTCGGGCGTCCGCGGCCTCCTTCCTCGACGCTTCGAGAACGGCGGCGGCCTCCTCCTTGGATCGAGCGACCTCGCCTCGAGCCACCCGGACCTCCGCCTCCGCCTCGTTAAGCCGGCTCGCCATCTGGGCGTTCCGGCTCAGCTCCGCGCGGAGATCTCGAAGCTCCGCCTCAGCCCGCGCGAGGGCGGCTGACACCTGTGCGGACCGGCCCGCCTCCTCGGAGCAGGACCGCTCCGCCTCCGCCATAAGCACGGCCACCTCCCGGAAGATGGACCGCACCTCGCGCGGGGCCCCGCTGGGCCGGCTGCTCGATGGGAACCACGGCAAGGGGCGGGCTCAGTGGGACGGGAAACGGCCATATCGGTCGGTCGAGCTCGATGTCGGGCAGATCTCCTCCGCCTCGAGCTGCCCCGACAGCGAACCGCCGCCCGACGGCACGGGCCCCGACTCCCTCCGTCCCTCCGCCGGCACTTCCTGTTGCGGATCGGTCGAGGGAAGGCTCGACCCCGGGCCCTCTTCCCCGGCCGGGCCCTCCGGCGCCTTGTCGGCGCTAGCCGGCACCTCGGGCGCCTCCACCGTCATCGAGCCCGCGGCGAGGAGCGGCCCCTGCTCCAGCTCGTTCAGGAGGTCCTCCACCGTCGGCTCCTTCTCCGCCGACGCCTTCCCCCCTTCCCTCCTCCGCAGCCCGGCCCGTGCTGGTCGGAGCCACAAGGGGCGCAGTCTCCTCAGCCCAGACGCCGGCGGGGCCGTGCTCGCCCCAGGCGCTTCCCCCGGAACACCGTCGTGGTGAGGGGAAGGATGGCGCTCCCAGTTGGCACCATCGCGGGAGGAGGAGAGGAGGGGAGGAGGCAGCGCTTCGGCGGATACGGTGGTGGCAGGCTCGATGCCATGAGCTGAGGCCCCTGCAATACGAGATGACGGAGATGTCAGAACCAGGAAGAGTACCTCGACCCCCGTGGTCGATGGCGACGGCCTCACCAAAATTCGCGACGATCATCCGGCCCCCTCGAGCCATGGCAGCTCGGGCCTTCTCCAGCCAAGCGGCTTCTCTAGCGGAGGAAGGTGCCATACCTCGAGGTGCCTGTGCCTCGACGGGGCTCGAGGTCTTGGCCCGCTTGGACGAAGCGAGGTCCACCTCCTGGTAGGAGCGCTTCCCCCTGAGAAGACGGAGATGGCACGCGTCATCAAAAGCAAAGAGGTGAAGCCTCACTACCGACGAGACCCAAGGAAACTACTCACCCGAAGCGGCGGCTGGGCTTCTTCCCGGAATCGCCGGACCCACTCGGGGGCTTCGAGCCCACCCCACGGCTCGAGCCCTGTGCCTGGGCCGTCTCCACAGGGCTGGGATGGGGGGAGGGCTCCCGACGCCTCCCATGGCTCGACCTCGAGGGAGAGCCCTCCTTCCGCCCCACATCGCGGGAGGGCGACCGTACCACCCTCGTGCTGACGTCGTGGCGCTCGCCCCGGCGCGGGCTCCGGGACCTGCTCCGGCGCCCGCGCTGGTGGTCGCGCCCTCCCGCGTCCGCTTCCGTGTCCCGGCGGGGTGCGGCGATGGACTCCGGGGACGCTCGCGCCCCTGGTCACGAGACGCTCGGGGGCTCCCTCCCCGACGCTCGTGATGGCGCGGGCTCGACGCCTCTTCCTGGCGCCCGCTCCTCCGCGGGCTCGACGGCGCCCTTGACGGCTCGCGGGGGTCGGGCCCGAAACCCTTCTCGACCTGTCGACCGCCTCTCGAGGCCCGACCCCTCTCGAGACCCCCGTCTGGGCTGACGCGGGGGCGGCCTCCGTTGGCGCTGTGGCGGAGGCGCTCCGGGTCCGGGGCTTCCTTACGACCAGGGGCACATCCGGCGCGGAGCTCGACGGACCTCGGGCCCCGACGAGGCAGGGATCGGCGCCGCCTTCCGCGGCTGCGTCCCGCGCGCCCTTTTGTCGGGGGGACCTCCAGTGTACCCTCCTGCACAGAGGAGCGGTCAGCCCTGTCATCAACGAGCCCCGCGCGCATCAAGCGCACATCCATCCCCTCGTCGTCGCCCTCCTCCTCATCACCACTCTCCTCCTCCGAGCTCGAGGAGCTCAGCTCGGGGGACCCGTCCCCAGGCTGACGGTTACGACGAGCCTTCGCCAGTCTCTGCTCCCGAGCTAAGCGACGCAAGTTTTTATTTTTCTCTTTCTTCTTTTTGGCATCCTTGCTCTCCTTGTCCTTCTGAGCAGAGAGGCGCCTCACCTGAGAACCCGCGGCGTCCTCCCTCACCGGGGGCCTCGACGCGCGACAAGTAAATGCCCCCTGAAGAAAGAGAAGCGTGATGAGACAAACCACAAGACGGATGCAAACGGATCGAAGGAGGAAAAAGGGGGAGGAGGCTCGAGATAGCTCGACTCGAGGGAGGCTTACCAGGTCGAGACACCCCTCGTCGGGTGCCATCGCAACCAGGTTGGAGAGTATTCAGGGACGAACGGCCCCTGGATCGTGATCGACACCCGGGAGACGCCCTCGTTCCGGGACAGCCTCTCTTCGGCCATCCTCGAGCGATTGAGCGCCTCGAGCTGAGCCTGCGGGCCCATCTCGTGCATAAGAAGGGGGCGGTCCGCCAGCGGAAGAACTCTTCGCTGGTGGAACGCCCAAATGACCGCTTGCACGGTCAGCTTCTTCTCATCCACCAGCGTCTTCATCATCTCCATCAGCGGGGCCAGGTGGCGTTGCCTGTCCGCCGCAACGCCCCAGGTCCACTTCTCCGGGCGTTGGGTGAGGACCCGGCCGGTGTACTGCGGAAGGAGGCCACCTTCGTTCCGCAGATAGAACCAATGGTCGTCCCACCCGGCCTGGTTGGTGGAAAGCTTGTATCGCAGGTACTCGCGGGGGACATTGGCCGACGAGGTCCCCGCCCTCGCGGTAATGGCAAGGGAGCCCATGCGCACGGGCCGCCTCCCGCTGGGCTTCAGGGACTTGATGAAGAGCTCGCCCCGGAAGAGATGGACGAACATCTCCCAGTGCGGCTCCATCTTCAGGTACCCCTCGCACACCGCGGCGAATATGGCGGCGTGCGAGATG